>JAKRGL010000055.1:0-612724 GCA_022392935.1 Ophiostoma cf. undulatum | reverse complement strand
ATAGCCCAGAAATTCGCTGGCATCGCTCTCGCCCACCATGAAGAGAAACACGGGCGAGCCCGGGCCTTTCCAGTATTCGGTGCTGAACCAGAAGCGGTTCGTAAAGGTGCCCTTGGACAGGTCATTGTGGTCGAGAGGCTGGTCAAAGGTGCCGTTGATGATGTTGTTTCTAAAGCGATGCTCGACAGCCTTGACACCCGGCAGCTTGGCAAAGGTGTGTTGTTTAGCGGTGGCACAAGCAATGCTGCCTAGCAGGCACAAAGCCGAAGCCCAGATAGAAGAGAGCATGGTGTTGCAGAGCACGGAGAAGGTAATTAATACAAAAAAAAGAGGACGGCACGAGGACAACAGAGGGAGGTGATAGGAAAATCAATGTAACGACTGACGGCGATGTTGAACGAGTATTGAAGATGGGTGGTATCATGAAAGTTCGTCTTGGCCAGGGGAGCCAGCCAGACTTATACTTTTGAATTCGTAGCAAACCAAAAGATATCATCAATGACCAAAAACACTCATATCTCCATCTCGCAACACTCTTCCACCCTCGACCCAGCCTCATCGTCCCCATTCTATTTTCGGCCGGGATGTCCAGCCCTGAAGACGGCCGTGAGATGTATAAGAAGTCCACTAACTGACCAGCGCAAAAAAAGCCCCCGGAGGCCAGGGCCATCCGGCTGCATGGTAGGCAGTGAGATTGGACGAGTACTGCACCCTGCTTATGTTGGCATTGCAGGTGTCCCGTCTGCTTGCACTGGGAAAAGCAGCATGTCATCACGAATGCAACAGTGTTCTCACGCTCGGCCGTGCTGTCCTGTCAGAATATGCCATTCGTACGCTGAAATAAGCTCTGGGAGCCTTCGGCCTACATGCTGGGATTAAACTTTTTCGCGTTAGACTGGAGACCCTCAACGAGACTGGCTTCTCTCGCAAGGCGCTTTTGTTGGATTGCTCAGGTCGTCTGACTAGTCGCCGGTGTACTCTTATGTGAACCCACCTTGCCTGTGAGATTCCCACCAGGCAGTCTCTTGGCGCGTGAGACTGATGTGTTGTTATTGTGGCGATTGTAGCAATTGGTGTCTGGCCGTGATGCTGTTCTATTTCGGTCACTGGGAGTTGAGGGCTAATAAATAGCAGATAAGCCTTGGTGCTGGTCGTCAAATATCGAAGAAGCATCGCCAAGTCGGTTCTCGGAGTTCTGGGCAAAAGCTTGTTGCTGGGCCGGCATGATAGTACGCTGTTGAAAATGAATGACTTGCGCGCAAGCCCAGATCCTGTACCGCAACTGTAAAGGATAAGACTAAAAACGAAATGGAAAGGGAAATAAAAGCTAAAATTTAAATCGAGTATAATTAAATATTGCATGCCTCAAATATCTGTGATACCCATCCATTCATAAGTCATCCAAGAGGAACAAGTCATTTTCGCACAGGGGAGAATGGTCAAAAAGAAAAGAGAAAAGAAAAAAGAAAAAAGAAAAAAGAAAAAAGAAAAAAGAAAAAAGAAAAAAGAAAAAAGAAAAAAGAAAAAAGACCAAAAAGAGAGAGAGCGAGAGAGCGAGAGAGAGAAACCCTGAAAAAAAGAGACCCAGCACGAAAAAATACAGAAAAACTAATACTCCAGCATATCCGTGTAAGCACCTGGGGGCTGGTACATCCCATACGTCGTCGTTGCAGGTGCCCACATCTCGTCGGTGGCGCTCATGTTTGCATCTCCATGCGAAAACTGCTCGATGCCCGTCGCTTGGCTCGCCTCCTGCCACCGCTTTCCCTGGTTCTTGTCCACGTACTGCTCAACATCGACCGGCGCTGCAGCATACAGCACATCCATGTCAACAAAGCCGGATACATGTGCTTGGTGGCGGTGCTGAGGGTGCTGCATGCCCTGGTGCGAAGTCATATACATGTGATGGGAGTAGGCACCTCCACCGCCATTAGAACCACCAACAGCCCATGGAGGCAGATGCGGTGGTGGCAGCGCTGTAGTATAAGCAGAACCAGCCACTGGCGCCCCTGGTGCCTGGCCTTGGCGTATGCCTCCGGCTGGCTGCATAGGCTCGCTTCCATCTGCGTCATCTTCGACAACAATAATATCGCCATCGCTGAGAGGCTCCCGTCGTGTGCTTGCACCTGCACCACCGCCTCTTCCTCGACCGGCTCGTCCACCTCTGCCTCGCCGAGATGACGTCGAGGGCCCTTCACCGCCATTGCTGGCTGCTGCTGCCGATTGGATACTGCCACCAGCCGGTGCGAGAAACTGCCCGCGCGTGCCCCGGCTGTCTGTGGCCTGCCCCAGATCAGGACCAGGTGCAGGTGTAGATGTAGATGCAGATGCAGCTGCAGCTACAGCTCCACCCCTACCCGACGTTGAACCGGCAGCGCCTGCGCCCCCAACTTCGCGCGTGCTGGCCCGGGTCATGTCGGAGTCTTCCGTTGCCCCCGCGTCATCGCTCGGTATTATTGAACCGTTGTTGGTTATCCTGACGCCGTGCACCTTCCACTCGTCAAGTCCACCACCCTGGCCCCCCTGCCTTACACCTCCTCGGCCCGCCGGCTTGTTGCCGTGCTGCCTCGTATGCTCTTGGAAATCCTTCTTGACGCCCTCGTAGTACTTGTCCATATCGGTAAAACACTTGACATAGACTGTGGCCATATGTAATGACCGTGACATGGTTTGCAGTACTGAGAACGCCGTTCCCGTGGGCCCGTTGCGTGTGACATGGTACGGGGATTCCGCATTGGCTGGTCCAGGGCCAGGGCCAGGGCCAGAACTGAATGCAGCTCTAGTCTCGGAACGGGTCTTTCCACGGGATGGGCCAGCATCGTCATCCGCCCCAGAACTACCGCCGCCAGTACCAGCACTGTCCGCAACCACTGCATCTGCTTCGGCTGTGGCATCTGTGGCAGCGGCGGCTGCATTGTCTCCGTTGTCGCCGTTGGAACGACTACCTTCGCCGCCATCGCCAGCTCCAGCTTCTGCCCCTTCGCTCGAGGTTGACTGATCACTACCACTGTTCCAACACATGTGCTTGTGAGTGTCAAGCTGGGGAAAGTGCCATGCATAGATGCCTACAAACGCGGCCGTCCACACAGAGAACACTGTCAGTGCCGACATGGGCATCTTTCGGCGTCCAATGCAAATATCAGTCAGCATCACAATGTCGTGTGCCGCCTTGAACATTTGCTCTGCACTCTCGTCCCAGAATCCCGCCGGAGAACTACCCTCAGGGAAGATCGGCTCATCGAGAGGGCCCATGGGCTTTCGGCACCGGATCGGGATAAAGGGCACGTACTCCCGGTGCAGCATAATCTGGCACACGGCACCTAACATGTGAAGAGATACATAGGCACCCGATGCATGATGATTTTCATGCTTGTGGTAGTTGCTCGACGACAGCCGGAAAGTGCTCGGGAGATTGGCGTAAAAGTCGTCCAATGTATTGCGAAGTCGCCGGAACTGGGAGTCCTCCCATGGTGGCCGCTTCTCCATCAGCCGGCCGCCAGAGAAGCTGTACTTTGAAATCTCGCCCCAGATATCAATAAGAGACACGAATCTAGCCAGAACACTGTCGTGTGACGGCCGCGTAACGGTGCTGCTGGCGCTGACGCTCTCAGTCTCGCTTGCGGCTGTCGTCGTTCCCACGCCACCGCCCATGCCCACCGGTGTCCCTGCCTGCAGCACCTGCATAACAGGCTTGAGAAATCCGGTCTGTACTTTCTCAGAGAGATCAAACGAGAACTCGGAGCAAGGCAGCTGGATATGAAGATCGTCAGAGCGGATGGCGGGCATCCGTCCTTTGCCGCAAGCAAGCAAGCGATCGAGAATAAAGCAGCTGAACATGGTGCGCCGCCGAATCTCTTGACGCACAATGTCTTCGGCGTTGGCTTCGGAATTGAGATTGTCGTTGAACAGCCGGCCAGTAGACGTTGACGCGCTGCTGCTGCTCGGAACTCGCGTTTCCCTGGTATCGGGAATGCGGCGGCGGCGGCTGCTCGGCTGCTCTTCAAAGCACAGTCCGAGAGCCTGCGCCATGCGGATGGCCACACCCACATACATCCAAGCACCCAGCCCGTTGGTCTTCTTCTTCGACTGGCTCCATTCATACAGGCCCAGCATCAAGAATGCCTGTACACGCTCGACGCTGACAGTGGTCATACTCGACTGCAGCGGGCCCAGTGCCCGGGTCAGCACATCCGCATAGTATTCAGATGCTGCAGACGGGTCGGGCTTCACAAAGCCACCACGCACGCGAATGCCGTTCTGGCTGGCTTGCGAGTAGTTGATGTACTTGACTAGGTCCGAGTGGAACTGGGACGTCAACGTCAGCACACCTAGGAGTACCAAGTTGGTGCTGTCAGATCGCCGTTTCTCGCTGGTCTTGAACTTGTCGCCCATTTTCTCCTTGAGCGTAGGCATGTGCAAAAACGGCAGCTCGGTAGCAAAGTTGAGCTGGTAAATGTCAAAAATATCCGACCACATTCTCTCGGTGAGAAAGGGTGCCGACAAAACCTCGTTGGCATAGAATGCACCAGACATTTGTGCATCGAGACGAAACGAATCTTCCGTCTTTTTGAGTCGTTTACGATCAGCTGCTGGGCGCTCTGCTGGCTGGCTGCTCTCTTCACGCTTCAGGGAGTTGGCAGGTGCTTTCCCGGCCGCTCCAGATGCACTAACACTGACAAACTGCAGTTCTGGATCGGTCTTTTGTGTTGATGAAGAAGTGCCTGCACCGGGGTAGCAGCACTCCCGTCTCGACTTGAGACAGGTCTCGCATGCCGCCTTGCCTTCTCCGTTGTTGACACATTTTATCTTTGAGCGGCGGCAGCGGACACATGCGATGCTTGACCGCATCGGGGGACGCTTGATGACTGCAGCGGCGGCCCCTCCCCTTTTCGGCTCTATAGACGCCGCTGAAGGAAGAGCGTCGGAGTCCGGTATTGCTGGTGATGAGCTGGAGTACTCTGCCGAATGTATGGATGCCGCTCCTTGCACAGGCTCCGACGGTTCCCGCGACCCACCCCGAACGGAACCGACTTGAACGGTGGGAGTTGGTGGTGCAGGAGATGGTGAATGAACTGGGTCCTGTTCTTGTTGCTCAGGCTGGTCGGGACCAGAGGCAGCAGGCGAGAAGTAAGGCCTGGATGGGCCAGCAACAGTTTGCAGAATGGGTGACCTGATAGGAGCCAAGTGTGGTGATGTTTCTGGCTGATACTGCTGCTGATACTGCTGCTGCTGCTGGCGACTCTGGTGTTGCAAACGAGGTGACTCGAATGATGGCCTTAAGGGCGACTGCTGAGGCGATTCTTGAGGCGAGTGTTGCTGCTGGTGTGGGTTTTGGTGCGGGAGATACGGCGGGCGGTACGGTGGCAGCTGGTAGTTTTGGAGATGCTGGCTCTGGTGAGACGGATAATGGTACTGCTGGTAGTGCGGGTATTGTTGGTACTGCTGGTAGTGCGGTGAATGATAGGAATAGTGATGCTGCTGCTGTTGGTTCTGCTGGTGATGTCGGCTGTATTGGTTACTCTGGCTGTTTTGGCTTTGCTGACTGTGGTGCCAGGACTGATGGCGAGGACTCTGCTGCTGCTGCTGGTGGTATGGTTGTGGATGGGGCAGTTGTTGAGGATTACACTGATAGGAAGAGCTTCCTTCTGCAGATTGTTGGGGATGCATTGGCGAGCGAAGAACAGATGAGTGTAGAGCAGCCGTAGATGATATAGACCGTCGATGCTCGGTCACGGAGTCGAAAGCGGAGCCTCCGGGCAAGCCGTAGCCGGGCGAGGTTTCCGGGCGTGTAGCAAACCGAGAGGGTATCTCCGGAACAACCTCTTCGTTGAGTCTCCGTGGAGTTGATGATGATGGGTGAGATGAATCAAGACGGGTGTGTGATTGGGCTTCGGGATGAGTGTCAGGATGAGCGTCAGGGTGAGCACGATGACCGATATGATCATCCGTCATGATAGACTGGATGCTGAGGGGAGGCTTTTGAGGGTCTCGGGAAGGGTTCGCCATCTGAAGTCAGACGGACCACCGGGCTGTCCCTTTATATATTATAAGTGCACAACACTTGACAAATAACAGACAGCCACTGTTGCACTCTTCTGGTAGTAGTGGTGGTTGCTCTTCTACACAGAGTAGGAGGAGTGGTGGTCTTTGTTTGTTGTTAACCGCTAGTGTGCAACGGCCCCCTTGAAAAAAGTCTCTATTTCCCCTTTTCTCTTTTTCCTATCATTTCCCTCCCAAGCCGAGTACAACAGGATGTGCGTCTAGACCCGCTGGAAAGGTATGCTTAGGCAAGTAAGAGTATGGGTGCACGGGGTATGTGATGTGCACAGGCGAGGTGGGATATGTGCTGAGGTAAAAAGAAGAAGAAAGGAAAAATTAGGAAAAAAGGAAATCCCAAAAGAAAAGAAAAGACCGAGTAACTCAAACAGGAAAATGGCTGGTCGTAGGGGGGGTGTCTTGTCAATGCTGTGTCCTAGATGCACTCCTCACACGCCTTCTCAGCTGCAGACAAGTTATCAGGGCAATAACGGTCTGCGAACAATGGGGATAAGAGTGTGTGTGCTATGATAAGGAGGGCCAGACCGGCATTGGGGTTTTCAGCCTTTGCTTTTACTTTGCTCTTGACTTTTTCTTAATATGTCTCTGACTTGTTTCCTTTTGCTGTGCAGTTTCGTTGATTATCAATCTATCAGGCTGTGTTAGTGTTAGTCAAATTTAGACGCATATACAAATGACAGTTTTTCCACAAGAGGCAGCGGGGATTGGAAGGATGGGAAAGTCTCGAGTAGTCTGAATTCTGCATCTCTACCATCACCGGGATATATCAAAAACACATGGCAATTGATACTCGGTGTGGTGAAATCAAAAGTACTTTGGGTGGGGAGGCAATATTAGCCAAGCCTCGTGGAAGATTCAAGACGGATTGGATACACTAGTATGAGTAAGAAGGAATGGGATAGGGTTGTGAAGAAAAAAGCAACATAAGCAAAGGCAATAGCATCAATCCCAACGAGGACTGGCGAGACGACTGGATGCTCTAAAGAAGATGCTTTGAAGAAGACTAGGCGAGAGACGCTAAGACCGCCTTGAGTGCCTCTTGGCGACCCATGGTGATAGTGACCGGGCGGCCCTCGCTTTGTTGTCAAATAGTGGCAGCACCAGTGGCAACAGGGAAATAATATGCAGTGCTATGCTCGTTGGCATCAAGATAAGTCACACGACATATAGGAGGCGACAAACTGTAAGTATCCGAAATACGAAGAGTAGTATCCTCGCTTATGAAATAGCTTTAAAGATAGGCAAAGGCCTCTGCCCTTGCTTGGTATGACAACTCGAGCTTGAACGCAAGAATTCGATAGTGCAACGGGCAAGAGTCTGGGGGGGTTAAGGGGCATGCAATGCTTCGGAAAGGCGGTATGGGACAGGTAGGGATTAAGGGGGTGTGAGACAAGCGGGAAAAAGCAGGTGTCGAATAGCAAATACTAAACGAAAAGATGAGAAGAAAAGGAGGGGATAGCAATAAAAGCAGCTACAGAAAAGAAATGAAGAAGGGGATGGGAAACGAGGTGGCTGAAAAGAAAGCAAAAAGACAAAATCAAAGAAGCTGGTGAGCTTCGCACAATACTTGCCAATTCAGAGACGGGTTGTAAAGCCTGACCTTTTGGGGGCGGGGGCGGGAGATGGTTGGCAGAATGCCGAAAGTCTAGTATGAGGAAGAATATCTTGATGTGTCACTAGATAGCTGTCCGATCTATGAGAGGATGAAGAGTAGGAAGCTGAACGGAGCTACTTGTAAATCGAGTTTGCAATCCGATGTTGCAACAGTGCGGATTATGCGCTTGTCGGATATGGAGGCTGTTGTGTCTGACGTTGTACTTTGTGGTGTTAAAGGCTGAAGTCGTGTTCTTTCCTTTCATGTAGTAGAGCCCGTTTGTTGTAGTCGTTGTAGTTTTGTGCTATGTGCTATGTGCAACCCTCTAGCTGGAGACTAGGAGAGAGAGCCACACGTCGTCCAAACCAAAGCCAAAGCAGGTGGGTTGTATTCGGCAGACAAGTCAAACACCTGGCGAACTGTTCCACGGTGAAGTAGAATATTAGAAAGGTGAGCGGTACGCAGCTGATGATCCCGGGCCTTCTCCACATTGACACGGACGGTAGCTGTGGTTGTGTGACAGAACGTCAATGACGAACGGCTTTAGACAGCAAAATAGTTGAAGCCGTTGCAGTTGCGGTGGTGGGGGGAAGGCGATGAGGGGGCTAACAAAGAGAGTGAGGCAGAGAAGAAGAGAAAGCTTAGTTGGGGACGAGACCCGGTCGCGGTTCTGATGGACTTTGGCGCTTTGGTGGAGTGAGAGTGGAAGGGCGGAGAAGGGCGGAAGGCGGATGGAAGAGCCGACCGAGTCAAGAAGGGGAGGTTTCTGTATGGTATTGAAAAGGGTGAGACAGAAGAGTTGGACGAAGGGAGACCGGCCAGACGAGGACAACATCAACGCAGAAGAGAATCCCGGGAGGAGGCTGGTCAGCAAAAACACACAGACAGCACAAGACCACGAAAACCTTGCAGGAGAACGAAAACAAAAAGGCAGGGGCGGGCGGTCTGAGGGACAGACAGCAGCCAGCAGCAGAGCTGCAAAGGATGCAGCTGACGAATAAAAGGGTTCGTTTGCAGAACCCATGCACGCCGCACCCTGTCGCGAGCGCCAGAGTCGTATTCCCTACATAATTACCAGTTGGACTGTCTCTAGACCAAGCTAGCGATCCTGTCATTCGGGCAGCCAGCTCCCAACTTTTGCATGTCTTCCCGTTATCACTCTCAATTGTGATCGTTCTTTAGCACTTCGTTTTGTTTGTTTTCTGTTGCTGCTTCCGCCGCCCTCTGGTGAATTCCATCCCACAAACAAGCCAAGTGGGGGGGCTGAACCTGTAGATGCAAGCATTGCGAGCGCGGATGAGGTGGAGGGGGGTGCTGTCAACCAATCCTCTTCGATATCTGCGACCAGGCCATCTCCAGTCCAGTTAGTCCGTGTGCCAGTCTGTGCAGAGGTGCATAGAGCTAATGCGGGAGGAGTGATGTCTTCAATGTGAGTGTAACTGTCGCTGTAGTTTCGTATGTGTAGTACAGAGCATGAGTCTGGTTACATAAAAAAAGCAAAGGTGAAGCAAAATTGAGGCCAGAGAAATGGCATTAGGGAGGCAGCGATGAGATGTCGTGGCAGCTGAGATGAATATCCCGATCTGGCAGGAGCATCTGAAGCCGAACAGTAGAGAGACTGAATATATAGGGCAGGGACTACAATATTCAGTGCATAATGAAATATACGCTGGGAACGCTCCTTCCTAAACAGAGTTCTTTCCGAATCATACACCTGTGACTATAATCAATCAGGCATCTCCCTTGATGGAGAGATATTGCTGACCGCCGCGAAAACCGAGGAACCCAGAATCGCTATGTTCTGTGTTTAATTTGGCCAGGCCGACTTCAAATCGACCACTGGTCCAAGATGTGCAGATGCTGTGCAACGACGAGATGCACCTGTGAGAGGCTCATCGGAGGGCGGTCTGAGAAGGAGTCAAAAAGGGAAAGCACCACGGGATCAAGTATGTACTATGTAGAGAGAGAAGGTCCACCGTGCAGCACAGTGCATCCTTCACTTTGAAAGCCTCAAGAATCGCTCATGGCGGGCTCTCTAATTGTTAGAATGTTTGGTTAGTTCCATAGGGGAAGAGAGATGCTCCAGTTTCTACATTCTACACATACTTCAAAAGTCTCGACTTTGGATTTATTCCGCGAGACACTGTATCAGTCAAGTAGAACGCGCATGGCTGTTTTCTGCACTGTCTCTTTGCTTCGTCACTATGTAATTTGGGGAGGTGCGAACGAGACATGGATATATTCCGTATCATATATTACGAAGCACAGCTCATTACATATATTGGCCTAGGCCTTCCTTCCCCTTTTGCCATAACTATGCTCCTGGGCCCTGCAAACTTTTGGTTCGGGACATTTGCCCGGGAATATGTATACTCATGTAACGGTCTTTCCTTTATAATACAGCCAACTTCTACGTAAAAGCCTTAATTCAGCATCTATTTTGTTAATATCGTAACATTTCGGCTTCTCAAATCATCTTCTCGCCAATCTGCAGCTATTCTGCCTCGTTTTCTCTACTTTCGATTTCTTCCATTTCTGCTTATTGGTTTCATGTAATTCTATATACGGGAAGCTCGGGTCCTCCCTTCCCCGGAACCCACAGCACTTCAAAAATCAATCCGGCAATATTTAATGAGCCACTTCGGCTCCGTGAGAGTACGAGATTCATGCATTGCATATTAAATGCTTCTCGTACAGTGACGGTGAAATCGTACGGTTTTCACGGTCCAGCGTCCGAATGGGGCAGAAATTAAAGAATAAATAATTGTATTTGTGCCAGATGGATGCAGATGGACATGGTTGGTAGCAGAGGCACTAGATTGTGTATATAGATTGCGGTTGCGATCCATACAGGAAAAATGAGATGGGATGGTAGCATGGTGTTGGTAGGGCCATTACGACGTAGAAGCGAGTTGTGGCAAGAGTGTCGGATGGCAGAGTGGCAGCCTGCGTTGTCTGATCAAGCCAAAGCTGATCTGGATACCTTATTGATGAATATTTACTTTATCTCAAACTGTTATAGGAGGCTCTTCGAGCTACGGTGTACGACGGAAAGGGATCCCTTGATGTGCTGCTTCAAAGGCCTTGATTAGTAGGCTTATGGCAATACATGCTGAGATATCGACTAAATAAAAGAGTATTTATTACCAGAGTTATCAGATGGGTTTCTTCTTAGAATACAGCGACATACGGGCAACTGGCACTATAATAAGTGGGCGATTTGGATGGCAGACGGTGCAATGTCATTGCAGGAGAACAGCCGTCCCCAGCCCTTCACAGGTCTAGGGCAAACGGTCTCCGCCGCCCGCCCATTTTTATTTCTCTCATGCTTTTCCGGCTCGGATTGCCTGGCTATTTTCACCAATAAGCCGCTGCCTCGTGTCAACGCCACTTGAGATAGAGGGTAATGGGGGCATAGGAGCGGCAATGATGTACATAATGATGGGCATTGGTGTTATGATACTCATGACGTATACATTGTAAAATTGAACATGATGGCGGTGATGGCGGATGACAAGATGACAAGCTGTCAATACTATTTACAAAAAATCATAGATGCCGGCGAGACATCGGCATGATACATCATTATGCCATGCAGTTGGTGGGAAGTCTCACAGGAATGGGAAATGACAGACTATCATCATGGTGCAGTCAAGGGTAAATAATATCTCAAATATAGTTCATGTGTATGCGCTCGCTTGCAAACAGGCTCATATCATGGCCTGGTCAATGATACATATGTACTTGATATCACTCTACATTGTACTGGCATGCTGCATATCCAACCGCTCTCTCCCTGGTTCAACCTACCCATGCACGGACGCGAATGCCTGCATATATAACGGCGCAGTGGCTCAGTATTACGTGAGGTTGATTACTATTCGAGCAGAGGTGGCCATAGCTTGGTACCTGCCGGCTTTGAAAAACAACTAGGGAAAGGAGTCGACTTTTGAAAATTTGAAGGAAAAAAAAGTACAAATGAGAAAGGAGGCGAGAAATCGGTGTCAGCTGGAGGATTGCACTCTGCCTTCGCTCTATGCGGCAAGGATTTCCTACCTTCATGTCATCACCGCATCACCGTATCACACTATTCTACCCTTCATAAAGCCATCGTCACCACTTCAACGGATGTCGATCATCAAGCAGCTTTACTATGTAGCCTTTGTCGAGGAAAAGGCTATCAATGATTAAGAGGGGGCTGACGACAGTCGCCGCCAACACAATCCATAAGGAATATCACAGAAGAGATTTGCGCTGTATGGTAATTAACAGCATCACCCGCCAAACTGCCAATAAAAATTAAACCGAGATGATCGCCAAACATGCATACGAGCTAGAGGCGAACAGCCGTTGATTGTCATCACTAGGAGCTAGGCCTGTGCCTAGCAGTGCTGGTTTGCCTCAGTGCTGCTCTTGCCTCTTTAGATCCAACAACAAGCTCAATCCTCTTGTTCAGTTTACACTTTGAGCTTGTCCTAATGATCAGTTTGATCCCTCTGATCAAGTCTGATGCCGAAGTTGATTAATATCAGTGTTGTGTAAATCACTCATTGTCGGTGATTGTGACCTGTCCCACCTTTCGAAGTAGGATAGAACTGGACCGGAGCATCTTTAAGTATCAGTATGAGATACCAACTTCCCAATAGTCATCTTTAATATCTGAACCACAATCCATTGTCCGGCGTGTGGTCGGCTAGGTACTACGACGTTGTGTTGAGCTGGCCATACAAATGCTACATACTTTGCCCTGTGAGAAGTCAAAGCCAACGTTGACATTCGTGATACGTTGACACCCTGCTTTCCTCATACTGCGTATATTTGGGGGCTGGTCTTTGCTTGCAGTTTAGGTAAAAAGAGACGAGTTAAATTAAATTAAATGAACTATAGTACGAATCCAACGTGGTGACTGCTTTGTGCTTTGTCGCCGAACACCAAAACATATTGGCATTGGTATTGGGTGGGAGAGTGGAAGCCTCGCCGACCTCCCGTTACGCTACTGTTTATAGCTTCTGATTGATCAGAAGCCAAGGCGGAAGCAGAGGCAAAAAATGAGCTAGGAGTGGGAGCTGCGAGTCGCGTAGTGTACAGAACATACATTTGTAAAAGGTAACGGGTGGGAAAGGCTAAAAGGGCGAAGATCACACTGGAAGAAGAATAGAAGGGGGGCCATCGAGATTATTGGTTATATCAACTGAGGGTCGGACGGACTACCTGACCTGAGAGTGGGGACGTAAGAAAAGTAAAATTCGAGCTCACCCGAGGATCAGATGAGCCTCTCTCTCTCCTTACACAATAGTGTGTATAGGCTATCAAGATATCTTACTATTAGCATAGATGTACGGAATATAGCGAGGACGACGGCCTAGCCTTTATCGTTTATTATATACTATTTATTATTTAATAAATTATAAGGTATAATACCGGTATAAAAGTATAGTAGTAATAGTAATTTTATTTAATAAAAGAGAGAAGAAAAAAAAAACACGTCGACGCGAAGCAAATACACATACTATATAGTATTTAACAGCGCAGTACGGGCAAAACCAGGCCTATATGTACTTCAACTCACTGCTTTTTCTCCAGTCTCAGGTGAACTTTTATGGGGGGGTTTTCGGAGTTTTTCGTACCCACTCTCAGGTGAGGTGGTCGCTCGACCCTCAGTTGACATGTAACCTCGATTATTTGTGTTGGGGACAGCCAAAAGAAAGCAGGCTGACGGAATAATGAATCTTTTTTCTTTGTTGTCCGGCTCGTCTCACAGGTCTGTCTGTATGCTAGTCATAAGCTGTACAATAATACAGATAAAAACTGCAAGTCGGCAGGGTCCTTGCGAATGTGACGTCGAGTGCCAGATCAAGAGAGAACGGGGACGGGGTATGGAGGTGAAGGATGGATGGATGCGTGGCTGGTACATAGTACTGTAGATACATCGTACAGCCTCTACCTCAACCTCCCCTCAGGCTTCATTTTGCATATGCACTTGGCTCGAGGGCTGGATGCAAACTAGCAGGACCCTGTCAGCAGCCTCGCCGACCAACTGTGATGTGCTGTGATGTGTCTTGGATCATCCCCTCTCTCGCGGTCCACATCCCCGTCCCGCATTATTGTGTGTTCGATGTGCGGAATCAAAAAATATGTTTGGCTTTTGAATAGCACCCCCCCTCCACCACCAGCACCCCCCTCCCTCTTCATGAAGCGGTGTCTATCGATGTATCTGTACTCTTAGCGACAACTATTTTCTACTCAACGCCTGCTTTTTTTTCCTTTAATAGTGATAATCAAAATAGTACTTGTTATTATCGATGCCTTGTTGGCCTCATTTTGTTCTGTGCTCGCAATGGTTTCCTCTTTTTGGACGTTTGCTGCTGCTAATCAGTCGCATTCCATTGTGAATCTAAGGGATCTGCTAGCAGAACAGACCTGTCCTTTGTCTGTTGACTATTATGTGTAACATGACTTCTAGCCGTTAAACGACTCTGTACTATGAAATAACCCTCGTCAAGCAAAGCAGAACAAAATAAAGTGCTTTTTGGGCCCGAGGCCCGGGGACCATGGCCGGGGACCATCCGGGCCAGTGGTCTTGACAGCCTACATAGTATGCTTGTACTTTTATGTACAGTACCTCTTGCAACCTTCTTCTGTTCCGAATCTTATTTCGTGTTTTTAATTCTCTCTCTTTATGCTTGCTCTTTTCTTTCGATATTTTATACCAAATTAATCGATTCTGAGCAATACGAGTATATGCTTTAATCACCCCGATCCAGTTCCGCTATTTTTTATTTCCTGTGAGAAACAAGCTATCTACGATGTAGTGTCTTTTCTCTCGTTGCCTTTGAGTTCGGTCAGTCGCAGTGATCATGTTTAATAGTTCCAGTCTCTAAAATCCCGTTCATCACATTGCCTGTCACATGCACCTCAAGTGGTCCGGTGCCATGTAGATTGTTGCACTGCGTAGGCTCACGGTACACGGACAGCAACAGCTACAGTACCTACCGTGGACAAAGCACAAAAGATAACAAAACGTTCTTGCAGGTCTTGAAGACCCATCCCCATCGAGGTCCAATCATGCATACATCGCAGTTCTTCTCTGCTCTCATGTTGGTCTAGACGCAATGGGCTTCTACTTTTAAAACAAGCCACCACTCCGTAAACAACGTCCAATGTCCAGTCCAGTGACTGCCACATGTGATAGCAGGGTGCTGTTAGATGGATCTAACAATATCGCCTCTCCTAGAAACGAGTTATATTTTGCAATGTGGCTTCGTTAATATTGATAGAGGCTTTGAGGTGCGAAGACAAAGCGGGATCCAAACGTGTCTGCCACGGGATATGAATATCATGTGGATAGGCACGGACTATTGATTCTCTAGGAAGAATTAATGGCTAGCATCGTCGCCTCCATCAGGCCAAACAAAGCATGTCAGCCGCAGCCCGGCTACGTCATGCATTTGCTATCATATAAACGACAAAACCGCCATGTATATAGGAGCTTGTTTTCCTATTCGTCCGTGTCTTTTAATGCCACTCATTCTTCTCTTCTCTCTCTTCTTGTTTCCTCACGGTGTGGCGTCAGCTACTCCAGGGAGGCTGTGCTCGAAGACAAAGCCACTCTTTGTATGGATTTGTATATTTATTACTGATACTAGGAGGCACCCAATAGCTAGAGAGCAGCAAGCTATGATATATCCCACAATTGTATTGTATCCTGCTATGTATGATGAAATCAAACTTGAAACCCGCCAGTCTTGGCATCTGTAGCTTGGCTGTATTAGTCATCTGATTTGGTGCGCAGTGTGGTATTACCGCAAGTGAGGCCTCGCGCGCCTTCCAAGACTTCCCAAAATTCCGAAACCTGGCAGTCGCTCTTTCTGTTTCTATTTCTGGCCTCGTAAGTCTCATCCAATGTGGTTGTTATATTTAAACGATGCAATGGAACTTCCTCTCCATCGTGCCTTCCCTCTTTGTGAGTGTGTGACTGCTTGCCGCGCCAAACAGCTTCCATCGTTAAGCGCCGTCCTCTCATCCCACCTTCCCCTCTTACCTCTTTCATCCTAAAGAGTTTGCTGCTTCTTATTCCATCTGTCAAACGACAATTCTATTCTTTTCTATTCTTGGGCCGCTCCTTCTTAGCTCGCTATTCTGGCGCAAACAGCCTACAGCATTATTTACCCGCGGACAACGTCATATCTCAACTTACATTCGGTCGCACTTTCCCTTGATAATACCTGAAACGCTCCTCTATTTTCTTTCTTCTAAACATCATTCTAACCAATTCTTTTTCTCTTCCTTTCTTTCTCTCTCTCATCATCTAAAAACTTCGCATCAATTCGCCTTCGCCTTCACCGTCATCTCTGTACCACTCCCAACCTCTACAGCACGCAACGCTAACCAATCACCCCACTACGCTGTCATTAACTTCGGCCCCTCTTTAAACGATCGCGCTCCGCTATCAACCCCCCGAGACCCGTCCTTGATATTATTAGACTTCGAGAACGGGCAAAGGACACGAGACAACCCGAAGAAGAAGCGAAGGAAGAGCTCAGGGCCCTGTCTTGCTTTTATTCGAATCTCAGGTGCTCCTCAGAGTGAAGATCACGGTTCCAGGCTTTATTAGTTGCCTCATCTGGGATCCAGCATCGAACCTCGACAACATACTCGTCTGCCACAGTCCACAGCAAAACAGCTGCTAACATGGCATCCAATGTAAGCTATATACGTTCCAATCACGGTCGTAAAGATGTGTGCGAGCACTCAGCTGACCAAGCCTGCAGGATCCCAAACTGCTGTACGCCATTCCTGGTGTATCTGCATACCATATAGCCAATGGCACCGAGGACTCCCTTACATCTGCAGGGCCCCAGACACTGTCCCTTCTTATGGTCCCTACCGCCTCTTCATTTGCAGATATATCCATCGACAACCCTAGCACCGGCAGTGGCGCTCGCCAACAGGAGGAGGACTTCTACCTGCATTTGCATCTGCCACCCGAACTCGACCTGCCGCTGCCAGCTACGACGCAGATTTACCACCAGCCGCCTTCCAGCTACCTTATTCCGCGCTGGGACCTTGGAAGCGCCAGTGGCGTGTTCACGCGCATCGAGTTTCCGCCCGTCGGCAGTCGCAAGGGGCTCCAGGAGGATATCGATACCTTCGAGACTATTCTCGCACAGTGCACGGCTTTCCTCGAGCGTGCACCGCCACCCAAGATCTCGTCTCGGAAAGAAATGTCTTCTGTACCCTCCAGACCAGCTGTACAGTCATCTGCCGCCGCTGTAAGAGCGAGTGTTGCCGCCGGAGCTGCTGGGGCCTCGGGTATTGACAGCAGCAGCAGATCCACAAGTCACTACTCCCAACCACAGCAGCCATACGACCAGCAAAAGTACCACGGCGGATACCCAGATAGCAAACAGTCTCAATCCCAGTCGCAGTCGCAAAAGCGCCCGTCCGGCTCGCGCTCGTCAAGCCGCACAGCCAGGACTGAGGATCTTCCCGCCTATAACCCCGCCGAGTATAAACCTGGCGAGGCATATGCGGCAGGCAGTCACAGCTCCCATGCAGGCGGTCAGATTGTTCTCGTCGACGAGGAGGATGGCAGCGTCATTGGTGAAATTGGCGAGGGGTATCAGGTCGTTGAGGATCAGGCACTCATGCCGGGCTCGAAAGACCCAGTCGAGATCGTCCTGCCTACGGAGTCCCATCCCAACATCTCGGTCAAGCCCATAGCGCCGCAGCTCATTGACGAGGAACTGCATCCCGCATACAAGAAGTCCGTCCTGGTCTCAAACGCGCTTGTAGCATCACGCCTAATTATTACCACATCCGAAATGGTGTCGAAAGCGTTGCAAGGCCAGGCCGACAAGTATGCTGATAAGGCAGAACCCGTCAACAAGCCTATTACCTTCCAACCGTCCACGCATGCTCACATCCGCCGCATCAACACGTTTTCGACGAGCGCCGCTGGTCTGTCGGCTAAAGCAGTTGGGCAAGTTAGCAAGGTGGCACAGAACGTCGGCGCAAAACTGGCCGGCCATAAGAGCCCCGAGTCGGGCAGCGGGGCGACAAAGAGCCGCAAATCGCGGACCGGCTTGGGCCCTGATGGACAGCCGCTAGATAACTTTAGGCCTGGCCTCCTCAACAAGAGCCTGATGGCATTTTCTACAGTTGCCGACGGCATCGAGCAGGCCGGCCGGCATCTGCTAGACACATCGTCTACTGCGGCCACGACAGTGGTGGCATCCAAGTGGGGAAGCGAAGCAGGCGAGGTCACGCGCCACTTGACCGGCGGCATAAAGAACGTCGGCCTCGTCTACATTGACGTTACAGGTGTGTCAAGACGCGCAATCATTAAGAGCGTAGCCAAGGGCATGGTCGTCGGCCACGTTCCCGGCGGCGGCGACCTCATCGTGGGCGGCGCTGAATCCAATGGCTCTAACGGCCCTGCTGCAATTGGCCCTGGGAAAAGCAGTCGCACCAACACAATGAGCTCCATCAGCACCACCAGCTCAGCCACGCCTCCGCCCCTGCCTTCGGTTGCTCGGCCGGCGTTGATGCCTAGCAGCTCGTCGTCGAGCAGTATCAATGCGCCTATCAGCCGCGCACGGTCAACCCAAGACTTTGCCAACAACAACCCATTCCGGGGACGGTGATTGACATTTAGAATGATTGTATTTTGACAATGAATGACTATACACAATTAAATGAAGATTCTAAATTTGAGTAAAAGAAGAGCCAATTTGGAGTATACAGTGACATATTAAGCCGTGACATATATTACATATTACAGTGTAGCCAGCCAACTATATTACAGCAGGTTAACCACTAAATGACTAGGCATAGCTCTATAGAAAACGCCCCCCCGCTATAATTAACGCGCTCTCGGCGTGTCCCACTATTAAGCTCTACGCGTCTCTCCAACAATATCACATCGCATCACGACATGCCGACGCCGTCGCCACAACAGCGTCTAGAGGCACAGCTATGCTTCACGAAATCTTGATGTCCCTTTCAGGGCACAGCTCGCCTATTCTCACAGACAATGCGCTCTCGCAGCACAGCTCCGGCAGCACCCTGACACCCCCCGAACGAGACCTTCTCGCCGACCTTGCGCGCCTCGCCGACCTCCACGTACGTCTCCGCACGCATGCCGCACACATTGCCGCTATTCACCCGTCGGTTGTCTGCCGGGCCGCTGCTGCTGCCATTGTTTCGGTCCATCTTGCCGCATTTCAGCGCGATGTCCTTGCCGTGGAATCTACCGTGCTGCGCCGCGATGCTGTACTTGTTGGCGCCTACAATATTGTGCCGCTGACAGCCGTTGTCGGAGCATTTGCCGACTGGCCACGGCGTATGGAATGGCTATGGGCAGTGGCTACATTTATCCTTCCTCTCGGCAATGAGTCAAATGAGTCAGGGTCGGCGACAACGACAACGACAACCTCTGCAAAATCAACTGCACCTGCCACATCCTCGTCCCTCATCGATCACCTTCGTGCCGAACTGTTGACAGGTTACGAAGATATCGAGCGCACAGCACGCGGTCTCATTCGCGTTGCCGAGACGGCCTGGCTCAAGCAGGTGTCGGCCTGGATCCTGTACGGACGGCTTCCGTTTGACGGCGGCAATACATCAACCACTCTCAAAAACGACGACTTTTTTGTCCAGCAGCAAGAGTCTACGGCAGACACCACGGGCGAGTACATTTGCCTGGCCCAGAACTTGCCATCGTTTGTCAAACCAGCCACGGCCGCGTCGATGCTTTTTATCGGCCGCTCGCTCGTGCACCTGCGCGCCAAGACCGACAGCAGCCGCCAGGCCAACGGGCCCAAGGCGAGCCACTGGCTAGCCCAGGATACCGGCTCGGACCACCTGTACAAGGGCGGGTTTGCAGGTGCACATTTGTCGTCACAGCTGCAGGAGCTCGCCAAGCTCACGTACCCGCTGGACGGCGCGACGTTTGCGCGCACAATAGCCCATATCCGTGCATTCCTATCTCGCACCGCCCTGCGCAAGCTGCTGCCGCCGAGCAAGGTCGTGGACATGCTGCAGCTTCTGCGTGATTTCTACCTCCTGGGTCGCGGCGAGTTTGCCATGGCCCTGGTAGAGCAGGCCGACGAGACTATGCGCAGCCGGTGGCAGCGCGCAGACGCCGCGGCCTCGACTACGGTAAAGAGCTCGAAAGCAAGCACGCTGACTCCAAGCGGTGCCCGCGGCATGAAGGCCGTGATTGTCAAGGACGGCGAGGTGGCAGCAGTGCTTACGCGCACATGGGCGATGCTGGGCGCCATGGGCGGCCGGCACGCCAACGACGACCAGGGCGAAGAGGAGGACGAGGGCATGGAGCTGGCGCGCGAGACGCTGCGGCTGGTCCTGCAAAAGGGCGCATCTGCCAATGTTTCGGCAGCAAGCACATTTACTACTCCGCACAACCTGCGCGGGCCGCGGCAAAAGATGCTGGCCGCGATTGCTTCTACGCCGTTCCAGAATCTGCTATTTTCCGTGCCGGCATCGCTTACCCTGCAGATCCCTTACCCGCTCGATCTTGTGCTCAGCACGGCTGACTTGCAGGCCTACTCGGCCATTCATGCATATCTCTTGTCCATCCGCCGCGCACATATTCGGCTTACGGGTCTGTGGAAACTGTCGTCGATCCGCCGGCACCACCCACCACCGCCGGCGCCCCCGTATGGTGGAGGTGGGCGGTACCGGATCGAGCAAGTGAAGGTATTAAGGGCGCGCTACACCGAACGTGCCAATGCGCTGCGCAGTGTGTGGGCAACGACAAGTGCGGCCATCTTCTTCTTGGCCGAGCTCGAAGGATACCTGCAAATGGAGGTCGTCGTCGAGCTATGGGACGGGTTCCGGGAGTGGCTGGGCGAAGATGCTGATATTGAGGGCGTTGATGCTGGCAGCAGCAGCAAGAACGGAGAGGCTGCAGAAACCGATTATGAAGACGGCGACGACGGCGACATCTGGATGGCAGAGGCTGCAGAGCCGCCGAAACCAAACCCGAAACCCACAACCGCCCGGCCTACAGACTATGCCGGGTCGGCAACGACAGAGACAGACAAATCCCAGATCCATGACCCGCAGAGCTTGGCCACGGCTCACCGCCGCTACCTGCGCCAGCTTGTGCGCCGTCTCCTGCTGGACCAGGGCCTCCGCTGGACAGAGCCGCTCTACGCCCTCCTCGTCAGTGTCGATCAGCTCTCGGCGCTCGTGCACCGCCTGCAGAGTCTCTGGCAGGCCCTGGATCTCGAAGCCGATGCTGGTGTTGTCGATGCATTTGTCGATCTTGAGCGCGAACAGCAGGACGCGCTAGATGCGCTGGCCGATGCCGAGCAAAATGTGCGGCAGGGCGTGCTGTCTGTTGTCGGGGTTCTGCGAGACCTGGAGCGCGAGGCCGACGACCGCGGCGATGCCGAGGAAGGCGAGGATGACGACTTTGAGGAGGATGAAAGTGAGGCGCGCGGAGGTGGTCGGGGAGGCGGGTTGGGGCTGCGGCCTGCGGGTGCATATGTGCCACGGCGCATCGGCGGACTCGACCGGCTACTGATGAAGCTTGATTTTGGCAGCTGGGGGGGCTAGGAGTCTGGTAAAGAGCCGTACTAATGTGTATTTGAATAATGAGTAATATGACCAAATCTGATTATTGTGTCATGGGTATCGAAGATTGGGTATCGTAGCTTTTCACGTGTGTAGCTGGGCAGCTCTTTCCTGGACGGGAAACTCGACAGTTACGCGACGAGGCTGTGCAGCCTTGTCCACACCTCGTGTTGTTGCAGGCTTGGTTCAGCAGCATGAAGCCTGTTCTGTTCTTTGATAGAGGCTTGTTTCTTTGCTGTGCTTTTCTTTGGGTGGCTTGCAATTATGGCGCGTTCCGTTGTATGAAAGAACCGCTATCTTTTGCAGCTTTGGTATTCTTTTGCCTGCAATATTTTATATCTGACATGATTTTTATATCAATTATGCTTCCAAATTCATTGTATATATTAATATATTCAGATTGGCAATGAATATTTAATAACAAAAACCTGCCAAGCTGATAAAAATCTACGCTCCTATTTTATTTTATTTATATATTATATATAAAAGTTACGACTTTGTTACCTTTGATTTGTCTACCAAAAAAAAGAGAAAAATATACAATAGCCAACAAGTGCGTTGTAGTCTAAATCAAATGGTTTCTATCGTTATGTTTACTCTTTGTTTCATGCAGCCGATTTTAGAACCCCTGCCCCTACCACTATTTATACTTTGCCATGCCATGTTCCAGTGCCATGCAGCAAGGATATTTGGTTCAAAACTAGTTGATATGCACATCGATAACTGTTCCCGTTGCCTTAATATTGAATCATATAACCCTGTGCAAGCAATCATTATTCCGAGTTTTCCTGCACTGCAACGGACGATGCATTTTGGCAAGGCTCGAGGTGTGCCGCAAGTGTTTGATCGGGCATGATGAGCAAGGCCATGCATTCGGTAGAGTGACTGAGCCAGTTGATTCGATGTACAGTTAAAACAGTTTCTTTTAATTGAAAGAACTCCGCGGCGCGATTATTCCATTTGTACCCTTAGATCCTGCCCCCAGAGTCTTTCAAAACCGTGAGAGCAGCCTAGGGAACCTCAGCACGCCCTGCGTGATACTGCCTTGTCTCACTTTTACCGTGCAACCTTCTATTTGAGAAATAGCTATTTAAAATTTGCTTTCGCTTTCGCAGATATCTGACAAAGTCGTTCCTCCAGACAAGTCGGCGATGTTAAAGGCTACAATAATCCGAAAAAAAAAAAAAGCAAATCACCTCAACATTGTGCTAGATGAACACCCCATTAACGTCGTGTGGCATCTGCCACGTACACTCGACAATATATCCTACGGAGTACATAGTACATAGGATCCATCGTCCGAATGGAACGACCTTGCGTGCCAGCCCGCCACTACGATGCACACTCCCAAGCCACACCCCATGAACCCCATATTATGATATTACGGAGTACTTACCATGTACGCAAGAGGGTCTCTAGAATTTCTGTAATACTGCAATACAAACATATCACCTGCTATATCCCAGATCAAGTCATGCTCATGTGCCCAAGTGTGACATCACCCCAGCCCCTTACACTAGAATATATGTGAATTGTCACTTCGCATGTAAAATTTGCAAAGTGGTTATGGGCGTTGTTGATACAATATGGGATATGATACGGAGTAACACAGCGCACCACGCGGAGACCCACTTCCCTAGCGCGTCAAAGTATTGGCGTTATTTACAAAATAAAAATATAGATTTATTTAATGTCACATGCACTGTTTATTGCTATCAGTAGCCCAGAACTTGCATCCACTAATAGACAGTGCAAACCATTACCCACACTATCTTTAACGTTGCTAAAAACGCGCATTTTCTCATCGAGCACAGTGCTATGTACTGTATATTCCCCACAGCTACTTGATGCCTTACTGCCTGAATGGATATACCCACCCATATTCCCTCCCTCCCGCACGCTACTCCGTACATCTCTTCTTAAACGGATTCTCACTTTTCAATACCCATCCTCCTTCTCTGCCACAAGGGCGCGTGCGATACCACTAGCCATTCCATTTCCCCTCATACTACGTACATTTTACGACCTTTTCAGGCTAGGCTGCGGCGTTCCCTCTCCCTTGCTTGCATTGCACCTTTCCTATTGCTGACCTCCTGTGCCTGCCTGTTCAGGCCTGTATGCCTGCCTGTATTTCCCGTTTCAGGCCACCTCTGTCCCTCTCTGTGCATCTGGTCACACTCCTTCTTTCCACTCGGGCCACTTCAGCTCCCTGAACTCCTCCTACAAGTAGTTTATCTCACCTCACTTGCTGTCCCAGAGTTCACTCCCCAGTTCACTCCCCTTTCTTTCTTGCCCCCTCCCCCCTCCCCCATCTCACGCCTCTGCTTTCTGTCGCCCCCCCTCTTTCCTTTTTGCCCTCTATCGCCCTCTTTGTCCCCCTACAGTGCGCGACCCGCGACCCTCCCAGTTTGTTTGCTTGCATTTCCCTATCCACTCCCTCCTCTCTCTACTCCCCTACACCTCCCCATCTCTTCCTCTTCATCTGCTCCGTAACTACGCGGTCTGGCTCTTTTCTATCCACACGCCCGTCCTTGTCTACACGCATTATTTGGCGCAAAACGTAAACAAGGGGACCAGGGCTTCAAACTATCCAGATCGCACACATATACACTATCACGCACCGACGCACCCGCACCAAGCACCCACGCGCGTCACAACTCACACACCTCTTGCCCCCCCCCCCCCCCCAATTGCTGCACACCCATCACACCTCACACCTTGTTCACCTCGAGGAGCGGTTGCTCCGCCGAACGGATTTGCTTTGAAGAACCGGAGTCGATATAGTCGGCATCGCTTCTTGACTCACTATCGTCGATCGGGGGAAGTCGTCTCGTCGTCGCGATACAAAATCGTTGGGGCTTCGGATTCTCGGATTCTCGGATTCGATCACGAGATCACGATAACGGCATCGTGAATACACTCGCGCTCCTTCTGTTGTTCGTGCCTCGTCTTTCTGATCGCCAACTGTGTTGCAAAACCCCAATCGTGTCTTTTGCCACCGTGACGGCGCGTGCCTTTGCACGTTTCACCCGATCGCCACTTCTGCCAACGGCTTCAGCAACAGGTTTAACAACTGTTCTTTGATTGTCGCGTCTCTCTTCTCGTCGCGTGCACTATACTCCAAGCATCCCTACTATCAGCAATCAGCACCCCGGCATCATTTTTGCAAACATTTGGATAACCGACCCCACTAGCTTTTGCGCCGGTTCCTCGACACTTTGTCGCTTTTGTAGGGCCACCAGTATCTCTATTCTATATATCATATCACCACTCACCGCTGTTATCATCTTTTTATACGATGTCGAACGGGTTGCCATTTGGCAACGTCAATGGCTTGAGGCGCAGCTTTCCTCAGCAGCAAACTGCTCCCTCCAACAAACCTCCAACTACCCTCTCCCATGCAAGCACTTATCAGGCCTTCCATCAGCCGCAGCCGGCCTCGTCGCCCTATGCGCATCATGGCCTCTTCTCCGGCTCGGCGCCGCCACCACCACCACTGCAGGTGACAAGTCTGCAAAACAGCGGTCCACGGCCATCACCACCGCAGGTCACTACATCTGTCCCCAGAAGTCGGCAGATGCAACAGCCGCACCAGGTTAACTACCTAGCACAGGCACTCAACCAGCAGTCCATGGGCCACCAGGTGCAGAACGACGGAACGTTGATGGGCCAGCAGCGCACCCAGCAACACCAGCACCAAGCGCAGCACCCATTGTCCCATCACCAGCAGCAGCAGCACCATCAGCAGCTGCAGCAAAGCCAGCATCAACAACACCAACAGCAGCAGCAGCATGTGCAACATCAGCAACATGCCCAGCACCAGCAGGCCCAGCAGCATGCCCAGCAGCATGCCCAGCATCCTCAACACACACAGCACCTGCAGCATCAGCACAACCCTCATGCTGCTCAGCATCAACAACATGCCCAGCACCAGCAGCATGCTCAGCATGCGCAGCACCCCGCTCAGCAGCAGCAGCCACACCACCAACCCCATACACAATTACCTCAGAACACCCAGGCCCCATCGTCAGTTTCCTTGACATCAACCCTCTCCCAATCTCCAATCCCCCCATCTCAACACATTCAGCAGGCACAGCAAAAACACCAGGTGCAGCATCAGCAACAACACCATCAGCAGCAACAGCAACATCAGGCTCAACAGCAGCAACAACAACAGGCCGCTCAACAGCAGGCTGCACAGCAGCAGGCGGCACAGCAAGCAGCTCAACAAAAGGCACATAAGGCTGCCCAGCAGGCTCAGCAGCAGGCTCAGCAGCAGGCTCAGCAGCAGGCTCAACAGCAGGCTCAGCAGCAGGCTCAGCAGCAGGCTCAACAGCAGGCTCAGCAGCAAGCTCAGCAAGCCCAGCAGCAAGCGCAACAGGCTGCTGCTGCCCAGCAGCTGCAGGTACAAAAGACGCACCAGCAGGCGCCACTTCCGTCACCAACACCGCCGCCACCGAGGCCCTCATCTTCGGCGGCGACGGCACAAGAGGACCATGCTGATGAAGTCATGGAAGTTGACGGCTCGCCTAACGAGGTGGGGGCTGAAGAGGCGGAAAAAAACAGTGATGCGAACGCGCCATTCGTACCGCGACAGGCCATGGGCCCTTTGATGTCTGCACCGCCAGAAGGTGGCAGCTTTCCGTCACTGGAGGCTGTGCACAAGTTTGTTTTGGGCTACTGCACATCTGTAGGGTATGCAGTAGTGATTGGCCGGTCGAAGAAAACGGTGCCTGGCCTGAAAAAGGTGTTGTTTGTATGTGATCGTGCAGGCAAACCACCGCGCCGTGTCAACCCTGAGCAGCGTAAACGCAAGACATCATCAAGGAAGTGCGACTGCCAGTTTGGCTTTTTTGCAATCGAGCAACGGACACAATGGACAGTGCGGTATCGACCCGACCAACAACATCTGCAACACAACCACGGACCCAGCGAGAGCCCCGTGCTCCACCCCGCCGCGCGGAAGCTTGACAGCAGCATGGTAGCAGCTGTGAAATCATTAAAGGACGACGGTGCGTTATTTGCAAGAGCCCCCACTAGCACAACCACTACCAAGCCGCGAGCCAAACCCAAGTCCAAAGCCACCTCACAAGATGCTTCTTCATCATTGGGAGGAGCAGCCGGAGGAGGAGAATCAGGATCAGGTGGACGTGGAGTTGTTGGAAATGAAGACACAAATGGCGATATAAATGGAAACGAGACAGGAGATGGCGCTGAGAGCAATGGTTCTAACGCTACTACAGGGGTCGGAGTGAGCGAGACGCTCGAGATTTTGCAGACGGAAAATCCCCACGTTCCGCTGTTACCGCGTGACATCTACAACGCCCGTGCTGCGATCACGCGCAACCCTACCAAAGTGGCTACTGGCCTGGCGGAGAACCGGCCGGCGATCTACAGCAAGGCGCCACCGACAGCGGAAGAGCGCATCCGGACGGACCTGCGGCGCGAGCTGGCCAAGGCCAAGGAAGACCTTAAGAAAGTCAAAGAGGACTCTCAGAAAGAGATTGAGCAGCTGAAGCAGAAGCTTGTCGAAAAAGACCAGGTGATCCAACGGTTTGAGATGTTTATTGACATTTGCAACCAGCGGGTAATTTTGCAGCGTGAGCGCTTGTCTGACAATAATGGAGGTAGCGGTGACGGCAGTGCCGGCGGCCCCAACCTCACCGTGTAAGCTTTGCAATGATATCATGCTCGTTTGTGTGATGTTTCCTCTTTCCCCCTCTTTCTCCCTCCCCCCTTTTTCGTTTTTCTTCTTCTTTTTTACTTTTCGTCGGCTCGTTATCTGTTTCTCAAGCTTCTCTTCTATCTTGATTGCACCTGCCTTCTTTTCTTTCTTTCCACAATGGGCTTGGATTTTGTTGGTGTGATGTTTTTGCTACTTACTATTTGGCTATTGGACAACGGTGTCCGGGATTGCCGTGTTTACTTTTGGTTTTGGTTTTAAGTGTTGCCTATTTATTTGCATTAATTTTTACTCACGCTTCAACGGATTTGGTTCCGATCATGGTCTGCTTTGCTTTATCTTTACTTCACTTTCGGATATGTCTACATAGTATCTACTATTGGGGAGCCTACATGGAATTCATGGCACCTCTAGTTGATTGATGGCTTCATATTCTCAGGTATTGCTTCGAACTCACGAGGCTATTTTGTCTCTGCCGTCTTAGCGTGCCTGATCTTATATATTGTGTGTTGCTTCGATGCTGTTTCATCGCCGTTGATATGGGATGGAAGTAATGACGTCTTCATCACGTGACTTCGTGACGCTTTGCAACACCCTTGTCAGAGCACTGGGCATGCATACATAGTGCATGTCTCAACTATTGGCAGCAACTTGCACATTCTCTGGTAGATGTATTTGCTCTCTATTATCACTACTTGCTATGCTATTGTGCATTGGTATTTGTTCTGCATTGGATACGTTTACTATACGCAGTGTTTCGAGTCCGTGCCTGCGGGCTGATTCACCGAAACAGCCGGAACGTAATGCATCAATCAGTTTCATTTTGCAGTCGGGCGATTGTTCGTTTTGCATGTTGGTCGACATTATGTACTCAGCAGGTACTACATAGTACGCACTGTACGTTCTCTACAACAGTACACCCGCATCAACAAAGAGGAGCGACGGCGCGGGTCACGCCGGGGCCAGTGGACGCTAAAGCGAAGCTGGCTAGCGTGGCATGTCGAGAACTGAGAAGGGGTGAACGTATGGAGGGTTTGTTGACTTTTGGTTGGTTTTATTTTGATTTATTTGTATGTTTTCGCAATACGTTGACACTAGAACCTTGTATACGCGCTAACTGAAGAGTCATATTGCTGGCGAGTCCATGTCAGGAAATGATCATGTGATGAATAGATGCATGATAAATGCATGGAAGCTCGTTGCAGAAGGTGCGACCGCATCATCGTTCCTGCCTGTTCGCTGCCCAAACCTAACCAAACGCGCATTGCCCCATCCGACCCAATCATAGACGCGTGCCCCACAGGCTGCAGACCACAGACTCTTCAGAACTGGACACCCCTATTCAAGGGATTATGGGCACCTCTGTAGAGCTGTACATAGTACAAAGTAAGTAGTACGTCGCAGTGAGAGAAGCGCTTTTGGGCTTTAATTTCTTCATTAATTTTAATCATGGGACCCCTGGCAGGGGCGTGGAGGGGCGTTCTTGGTACATTAATTCGGTAGTCAGTAGTACTCTACAGCTTAATTTTGGTGGGGGATACTTCCCTAGTGCTTGCGGGCCGTTGTGACTTTTGATTGTCCGGGCGTGCCTTCTTTTTGGCGCGTTTTGCTGTCCTGTCCCCTATTCGCGAGCCCATTTCCCTATTTCCCCATCTGGAAGCACCAGGAGAAAGGAAGGAGTGCTCGACCATGACTGCCAACTGTACTATCCTGGAACTATAGACTACTGACATCGTGAGATCCTACATCTACAGAGTACACCGTCTACACTCTCTCTTCAAGTCTCACTATACACCAACGACGAACGAAACTCGACAGATTCGGTATACAACCTGTTTGCTGTCTTGTCTCGTCTTCCTCTCCTTTGTTCGACTCTCCTTTCCTTTCTCTCGACAGCGCTCACCGATAGATATACCCGTCGACTTTGAACGCGTTTTCTTCAGCTTCAGCTCCGTTTGCCTGTTGGCCTCTTCTTCTTCGATACACCCTTTTTGCGGTTTTCTCCTTCGTTTCACAGCACCCATCTTCGACTTATCTTCTTTTAATCACCTAGTCTCTTCTGTCGATACCCCATCATCTTTGCTCGAATCTTCACTCTCGAACCTCCAAATCTCAAATCAGCGACGACGACAATGTTTGCTTCGCCAATGCCGATATAATAAAAGAACAACCAGTACCTACCAACCTACACAGCAAACGCCCATAATCGGGCTTCCTCCTTTCTTCATCCACGACCAAACCCCCTACCATGGAGCTGGTCGTACCCACGCCGGCGGCTTCCAACGGCATCAGCGATGGCCCTACGCCGACCGGTGCGGCGTTGGGACCGTCGGCTGCATCATATGTCGAGCCTGCGCGCGTTGTCGAACATCTATCGGTCGTCCTCAAGGCTGCCCTTGGCGCCACGCGCGACGAGCTTGAAGCCCCGGGCAGCTTGTTGCACCACGCCAGCTACGACGACACAATCAAGCGCTGCACTCGCTTTGCCCACGAGCCCCAAGTCGTATCTCTCTACATCCAGAAAGACCTCGTATCGCCAGCACCTGCCGCACCTGCCGACGCCACCGACAGCTCAAGTAAAGAGCAGCCTGCTGTGCACTCATACACCCTCGTCAACGAGCTCAACGGCGGCACCAGCACGGTCGCCTACCTCTTCCTCCTCAAGCGCCCCCAGCCTCTCGACTCCCACTCGGACATCACATCCCAGGTCCAGCTGCTCAACCTGCCCGGCCCGGCCTACCTGGACCAGGGCATAACAACCTCGCCCTTTGAGATTCTGCAAATGTACCTGCACAACGGCCTTGCACCCTACTTTGACGCCAGCACAAAACCCTCGGGCCCCAACTCTACTGCCACCGGTGGCAACGGCAATACGGGTATTCAGCGTGGACGTGCCGACCTCGAGGCCAAGACGGGTGTGCCCGTCACCAAGAAGCGCTGGACAGAGCTCGAGCTGAGTCTGGCTCACCTGCAGCAAAACGTCGAGATCCCCGAAGTTGTCTTGCAGTACCCGCCCCTGGTCGTTACGGTCATCGAGGAGGCACGGCTGCACGGCAACCGCGCTGCATTTGACGACGTGCCGTCCAACGTCATCCACGATACCGCCCTCCTCAACAGCTTGCAGGCAACCGTCAACACCTGGATCAAGTCCATCCAGGTCGTCACCAAAATGACCCACGACCCGACAACCGGCACGGCCAACCAGGAGATCAACTATTGGCTGTCCATGGAGAGCGCGCTTGAGCGCATCGAGAACCAGCTGCGCGGTAATGGCGTTGGGCTCACACTCGACATTCTCAAGCACGCAAAGCGTTTCCAGGCCACTGTCAGTTTCGTTGCCGACACGGGTCTCAAGGAGGCCATGGAGCGCGTGCAAAAGTACAACCAGCTGATGCGCGACTTCCCCCTTGACGAGCTGCTATCCGCCACCACCCTGACCAAGGCCGAGGACTCGATCCAGCAAATCTTCTGGCACCTCAACAAGAAGCTGCGTATCTGCCCGTACCCCATCCGCCGTGCCCTCCTTCTGGTCGAGTCAATTTCGGCCGACCTCGACGAGGCTATGCACCGTCTCCTGCCCGGCACTGAGCTGGTCGATCTCAGCTATGACGAGTTTGACCGTGTCATGAAGGAGACCAGCGAGATCTTCCGCGCCTGGGACGAGAACGTCAAGGAGTTTACCAATGTCGCCCGTGAGGTCACCCGCCGCCGCAACGACAAGTTCATTCCCATCAAGATCAACCCGCGCCATACCCAGCTGCAGAACCGTCTCAAGTACATCCAAAACTTCCGTGAGAACCACGAGCAGCTGCAGCGCACAATAATAACTGTGCTCGGCTCGAACACCGCCAACCCCAACGACAACGACGATCCTACCGCGGACAACGGCAACGGCGCTGCATCCAACGGTGCCAACGGCGCCAATGGTAGTGGTGTCAGTGCTCTTCACGGCTTCGATGATTCTGGCGACATTGATGCTGTTGAGGAAGTCAAGCAGGCCTGGGACGCGCTGCGCAACGTCGACCTGCTGGACGTCACCCCCGAGGGTACGGCAAAGTGGGCTCGGGCCGAGAACACCTACAACGAGCGCACTGCTCGTGTCGAGAACTCCATCATTGCGCGCCTGCGTGACCGCCTGGCGACGGCCAAGAACGCCAACGAGATGTTCCGCGTCTTCTCAAAGTTCAACGCTCTGTTCGTGCGGCCCAAGATTCGGGGTGCCATTGCTGAGTACCAGACACAGCTGATTGACAATGTCAAGCAGGCTATTGCGGCACTGCATGAGCGGTTCAAGCAACAGTACGGTCACTCTGAGGCTCACGCCATGGCCACACTGCACGACATGCCTCCCGTGTCTGGAGCCATCATTTGGGCGCGCCAGATAGAGCGCCAACTCGACAACTACATGAAAAAGGTCGAGGATGTGCTGGGTGCCGACTGGGCCCTGCACGCCGAGGGCCAAAAGCTGCAGGACGAGAGCGTTCAGTTCCGCAAGAAGCTCAAGACTGCACCCATCTTTGAGGCATGGGCACGCGACACTATGCGCCGCGAGGTTTCCATCTCCGGCCGTCTTTTCAGCATAAAGCGTGTGCGCTCGGCCGGCAATGCACTCGAGCTCAACGTCAACTTCGACCCTCAGGTTATCGCCCTGTTCAAGGAGACACGCAACCTCATCTGGCTCAACTATAATGTGCCCCATGCCGTCAACAGTGTCGCAAAGGATGCCAAGCGTGTCTACCCCTATGCCGTCAGTCTTATGGAGAGCGTTCGCACTTTCTCGCAGACGCTGCGCACAATCAACGAGATGCCCGAGGTCTCGATGCTGCTCAACGGTCACCGCAACGACGTCTATGCCTTGGTCGCCAAGGGTGTGCCCCTGCGCTGGGAGTCCTTTGTCAACAGCTACGAGGTGCACCTGCGTGGCCTGCCCTCGCACATGTCCAACGGCAGCATTGGCGGGGCGTCGGCTATGGGCATGGACCGTCTCAAGGGCGGCGAAAGCCGGCACGTGCTTTTTGTTCGTGAGATTGCCGCTGCTGTCTCTTTGCTACAGACCAAGACGGCCACCCTTGCTACCTACCACGCGACGATCCAAAAGTCCATGCGCGAACTCGCCACCTGCGCGTACGAGGCGTCGGCCTTTGAGTCGCGGCTGCGTGCTATCCAGGAGGCCGTCGACCAGCTGAACCTGCAGCAATATGCTAACCTGTCCTTCTGGGTCGAGGGCATGAACCGGCAAATCAAGAACACTCTTCTCAAGCGCCTCCAGCACGCTATTCACGCCTGGATCGAGGCCTTTGAGAACGATGCGACCATTGACGGCAACAACGGCTCAAAGAACAGCAAGTCTGCCTTTGGTGCATTCGGAGACAACTCGACCACCTTGACGTCTGCCTCGGACCGCCGCAAGACTGCTGCTGCCACGCCCGGCGACACTACTGCTGTTGCAGTCAACGACACACCTACAATGAAGCAGCTCGTGCATGAGATCACCATGCGCAACCAGCTGATTTACCTCGACCCCCCATTGGAGTTTGCTCGGGCCAGCTGGTACCTGCGCCTACAAGACTGGCTCGGTGTCGTCTGCAACCTGCGCAAGATCAAGGCCACCAGCTACGAGATGCGTCTCGGCACAACCGTCGTAGAGGATGCCCGCTTCAACGATCTGCCGGCTGACTGCACCAATGTGCTGCTGCGTGTCCAGACGTCAATCGAGAACAAGCTCGGGTCCATCAGTGCCTATGTTGACGAGTGGCTGCGTTTCCAGTCTCTCTGGGACCTACAGTCTGAAAAGGTCTATGATCTGCTGGGCGACCGCCTCGCGCGCTGGCTGCAACTGCTTCAGGAGATTCGCAAGACTCGCCAGACCTTTGACACTACCGAGGTCAGCCGCTCCTTTGGCCACATCACCATTGACTACGATCAAGTCCAGACCAAGGTCAATGCCAAGTATGACCAGTGGCAGCACGATATTCTGCTCAAGTTCGCTGGCCGCCTTGGCAGCCGCATGCGCGAGGTGTACGCCGAGATTGAAAAGGCCCGCACCGATTTGGAGACGCTCAGCCTCGAGGTCAACTCTACCGCCCACGCTGTCCAGTTTATTACTATCGTCCAGGCCTGCAAGCGCCACGTGAAGCTGTGGGCACCCGAGATCGAGACCTTCCGTCAGGGTGAGTCGACGCTGGTGCGCCAGCGGTACCAGTTCCCCAACGACTGGCTGCATGCCCAGCAGGTCGATCACGAGTGGAACTCACTGAACGAGCTGCTCAGCCGCAAGGCCAAGATCGTCATGGACCAGACCGATGCTCTGCGTGCCAAGATTATTGCCGAGGACAAGATTGTCGTCGACAAGATTGCCGAGATTGCTGTCCAGTGGAACGAGGAGAAGCCCGTTTCGGGTACTGTTGCCCCTGAGCTCGCAACAGCCACCCTGGCTGCCTTTGAGAGCCGCATCACGGCACTCCAGGAGGAAGCCGCAATGGTCGCCAAAGCCAAGGAGGCACTTGACCTGCCCTCGACGCCGGAGACCTCGCTCGCAGGCATTCTGGAGGAGGTCCACGACTTCAAGTCTGTCTGGGCATCACTGTCGCTCATCTGGAAGAACCTCAACGAGCAACGCGAGATGCTGTGGAACAGTGTTCAGCCTCGCAAGGTCCGTTCTGCCATGGACAACCTGATCAAAATGACCCGCGACATGCCCAGCCGCATGCGCCAATACGCGGCCTTTGAGCACATCCAGACCATTCTGCGCACCTATGTGCGTGTCAACCCGCTGCTTGGCGATCTCAAGTCCGAGGCTGTGCGCGACCGCCACTGGACCAAGATCTACAAGCAGATTAAGCCCGGCAAGCGCTACTCCCCCGTCTCCATGACACTGGGTGACGTATGGGATCTCAACCTGGTCGCCACCGAGGTCATCATCAAGGACATTATCGCCCAGGCGCAGGGTGAGATGGCCCTTGAGGAGTTCTTGAAGCAGGTGCGCGAAACCTGGACCAGCTACAACCTGGAGCTCGTCAACTATCAGAACAAGTGCCGCCTCATTCGTGGTTGGGATGACCTGTTTGCTAAGTGCAGCGAGAACCTCAACTCGCTACAGGCCATGAAGCACTCGCCCTACTACAAGGAGTTCGAGGAGGAGGCTTCCTCGTGGGAGGACAAGCTGAACCGCGTGCACGTTCTTTTTGACGTTTGGATTGACGTGCAGCGCCAGTGGGTGTACCTCGAGGGTGTCTTTACGGGCAATGCCGATATCAAGCATCTTTTGCCGATCGAGTCTTCACGTTTCCAAAACATCAACAGCGAGTTCTCGGCCGTCATGAAAAAGGTCTACAAGCAGCCCTATGTGCTCGACGTGCTTAACATTCCCAATGTACAGAAGTCACTTGAGCGTCTCGCCGAGCTGCTTAACAAGATCCAAAAGGCACTCGGTGAGTACCTTGAAAAGGAGCGTGTCTCGTTCCCTCGCTTCTACTTTGTTGGTGACGAGGATCTGCTTGAGATGATTGGTAACAGCAACGACACTATGCGTATTGCCAAGCACTTCAAGAAGATGTTTGCTGGCCTTTCAGGCCTGACCATGGATGACGAGGCTATCATCACGGGCTTCACATCCAAAGAGGGCGAAGTTATCCGCCTGAAGCGCGACATCTCCCTCATCAAGACGCCGCGCATCAACGACTGGCTCGCACTGCTCGAGAGCGGCATGAAGGCTACCCTAGCCGAGCTTCTGGCCGAAGCAGTTGCCGCCTACACGCCCATTTTCTTGTTTGACTCGGCCATCGACAAGGCTGCCCTCAACGAATTCATGGCCGCCTATCCCAGCCAGATTGTGGTGCTCGCGACTCAGGTTGTCTGGACCACAGCCGTCGACCAGGCTCTTGCCGACGGCGGTGGTGCTGCTCTTGAAACCCTCTTTGAGCGTGAGCTGCAGGTGCTGCGCATGCTGGCCACCACGGTCCTGGGCGATCTCGATGTGCTGATGCGCAAGAAGTGCGAGCAGCTGATTACCGAGTGTGTTCACCAGCGCGATATCATTGAGAAGCTGGTCAAGCTCAACGCCAACTCCCCAACACATTACATGTGGCTGCTGCAGATGCGCTACGTGTATGCCTCCGAGGGCGACTTCCAGCAGCGCCTCGCTATCAAGATGGCCAATGCATCGCTCCAGTACGGTTTCGAGTACTTGGGTGTGCCAGACCGCCTGGTCCGTACGCCGCTGACCGACCGCTGTTTCCTCACGCTTACCCAGGCCCTGTGCCAGCGCCTTGGTGGCTCCCCTTACGGCCCCGCAGGTACGGGTAAGACAGAGTCCGTCAAGGCCCTCGGTGTCGAGTTGGGTCGCTTCACGCTTGTCTTCTGCTGTGACGACACGTTTGATTTCCAGGCCATGGGCCGCATCTTCTTGGGTATCTGCCAGGTTGGTGCCTGGGGCTGTTTTGACGAGTTCAACCGTCTGGAGGAGCGTATTCTGTCTGCTGTGTCGCAGCAGATCCAGAACATTCAGCTGGGCCTCAAGCAGGGTGCCGAGGATGACAAGGCACAGATCGAGCTCGTTGGTCGCCAGCTGCGCGTCAATGCCAACACGGGTATCTTCATTACCATGAACCCTGGCTATGCTGGCCGTTCCAACCTGCCTGACAACTTGAAGAAGCTGTTCCGCAGCGTCGCCATGTCCAAGCCCGACAAGGAGCTCATTGCCGAGGTCATGCTCTACTCGCAGGGTTTCAACCAAGCCAAGACGCTCTCGAAGCAGACCGTGCCGTTCTTTGACCAGTGTGCTGCGCAGCTGTCCAAGCAGGCGCACTACGATTTCGGTCTGCGTGCGCTCAAGAGCGTGCTCGTTAGCTCTGGTGGTCTGAAACGTGCGCGTGTCGTCAATGGAGCTGATCTCGCCGCCATTGCAGCGGCCGAGGAGACTGTCGAGCCCGAGATTCTTGTCCAGAGCATCCGCGAGACTATTGCGCCCAAGCTCATCAAGTCCGATGTCGAGATCCTAGCTGGCATTGAGAGCAACTGCTTCCCTGGCGTCAAGTATGTCCCGGCTAATCTCGAGGCTCTGGAGGCCGCCATCCGCCGCCTGGCCGACGAGCGCCACCTGGTCGTCAACGAGACCTGGCTCACCAAGGTACTTCAGCTGTACCAGATCCAGGGCATCCACCATGGTGTCATGATGGTTGGTAACTCGGGCTCCGGCAAGTCTACGGCGTGGCGTCTGCTCTTGGACGCCCTTCAGCAGGTTGAGAAGATCGAGGGCGTGTCCCACGTTATCGACTCCAAGGTCATGTCCAAGGAGGCCCTTTACGGCAACCTGGATTCGACGACTCGCGAGTGGACCGATGGTCTGTTCACGAGCATTCTGCGCAAGATTGTCGACAACCTGCGTGGTGAGGACACCAAGCGTCACTGGATTGTTTTCGACGGTGATGTCGATCCCGAGTGGGTTGAGAACTTGAACTCGGTGCTTGATGACAACAAGTTGCTCACCCTGCCCAACGGTGAGCGTCTCAACCTTCCTGCCAATGTGCGCATCATGTTCGAGGTCGAGAACCTCAAGTACGCCACTCTTGCCACTGTCTCTCGTTGTGGTATGGTCTGGTTCAGCGAGGATACCGTCACACCCAGCATGCTGGTCTCCAACTACCTCGGCGCCCTGGCTGCTGTCGCGTTTGAGGACTTTGATGAGGATGCCGTTGCCACAGGCCAGAGTGCCGCCAAGGCTCTGGCCGTCCAGACACAGTCGGCCGAGCTCCTGCGCACATACCTGACTGAGGATAATTTCATTCTGCAAGCGCTTGAGATGGCTGGCGCCCCCGGAAAGTATCGCCACATCATGGACTTCACAATTGCCCGTGTGCTCAACACCCTCTTCTCGCTGCTCAACAAGGCTGTCCGCAACGTCATCGAGTACAACTCCCAGCACTCTGATTTCCCACTTGAGCCCGAGCAGGTCGAGGCTTACATCTCGAAGAAGCTCCTGCTTGCACTTGTCTGGGCGCTCACGGGTGACTGCCCACTCGACGACCGTAAGACTTTTGGTGACAGCGTTGTCGCTCTTGCCAGCTTTGGATCACCGCCTCTTGAGGGAGGTGGCGGCATTTCGTCCCTCATCGACTTTGACGTGTCCCTGCCGCGCGCTGAATGGACCAGCTGGCAGAACCAGGTGCCCATGATCGAGGTCAATACCCACTCCGTGACGCAGACCGATGTTGTTATCCCGACTCTGGATACAGTCCGCCACGAGGATGTCCTGTACTCGTGGCTCGCCGAGCACAAGCCGCTCCTGCTTTGCGGTCCTCCTGGTTCCGGTAAGACAATGACGCTCTTCAGCGCACTGCGCAAGCTGCCCAACATGGAGGTCGTCGGCCTCAACTTCTCGAGCGCGACCACGCCCGACCTGCTCATCAAGAGCTTCGAGCAATACTGCGAGTACAAGAAGACCCTCAACGGTGTCATGCTGTCACCCACTCAGATCGGCCGTTGGCTCGTTGTGTTCTGTGACGAGATCAACTTGCCTGCCCCTGACAAGTACGGTACCCAGCGTGCTATCTCTTTCCTGCGCCAGCTTGTCGAGCACAACGGTTTCTGGCGCACATCCGACAAGTCATGGGTTACGCTCGACCGCATCCAGTTTGTCGGTGCCTGTAACCCGCCAACTGATGCAGGCCGTACGCCGCTGGGTCCCCGTTTCCTGCGGCATGCACCGCTTATTATGGTCGACTACCCTGGTGAGCTGTCGCTGCAGCAGATCTACGGCACGTTCAACAATGCTGTCCTCAAGATTATCCCCTCGCTGCGTGGATATGCCGAGCCGCTGACTCAGGCCATGGTCAAGTTCTACCTGGAGTCGCAGCGCCGCTTTACACCTCAGATCCAGCCTCACTACGTCTACAGTCCTCGTGAGCTTACTCGCTGGGTGCGTGGTGTGTACGAGGCTATTCGTCCTCTTGAGACTTTGACTGTCGAGGGCCTGATCCGCATCTGGTCGCACGAAGCTCTCCGTCTGTTCCAAGATCGTCTTGTTGGCGAAGACGAGCGCCGCTGGACTGACGAGGCTGTGCGCCGCATTGCCCTGGAGCTATTCCCCAACATTGACGAGGAGAAGGCACTGGGCGGCCCCATTCTGTTCTCCAACTGGCTGTCCAAGAACTACGTGCCCGTCGACCGCGAGCAGCTGCGCGACTTTGTCAAGGCGCGTCTCAAGACTTTCTGTGAGGAAGAGGTTGATGTCCCGCTTATTTTGTTCAACGATGTGCTGGAGCACGTCCTGCGCATCGATCGTGTGTTCCGCCAGCCCCAGGGCCACTTGATCCTGATTGGTGTCAGTGGCAGTGGCAAGACCACGCTGTCTCGCTTCGTGGCCTGGATGAACGGTCTCAAAGTGTTCCAGATCAAGGTGCACGGCAAGTACTCGTCGGAGGACTTTGACGAGGACTTGCGCGAGGTGCTGCGCCGCAGTGGTTGCAAGGGCGAGAAGATTTGCTTCATCATGGACGAGGCCAACGTCTTGGACTCTGGTTTCCTGGAGCGCATGAACACGCTCCTGGCCAATGCCGAGGTGCCCGGTCTCTTTGAGGGCGATGATCTGGCGGCTCTTATGACGGCGTGCAAGGAGGGTGCCCAACGCCAGGGACTGCATTTGGACTCGCAGGAGGAACTGTACAAGTGGTTCACGAGCCAGATTGTCAAGAACCTGCATGTTGTCTTCACCATGAACCCGCCTGAAGATGGCCTGTCATCCAAGGCCGCAACAAGTCCCGCGCTTTTCAACCGTTGCGTACTGAATTGGTTCGGCGACTGGTCTGACCAGGCATTGTACCAGGTCGGCCACGAGCTGACGCACTCTGTCGACTTGGACCGGCCCAACTTTGTCGCACCCGATACAATCCCCGTTGCCTACCGTGCCCTGACCCTGCCTGCTTCGCACCGCTCTGCTGTTGTCAACGCCATGGTCTACATCCACTACTCGCTGCAGCGGTTCAACGCCAAGCTGCTCAAGCAGCAAGGCAAGGTGACATTCCTGACACCCCGCCACTTCCTCGACTTTGTTGCCCAATATGTCAAGCTTTATAACGAGAAGCGCGAGGATCTTGAGGAGCAGCAGCGTCATTTGAACGTTGGTCTCGAGAAGCTGCGCGACACTGTCGACAAGGTTCGCGACCTGCGTGCCAGTCTGGCCGAGAAGAAGGCGCAGCTCGAGCGCAAAGATGCCGAGGCCAATGAGAAGCTGCAGCGCATGGTTGCCGATCAGCGCGAGGCTGAACAGCGTAAGAACACATCTCTGGAGATCCAAGCTGCCCTCGAGGTGCAAGAGGCCGAGGTGGCTTCGCGCAAGAAGATTGTGCTCCAGGATCTAGCACGTGCCGAGCCTGCCGTTGAAGAGGCCAAGGCCAGTGTTAGTAACATTAAGCGGCAGCAGCTCACCGAAGTGCGGTCCATGGCGTCGCCTCCCCAAGGTGTGCGTCTGGCTCTGGACTCTGTCTGCACGCTCCTGGGCCACAAGGTGGTGGGAGACTGGAAGGCGATCCAGGGTGTTGTGCGTCGTGACGATTTCATTGCAAGCATCATCAACTTCAACAACGAGAAGATGATGACCAAGACGCTGCGGGTCAAGATGCGCAACGAGTTCTTGTCAAACCCCGAGTTTACCTTTGAGAAGGTCAACCGTGCATCCAAGGCATGTGGTCCGCTGGTGCAGTGGGTCGAGGCACAAGTCAACTATGCCGAGATTCTGGACCGCGTCGGCCCCCTGCGTGACGAGGTGACGCAGCTGGAGGACCAGGCACTGCAGACCAAAGCCCAGGCCAAGGCTGTCGAGAACACGATCACCACTTTGGAGACTAGCATTGCGACATACAAGACCGAGTACGCTGCTCTGATCAGTGAGACGCAAGCCATCAAGTCGGAGATGGCGCGCGTGCAGTTCAAGGTTGACCGCAGTGTGCGTCTGCTGGACAGCCTTTCCTCGGAGCGTGTGCGCTGGGAGGAAGGCAGTCGGTCGTTTGAGACGCAGATTGGCACACTTGTGGGCGACGTGCTGCTGGCGGCCGCTTTCCTGGCCTACAGCGGCTTGTACGACCAGACATTCCGCAAGTCGATGATGGATGACTGGCTGCACCAGCTGCAGCTTTCGGGCATCAACACGAAGCAGCACAACCCCATTACGGAGTACCTGTCGACGGCGGACGAGCGTCTCGGCTGGCAAGAAAACATGCTGCCGGTCGACGACCTGTGCACGGAGAACGCGATTGTGCTCAAGAGATTCAACCGGTACCCGCTGATCATCGACCCATCTGGCCGCGTGACCGAGTTCTTGCAGCGCGAGTGCAAGGACCGGCGGCTGACGGTGACAAGTTTCCTGGACGATGCGTTTGCCAAGCAGCTGGAGAGCTCTCTCCGTTTTGGTAACCCGATCCTGATCCAGGACGCGGAGCATCTGGACCCTCTTCTCAACCACGTGCTCAACAAAGAGTACCAGAAGACGGGTGGCCGTGTGCTGATCCAGCTGGGCAAGCAGCAGATTGATTTCTCACCTGCGTTCAAGCTGTACCTGTCGACGCGCGACCCTTCGGCGACGTTTGCACCTGACATTTGCAGTCGCACGACATTTGTCAACTTTACGGTGACGCAGAGCAGTCTCCAGACGCAGTCGCTCAACGATGTACTCAAGTCAGAGCGGCCCGATGTTGACGAGCGGCGGTCCAACCTGATCAAGCTGCAGGGCGAGTTCAAGGTGCACTTGCGGCAGCTTGAAAAGCGTCTGCTGCAGGCGCTCAACGAGTCGCGCGGCAACATTTTGGACGACGACAATGTGATTGAGACTCTGGAGACGCTCAAGACGGAAGCTGCGGAGATCTCGATCAAGATGAGCAACACCGAGGGCGTCATGGCCGAGGTTGAGCAGATTACGCTGCAGTACGCCATGATTGCCCGGGCGTGCAGTGCAGTCTTTGCCGTGCTTGAGCAGCTGCACTACCTGAACCACTTCTACCAGTTCTCGCTGCAGTACTTCCTCGACATCTTCCACTCTGTGCTGCACAACAATGCGCACCTGGCAGCCGTGCCGGCAGACCCGACGAACTTGAACAGCTACAATGCGCGCCGCGATATTATTGTGCGTGACCTGTTCACTACGACGTTCAAGCGCACGGCGCTGGGTGTGTTGCAAAAGGACCGGATCACGCTGGCCATGCTGCTGGTGCAGGCGGCGCCGTACAAGATGGACAAGAGCCTGATTGACGTGCTTCTTGATGAGCGCGTCGCAGGTCGTGACGTGAGTGATGGCGGCAGCAACAGCAGTGGCAGAGAAGAGGCCATGGCGGTGGCTCGTCGCCTGCCAGCCCTCAAGAATAAGATTGACCAGGTGACGGAGGCCGAATGGGCGCAGTTCCTGGGCGAGGAGCTGGCCGAGAACTACGTGCCGGCCTCGATCCTGGAGGGCATGCATGTGGTGGAGTCTGCAGCCGAGGCCGACAGCACCGATGTCGCGGAGACGGAAGAGTCCAAGAAGACGACGGCGGGCTACAACAAGGGTCTGCTGTCGCTGCTAATGGTCAAGCTGTTCCGCCTGGACCGGTTTGTGCCGACGGCGGAGCGGTTCGTGGCGGTGGTGTTTGGCGACGATCTGTTTGACATTGTGGACGACCTGGGTGCGACAACGACGTCTGCAACGCAGTCTTCGTCGCGCCCGATTGCGCTGGTGTCCAGCCCCGGCTTCGACGCTTCGTACAAGGTGGACAACCTGGTGGAGCGGATGGGCGTGCGGTGCACGAATATTGCGATGGGTTCTGCGGAGGGTCTTGCGAGCGCGGACAAGGCTGTGAGCAGTGCGGCGCAGATGGGCTCGTGGGTGCTGGTGAAGAACGTGCACTTGGCGCCGACATGGCTGCAGTCGCTGGAGAAGCGCATGGAATCGCTGAACGCGCACCCCGACTTCCGCCTGTTCCTGTCGATGGAGTCGAGCCCCAAGATCCCCGTCAACCTGCTGCGGGCGTCGCGCGTGCTCATGTACGAGCAGCCGGCTGGAGTGCGTGCCAACATGAAGGACTCGCTGGCGTCGCTGTCGACGCGGTCGACACGGCCGCCGGTGGAGCGGACGCGGCTGTACCTGCTGGTGTCGTTCCTGCACGCGGTCGTGCAAGAGCGGCTGCGGTACGCCCCCAGCCTGGGATGGAAGGGATTCTGGGAGTTCAACGACAGCGACTACGAGTGCTCTGCGCATGTGGTTGACACATGGGTGGAGGCGGTGGCGGGCAACCGGTCGAACATTGCGCCGCAGAACATCCCGTGGGACATGATCCGGTACCTGGTGACGGAGACGTACGGCGGCAAGATTGACGACGAGGGCGATTTCAACCGGCTGCGCGAGCTTGTGCACCGCATCCTGACGCCGTCGGCGTACGACATTGGCCACAAGCTCGTCGAGGAGGACGGCGATGGCGCGCTGGTGGTGCCGTCGGGCACGTCGCTGCCGGACTGCATGGCGTGGATCCAGAAGCTGCCGGAGCGCGAGCCGCCGACGTACCTGGGCCTGCCGTCGAATGCGGAGAAGCTGCTGCTTGTCGGCCTTGGCCAGAGGCTGATGAAGGACCTGAAGAAGGTGACGGACTTGCTGGACGAAGGCGAGCAGTTGATGGAGGTGTGAGCTGAAGGATGACCTCTTCTCTCTCTTTTTGTGTTAATTTTGTTTATTTTGTTGTTCAATTTGTCTACTGTTCCTATCGCGCAAAGGCGCATTCCTAGTTATGTTTGTTTCTCTTTCCTTTCTGTTTCCTATTTCTTTTGATTTGTTCTGGTTTTCTACTCTTTGTCTGCATTTTGTTTGTACATGTTTACTCCATGTCGCTGCCTCAATACAATCTATCGTCAAAACACACCTCGATGAATCGCTGCCGACTCGAAGCCTTTATCAAATCAAATTCGCAATCTGCACGCAGTTATCATGTCACCTCCACCCTTCACCCTGTTCTGAAATCTGTGGAGATTACATATAACTATCCTTATGACCACCTCAACATAATGTTCAGGCGATTCTCTAGACAGGCTTGGCCGATCACAGGCTGTTATTTTACTGTTTTATCGAGTTGATCACCGAGTAAAAGTACCCATCATGACTGTTTTTGCTGGACTCGGGCACTTGTCCTATCTACCATCTCTTCTCTGCCCAGCCACCAGCCATCTACCGAGTCCATTCTAAAGGGGGCGAGGGAGAGAGAGCGTCCCAAATGCGCAAGACATGCATTTAGACCCGAGTCAGTGACTCTCCTTTATAGTCTGGTTTATATATGGGTTCTTGAACGCCTTCTTGGCCGATGTCTCAACCGCCGAGACCTGGATTTCGGGCTTCTGCTCGTCGAGTGCTTTTAATCTGTTGCCAGCTACCTGTTCTTCGCTCGATGGTTCTATTTGTTGACGAGAAGTTGGCTTGTTTGTACTTGCTTGACCAGCCTCCAGCGCCAGGGACCCCACGCAGTCCGACTCTCTTGTATGCCTGTATCACGGAGCACGGGACTGTCTTGGCCTTTTTCCCTCTTCTTTTTATCCTTCTTTTTATTCTGTTTTAATTCTTTTCTTTTTCAACGAAAAGACGGTTGAAGACTTCCAACCGCCGTCGACCTCGTGCCTCGGACACTGCATCTGTTGTGAGTATACGACCACGCGCAGAGATGGCACAACCGCGGCATCGCGCCGTGGTGGTTGTGTCCGAGTGTTGTATTCGCATCAGCGCAACGTTTCCTCGCACCCCTGGTTGTGTACTTTTAATGTCGGGCGCGATGCTACTCTTTCATCGGGTGCCCCCGTTGGCGGTTGATCAGCGAGTCTAGACGCCGCGTCCAAGAAAGTCCGAAACGGGTGCACACAGGGTACTGGACGGACTGTGTATCCCTGTAGCCAACCTCGTGCTCGTCTGCCTGCCTGTTGTCTATTTTGATCCTGCTGATTGCCTGGCTTCTTTACGAACATCGTCGTCTGTTCATGCTGCCGTGATCGAGAAGATTATCAATTCGTCCTATATAAGATACGGTGTATAAAACGCTGTTCTTGTTCTGTGTACATAGTAAGACGCTCGGCAGTTGCTGCTTGGCCCCATCTATTAAGCTTGATCCGTCCTGTATGACGGTTTTATTCCCCTTGGCCCCAGTCCGCATCCCTCCGGTGGGCTTCTATGGGTCTCTTGCAGGCATCGTGCTCCGATTCCGACGACAGGGCTATTCTACCCGAAACAGTGTCTGGCCACTGTCGCCCGCCAGCTTTTGCTGCACTGCCAGCTCACCGCGGCCACTTTGTCATGAATGTACATTGTACTGTACTCGACTCTCGGCAGGACTCCGAAGACGCCTCCACTATATCCGTTTCATATAAGCATAAGTACATAGTACGGTAGATTTAAACATCGAGGCGCAGTTCCGGGCGTACCTTGCTCTTCAAGCTATACCGCACTCTATATAGCTTCGATGAACATATTCTCCGTTACAGTTACACAGCTTTGATCTTCCGCGCTACGGTATTTGGACAAAAACGCCATGGATGTGCTACCATCTTTATTCAATGGCGTCTGTGTCTCACCACGCATCACAGTACATCAACGTCCAACAACCAACAGCATTCCATGCCGCCGAGCCCCCTCCATATATAAAATACATAGTACATATATCGTCCTCACCAAAATGTTTCACATCTGCGCCAATCATCCCCCTCTACGTATCGTGACACATCAGCTCCCAGTAAGAAATCAGAAATAATTTGAACGGATTCCAGGCAGGGTGAGAAGATCCAATGAGCACAAAGGCACGGTCTCGAAAAAGGCAACCGTCCTACCCGCCCCCGCGACCTCGTCACTGCATCTCTATATCTATGCACACATCAATCATTTCAACCACTGCATCACGCACCGCACCACGCATCACGCATCACGTTGACGATTGTTACATGTCCTCCCATGCATGCTGGCAGGCGACCACGTTCCTGCATGTTCTATTTTAGCTGCCTGTTACTCTGCAACAGTGACAAAGTGATCGTCACTGCTCTGTTATCTATTCTACTTTCGTTTCTTTTTCTGATTACTTTTTCTCATCAGTGCATGCCTTGGTTCTGCGCTTTGCATGCCCTTTGCCTGCGCTTGTCTGACTTACTGCTATTGTCTTCCCTTGTGTCTTCCCCTGTCTTCTCCCTTTTCTTCCTTTTCTGCCTTTTTTGCCTTTTCTGCTCTTCATGTTTGATGCGCGTTTCCTGCTTGTCTGTTCCCGTCCTTCTACTCTTACCCAACGCTGTATCCCACCCTGCACGTCCCTCTGCATTGACTCGAACACGGAGTCTCTACCGTCTATTCAGAACACTTAATAAGTACAAAACAAACAGAGTACAGCATGGCTGATGCGGTGTGTGCGGCGTGTGAATTCGGAGAGGACATGGGCATGAGTACGAGCACGGGAAAACAGCAAAGACGAGATGAAGATGACAAAGAAAAGAGAGCATGCTATCCATATCTAGATCAACAAGTTGAAAAAAGTAACCAAAACGAGCAAGATGCCTTCGAAGCAAATCGAGCCGACAGATCGTCGCCGGATAGACATCGATCTGCCCATCTTTTACACCGTCCATCGCCGACGATCGTACACGTCGTTGCTCTTTTCCCGGGCTGGATGCGATGGACATTTACACATACGTTGTGCTGGCTGTGGCCGTCCCGCCCGGTCCATACTCATGTCCATGCCCATGTCCATGCCATGCCTGCAGCCTTGTACGCGCAGGTTGATTGCTGTTGTTGCCTCCGTCATTCTAATCATTCTAATCATTCTAATCACTCTTATTACTCTTATTACTTATGCTACTGCCATAGACCTCTGGCCTCTTATTTTCACTCTCCAGCTGTATGCTCTGCGTGCACCACCCCCCTCCCTCTCTTCAACCCTCCGATCCCGTCTCGCTCGTCTGTGTCATCCTCGTCATTTTTTGCATCGTCTTCTGTCCATCACTCGTCTCCGTCTCCGTCTCCTCTTCACTCCTCCTTCGCCCCATCTCGATGTTGTATCGTTGCCCGTAGGCTGCAGCTGATTTGTTGTGCAGGTGCAGTCGTATTTCTCTTCATCCTTGTTACCATTTTTTGCACGTTGCTCCCGTTGTCTCCATCGTCTCCGTTGCATCTGTCTCTGTTGTCACCGCATCCTGCCAGCTTCTCCTCCCTCGCCTCTGACGATCGTTCCTTCCGCAACCTCAGAAACCAAACCATTGCCGTCTTTTATCCCCAGAACATCTCCAATATATCTTGGCCTCCTCCCACCTTGTCACTCATTCCTCTGCCTCTGCATGTATCGTTAGCATCTGGCCCGCGCGCTCTCCCACTACCATCACCACTGTTCCTCTTAGACCCCATATCTATTCTCCAATTGTATTTTCAGTTGTGTCTTCCGGCATCCCTATCGCTTATTATGGTTGCCAACGGTGGCAGCATAGCTGCCCGCGCGCTGGCCTTCCTCTCCACCCGCATCAACACAGGATATGCCGACGACACCGGCGCATCCATGGACGTCCTCCAAAAATGGTACAACTCGGACGAAGGCTTGTGGGATTCTACCGGCTGGTGGAACTCGGCCAATGTCTTGACGGTCCTCGGCGACTTTGCGTACAAGGGCGGTGCCTCGTCCTCCCACCAAGATATCATCGTCAACACCATGAGCACAACATTTACGCAGGCCCAGCAGGCCTCCAACTCGGTTATCAAAATGATGGACGTCAACGGCCTCGTGCACTCCACATACACCCGTCTCACGTCGGTATTCTCAGGGCGGGAACGTTCCCTCAACGAGCGTGGCTTCAAGGGCTTTATCAACGACTACTACGACGACGAGGGCTGGTGGGCGCTCGCGTGGATCCGCGCATACGACGTCACAAACAACCTTGACTACCTCAACATGGCCATCACCATTGTCAACGACATGTCCGGCGGCTACTCGGCAACGCCCTGCGGTGGCGGCATCTGGTGGAGCAAGGACAGGCAGTACAAGAACGCCATTGCCAACGAGCTCTACCTGGCCGTCATTGCGTCGCTGGCCAACCGCATCGGCGACCAGAAAGACACCCTCGTGTCCATGGCCGTCGGCCAGTGGCAGTGGTTCAAGAACAGCGGCATGATCAATGCGCAGGGCACCATCAACGACGGCCTCACCATCAACGACGACGGCTCGTGCGTCAACAACGACGGCATCGTCTGGTCCTACAACCAGGGCGTCATCCTCGGCGCTCTCACCGAGCTCTACAAGGCCAACGGCGACGCCTCCCTGATCAGCTCGGCCGTGTCCATAGCCAAGGCCGCCATCTCCCAGCTCAACATCGACGGCATCCTGCACGACGGCTGCGACCTCAACAACGGCTGGTGCGGTAGCGACGGCGCCACGTTCAAGGGCGTCTTCCTCCGCAACCTCGGCTACCTCGCCCAGGTCGACATTGTCGATGCCGACACGATCCAGCAGTTCAAAGCATTCATCCGGCAGAACGCCGACTCCATCTGGAGCACCGACCGCAACGCAAACGGCCAGCTGGGCCTGTCGTGGTCGGGCCCGCCGGACTCGGGCAGCGCTGCCACGGCCGCCACCCACGCCTCGGCCATGGACTGTCTTGTTGCTGCAGCCGTCAACTTGTAGCGATTTTGTTTTTCTTTTGCATTGCAAAAGCGATTTGTTTTTATTCATTCTTTTACTTTCACTCTCTACTTTCCTTTTCTCTCTTCTTATTACCCCAGCATGCATTCCCTCTTTATTTCTTTATTTCTTTATTAATTTTCTTTATTTACTTTGTCCTTCTCACTTCCGGTACATACTACCTCTCATAGACAGCGAACACCTTCGATACCTGTTAACGACACTCGTTACCAAGAGGCCATAGATACTGCCTCCAATAAATTATGCATATTTTACTTAAAACTATCTACCTTGTCGAATTGCAAAGTACAAATGATTAATCTTGTTGTCTGGCAAGCAAATGTAAGCGGTGATCACGTGACATCGCGATAGTCCGCTTATATGCCATTTCGATGCCCCCCCTTTGACAACTATCACGGCTGCCTACGTAGATCAGATCAGCTATAAATAGTTGCAAGATGTCCTTGGCTTGAAAGCAACTGAACTTTTGGCTGCCCTCCATAAACTGTCAACATGGATGACGGAGACGCAGACATTCGCCTGCAGCGCGTGGCTGGCGATCTCATCGGCGAGTTCAACGACACGCTTGCGCCGTTTCTCTACACCAAGGCCTCGCTCAAGAAGGCGGCCGATGCCGCTGATGTCTACAGAGAACACAGAAAGGTAAAGCAGAGAGTGCGCGTCCGCGAGGCCGATCGTATGGTCACTCTGCTCGACCCCTTCCAGGAGTTTCCCCAGCTGCTCGACGCCCACCTCGCCAAGTGGCTGCCCCTCCTGGCCGACGCCTTTTTGCAGGCCGTCAACACGCCCGCGTCGCCGGCTTCCCACAAAAAGGAGTCGTCGGCCGATTCCTTCCTGTGCCCGCTCCAGGCTGCCGTCGCGCGCATTCTCTACACCCTGTGCAAAGTGCGCGGCGAAAAGGTCATTGTCACGTTCTTGCCCGTCGAGGCCAGGCACCTCGACCCCCTGCTGGGCGCCCTCGAGGCCCACGGCGATGCGACCTGGTCGTGGGAGGAGCGCTACATTGTCCTGCTGTGGCTGGCGCAGCTGCTGCTGGCCCCCTTTGACCTGGCCACCATTGGCGGCGAGGACTACCTCATCGACGGCCTGCCCGTCATCGAGGGCTTCGCATGGCCGTCCTCGGCCGTGCCCCCCATCACGCTGCGCGTCGTGCCGCTGAGCATTGCATACTTGGCCCACTCGGGCAAGGAACGCGATGCCGCCCGTGCTCTGCTCGTGCGTGTTGCCATGCGCCGCGATATGCAGCAGCTCGGTATCCGGCACGCCCTCATCGAGTGGGCGCTCGGCGTCCTGGGCGGCGAGCAGCCGTCAAAGGCCTCGGGCATCTCAAAAACGGGCGTCAGTCAGAGCCAGCCGTACTTTTTTATCGGGACCCTGTCATTTCTCGCCGGCATCCTGTCGGCCGCTGCCGGTGCCTCGGACATGGACGACGCTCTCGCATCCATCTTTGCTGCCGTCCACGCCGTCGCCGAAGACGACGATTCAGCCGCCAACCCGGCATTTGACAATATCCGCTCGTCTGCTCTCGCACGCAAAATGATTATCAAGGCCATGCGGGCGATTGTGGTGCGCTACATTCAAAAAGGCGGCGGCGGCGACGACAACAACGAAGACGGAGAAATGGCTGTCGAGACCACCATTGGCTACCTCCTCGGCCGCCTCGCCGACAACGACACGCCCGTCCGCTTCGCCGCCAGCAAAGCCCTTGGCGTCATTGCTCTCCGCCTCGACCAGGAAATGGCCGCACAAGTCATCGACGCCGTCCTCGAGGCTCTCGAGCGCAATGTTCTCTACGACAAGAATAAGAATGCCGACTTGACGGCCGTCGACCCCCTCGAGTGGCACGGTCTCATGCTGACACTCGCACATCTCTTGTACCGCCGCTCGCCGCCCCTGGACGCACTGCAGGCCATTGTGCGAGCGCTCCAGCGCGGTCTCGCCTTTGAGCGCCGCAGCGTGTCGGGCAGCGCTACCGGGACAAACGTGCGCGACGCCGCCTGCTTTGGTATCTGGGCCATGGCCAGGCGGTACACTACAAAAGAGCTCAAGTCGCTCGATGGTGTCGGGGTTCTGCAGACTCTTGCCACCGATTTGGTGGTGGCTGCTGCCCTGGACCCGGCGGGCAACATCCGGCGCGGCAGCTCGGCCGCCCTGCAAGAGATGATTGGGCGGCACCCGGACACTGTGTGCCAGGGCATCCCGCTCGTGCAAGTCGTCGACTACCACGGCGTGGCTCTGCGGTCTCGCGCAGCGACCAATGTGGCGCAGGGCGCAACAGCTCTTGACTACGGCGTGTACGGCAAGGCCCTGCAGAGCGCACTCCTGGGCTGGCGCGGCGTCGGCGATGCGGGCGACGCCGAAGCACGGCGTGTGGCAGCACTGTCGTTTGGACAGATAACGAAGCAGATTGCCCTGGCGAGTGCCTCCCCGTTTGCTACACTGCAGGACACAGTCGGGCCGCTCGTCGACCGCGTCTTGCAGCTACAGGCGCGCCAGGTTGAGGAGTGGCATGGCTTTGTGCTGGCCCTCGCGGCAGTGCTTGATATCGTCCCCCAGCTGGATGCTGCTGCGACTACAGGTTGTTCTACACCACCCGACGCTACACACTACGAGGGCAGCTTGTCCCAGGTCAGTGCTGTGCTGGAAAAGTGCAAGGCTCTGAATGCTGCACGCCGGCCGGACCTTCTGACCGAGGCCGCGAGCCGGCTGATCGTATCGTCGTTCCCCGTCGTGCAAGCCTTGACAAGACAGAGCCAAACGTCTGCCCTCGTTTCCGGCCCCGAGCTGCTGGCCGAGGCCAGCGTGGTTCCTCCAGCTCGCTTCCGGGGGATTGTGTCGTCATTTATCCCCCAGTCTACATCCGCGTACACCGCTCTTGTCAAATCGTGCCTGGCTGCCTGGCTGCCACGCCAAGAAGCCGACGTCGTTGCTGCAGCTTCTGATGCAGCGGTTGTGCTGCTGGTTTTCTCCAACCCGTTGTCGCCGGAATGTACGGCGCTCGTGTCCGGCTGGGCCGACACAATCCGCAAGCCCGGCCGGCGCTCAGGGGCAGCAGCCGCAGCCGCCTCGTCTTTCAAGGCACGCGGAAGCGGCTCAACCGCTGGTGGGTCGGCTCACATTTTTTCTCTCACCAAGGCATACCCTCTCTTTGGCGACTCTGATGCCAACGCATCGCTCATCAGCACGGCCATTCTCGATCGGTGGACGGCGGACAAGTCGATCGACACACGCGTTGCCCTGCTGCAAGCTTTGTCACAGAGTGCCGTTCTGAGAACATCGTCATCGCTCGTGTCCTTCAAGACCATCTTGTCGTCGGCTTTGGATGATTACACGATTGATGCGCGCGGCGACGTAGGCTCGCACGTGCGCCTGCAGGCTCTCAAAGCGACACAGGTCATGGGTGTTGCATCCAACTCGATTCTCCTCCTAAAGATATTGAGGCTGGCGTCTGAGAAGCTGGACCGCGTGCGTGTTGCTGCACAAGAAGCGCTCGCGCAGGCCCTCGGTGGCGATTCCGAGCTGGCCCAGCGCCTAAAGTCGCAGACATTCTCGTCGCCGGCTTACTTTGGGACCCTGCTTGAGGTGGCCGAGACACTGGCGACGCCGGCAGCAGCACTGAGCACCCTGATGCGAGGCTACGTGACGTCGGCCGACACGGGCAACGAGGAGCTCGTTGTTGCGAGCCGTGCTGCCCTCGTCAAATATGCGAACGGGGGTGTCGGCGATAGGAGGAAGAAGGCTCTGTGGGCGGCTCTATCAAAGAACCTGCCGGCGGTTGCTACGGGCAAGGGACCACCGGACCGGATTGTGGTGCCGACACTCGAGGTGGCCGTCTTTTTGTTCTACGCGGGTGTATTTGCTGGACAGGGCGAGGAAGAAGACGCCGGCCTGCTGGAGCTCTGCGCGCAGGTGGGCATAGCGGCGGACAAGGTGGGGAGCGTGCGCAAGATCGAGGCGTGCGTCAAGTTGTACGGTGCCGTTGCCCTCACGCAGTCCAGCGCGGCGAAAGAGGCCCGCAAGCAGCTGGCAGCGCTGCTCCAGCACCCGTGGCCGCGTGTGCGCACTGCGGTCATCGACGAGCTCTGGGGCATGGGCATCGCTGCGCCGCCGGGTGCGTCTAGTATCTATGACAGCCTGAAAAGCACAGACTGGGGCATAGCCGAGGCACGGGCGACTGAAGCTCTGGCGGGCAAGCTAGGGCTCGTCTGATCTGTACTCTGCACTCTGCACTCTGCACCCTGTACTCTGTAGCGATTTAGATACTGTATACATCTGCCATACAAACATGTGAACTGCTCCGTCTCTGCCAATAAGGTTGTACTCGGCGATTTAGTGACGCCAGTCGCGAAGACGTTATGGGCGTGCTTGCTTTGCGCCGCGCAGTGATACACTGGTGTCTATCGACCCATCTAATCTACGTAGCAGAGCACGCTGCCACTCGCTTCTCGCGCTGCCCTGTTTGCGAATTTGCGACATTACGAATCTTGTCGTCTGCACGTGTCCGCAGGCAACCTTTCTTCTTTTTGGGCACTAATTCGACCCTCTTAACCGCAATGGATTGTGAAACAACGGCTCAACTTACGGTTCGCAACGGACAGCTTCCTATTTGGGCATTTGCCCATTGGCCAGGCTACGCGCTGCAGCAGGCTCGTATAACAGCCAACGAGAGCGACTCGGCTATTTGATCCAGGAGCAACGACGGCAGACAGAACCAACCAGACACGACCGATAGAGGCACATAGTGCAGCAGTCTCGGCACGGCGACAAGGCAAAGCGGATAGCATGGACAGACACGGAGACAACACAGCCCCTGTAGCGTCGCGTCGGCCCCCAAACTTGCCACGGCCAGGCCACTTGCTGTTGGTTGTATCTTATTGACTGCTGCGGAGGATTTCCTATTTTGTCTGGCGATGTGACGGGGTTCAGCGCGTGCATCCCGGCAGAGTGCCTGCATCTGCGATTGACAACTATGCAGCTGCAAGATTGGCACTGTTGGTTATTGCAAATTAAATGATGTAGCTACTTTAATGATTAAACGAGATCAGAGGTCTGTTGGTGGCATGCCAAAGCAGGCAACTCCCGGATCCTTTTGTTTATTGTTTGTTTATTGTTTGTGCGGAACATCATGAACTTGCCGCAATTCTGGGATGTGAAAACTCTGATGAAATAGCTGAATGTCTTGGCACCAGCATTCTTTTGAGGTCTTTTCTCTCCCGCAAACCGCAGTCTGTCTTCGGATGGACGGCCCTCTGAGCTCGGAATCCAAGGACAGGATGCATGATGGGATTCCCAGCACTGATTATCAATCGGATATCGCCAATGTGTTGTGTGACGAGAGCCAAGATCGTATTTCGATAGACTCACTCGGCGGCTCTCCTGGCATCCTGGAAGATTGGATTATCGTGAATCTGTGCCGACTAACACAGTGCCTGTGCAAGGCGATAAGCGCGGTTGATAGCTGATAGCGGATATAGCTTCCGTCATCGACTTTATACTCCCAAGATTCCTCCAAGGCTTCACGAGAACCTAGATATCTGGTCATAGATCCAAAACTTCACCGATAAGCAGACCGCCCTCGGGGATCGTGTGATGTGATGCAAAAAGTACAGTTTGATGTTCTTCGTAGATACGAGCAGTGTTGATATAAATGTGAGGCATCTCACGATGTGAACATGTCCGGGTTGTAATTATGAGAAAAGAAAAGAAACTCGACTACGGACATCATGGCCTCTTCTGAACCCAAGACGCGATTGCCAGGGTGCACCGGACACCCTCCGACAAGTCGCAAGATGCTGCGGGAAACGAAGGCGGCGGCGGCTCGGATCGGTCGTGTTGATCTGTATGATCAGCTTTGGCGCCTCGTGGTCGGCACGGTTGACGGCGTCGCTCAAGTCGACAATCAAGACGGAGCTGGACATTAAAATACACAGTTGCACTGCTCGAGGCCGGCGAGGAGTTTCTCAGTCACCATTCCGATGATGGCCTCTGGTGTTGTGACTGACCGCATCGGCGGTGCCGGGGCTATGCTGTACGGCAACTTTGTTAAAGCGGTGGGTGCGCTGGTGATTGGGCGCAGCAACAGGCCAGTCCTACCAGCTCATGATCGTTGGCAGGATCACGGCGGCCCTCGGCGACATTGCCACGCAGATTGCGTACTACAGGGTATTTTCTGGCTGGTTTTGGTTTGCGCCTGGCGACGGCTTCGGCACGACGATTGGCCTCCAGAGCGCATTGGCGGGTTTGTCTGCAGCTCCTTTGCCAATGTCGTAGCCAAGAACACGGGCAATTTCGCCTGGGGTTTCTGGATCGGCGCGTGCGTGTCCGTGCTTACCAACGTGTGCACGCTCGTCGAACCGCTGGCCGAAAAGAGCAAAACGTTTGAGCTGCGCAAGATTGTGCAGCTGTCGGGGATACTGGGCCATTGTGCTCTACTCCAAGGTGCAGGCGAGCTGGTCCAACGTCTACTCGCAGAACGCGACCGAGATGACCGAGCAGCGCTTCGTACGCGCTTCTTCCTGAGGCCGTGTGCGGTGTGGGCGTGCTGCTGTCCATGGGCCTGATCAACTGGCTGGGGCACGACGACGGAATCGGCTGCTGCATCGTACGGATTCTCTGCCGTTTTCAAGACGTTTGGGCGCGTTACTATCATTGAGGGAATCCGGACGAGCATGTGGCACCAGGATGTTTTTGGCACGGCCTATGCGGCCAAAGTCACATAATGCGTGCGTACCCCGTTTGTGATGGATTTACAGCCAAAACTAACTTAACAGGACCAACATTATCGCTCGCATCATCACGGGCGTCATCCAGGACGCCGACGACAATGCGTACGACCGCGTGGCCATTGTCTACGTGTTTCTGGCCATGGCAACGGCGGTCATTTCGCTGGCGATGCTGGCAGGCTGCTTCTGGGCCCAGGATCTCCAGACCCTGCAGTACACAGCAAGGCGTGCATTATTGGCCTGGTGGTGTACGCGATGGGGAGCTGGGCGGCATGGATCTGGGGAGCCGCAACAAGCAACAACTAGGCTGGTGGTTGTGCGAAGAAAGAATAAACAGGAATAAAGATGCTATGCAGAGCGACTTCCGACATGCATGCAACCGAAACCAAATACGACGCGCAAGACTGGGCAGCAGGGAGATGGGGAGATGTGCTCCATTGAGCATCCGGGAGCAGGTCCGGGCATGCTACGTTTCCCTCGGCCAGTATTATGTACATAGTACTGTACTTCCTTTTTTCTCTATTTGAAATCATTATCATGAGTTTGTGCTTTCATAGACGGCTAGACTTTCTTTTTCCTGCGTGATCCCCCGAGTATTCCTGCCCAGCCTCTCAATGTCATTTATCACTGTTTCGGGATTATTGCGAAAGTATATACATGTACATACATATATACATATGCACTGTATCGGGATCGTCAGAGTAGCGAGCCTGGCAACAAGCGAGCCTAGCGAGTGTGGGTGTGTTAAACCCGCCAGCTTAACTCCAGGGTTGGCCTTTCGACTTTCACCATACATCGTCTCGGGGCTGCCTTGCGTGTGTTCAACTTGGATTCAAGCCGTGCAACATAAAACGCTCGATCCGAAGAAACAGACGGGCGTGCAGAGATCTGGGCTGGCTCGACCGATCAGTGTCGCACGTGGTGCCCGTAGAGACGTGAGAGATGCCAGCACAAGAGGAGCTTTAAGAGGAGCTTTATAGAGAGCTGGACGCGGTGCAACGGTTACGCTGTCACGGTCTGGCCATGCGCGTGCGTGTGGCGGGAAACACTACTCAAAAGAGGAGCTTGTCTAATGCAAAGCACAAAGAGCTCAGTTGGTGTGCTTTGTTTGGCTTGTTTGATTTCGCCCGAGCTGAAGACCGGCGTGACCAGCGCCAGGGATCTGCAGCGCCCCTCGTCGTTTGTATTGTTTGCTGTGCTTTCTTTCACCAGCATTCTCTCGTCGTTTAGCCCGTCATCGTCGGTTGTTGTCCTGCGATCAATTGGCTTCTTCGTCGGCACGACGCCGGCTGCTCCAGGTGATTGAGCCCTTGGCTTTGCTCGTGAATCCGACTCTTGATCCGAATCTTGATGACGCTTGATTCCTCGTCACCGCTACTTGCTGCGTGATATACAGAGTACATCCAGCATAGTCGCTGCGGGGTGCCGTATGCATGGATATGTAAGAACCAGCGATCAGTACGGAGACATACTCTATAGGATGTGCTTTGACAACTGGCACTGCAAGACAGGCAGGATTGCATGCTGCACATCGTCGACTTGCAGAGTCGTTTCTACAGTCTGTACTTATTACAGAGACTACTCACCGGGCCGTGCGGGTCAGCCGTTGAGCCCGACTTTATCGCTTTTGCACAGTCTGCTGTTTTTCCTCTTGCCCGCGTAGTAGTAATTGTATACTTTGCCTGGAATTTAGTACTAGAGGGCGTCGATACAAACATGCGATATCTCCGTGACATTGCAGCTCTTTCCCTCTGGTTGATGTCTATCGCTCCTTCCTTCCTCGCTCTCTGCCTACCCCATACATCCAGTGTCATATGGTTGTGCAACACTCATCATCACATCCCTGCCGCGTCACTACTATGTACACCCTGTTCTATGTACTCTGGGCAGCTAAAAGTACGGAGTATGCAAATGAAAAAGAGATAGCAGCACCTGCGGAGTTATCGGCGGCGATCTTGACCAAGGCTGTGCTGCGTGTTGCGTTCGGCAGCTCCTTCTTTCTTTGCTCGCCCCATTTCTTCCCCCTTCTCTACCCTCACTCTTCCTTCCTGTTTCGACTCAACTTTCCTATATTCTGATCTTTATTATATAAGCCAATATATCCTCCGAATCGTCTATTGCACCCAAATCTCCTCATACATTTCCTGTCTCACAATCGTACACAGTCACTCACTCCAGCTCTACTCTGTAATTATGTACCCGTAATCAAAGCAAACTTCCAACATCTGCTTTCCGTGCTTCTCCACAAAAGGAATACCGCCGTGCCGCCCAATCTCGCTGTGGACGGTCTGCACAAGCCGGGCATTGTAAGCAATCTAGCCATTTGCGTGCTGTCCCGGTCCTCTACTATGTACTATTTCTACTGGCTGTCCTCTACTACTCCGTATGTGGTAGGTACCTGTATCTCGTCTTTGTCTTCACCACCACGCTCGTTCTCGATCCCTCAGCCCACTCCGACACCACTCTGCCCACTCGTCAATCTGCTTCTCTCGCACGACCGCCCTCCTCTGGCCTCACTGGCTGGCCCCATCCTCGCTCTGGACCATTCGACTTTGCTTCTTCCGACCTTGATCTTGATCTTTCGTCTCATCCCTTACTCTCCTGTCTCACGCCCTTTGCGTCTGCATCTGCCCCCTCCTCCGCAGAGCCAACGTCAACGCTAGTCGTAATTGTTTTGTTGCAAGCCTGTTTTCTGTTTTCTGTTATCTGTTTTCTGTTTTCTTCTTTTCTATTTTCTATTTCAATAATCGCCCATGTACTTACTGACATAATAGTATTTCATCTCAATAAATCCCTTCTCTGTACGCACTGTACCCTACGTGGCGGCGTAGCATCTCCTCCCAAACTAAGCATCAGATACGTACTCTCTACGCACTCTGCGTTGCACTCGTCCTGCGTACCAAAGCCGACCCTGGCCTCTCCCTCTTCCACCCTGGTCGTGTTTGATTATCTCTATCAATTTTATCGGTGTACTATCTACTACGTCTGTACTGTATTACTTGTTCGAGTAAACTCAAATAACTCCCCCACTTGTTGATCTCGTTTATCCATTTCTTGCCGTCGTCTTGATTTCTTCTATTTCGTCTCCCCCGTCTCATATATTCTCCTCTGGTTCTCCCGTCCTGCCCTTCCATCTCTCTTCCATTCCTCTTCTATTCTTATTCTATTTCTCTTGTACTCTTATTTACTCTTATTCTACTCTTACCTACTCTTATTTTATCTTATTCTACTCTTATTCTATCTTAGTCTAGCCCTCCTCTCTCCTCTTTTATATCTCCCATTCCCCTTCTATTTCCTTTGACTCTTCTCTTTATTCCCATCTTATTCTACTTTTTGTGTTTTTTTTCTTCCCCAAGATAGCCGATCGATAGACGACGGTGCTACAAGAACGGCATCTTTCCCCTTGTTCTTGTGTCGCGTCCCTCGTTTCCCCGTTTCTCCTGGACCCTTGAAAATAGCTTCTACGACATGCAGTAGCACTATCGACTGCTTCCTACCCTACCCACACTTCCTGGCCTCATCTCTCGGCTGAGAGACTTTCTCTGCTCCTCTCTACTCTTTAATCACCTCCCAGCCCAACAACTTGCTCTATGGATTCACTAAAGAGCCTCACGGCCTACGTGCCCGACTGGATTGACCGGCTCGACGAACTCAGCGGCAAAATCGAGCAGCGCCAGATAGAGCTTGCTCGCCTGGAAGCCGACGCAAAAAACGCAAAAGACGCCAAGGACACAGATGATCCGGGAGCAAAACTCACGCGTTGCAAGAGCCTCCGCAACAAAGGCTCGACCGAGTCGCTTCGGCCGACAGATGAACCAAAACGCAGCGCTACACCCGAGCCGGAGGTGGATGTGGGGGCGGGTGTGAATGCAGATGTCTTGGCGTTGCCGGGGCCGCCGCAGGCGACAGCGGCTATGCGCCGTGCTCTCCGCAAAAAGCGCCGCACCGAGTCTCTCGCCAGCCTCGACGACGGCGACCATGAAACCTCGAAACGGAAACAGAACCACACGCGCAGCATGATCATCGTCTACTACGACAGCTATGTGCAGACCCTTTTCGAAGACCTCGTCAAGTTTGTGTCGGCGCAGCGCAACATGATGCGCAAGGCCAAGATGGCCGCCAAGGTCGCACAAATCAAGCGCATGGCGGAGCTCGAGATGCCTGATGATGATGATGCCGAAGAGGGCGAGGGTGCCGACGAGCTCACACCGGATATCGACTTCAGCAAAAAGTTTCCATCGCAGCCCAAGACAGGCGCAATGCAGCCGAGCGGCGACGCAATTGCCGTGGACGCCAGAGTGAAGGCACGGACCGAGGTCGACGTGTTCAGCAGCACCACCGACACGATCGAGGTGGACAAGGCCGACAGAATACAAGTCAGCCATGGTGCGGCCGCGACGCCCCCCGCCTATGCCCTAAACTACCGCACATCAGCCATCCTCGCCGGCAACGGCACCGGCAGTGGCAGCCGGCCCATGTTTATGCGTGCGTCGGGCCGCCAAGCCTACCTGCCAACCACTATCGCCGCCTCCTCCAGCAGAGGCTTCACCGGGTCGTACCTGTCAAAGGTGAAGCCGCCGCCAGACATTTTCGACGAGCTCGACAAGAATCTCGAGTACGTGCAGTCGACGAGCGAGCATGCCGCGCACCAGTTTCTGCGCGACGGCGACTGCAACGACGAGATCGACAACGTCAAGCAGCGCCTCGTCGAGATCCGCAAGCAGGCCGCCACGGAGATGGAGCGGCTCAAGCTGGAAGACTCGGAGGCGCTCAAGGAGGAGCCGGTCAAGTCGCGCAGCTTTCGGCCACAAACCATGCGCAAGGCGGAGCCCAAAGTGAAGGCAACGGCCAAGGATCCGAAGGACGTCAAGGAGACAAAAGACGTCAAAGAGACAAAAGACGTCAAAGAGACAAAAGACGTCAAAGAGTTCAAGTCGGCCGTGCTGCCTGTCGAGACGGAGAACAAGCTCGAGGTGGACGAGGACGAGGGCATCGAGGTTGATGTAATTCCCATGGTCAAGGTATAGCAGAGAGCGCTGAGCTGTGTAGAGAAGACAAAGAAGACGAGACGGACGAGGACGATGACGACTAAACTGATTAAAAGCATATACCCGAGCGACAAACATATCATGGGGCGGGGTTCTATTTCTTTCTTATCCTGCCTTTTCTGGTCTTCATTCATATGATGCATTTTTGGGGGTTTCGCGGGCATGGACACATCACATACTTGCTATATTTATATTCTATTAATATCACTTCTGTACTCTTTTGCTTTTTGCTGTTTTGCCTCATTTTGCTTTATTTGCCTTCGTGCTCCGATAAAGATTCAACGGCCCTGCGACTGCAGATGATGGCAGTGTCGCGGTTGCAAAATATCCGCGGGATATACGATCGGAACGAAGCGATGCGCCGCGGCGGCAAGGCGATGTAGATATACACGGTAGAAGATAACCACGATAGCAGTTTGCGGATGTCGACAACAGCACATAGTATGTACAACCCCACTGGAACGTGGCGAATGACAGCGTGCCGATTCGACCGTCTAGAGGCTGATGGTCTCAAAGAATATGACGGTATAAGTAGAGAAATGGAAATAGAGGCAGAGCTAAGCTCGCGGTGGTTCAAGGCGGCTAGTACGTGCTTTCGGTTCTTTGTGGGCTGGAGCTCCGATCTGATCAGGGTAGACTCGGGCGTGCAACATCTTCGTTATTTTCTCTTTGCCGTGTTCTCCATCTTTTCGTTGTTTTTCAGGCCCATCGTCGTCGTCAGCCCGGCGCCCCTCATTGCCCAGCATGGCGTTCACTATGCACTCCCACTCGGGGCAGTTCTGCGGCCATGCCGTCGACACTCTGGAAGACGTCGTCCAGCGCGCCATTGCCATTGGCTTCCGGACGCTCGGCCTGTCAGAGCACATGCCCCGCGCCCACGCCCAGGATCTGTACCCGGAAGAGCGCGGCGACGGCTCCAACATCGAGGAGAAGCTCGCCGGTCTGCAGACCAAGTACGACAGCTACCTGCAAGAGGCTCTTCGCCTGCGCGAAACGTATGCGTCGCAGATAGCCATCCTCGTCGGGTTCGAGGGCGAATGGATCTACGGCAAGGACGACGACGGCGTGCGCATCCAGAAGATGGCGGCGCATCCCGAGATCGACTACTTTATCGGCTCGGTGCACCACGTCGGCGCCGACGGCACGCCCATCGATTACGACAAGACAACATACGCCCAGGCCGCTTCCACGGCTACTAAGAAGCTGGCTTCTCCAGTAGAGGTAGAAGCAGAAGCAAAAGCAAGATCTACCGAAAAATACCTGCACCTCGACTACTACGACCAGCAGCTGGACATGCTGCAGACGCTGCGCCCGCGCATCGTCGGCCACTTTGACCTGATCCGGCTGCTGAGTGCGGCACCCGATATCTCGCCCGCGAGCGACCCGACGCTGAGCTGCGTGTGGCCCAAGATCGAGCGCAACCTCCAGTTTGTCGCATCCTACGGCGGCTGGCTCGAGTGCAACACCGCGGCCCTGCGCAAAGGCCTGGCCGAGCCGTACCCCGGCCGCGCCATCTCCGAGGCATGGCTGCGCCTGGGCGGCCGGTTCACCATGTCCGACGACAGCCACGGCACGGCACACGTGGCCACCAACTACAGGCGCGGCATTGCGTTTCTGCGGGGGCTGGGCGTCAAGGAGGTGTGGACGTTTGAGAGGCAGTACAGCGCGGACCGGGTGCGCGGCGCGCTGGTGGACAAGGCGGTGTCCCTGGATGATTTCGAGGCGAGCCTAACGATTTGAGGTGGCAGAGGCCTACCGATGTAATATGTTTAGTATGCTTGGGATGATAATTGAAGTACAATTGAAGGCATGATGGCTGTGTTTGATAGTGAATACAGTGCATATAGTGAATATATCAGAAATAAATACACAACTCACTACAAACACTGTCTGACTACCTAGTGGGGTAGCTCTTACAGAACATCTTGCTCGCTTTTCGAGCTCTTCCGCCTCAGCATCGTCAGCATCGACAGCAAACCCACACCCACACCCACAATGGATAGTAGCAGGTCAGCCGAGGCCCTGGTGCCCAAGTTTGTCTACGAAAAGACCCTCAATCAAGGTGTGTTCCGTCCCCACCGCAGGCAGGCCGACTTCGTCGTCTAACAGCACAATAGACCAGGCCGGCCGCCGCACTGCTCTGCAGGGCACCATCGACGGCCAGCCGGCACTCGTTGTGCTTGAACGCGCGCCGTTTCCCACGAGCCCGGCATATGCCGAGGGCATAGCTGTCGGGCTGGAGAGCGTGCGCAACCTCGGGGCCAACGACGTCTACTTTTGGTGCATGGGCGTCGAGGGGTCCGGCCGAGGCACCCCGGCCGAGTCGCGAGAGAACCTCAAGATCAACCTCATCTACCCCTGCACGCCCCAGCACATCCGCAAGTACTCGCGCCAGGGCGTGCGCTTTGTCACGGAGACGCCCGCTATCTACCGCGACCAGGTGCGGCCCTACATGCAGGCCCAGCGCGACGCGGGCCGCCTCAACTGGGTGTATAACATCATCGAGGGCAAGAAGGAGGTCGAGGACGTCATCTACCGCACGCCCTTTGACGCGGCAACACTCAACAAGGAGGGCTTCCTGATGCTGCCCGACCTCAACTGGGACCGCAAGACGCTCGAGAGCCTGCACCTGCTGGCCATTGTGGAGCGGCGCGACCTCTGGAGCCTGCGCGATCTCAGGCGCAAGGACATTGCGTGGCTGCGGCACATGCGCGCGCAGCTGGTCGAGTCGACTCTGCAGGTGTACACAGATCTCGCGGCAGACCAGCTCAAGCTCTATGTGCACTACCAGCCCACATACTACCACTTCCACATCCACATTGTGCACGTGCAGCTCGAGGCCGGCGCAACGCAGGCGACGGGCAAGGCGGTCGGGCTCGAAAGCATCATCGAGCAGCTCGAGCACATGGCCGGCGGCGACGAGGCCGGCATGGACGCTGTCGCGCTATCCTACACGCTCGGCGAAGCCAGCGAGCTCTGGCAGACTGTCTATAAGAAGTAGACCTCATTCGAATAAGAAGTATATACAAACCGATTAACAGATGATATGGACGCTATGCTATGCTAAACTAGTCAAGAGAATAATTCTGGAAGACGACGATTGCAACAAAAACACCAAAAAAAAAAAAACTACTGCTGCCGAGACTTCTTCTCAATGTTGATAATGAGGTCGTGCACATTGCCGCCCGACGGACAGTCCGTCCACTCGCCGCCATCGCGGATGCAGTACACCTCGTTGTCCAGCCGGATCGTGCAGCTCTTGGTCACGCCCACGTCGCGCGTGTGCTGCACGCTGCGCTTCAGCAGATCCATGGCCGTCTGGCCGTCGTCGGCCGTCGCGCACTCGTTGAGCTGCTGGATGTCCACGGCGTGCTCGAGCGCACAGTCCTCGACCAGGTCGCGGTCCGGGATGCGGTGGTAGTCGCGCGTCAGGCACATGGTGAAGCCCAGGTAGATCTTGGGGTCGGGGTACAGCTTCGCTGCGCACAGCTCCAGAATGTTGCCCATGCACTCGGCCGGCCCGTGCATGCAGTCGACGCCGCCGTCGCCCGTGGGCGTGCCAATAAACGACAGCGTAAAGTTGACCTTGTCGACGACGCGCTGCATGGTTGGCAGCACGAGGTCGCGCATGCAGTCGAGCGCGTCGGGGCACTTGCTCATAATGTGAGCCTCGAGCGGCACAAGCCGGGTAGTGGTGGTGGTGGTGGTGGTGGTGGTAGCAGGAGAGTTGGTGTCGAGACCGCCGTGGAAGGATGCACCGCCGCCAAGGGTCCATGAACCGCCCACGTTGAGAGCGCCGGGCCGCACAAAAGACACGACAGCAAAGGCCACAAGGCCGACAACGGCAAGGTAGCCCAGACGCATGCGCCGGCGGCGGCCACACGAAGCCGAGCAGCGCGGCCGGCGATCGCCCATGTCGAACTTTTCGTCCATCGTAGTGATGCAGATACAGATGAGATGCCGCGAAGAGGTGACCAAGTCGAGGTAGAGGTGGTCGAGGGAGACGTCGTGTGGCGTGTCGTGATGGGGTGACGAGGAGGAAAGGGAGAGGACGAAGCGATCGGAAGCCGACACAGATTGCGAGATTGTCTAGCAGTGACGGGACGGCTGTAAACGGTAAGGCCGCATCGGCAAAGAAGTGTATCGACCGCCCTGGCTGTTGGGATACATTAGTGGCTGTAGCGCCTCTCCAGCGCGAGCCGATAGCGCGTGCACTGTACCAGATGCTGGAACGGATGACAGCAAGGTGGGGCACGTGCCGTCCAGGGGCGCTGTTACTCCTGTTAGTATTTACTGTACGCTGGATGCACTGAATCTGATCTCGGCTCGTGCCTTGTTATTCCCCGCGCAGCACCTCCTTCTTTTATTCTAAAATAGAAGGTGCGACTGTCGGGATCTTCTGTAATGGAAGGTGCGCATGGGCCCCAGACAGAAAAGGAAGTTTCAAGTTAACAAGGAAAGTGCGACTATCACTGCTTTCCACTTTCCGCTTTCCTCTTCCGTGCCACTGACAACTCGGACTAGCTGTCACCAGCTAGCAGTAGGCAGCTAGGCTCTTAGCTCTTACCTTTGGCGCGCCATGCCGGCAACGTAGGGCGTTTTCTCAGGATAGTCAACGCTCTGCGTCATTGGATATCCTCACTTCTCACGTTGTCACGCAGCTTCCTCTCTGTTCTCACCTCTCAGCCCTCACCTCGTTCCTTGCTCGCTAAACCTTCCTATTGCCTTGCTCTCTCCTTGCTCTTTCCTTTCCTTTTTGCGGTCTCGTTTGCGCTTTCCTCGTTGGTTTCCCTCCTCGCTCCTTCCGTATAAATTACGGACCCCCCCCCCCCTCTAATCTTCGTTCCTCTCGTCTACTTCCACTCTCTGCCTCCTCTTTACCAGCATCACCAACCTCCTCTCCCCGACTCTACGCAACTCTCGGCTCGACTCTCAAATATCAATACGTGCCGTCGCTGATCATGTCTGGAAATCTCGTTCACGGCTGAAACCAGGTTCATAGGCGGCAATACCACCGGCAGCACAGCGGACAGAGAACGGCCGACGAAATCTCCGACAGGTTGAAAGACAGACCACAGTATCGACAGCACAGCGCAGTCGAGAAGCTGCACAGAGTGTGTAGAGAGTATAGCATAGAGAGACTGTATATCACAAAACAAAGACAGCCCGAAAGACAGAACTGGGACTGCAGCCCGCTGCCGCATGCAAGCAGGGCAATATAAGACCAGCTGCAGTTCTGCATCTCGTCCCGTATCTTCTTTCTGCTTTCTTTCGGCTCTTCCTTCACATGCCCTCGTCTGGCCCAGCTTGACCCTTATCCCTCTCACCCTTCTCCACGTTTTAGCTGCATGTCAATCCATGACTTCTCGAAAGTCTAGCTTATCCTATCTACATCAGCATTTCAGATAGCTACTCCCGCAGTGCGTTAGCAGACTTTGCAGAAACCATCTCACCTGCAACAATGCCCTTCCCCGTCGTGCCCCTAGCCAGCCCGGATGTTGAGGCTTTTCTCCAGCCTCTCCGGGTCGACCGTGGCCGCATCCATACCATGGCCTGCGAGTTTTCATCCGTCTTCTCACAGCTTGCGGCCGAGTCACCAGACCAGTTTCTTCCCACGCCAATAACAGAGTCCATCTTACTCCCCTTCAGCCAGAAGAAAAGGAACCAGGGCCGGTATGTCACTCACCCCTCGATTCCCTTTGCTCGTTTTGTCTTTCGTTACCTTGAATTTCTCACGAGCGGGCCTAACTGAATGTAACGTTGCGGGGTGCTGTACAGATATCTCGCCATCGACATGTAAGTCGCCTCTCACCTCGAATATGATTTGCATGCTACACATTACACATGCACACGCGGGAGTACAGGTGTCTAACATTTGTATCATCTTATAGTGGTGGTACAAATTTGCGGGTTGGATTTATAGAGCTATTGGGTGATAACGACAACGACGATGACGGCGACAATGACGACGACAACAACACTCAGCATAACGGCCATCTTAATGGCACAAAGCCTCTTGAAAACTCCTACCGCAAAAACGCTGCAAATGGCGGGCCATTACTGAACGGAGAAGCGACAGCCGCCCAATCACCACACCCCGGAAGAGCGCCATTACGTCGTCTGCACGAACGCAGCTGGTCTATCCAGGGCCATCTTAAGAGCCAGAATGCAGACAGCCTCTTTGCGTGGATTGGCAACTGCATTGCATCTGTTGTACAGGATGGATGTGCCAGTCTCGGTCTGCCAAGAGACGCGCCGTTGCCGATGGGTGTGACCTTTAGCTTCCCCATGGAGCAGGAGTCGCTGTCCGAGGCAAAGCTTATGTCCATGGGCAAGGGGTTCGCGATGACGGCCAAGCTTGACCTAGGCTCATACCTCGTCAAGGGATACAACCAGGCGAGGCTTCAGAACCTGGAGGGGGGTGTTGTACTGCCGCCTATCACAATTGCCGCCATCTCCAACGACTCAGTATCGACATTGGTCTCGTTTGTGTACGAGGTGCCTGCCGTCTCCAACCAAAAGGCCGCCATGGGTATTATTTGCGGTACAGGCAGCAATGCTACGCTGCTGTTGAAACGTAGCAAGCTGCACCCATCAAAGCAGAAAGCTGCTGGTGTTACTAACGGCCACAACGGATCCTCCGATAGCGAGAAAGACGAAAGGGTTGCTATCAACACGGAATGGAGCATCAACGGTTCGGCGCCGGCTATGCGTGTAGTCAATCTCATCAGCCGCTGGGACGAGCAGCTCAGTTTATCGGTTGAGTTGCCCGGATTCCAACCGCTCGAGTACATGACGTCTGGCCGCTACCTCGGTGAACTGGGCCGCATAATGCTGCTGGACTATATGGTGACAGTTCTTCGCGTAGACGTGGCGTCAGTCCCGGCCAAGTTCCTCAACAAGTTTGACCCGCGCAACACCACGTTTCTCAGCCGGTTCCGTCCAGGCGAGGCTTTGTCACTGGTTGCAATGCTCGAATCGGAGTTTCCCACTGGAGACAGCACTTTTGTCTGGACAGCGGAGATTGCCCAAGTGCTTTATCATATCGCCAAGGCAATCGAGACCCGAGCGGCTGCAATTATTGCTGCGGCCGTTGTGGGTTTGTTGGATTGTGCCGATGAGCTGCCTCCCGTTGGCCAGGCTAGCTCAAGCGCAGAGAAACTGAGCCTCGTTATTGGCTATACGGGCGGATGCATTGTCAACTTTCAAGATTACTTGGCCGACTGCCAGGCATTTCTGGACGTGCTGGTGGCAGAGCGGTACGGCAGCCTCGCATCGTCGCCTGTGCGTGTAGTGCTGAGTCCTTGCCATGACGGCGGTATCAAGGGTGCAGGCATCCTCGTGCCGGCCTCTTTGGCCAGGCAAGGACTGCCGAGTACAGTTTGATTGTTTCTATCTATTTTTCTTGGTTATGGCGATTTATTTCGATTTATTTAACTGGCTGTTCACGTCATTTTTGCATAGTTAGCATAACATGAGCTACGATGAATTGGAATCCGAACTCGTTGGCGTTTGTAAATTTAATTGAGAATTGATCGTGTTTGTTTAACTTGAAATTATCAATAATTTATAGCAATTTATAAAGATATAAAATACTGCATACCCCAAAGGAGTTTGCTTATGATTTTGATTGCCTAGGTAGAGTATGCTACACGTAGCCAAAACCGCACGAACCCAACAAACGCCAAACATGCAGAACGAGGTGAAAAGAGAAGGAAAACAGGAACAGGAACAAGAACAAGAACAAGACGCAGTAAAAGAAGAGAGAAAAAGAGACTACTTCTTAAAGGTGCCGCCCTTGCCCAGCTTCTCAAAGTGCATCCGCCGCGCCGGCTTGGGCCCGTCGTCGCCCTTGGCATCCGGGTTGCCGCCGTAGGGGTTGAACACCTTCTTGCCCTTGCCCTTGCCCTTGCCCTTGCCCTTTTGGCTCTGGTCTTGCTGGCTCTTGTCCTTCTTCGGGTTGAGCACCGAGCCGGCCGTGTCGTAGTTGAACGGCACATAATCCTCCTTTTCTTCCTTTTCGTTGTCATCGTCGTCCTCCTCCTCCTCCTCGGCAATGGGCGCACCGCCGTCGCTATCTGACGTCTGTGCTCCCGATGCTGCTTCTGACGCCGATGCCGAGTCGCTCGCCCGCTTGCTCGCCTTGGCTGCCTTGCGCGCCTGCTTGGCTGCTTTCCGGTCGTCTTTGCCCATCTTCTTGCCGTCCTTGGCCTTTTCGTCCTTGACGTCCTTCTTGCCCCATTTTAGCGTAAAGACGCCTTCGGGCTCCTTGGGCTCTTCATTTTCTGGCTCCGTCTTTTCTGACTCCTTGTCCTCCGCTGCGACCTGTTTCTGGGCAGACGACGGGAACTCAATATACTCGTAGTCTTCTGACCGGATCTTGGCGGCAGCCGGCGTGGCGGCAACAGCATTGGGAGCAGCAACCTCGTCGACAACGGGTGCCGGGCCGGCAATGGCTGCTTGCACGTACCATGGCGCCTCAATCACAGAAGCGCCGCCCATATCATCGCCGCCCCTTAGCTTGGCACTCGTCAGGCCTGATGCGCCCCAGAGCTGGCTGAAGTTGCTGCGGAGATCTGTAATGTCGGGTAGTGGTGTCAGGTCCTTGGTGGCAGCACCGCCGACCTTGAGCTGGCTGGCCGTGGCCGCGGCGGACATGTTGCTGCTGTTGTTGTTCGAGTTGTGGTGGCGGTGGGCGGCAGACGCCTTGGTCAGTGCGCTAATCTTGTCGGAGCGCAAAAACTCAATAGACGTCGGGCCGTCTGCACCGCGCTCCTTTGCTTCTTGGATCAGGGTGTAGAGCTCGCCGAGCGATGCCTTGGTGACGCGCGCCACGTTGGCACCGAGCAAGCTCAGCAGAGCCTTTTGGTCGGGCGGCAGGATGCGCGCAATGTCGGACAGCACGCGGTTGGGCATGATGTAGCCCGTGCTCTCGTCGAGACGGCGCGAGATGTTGTCGCGCCACTCATACAGGGCGCGGTAGACGGCAAACTGTTCGCCGGACAAGAGCGTATAGGTCTTGACGAGGTTGTTGAGCCAGCCGCGGGTGCCCTGGCCGGTTTCGGCATCGAAAATCTGGGCCTCGTGGCGGGACAGCGATACCTCTTTTGACTTTTTCAGCACGTACTCGGTCAGGTTCTTCTCGGGAGGAACGGAATTTGAGTTTGTATTTGAGTTGTTGGTCTTGTCGCTGAGCTCGTTGCGGACCATGTCGTAGATGTACAAGAGGTAGTGCGTATCGGAGCGCGCATAGTAGAGCATCTCGTCGGACAGCGGCCGGATGCGCCAGTCGGCCATCTGGTACTTCTTGTCGGCGTCAAAGTTGACAAAGCGCTCCAGCAGGAACGCAAGACTGCGCTTGCCGTATTCCAGGCAGTCGCAGGCAAAGTAGGTATCAAAGAGGCCGACAATGTAGAGGCCGAGGTCGCGCTGCAGCCAGACAATGTCGCTGCTGGCGCCGTGGAACACCTTGATCTTGGTTGGGTCGGCAAAGACTTCGTTGAGGATCTCGAGCTTGTGGCGCCACGGCTGCAGCGTGTCGATGACCCAGTCCTTGGTGCGGGTGCTGATCTGCATGAGTGACAGTAGACCGGTGTAGGTGCGGAAGTCGTGGTGCTCCAAATCGACGGCAATGACGTCGGCGTCGCGCAGCTCCTCGAGCATGGCCTCGACGCCTTCAAAGGTGTCGACCCAGACGGCCTTGGTGGTGTCGACAGGCAAAAAGGGGATGGGCTCGGCCTTTTGGTAGACGTGGGCTGGGTACTGGAGACGGGTGATTTCTGTTTCGTAGGGGTGCTTGTACTGGGTGTGGTCGAACTCGTCGACAAAGGTGGTGAGGCTGTCCTCGAGCGAGACGTAGGTGGCATGGGGCTTCCGGGACAGCAGCGGCTTCCAGGGGCCCATGTCAAAGTTATCGGGCTTGCGCTCAAAGAGCTCCTGGGGCTTGGGGATGTTGGCGCGGCGCAGCGACCAGTCGAGACGCTCCATCGACTTGGCCTTTTTCGAGTCGGGGCCCTGCGATGTTAGTACGGAAAACAAATATATTTTGAGAATTGAGTAGAGCTTACTCCCTCGGCGGTGGGCGCATCCTTTCGCTTGAGGAGTCCCGTGTACTCGTCCAGAGTGGTGTCGGCCTTTTCGAGCAGCGCATCGATCACGTCGACGACGCCGCGCCAGTTGAGCTCGACGTCGTCAGCATCCTCGAGAGTGGGCACATCTTTGCGGCCCGTGGCGCCAGCTGCCGACTTGATAAGGCTGTTGGACAGACGCAGCAGCCGGGTAGCCTGGATGTCGATCTCGCTGGCGACATCGGGGTTGACGGTGCGCAGAAATGTCAGGTCCTCGGCGGCGATGCCATTGACGGTGCGGTTGACGGCAACAAGAGCGCCCTGGATCTTTTGCTGCTGGGCTTTGAAATCGTCAGAGTCCATGGTGGGTGGTGTTTTAAGCCGTTGTCGGCGGTCGGCGAGTATACGGTATCAACGCCGGATGCCGTTTCAATTTTGAAATTTGGCGATATATTGAACTCTTGCTGCTGCCGGCAAGTCCTTCGAGCCCAGAAAAAAAGACTGGACTCGATGGCAGAAAAGAAGAAAAACACGGCAGTTTGGGCGGATTTTGGCCACCGCCTTTGTGCTTGCTCGCTGGCTGGCGTGTCGGGTAGGTCCCATAAAAGACCCACCAAGCTATTGACCTATTGATAGCTAGGCAGATGATCAGGGAGGATAGAAATAGAGATTGTAAATGGTAGCCAATGATGGGAATAAATGGTGCGAAGAGTTGAGAAAAGTGAGGCCCAAAAAAGGGATGCCCAAAAACTGGTGATGACGCAAGGGCAGTGAGCAGGTTTCTGGATTGGGCTGAACTGAGAAGGCACGAGGCAGAGGCAGAGCCCAATAAGAAATAGGAAGGAGGGAGCGTCACGTGTCTATTTTCACTAAGGGCAGGTGCGACTTACACCGCAGATATCACGATAGGAAGGTGCAGATAGGGTGATAGTGAAAATATCAGGAAGGTGCGGTAGAGGTGCAGAAGCACTCTTTATTTTGATAGATTTAATATGGAATAAATAAATAATAAATAAACAACAGAAGATACATAGATAATAAGTAATTAAACAACTGGTTGCAATAAAACAAAATAATAAAAACAACAGCCTAGGTATCAAACAAAGGAAATATTAGTTTGCGGGAAAGAAAACAGAAGGCCACATTGATATCCAAGATCTATTTTAAGCAGAATAAAAAGGAGAAATAAAGAAAATAAAGAAAATAAAAGAGTGTAGAGAAGAATAAATAATCATCAAGCCAACAACCAAGGACTAGTTAATGACATGCACTTGGAAAGTGGTGACGACAGCATTGTTGGTGGTCGTGGTTGTGGCCGTCGTAGTGGCCGTCGTAGTGGCTGTCGTCGTCGACACTTTGGTGACGGTGTCGTGGATGGTCTGGTAGACTGTGACGGCGCCAGCGGCGGCAACAGCGGCAGTAGGTGTTGCTGACGGGCTGTCGGTAACGATAACGGCAGTGTGTGCCACCGGTGCTGTCGTGGTGCCGCCTGCCACGACATTGTTGGGGCTCTCTTCAGGGATGATGGACGTGCTGACAGTCGTTGGGATGATGTCCAGGCCGAGGGATGTTGATATAGAGGACGAAGATGACGAGGCCGGCCGTGTCGACGTGGCAAACGTAGTGGGCGTCTTAGTCGACGTCTTGCTGGAGCTGGAGCTGGAGCTTCTGGAGCTTCTGGGGCTGGAGCTGGAGCTGCTAGCTTTGGTGGATGTGACCGTCTCGGCTGGGCTGGACACTTCAATAGTGGTCGACCGGGTGACATAGACTGTGCTGGTCGAGGGGATTGTCATTGTGACGGTCGTGTCAAAGTCGGACTCTGTAGAGGAAGCGGCTTTGGTGGTGGCAGTAGTGGCAGAAGACGCAGAAGTGGCAGAAGTGGCAGAAGTGGCAGAAGACGCAGAAGACGCAGACGCAGAGATGCCCAGCACCGAGGCGGCAACAGAGTCATCGACACAGCCCACATCGACACCGGCGCGGCTGGTATCGGGCATGGCATAGCAGCTGGTACTGCCCGAGACACACTCGGTCAGGACCTCAAAGGTACTGCCTGCACCGCACTCCATGACATTGCCACCAATGCACGCAACCTGGCCGGCGCTGCACTTGGAGTCGAGCGTGAGGCCGGCGTACATGGCGTTGTAGGTCTTTGCCTGAGCGAGGTTAGAGGCATAGACGCTGGCAGCCAGAGAGGCAGTCGTGGTCGTGCCGGACGTTCCGGACGTAGTAGTAGGCAGCGGAATGGCCGTGGGGATTGCGGTATTGACAGAGCCAGTAGGTGAGTGCGAAGAGGACGGTGTCGATGTCGACGAGGAGGTAGCTGTAGCCGCAGACGAGGCCTTGGCCGTCGAGAGAACCGACGACGACGCAGCCGTAGACGACGCAGCCGCAGACGAGACTGCAGCCGAAGACGCTGCAACATCGCCAGCAGCAGTTGTTAACGCAGACGGGCTCAGCTGGGCTGCTGCAGAAGAGCTGAGCTGGGTAGCCTTGGCAGTCGAGTTGACGGCCGCAGTTGTTTGGTTGGATGCAGGGGTGGATGCAGCCGTGGCAGTCGTGGTTCCAGCTGAGCCGCCGACTGTGGCCGGGATGACGAGGCCGTTGCTCGTGATAAAGGTCACAGCCGGTGTCGACGTGCCCGCTGAGGTAGCCGCAAGGGTCGAGTTGACGGCTGCGGTCGAATTGACAGCTGGAGTAGGCTGAATAGCTGCCGTCGAATTGACAGCTGGAGTAGGCTGAATAGCTGCGGTTGAATTGACAGCCGGCGTGGGCTGAATAGCTGCGGTTGAATTGACGGCCGGCGTGGACTGGATAGCTGCCGTCGAATTGACAGCCGGCGTGGACTGGATAGCTGCCGTCGAATTGACATCCGGAGTGGGCCGAACAGCCGCCGTCGAGTTGTGGGGGACAGTTGCAATCGACGATGAAGTCAAGACAGACGAGACAGAAACAACTGTCGAGTGAGCAGTGGAGTGAGCAGTCGAGTTGACGGCCACGGTCGGAATGGCGGTCGAGTTGGATGCTGGGGTCGAGCTGGACGCAAAGACCGAGCTAATGGGGGTGCTGGAGTGAGTAGGCTCAGACTCTGCAGCTGCCGTAGAGTGCGCAGTCGAGTTGGTAGCAACAGTCGAGCTGGCACCAGCTGAGCTGGAGTGAATAGAGCTGGAGTGGGCCGAACTGGTTAGAGATGAGGATTGTGTTTTGCTTTCGTGCGTGAGGATGGACCCGATAGAGGATATGGCTGAGAGATCCGAGGACGAGGAAGCCGGTGCAGGCGTTGTCGTCGAGACGGACGACGCAGAGGACAGGACCGGAATGGTGCTGGTGATGTCGCCGGGGTTGCTGGCAGACGAGCGGGATGAGGAGACCGACGCAGTGACTGTAGCATAGGCTGTGGCGACGCCAGACGTGCTGACACCAGAGGTGATGACGACAATATCGGTCGAGGTGGACTTGATGCTGCCGAGGTTGATGGACGACGAGAGATCGGCAGTCGAGAGCATCGACGAGAGGGCGGTATCATTGGCGGTCTGGGCGGACTCGTCGGCGGTGCGGCGCCAGTGCAGGGCGGCGAGGGGCGAGGCCTCGACGGCGGCCGCGAGGAAGAAGAGGATGATGAGCATTTTGATTTTGATTTGTATTTTTAGTGAAGAGCGAGGAGAAGCAAAAAGAAAGAAGCAAAAAGGACGATCGTTAAAAGAGAGGAGAGACAGCCCAGCTGTCTTTAAAAGATTTGTCGAGGGCGAGTAACGAGTGTCTAGGCAGAGTTGTGGTAGATGGAGTCTGAAGGGTCTGAAAGAGTGTGATGAAGAACAAGCAAGGAAGCTGTTTGTCAAAGAGATGCCGTGAACAAGTATGAAACAGTAGAGATAAAGAGAGGCGGAAAGCTGACAAAGAGACGGTGAAAGGACAGTGTAAGTGAAAATGGAAATAAGAGGAGCAAGTCGAAGGAATCAAAAGGCCAGAGAATCAAAGAACTCAAAGAGAATCAACAAAATGCGTGCGAATAGAGAACAGAATAAAGAAGAAGACCTTGTTACAGAGTTGTGACATGCAGAAGTGTCAAGCAAGGCGTGAGCAGGGGGTGGGGGAGTGACTGGGTGGGATATCAAGTCTAGACCCGAGACGAGGTAAGGAAGAAAGATGGGAGATGGAAGAGGAAAGATTGGAGATTCGAAAGAAAAGAACCAACGAAAAGAATTAAGAAGAAAAAAGAAACAGGAAAGAAAGACTGAGTGAAACTGAAAGATCGGAGCTCGGGTGAGCAGAACGAACGTCGTGTCGAGTGACAGTAGCGAGTGGCAGATGTAGACGAAGACGCAAGGAAAGAAAGTAGTCGACGAGAGAAGCCAAAGACGTGAAGAAACGAGAAAAGACACCGATATAACGAAAGAAGGAGAGACTATGCACCAAAGAAAAGGATGCAGCAGGGCCACTCGAAACAAAGGAAGACGGATGCTTTTGTATGCATGCAGCCAGTTGTCGTGTTAATAAGGAAGTAGATAATGTGTTGCAATGTAAGTGAATGCAAATGTAGAAATAGATGATGAAAATAAAAATAAACAAACAGAAAGGTCTGGACTGCACCCTTGCAAGGACCGGCTGATGTCCTATCCAGTCGTCTGGGTTTCTGTGGATGTGGGTAGAGGTGGCCGATGCAGGCATGAATAGACGAGAGTAGCAAAAGAAAAGAAAAGCCAAAAAGAAGAGAGACAGAAATAAATTGGAGAGTCGAAGAATGCTCCCAGCAGGCGTAAGCGGCCACTCTAGGGCCGTCGTCTATTGTGAGTTTGCAATTTGGCCAGGTGGTCGCGGGTGGAGATGTGAACTGTTGGCAGAGTTGAGGTAGCAGTGTTGGAAATATTTAGACAGTCTTGACGAGGTTGTTGACGGTGGTTGACAAGGTGGTTGACGAGGTCGACGAGGTGGTCGACAAGTCGGAGTCGTCCCTTGCCTTTGTGAGGCGAAAATACAAACACAATAGTACCATGTCATAGCCATATTTTCATTCTAGATGCTTGCAAACTCTGGATACTACATCTCAAGAATTCAAGCCGTGAAATTCAAAAGAGTCAAAGAGTCGACAGCCAGAGAGCCAAAAGACGAGACGACAAGCCGTGTAAGTGAAAAGGAACAGGCGCCTCTCAGCCAATCATTCATAAAGTGGGTCCATGCCCTGCAACGCTCTGGCGCTCTCTGCTCTGCGGCCTGTCGTCCACACGTTCCACGCCGGCGGCTGTTTGCCATTCTTTCTTCTTTTACCATGTACTATGTATTGAATATGGCCCCTTGCCTCCAAGATGAAACAGACGCACAGGTTGCAGTGATTGCTAGACGGCTGTGGGGTTTGGGCATCGTAGAATTCGCTGAGTACGCATTTGAAGTGCAAAATCTCTACGCGCCGGGTCGGTGTCGGGCCTGGCTGGGCGGCAAGCTCTGAGTGAATGAGAAAATGGTATTGAGCAAATGGATAACTGCGAATCTGTACATGGGTATTGTATGGCTTGAATATGTAGAGCTGCGCTGAAGAGTGATGGGTCGAGTCTATCGAGGAGAATCGAGAAATCGAGAAGAGGCAACACGAAAAAAGCGAGGCCAAAAAAAGGATTAAAGCAATCAAACAACAAAGAACACCGATAATGTCCAATATAGACCAACAGATGATAGAGCCAGCCCCAAATACTCATTCAGAAGAGAAGCTGGGGGCCAGGGCTGCTGTTATTTTTAGACAGCACAAAGAGGTGAAAGAGACATCAAACGAGGTCAAGCCCACACAAAGAAGGCGCCCGAAATAGGCCACAGATAGCAGCACAGACAATTGAATAATGCCAATTGAGATATGAGATACAGATCGCCCATGACTGCATAACGGCCGCGGACGGACGCAAATGCCGATCCACAAGTCTAGAATGGCCGGTCGGCGAGTCGAGGTGCGCGATGCTGGACGAGGTGTCGATCGTGCAGCCCTGGTCCAGCACATGGCACGCACAGCCACCATCAGTCGGACTCACAGTCGGCCAGCGACACCACGGTCGCCCCGCTCTTCTGGCGCTTCCGGCTGTCCAACTCCGACTCGGTGCTGGCCGACCGCTCCCGCTTGTCCCTCACCACCATGGTCTTGCTGGCATACGGGCTCGTCTGGAAGATGCGGTTCGTCTTTGGCGGAAGACGTGACCTCGGATTGACTTGGTTTGCTGCATCGGCGTCGTTGACATCTTTTGCTTCGGTCGCTTCGGTCGCTTCTACCACTTCTACCGCTTCCGTCACTTCGGCCAGACCCCCCAGGTACGCCTCCCTCAGAGAGAGCCCCAGCGCAAGCGCAATCTGCCGCGCCACCGCATTGCCCACCATCTTCCACTGGTCCGTCTTGCGCTCAAACAGCAGCAGGTCGTCGTCCGGCACCCCCTGCGCCCGCCGCATCTCCATGATCGACATCGGCCGCTTGTCGCGCCAGTGCAGATCGCCCGCCCCGCGTGCGTCCGCCACGACACACGCCGTCCGCACCGTGCGGAACATGCGCGTCGGGTTGTGCCGCTTGTACGCGTTGGTCACCGCCTTGTCCGTCTGGCCCTTGCTGAACAGGTGCCGCATAGCCCGGAACCCCCTCGTGTGGCGCACCTCGGCCAGCCCCAGACCGTACGGCTGCGTCGGGATCTGCGCCAGCTTGCACCGCATGTCGTCGGACACGCCAATGGTGCGGTGGTCCGGGTGCCGCACGCAAATGTCCACAACGCCGTCGTCAATGTCCGCCAGGTCGGCCGTCGCCTCGCCGCTGGACACAAACGGAAACGCCGTAGCCGGCGGCGCCAGCACCGTCGTGATCCAGTTGCCCGACTGCGTGTCGCCAATGGCCTTGTACACGCCGCCCGTGTTCTCGCCGCCCATCACCTGCGTCGAGGGGCCGTGCGATGGCAGCGGGACCTGCGGCAGCTGCTGCCCGGGCGCCGCAAAGATGATAAAGACGCGCTGCCGCTTTTGCGGCGTGCCGTAGAACCACGCATTGCCCAGCATAATCCTCAGCTGGTAGCCCATGCCCAGCAGCGCACAAATCAGCTGGCCGAAAATATCCTCCTCCTTTTCCTTGCCGGAAGCCTTTTTGGACTCCGCCATGGCAGCCACGTTCTCGAGGATGCCAAACTTGGGCCGGTACAGGTCGACAAACGACGCAAACGACGCCACCATGGATCGATTCTTGAACTGCTGCGGCGTTGTCCGGTCCGGCGTCAGCTTGGAGAAGCCCTGGCACGGACTGCCGCCCGAGATAAAATCAATCTCGCCCGGTCGCGGGATGTTGGTCGTCTTGACCGCGGCCGTCGTTCCTGCTGGCGCCTTGACCGTGCGCACGCCGCGGATGGCATAGCCGAGCAGCGTGTCGGCCGAGCCAATAAAGGGCTCGACTGCTTCGGACGCCACATTGGCCATGAACGTGTGCATCGCCACCGGCCAGATGTCGTTGGCACACCGCGTCTCTGTTGCCCCAGCGTCTTCAATGCCTCGGCCAAGGTTGCCGCACCCGCAAAACAGCTCGAGTGCTCGCAGGCGAGGGATCGGCGTCGCCGGGTCAAATCCTTGCCGGAACGTAACAGGCTCGTCGCCCATGGGAACACACAAGGGTGTAAAGGCGTCTGTCCCGGGGCTTGTGTCTTCAAAAGCCAGTCTGTGCGTGATGTAAAAGACATTGCCGGCTCCGTTGCGACAGTACGGCGTAGGTATGGTCTCGTGCTTCTCGAATACACGCACAATGCAGCGCCCGATAATGCGCGCGCTCTTTCTCAGCTTGCCGTCGCTATGCCGGCCGAGATCGATCGTCTCGTCGGTGTAGACGAGCTCGTTGGGTGGTGCATCGCTCGCGTCGAGCTCGTGCCGTCTCAGCAGCACTCGTAGCTGGAGCGTGCCATCCTTCTTTCCCTCGATGATGTACGGCTCCGACCGCGTGTCTCGCTTAGAGACCACAGCCAGCACCGTGTCACCAACGGCATACTCGTCTTCTTTCACAAACTGGCCGATGGGCGACGACGTATTCGTCCACCGTGACTGAAACCAGCCGACGCGAAAAGCCTCGTCAGCACTGGTCTGGCAGAAAATGTGGCCGAGACGCAGCTGGATCCAGCTTCGCTCTCCGTGCATAAAGGTCTGCCGGATGAAAAACTCGGCTGCTGTGTCGGGTCCGCCGAACCACTCTACCGAGTGCACATTTGACACCTCGTCCTCTTCAATGCATGCGTCGTCGTCTTCGTCGCACGTGCAGTGGTCTGACAAGAAAAGCTCGTTTTTCCATGGGTATGTGCTCTGTCGGCATGGGGTATGCTGCGGTGCGTAGAGCCATGCTATGTCAAAGGACCGCTGTGCGTCCCGGTCGAATTGGCCGTCTGGTCGCGGCTGCGGCTCATTGACGCGGTGGACAAGAGCGTACCACCGCTTGCCGGTCTGTTGTGCCATGTCGTCGTCGCCATCGCCATCAAAGTCCATTGCCCATTTGCTGCCGCTTCCCTTGTCGTCGGGTGTCGTCGAGATGATATCGCCTGGCTGGATGCGCTTAATCCTGTCGGCCAGTGACTCTCCTTTTATCGGCTCGCCGGTCACAAATGGGTTCTGACCTTGCGGGAGCAGACTCTCATTGCCAACCGTCTTGGGGGTGTATTTTCCGGATGTCGATGTCATATACTTTTGAATTACTAAGTCACGGAACGTGTAGTAAATGTAGGGTGTTACAACAGTCGGCAGCGGCTTATTTGGTGGGTGCTTGGCTGGCACTGTTGCTGTATGAGTCGGATAGTAGTCGCATTTGACTTCCCGGAAGAAACTGAGGGAGCTGGCGACTTCGGCGCCCAGGACGTCATATGCCTCCTTGCGCAAGTAGTCCTTGTTTGCTATCACGGCCGGCCGGAAGTCGATGATGTCGGAGCTCGAGGCGTCGGGCCTGAATTTGTGCTTCCATGCTTTCACGGCAGCCGAGCGAGCGTGCCGTTTATCCAGCCAGCGGCCGAAGCTGGCTCGGAAGTGAGAGATGCGTACATCCCCACCAGGCTTGTCGGTAATCTTGTCGGCGTAATCGATGAAGTGTTTTCCGAGGTCGGCCACCCACAAGTACGGGTAGTAGAACCGGCCGTATGCTGGCGAAGGCCGGCCGAGGCGGTAGTAGACGTCGCGCCGGCTGTTCAGCAGGGATCTGATGCTGATGTGCCCACGCACGGTGTCAAATCCGGGTCCGTATTTGTCTACCGGCGCGTACTTGAACGGCACCCTCTCGACGTAGAATCGTGTGTCGCCGACGCTGAGTACGCCGTCGAAGAACATCAGATCGTTTGCGAGGCCGCCGAGAATGTGCAGCGACCGCAGCCGGTCCGTGGCCCAGGAGCTGGAGTTGTAGATCTCAAAGTCGTCCAGCTCGATGTAGACGTAGTCGGGTACACACTGCAAGACGCCGGCTTTGGCCTGGGCCAGTGCGACAAGGTCGTCACATGCCTGGCTCTCGGTCGTGATGGGCAGGCTCGGCTCGTAGTTGACGGCCGAAGACCGCGGGCTTATCAGGGTTGAGATGGGTAGCTCGACTGTGGACTCCATCCTGGAGGCACAGCAGTCATCAAAGTCCACATCGTAGTCGTCGTCGCCCCAGCCCAGTATGGGGTCGGCGGGGTTGGCTGCATCATCGTCGGCCTGCACCACGTCCTCGGTCTCGGTATTGTCCGTGTCAACAATCTCGATGACCTCTGGGTCTGCCGCCTTGAAAAGCGCTTCATGAGCATCGTCGTCATCGTCATCGCCAAGCACCCGTTTGCGTGCTCGTACAGTCTTGTGTGGTGTCCATGGCAGGGGGGTCGGTGGTGACGAGTCTGTGTCATCCAAGTCTATCGCGATTGTAGTGCTTCTCGATAGTAGCGGCTCGCCGTCAATAAGGGGCATCTCGTGAGTGAGATGGGGAGAGGGCAGAGTTGAGATGGTCAGATAGATGGATGAGACGATGAGATAAATGTCGAGAGCGGGTGGAACGAGTGATGGTTGGTTGGTGCCAAAAGTAAAAGTCCATCAGATGGCGTATGGTATAAGATTGAATAAGCAGCGCAGAATCCCAAAGAACAAAGTGAATCTCAAAGTGAAGCGCGTGAATGAAAAAAGGAAAGATTGCCGTTGACGGTCAGGGCCACATCTCATCCATTCACAACCCTGTCTTGACATATCAAACAAATCGTAAGGGAAGCGACCTCGGTATTTTGAATACAATAAAAAACCAACAGCTTCGCCTCGCCGGCGGTATGGCAGGCCTATGATCTCGCGATGCTCTCGTCAGCTCGATGCCGTGTCGATGTCCACGTCGATGTAGATCTCCTCGAGGCGGCGCGAACGCAGGCACGCAATTATCTCAAGGTATAATTCCAGGGCCTCGCTTTCCATCAAACAGACCGCCTCTATCATTCCATGCCGCGATTCGATGCCGGTAGGGGTCAGAACAGCGCCTCTGTATGTGCTTGTGAGGTCAAATTACCAAAATAAACACACGCGCGCCAATCAGTGGAGAGCTCAACTACCTATAAATATGGGTCTTGAGGCTGTCTGGCCAATCACATGTAAGAGTCTGTGATAATCAGTAAAGTCGGTTTCAACGTCACCTCTACGTCCTCTACAATTCAGTCATGTTTGTTTTATGTACAGTCCTTCTTTTGATAATCATGAAAATGAGTATTAACTTTTACATTCATGTGCAGATATATCATTAATGGTATCATAAGGCCTCTGGCTACTTGTATCGTACACCCCCATCCCAACCCATCTCCCCCAAGCCAACCAATCCGTTCGTCCTCCAGCACAGCGACTACCTCCTGACAGGCCGGATCCGCTGCCAAAACTCCCGCTGCCGGCTGTCGTCCTGCTTCCAGAGCACGTACTTGTCGGCATCCCCGCTCGTCGGCCAGTGCCACGTCGATCCCCGCGTGCGCAGCCTGTTGAACTGCGCCTCGACTTCGGCCATGCGCGCCGCGGCCCGTGGGTCGCTCGACGCCTCGGCAACAACGCGGTACAGAATCAGCGACCGCTGCAGTGCGCTGTGTTGCGAGTCGTCCGTGTCCTTGGCATCCTCGAGCAGCACCGGGTCCTCATACACGCTGGCCACCCACAGCAGAGCCGCCGCCATGTTCTCCTCGTCCCCGACGAAGCCCAGGAACTGGAGGTACAGGTCCAGGCTAAATGCCTTGATGTTGTGCCGCGTCGCCGGGTGTGCAGCGTCGGCTAGTAGCCCCGCTCCTCCCGGGCCGTCACTGACTAGGTCGTTGAACAGCTGCACAATCGCCGCGTGTGCCTGCTGCATAAGGTCAGTGCTGCCGCTGTTGGCATGCTCCGTGTTGATCGGCACGAGGTTGTGTTGGTCGTTGCTGTACACCAGCGCCGCCCGCACGACCGACCGGAAGGTGACATCGTCGGCGCCGGACCCGATCTGAAGCAGATGGGCACACACCTCCAGAGCCAGTACCAGTGACTCCTGGTTGTGCAGGGCGCCGTCCGTCGTGTGCTCGGGGCCGATCAGCACCCGCGGGTACGACAGCTTTTTGAGGATGAAGTAGTAGGGCGCCAGGTACGAGCGGCCGCTCTCGTAGCTGGGCGGCAGCCGCATCATTGTCAGCCGGATCGCATGGTGCACCATTTGCGTGCGCAGCTGTTTGTTGGGGCTGGCCGGGACGTGGGACACCAGCGGCTGCAGTCCGCACAGGACTTTGATGTAGGCGCTGAAGACGGGCAGCGGGACATGCCGCACATCTTCGGGCACAGACAGGCTGGGCTTTCTATCTGCCTTGGGACTTATCCTATTTTGCTTTCGTTTTAAGCTGGTGTGGCCGTTTGGCTCGGCAGCAGGAAGCACGGGCGACGACCGCGACAAGGGCGATGCCGTGAACCGGTCGGGGAGCCGCAGAGCGCCAATCGTGCGCTCGTCCATGCCGCTGTCATAGAGATACCGCATTACATCGCCCAGGTTGGTGGCATTGCCAATAAGGACTGCAAGGCACTGGCCCGCCGGGCGTGTTCCCTCGGCCATCATCTGGCTGTACAGCTGGCCCGCGGTCGGCGGGCTGATGCGCGCGCGCTCAAACGGCGTCAGCGTCGCATCGTGCACGGGGTACACCTCGCGTGCATCGCCGGGCAGCAGCTCTTTTCCGTGCGGCCAAGTCGCCGTCGACGAGGCCGACTCGACCGGGTGGTGACGCTCGACGGGTGCCGCAAACAGTTTCATGTACATTTCCGTGTACACCTGCAGACTGGGCTTGATTCTTGTTTCGGCCTCGCCTCTCGGCCCGTGGCTATTGAACTCGCGCCATGCTTCGTTGACGTCGCGTGTAGCCCGCACCCTTGCAGCCCACTCGGAGAAGCTGTTGAGGCTAGCCTTGTCTCCTGTCCAGATGCGCGGACCCAGTGTGCGCGTCTGCACGGTCGGCGATTCGCCTGGCTGGACACCACCCAGGATATTGAGCGCGCGCTCGTGGTCCATGTCGCCGTAGCCAGCTTCATGCATCATCACGCCCGCCTGCACAGACCGACTGAAATCATCCTTGGGCCGACGCTGCTCGTCCAGACCGTCCCAGTCGCGGCGGTACGGCGGCCACGTGCGCGCCATGCGCATCGACACGCGTCTCTCGTCGGGCGACTTGCCGAGGCCCAGCAGCACGCTGCGGATCGCGCGGAAGCCGTTGCGGTTGATCAGCAGCGGGCGCGGGATGTCTGTCGATGTGGATGTGGCAAGCAGCGCCCGTTGCGCGCGCCAGTTATATCGCATGTTGATAACCGGGTCGACGTGTGCTTTCTGGCGCAGCAGTTCCAGTCCACAGTTGAAGACGTAGCACATGTCGGCAAACACTTTGCGGTCTTGTTCTGATTCTGAGCTGTCTGTAGTATTCGAGGTATGTGAGATATTGGCGGCCGCTGTAGCCGCCTCGGCACTGTTTTCGGCGGCTTCTCGCTTCTTGGCGGCCGCTTGGGCCATGTGCGGGATCGTCTTGATGTAGTCGGACATGAGCGTGGCTACGGCAGTCAGTGCCGACGGCCAGAGGCGCAGGTAATGGTGCAACAGCATGCGCATGGCGAGCACAAAGGTCTGTGGTGCCATGTTGAGGCCCGAGTCGAGCGATCGCCGAACAGCGCCAAAGGGCAGCTGTGGGGTGGCCATGCGTGCCTTGACGTGGTGGTCGTCAATGTACTGGCGCAGTTTGGCTAGAGTTTTGCCCTGGATGAAGGCGTTTTCTCTCTGCAGCATCTGCAGCAGCATAAAAATGGGCTTGGGCCGGCTGTTGCCCGCGGCGTCCGTCGACAGGAAGCGGGCAACACGCGCGTCTGGGTTATCCTCGGCCAGGATCCAGGACCACGTGCGCACGTCTTCCTGTGTGATTCCCTTGTAGGCCAGCGAGCTGGCGCGCCGCCGTGCTTCTTCGATGCTGCACAGGCCGTCCGACAAGCTCGTCCGCTGCTGGGCCTCGTCGTCCCGTATCATCTGCTGCAAAGTCACAACTGGCAGCCGCAAGCTCTCGCTGCTGGCCGCATTGTCAAAGAGCTGCCATGTCTCAAAATCGAGAGGCTCGCTTGGATTTTGCCGGCTCTGGACTCGCAATGACAAGGTCTTGCTCGGTGAGTCTTTGAGGAACTTGGGGTATCGTGGCCAAGCTTTTGGTTTGTTGAAGGAGGAGGAGGAGGTGGTGGTGCGTTTTCGTGGGCGGCCGGTCTTGGCGTCGATGTTGTTGCCACGGATAACTGGCACAACCGAGGCTGTCGAATAGGAGGCATGCGAGCTCGTTCTTTGCAGTATGCACGACATGCACATGGGCGTCGCCGTCTGTCGAAATCGTGCCGTGGATTGGAGGGCGCTGTGCAGGACGGGGCCGGGCAAGACCACAACCCTGGACAGAGTTGTTCTCAGTACCATGGCAAGGGCAATCCGGTTCACCTACAGATCCCACATTGCACCAATAACAAGAAATCAGCCAAAAATTCGACGTCAATTCCGTTCGAGCATAAACAGCATAGTCAATCAGCTCCGTGGACCGGATCGCCAAAATACTATTTTGCGGAGCGCAGACGTTGTCGTCGTTAAGTGGGGCACGTGTCTGATAACGTGATACCGCGTGCGGGGAGGACCCTTTCAATTAACGGGAAACACGACGACCGCGACGACGTGCCAGCATCGACAAGGGGGACGGTATTGATATTTTTATTGACAGAGAAGCCGATGTTTTGGCCGACGTCTTGAGTTTCTTTGAGCTCCATCAACACCCTCTACGGCCAATCTGACACCGAAATCCTCGACAACTCTCGCGACAACCCCGAGTCAAGCTTCCACGGCGAGTTGACGGCAGCATCGACACGTCGACACTTGATCCCGGCTGCTGCGACACTTATTCAAGCTCCAGGGTTTCCACAGCCCATTTACAAACATACTGAGCAAAGAAATGGCCCAGCTAAAGCGCAAGCGGCAGAACGACGACGACGAAGAGACACTGCCCACAGCCTCGCAGCCCGAGAAGACGCGTCGTGTAACGCGTCAAACCTCGATACCTCCCTCATTAGACAAGGACAAGGACAGTAAGGAAGCCGCTGCGCCACGGCGGACACTGCGCAGTAGCTCCAGTGCAGCCGTGGATGTAGACATCTCGGCCGATCTGGCAACGGTCCGCCGCAGCCATGTACGCACACGACGCGCCTCCAAGCTCAGCGCCGATGACGTCGATGTCGACGCTGGTGATGCAGAAGATGTTGCGGTAGAAGACCACGAGGAGGAAGGGCAAGAAGTTGGAAAGAAAGTCCGGACCACGAGGTCAAAAGCCAGGGCTCTAGAGGAGGAGGGTGTGGCAGAAGAAGGGCCAGGCCAGCAGCGAAGACTACGCGGCGGCAAGACTATTCCCGAACCTGAACAGCCCAAATCACAAACACAAGCGGCGAAGACGACTATATCTACTGCAGCCAAGCGGAGGACACGGCAGGCTGCCAAAGACGTGGAAATTGCCGACTCGGACGAGCCTGGCGACGACGGTGAGGTGGACGAGGACGACGAGGCCGACGACAGGTCAATACCCGACTCGGCAGAGCAGTCGGAGCAGTCGGAGCAGTCGGAGCAGCCTGAAGCCTATCCACCACATACACGGCGGCTGAAGAGGACAGACGTGCAAGCACCGACACCGGTCGTGCCGCCTCTAACACCTCCACTTGCCACTGCACCTGCTGCTGCCACAGGCACGACAGCCCCTGGAGCTGTAGCAGCTCAGCCCAGAAAAGAGTCGGCAATCAAGCCGTCGCCAGTTCCCATCCCTGTTGTGCCGGCCAGTGAAGTCCAGCCGCCTGCAGCTCGTCCCAAGAAGGTGACTGAGATCAAGCCACCTGCAGCACCGCCAGCACCGCCAGCAGCACCTGCAGCACCTGCAGCACCACGGCACCCTGTAAAGACGACACCCATCCAGGCGCCTATTCTTGCAGCCTTTTCTGCCGCCACAGCCACACGCACAAACGCAAACCCGAGTACAAGTACAAGTAAAAAACCAAACGCACCCTCAGCCCCCAATTCAAATCCACATCCTCCTCGCGGCCAACAGTTTGCAAAGCCAACCATCGTAACGCCCATCGCGGCACCGCGTCCTTCCACCATGGCATCAAAACCGGCCCCCGCGACTACATCTACACATACACCTGTAACTACAACCACACATACAAGCACAAGTGCCAGTGCAAATGCAGAGTCCAAGACAGCCCCGCCTGCAAGCCCCAGCCAACCTGATCGTAATATCGACAAGGTCGTCCTGGGTGAGATCTGCTTCAAAGCGTGGTATCCTTCATACTACGGCAAGGAAGTGCTGGGAGACAGCCACGCCGGCAACACGCACCACGGCCGCGGCGGCGGCGGACACTCGTCGTCCAAGGGCCACCCCGGCAAGGAGAACGCCAACGGCCCCAATAGCCAGCACCAACATCAGCACGGCGGCGCCCACCACCACAAGGACAAGGACGGCACGCCGATCCTGCACCGCCTCTATGTGTGCCCCTTTTGCTTCAAGTACTCGCGCGAGATAGTGCCGTGGCACGGCCACGTGCAGGTCTGCGAGTCGCAGTTCCAGATCCCCGGCGAGAAGGTGTATGTGCACCCGCGCGGTGTGCGCACGATCCGGGTGCCTATCGCGTCGGGTGCATCGACCGCCCGCGGCAACAAGCGGCGTAAGAGCGGCGGCGGCGGCAGTAATAATCCCGCAGGAAATGCCGCTGGCAATGCCGCCGGAAGCTCACCCACAAGTGCCAGCGCTTCGGCGCCCGACTACGCGCAGTCCCACGACTACATTGAGCAGATCGTCAAGGACGAGGGCGAGTGGAGCATCTGGGAGGTCGATGGCGAGCGCGACGTGCTGTTCTGCCAGAATATCTCGCTGTTTGCCAAGCTGTTCCTCGACACCAAGTCGGTATTCTTCGATGTCACGGGGTTCAAGTACTTTCTGCTCGTGTACACGCCGCCGCCGTCGCTGCCGTCGTCGCTGCGGGCTGCTGCAACGGCCACGCTGTCGCCCATGAGCGGCGGTGCCGGCGGCAGCGGCAACGGCAACGGCACGGGCCAGCCGCCGGCGAGTATTCTGGGCGGAGCGACCCCGCGGCCGCGTGTCGTGGGATTCTTTTCGAAAGAAAAGATGTCGTGGGACAACAACAACCTGGCGTGCATCCTGGTGTTCCCGCCGTGGCAGCGCAAGGGCCTGGGGGCGCTGCTGATGGGTATTTCGTACGAGATATCGCGGCGCGAAGGTGTGCTGGGCGGGCCGGAGAAGCCGATCTCGGATCTGGGCAGGAAGGGGTACAAGCGGTTCTGGGCGGGCGAGATTGCGCGGTGGCTGCTGGGTGTGGATATCTCGGCGGCGCTGCAGCCTGACAGAAACAAGGACGTGGCAGCAGCAGCAGCGTCGCCTGCAAGCCCTGCAGACGAGCTCGTGATTGATATCGACGACATCAGCGAGGCGACGTGGATTGTGCGGGACGACTGCTTGTATGTGCTGCGCGAGATGGGCATCGTCGAGGACGCCGGCTTGGGCGCGCCCAAGAAGTACTGCAAGAATGTGCTTCCGCAGCTGGCCGACAAGGCAAAAGCATCTGCCGAGCTTGCAGATGCCGACGGCGAAGCTGCCGGTGGTGGTGGCGATGGCGAGGCTGTTGCTGCTCCTGCCGCTACTACTTCTGCCGTTACGAATGCTTCGGCTTCGGCCGCCGACACTGAGCCACCTCCCGAGGTCAAGCGTGTGCGGCTATCCAAGGCGGCCATCCGGCAGTGGATCGAGGACAACCGCATCAGTCTGGACCGGACATGCGACCCGGCCGGGTTCATCAAGGACTACAGTCCCAAGGAAGCTCCAACAGACGAGGTATGATCTGATGGGCTGGAAAGAAGTATATTAAGATGTGCGTCCTTTTCATCACGGGAAGCAGATTCATGGTCGGTACAAAGACCGCCGGCTACGGCAAAAGCCGTCCGAGCTATCCCAAGCTCTCACAAAGCTCTTCCAACAAAGCTCGGGCTCAAGTACATAGTACTGACAAGCTCCTCCTGCAAAGCTCGAGCTCCAACAGCCACGCTCAGCGTCACCGTTTTGTCTGCGCAGCTTTTGCTACGCTCCGTTTCTGTTTCTACTTTCTATTTTCTATTTTTCGTTCTATTCATATCAGAGTTATTTAGCGAACAATACCCAATCATTTGTTACTTCCGTCTCTCTGCCTGCCTGTCTCTCTCCGTCTACTCCGTTTACAGCACGTTTACAGCTGCAAGCATGCGCCATTTATATCCAGGTCCACCTTGTTTACGGAGCTGTCGCCCCACGAATAGCACGGACACTGCGAATAGCAGCAAGCAACGCACAAAAATGCTCTGTAAATATCCATTTACAGGCATGCATACACATAACAGACGGAGCTGGTATATCTTCTATTCTTTGATAGCCGGCGACGACGGAGCCTCCACCTGCCCAGAGCCCGATATTCTTGTTTCGCAGTCAAGACTACCTCCGTTGATCGGCTTCGTCCTAGGTGCTCTACCCTGTCCTTGCAGCATATCTTGTCTTTTATTACTGCAAGCTCAAGTTGAGAGATAGTTGAGAGATAGTTGATATGTAGTTACTGAGCTGAAGGGTCCAGCTTCAAGCCTGCACCGTTACTCACCTGACATGCTCCACTGTGATTATGTAATGATTCAAAGTCGGCTCGTATCCCGTACTGATACTGCTCGGTTGTACAGTACAACTCTAGTGAGCTCCAGTGCTCCAGTATTACTCCCTGTAGCTCTCCAGACAGCTGTGCTTCAATTAACATTTACTCGATAAAATGACCCATTCTTTTTCCGAGACATCCCGACAGCGAATCAGTGCCATTTATTCTCAGTATAGTGGGTCTATATAAAAGGACAGATTGGTCGTGGTCCACTACGTAAATCGCAAGAGCTACATACAAATTCAGTGAAGAAAGTATATACATGCCCTGAAATGCCCTGAAATACCGTGACACGCCCTGTAAGCCAGACCTGTGATGTACTTTCCCGGTCGCTGCCGAGGCTCGTGCCGCCAGCGTTGTAACGTGTGGCTGTTGGTTGCTTGGCCATAACCGCACACAGCTCTCTGACACTCGCTGCAAGAAAATTTACCAGTATCCATCTTATAGCGCATAGAGAGCACAACTACAACCGATAGACATCAATATACTTTGCCGCAACCACTCGCTCCGTTTGTGAAGGCTCGGACGCTGATGTTTTCTTCAGTGTATGTGACTAAGCAATAGAATAGTGGGTATTCGCTGTCTCAGCCCATCATATTCCGCTGTGGTAGAGCGGGATAGTGGGGTGCATATATCATTTGCTCCACTTTATCCAATCGGCGGCCAATGCACTGGAACTGGAGACTGCAAGCTGGAATTGGCGCACCGTTTTCTGTTCTGTTTTTCAGTCCGCTGTCTACTCCCGCCGTAGAGTAGCTGTTAGTGAAGAGGAGCGGCGTTGCTACAGCCAGGGCCTGGTTTCCTCGCCTTTCCCGACATTGTCCGAGCGGACACATTTGCCCTGTTTGTTCCACTGGCGGTGTTGAGGTCGACGACGAGCTGTACTCTGCGCTCTGTACACTCTGTTGATGAGATGGTTTTCTGTTGCCGTGGCTGTAGACGTTGGTGAGAGTGAAAAGAGATGCAAACGCCTTGATCAATCGTGCTGTCGTGGTCGGCTGGCCGTCTGGCGATGCTTGGCCGCTGTATGATATTTATATGGACGCTGTATTGCTATTTTAGCCGCTGTAACTTACCCTATAAGCCCTGTAACCGCCGCCATAGCGCTCTCCAGCCTTTCCTCACCTAAACTCTGTCCCTCCCCTGTAGCTGTCCCCAACCATCCCCCAGATGCCCTGTGGCCCTCCCCTACAGAGCAATAGACTACAACAACCACTGCAGTCCCCACCACTAAAAAGCTGGACCCGGTAGTGCCCACTTCTTTTTTTTTTCCCGGCTTTCTCTCTTCAATTCACTCATTCCCCTTCGTCCATTCTCGGCTTCTCCTTTCTCCTTTCCCCTTCCCTTTTTCTCTCTCTCTCTCTCTCTTTTCCTCTCCTCTTTCTCTCCCTCCCTTTTCTCTCTCTTCTCTCCTCTCTTCCTTTCCCTCTTCCCTCTTCCACACTCCACTATCGCAAACTTTGCCTTTCCCTTCCATCTTCTTGCATTCCTTTTTCTGCTCTTTTTGCAGCTTCACACACAAATCCGTCGCAATGGCTTCCCGCGTTCTCGCTTCCAGACTCGCCACCTCGATGGCTCGTCCCGCTCTGCGGACTCAGGCTGTCGCTGCCTCCAAGCGCACCATCACCGGTAAGGAGCTCTCGTGAACGCTGAGTGCTGAACGCTGAATGAACAATGGGCAATGGCCGTCCGACATAGTCTCTGCCCATTGACTGCTGCTATTGCTCGTATCGATCGTGCCATCCTCGCCAGGCCTCATCTGCCTCGATCCCCCTCCCGTCCTGTCGTCTGTCCTGCCTTTCCACAGCTTCCCGGCCTTCCAGGGGTGCTTCCGGATTTGCGGTAATTTCGGGCAGACGCGGCAAAAAGTCTTCAATTGGCTTCCGACATCCATTGAACATGCAACCGGTCTTCTCAATAACAACAATGGATGGCAGCAGCCACTGCGTCGATGGCAGCATCGCTGTGTCGGCTCATTGTCTCGTTGGCACTGTCGACAGCTCAATCGCCAATCGCTTCACCATATCTGTATATGGTGTCCATACAGGCCCATCCCGCTCATTCAGCTTCGATACTCAATGCTCAATCACCATTGACTCGTCCCCTCGCTAACATCAACAGCCGCTGCCCGCCCCAGCCCCTTCCAGGCTGTCAAGCGCGCCCAGCCCAGCATCATTGCCCAGAAGGCTGCTTTCGGCCGTCGCGCCTACAGCTCCGAGATTGCCCAGGCCATGGTTGAGGTCTCCAAGAACATTGGTATGGGCTCTGCTGCCATCGGTCTGACTGGTGCCGGTATCGGTATCGGTCTGGTTTTCGCTGCCCTGATCCAGGGTGTTGCCCGCAACCCCGCCCTCCGTGGCCAGCTGTTCTCCTACGCCATTCTGGGTTTCGCTTTCGTCGAGGCCATCGGTCTGTTCGATCTGATGGTTGCCCTCATGGCCAAGTTCGTAAGTTTTGCCGCTCGTCTCCGTGTCGAGATGTCTTCACCCTCTCTCCATTTTCTCCTGCTAACCGTCAGACTTAAATTTCTTAACGCACAAACAACCTTTTTCCCCCATGGGAGGCTCGAATTGGGCTTTTTGATGCATCGTTCTCGACTTTCGACTTTCACTTGCCACGCTCGGATAAGGAATAAGGACGGATTCGGGATGGATACCCCGAAAATGCCTCAATCTCGAAAATGGAACCTAGCGACAACACATTAAAAACATGGAAAGCATTTGCCGAGTGTACGACGACGACAAAGCGAAACAATGGGGAGACTGAAAAATTTTAGACAACCCGGGTTTGTAAATAATGGAGGGTCAAAGGCAAACCGAACCTGTAAAAAAGAACTTTTCAAATAAAAATCATCAATCAAAACAAGCCACCATCACGGGCAGGAAAGGAGGTGCAATGCAGCAGGGAGGGGACACTGATCTCGTCTCTTGTCCGCAGCCGATTCTCATATATGCTCTGGATCTCAGAAATCTTGAAATCCTGGACCAGAGCCTTCTGGTTCTTTTCTTGCATTCCCTTTGTAATCACAATAATGAATTCTCTCCATCCTTGCAACTGCCAGTGATTGTAGGTGACGATTGACACTTGCCGAGTAGCTTGTAGGGAGCTCGGCACTTGCAGGCAGATCCGGTCGAAGCTGCAAGCTCGAGTGATAGCTGGGGAGTAGACGTTGAGGAATATCCCAAAAGCTCAACAGCAGCAGCAAGGCTGTAACAGCTCTGTAGCTCACAAGTCCAAAGTCCAACCGGCGGTCAAATGCCCGACGATGCCGAGCATCACTTGAGCTCTGCACGTCTTAACCAGTGCCTCTGCCGTCATCCTCGTTCAGCTGGGGTTAACCTCGATCTCTACTGCGACAGCTCCCTCGCTGGCATTGGCCAATTGCTGTCTTTTGCTAGGCTTGCTGTTCTGTGCTGTGCTGTGCTGTGCTGTGCTGTGTGTGCTGTGCTGCTCCCTCGCAGCTTTCCGGCCCTCGCACGGAAAATGCCTCTACTTCTCTGCTCTCTGCTTCCTACCGCTCTCGGGAGGAAAAGGGACTATCCTGCACGAGTGTAGGATTCGCTCCACATGGCATGAGCTCTATCTGGGACTCGGAGCCCCAAGTCCTTCGTCTCTCCCTCTTATCTCCTCTGTAATACCTCACTTGCCTTTCTCTTTTTTACCTACTTTCTCCGTCGCCTGTGCTACTATGCATCTGGCGGCCCGTTTTGGCGCATTAGCAGCCGGCTAGTCGCTAATTGCAGTGGGTAACAGCCACTGTAGGAGGTCGTGTTCGTTTGATGACGGGACAAATTCAGATGGAGAGGAAGAGGGAGAGAAGAGGGAGAGGAAGAGGGATAGGACGGAAAAGAAAGAAAAGAACTTCTACGTAACGTAAACAATATTTTTACAGTATATCAAGTAAGAAGGAGCAACTGGGTTCCTTCCTGCTGCCTCGTGTCGACACAGTCGCGCCTTCTCATCTCGTCAATTTTGAACGGTCTCCCGGGTGTGTATTTACTCTGCAATGCAGATGAGTGCGGGGAAAGCTCAATCCACTGAGCACCTACCTACCCTGTTGTTTTCTTCAGAGGTTCGTCCACATCGATTGATTTTAGGTCACGTGGTTTAGGTTCGTCTTTTTGGCGACTACATCTGTTGTTATGGAAGACGATATCACATAAACTCGTCAGATACTGTGTAATGTTATACATGAAAATATAAAATGCTTTTTTTTTTTAAAAAAAAATACTACTTTTTTAGTTATAATATAATTTTATGTTTTGCTGTAAATATTAAAATACAAATATATCTTCACTATGATAGGATTTGTCTAAACACTAACAAACGTACAACTGATTTGAAACAAAACAAAACAAAACAATAGATGATACACACAAGCGCGAGAGAACATGCCTGTCACAAGGCCATAGATGCATATTTGTCACAGATAAAAAATCAAAATAAAAGTGTCATTACATTAAAAGGGTAGTTAAAGACCGCATCGCAATCAACCGCTATGAACAGGCTAGAATAAACAAAACAATACTTTTAGAGTATTTTTCTTATCTGTAAATACTACCGCCTCGCCCGCCGGTTGTCGACATTGAGGCCGCCGCTAAAGGACTGACCTCGCGTCCGGCGACCGCCTGCACCGCCCGGCCCGCCGCCGCCGAGGTCGGGAAAGTTGTATGCCATGCGGCGGTTTTTGGCCAGCGGCGGCAGCGACCGCAGGGCTTCCCACATTTCCCAGATGCCGGCACGGCGCGCGGGCAGCATGACGTACTGCAAACTATACAGATTCTTGCGGTTGATAGGGGGCACGAATTTGCCGGTGAACAGGCAGAAGAGGACGCGGGGCGCGAGGTAGTGTTTGCGGATGCGCGAGCCCATCTGGAAGTATTGGTGGAACATTGCCTTGAAGGAGAGGGGGATAGGCTGTTGGTTAGTACATTCTGACGATCGTAGCGAGATTGAGTGCGAGGAGAAAAACTGAGTGCGCCGAGGAGAAAAAATAGGCGAGCGCAGCGAGGAGAAAAAGAAAGCGAGGGCAGCGAGGAAGGAAAAAAAACTTACAGTTAGAAAGATTATTGATGTGGAAGGGTGGCTGGGCGACGACGGCGAAGAGAATGCGGCCGCCGATGAGCCGCCACTGCCGCTGCCGCTGCCGATACCAATAGTGCTGCCGCCCTGGTCGCGCAGCTCAAAGCGGATGCCGCCGGGGAGACGGCGCGGGTCTTTGACGCGCAGCATGAGGGCAAAGAGCGGGAAATGGTTGAGGCAGGAGAGCAGGGTATCGAAGACGGCCTTGAGCGAGATGATGACCATGCGGGCAACGGCAAAGTTGAGGTAGAAGACGACGACGGTGGGCAGCAAGAAGAACAAAAAGGTAAACAGGATGGTGCCGACGAGCAGCTGGTCGAGGTCGTAGTCGCACGAGTCGATACGGTTGCGCAGCACGTTTTGCTTCTTGCCGCGAAAGAGGTGGAAGAGCGAGATGAGGATGGTGAGCTGCCAGTGGTAGATGCGCGCGGACGCGAGGTAAAAGGAGTAGATGTGGATAGTGAGGACGGACAGCAGGTCGGAGAAGAGCGCGAGCGGCATGCTGGCGCCGGCAAAGCTGGAGAAGCCGATAAACCAGATAATGTGCGGCAGGGCCGGGCGCAGGGCCTCGATGCAGCTGGCCCAGTACTCGATGACCCAGAGAAAGAGGTCACCCAAGAACGCGGCGAGCTCGCCGTTGAGCTTGAGGCCGGCGGGCCAGCCCATGAGCCACGAGATGCTGCTCTGGAGGGCGTCGACGGTGTACTCGCTGAGCAGCGTGCTAATCTGGTCGGCGACCCAGTTGGCATTGTCGATAATGTACGAGCCGAGGGCGATGCCGATGATGACGTCGTTGGCGACGAGCCATAGCGAGTTGTAGAAGCGGATGTAGTCGGGGTGGCTCGTAGTGACACTCTCCCAGTCGTTGCTGCGCTGCCGCAGCTTGACGTACTGCATGGGCCAGTAGCAGAACTGCAGCAGGCGGATCTCGACCTGCTGAGCCGTGGCCGAGATATCCTTGAGGGCTGCATGCCGCGGGTTGGCGCGCCACTCAAGCACGCGCAGCAGCACCTCGGCAGCGACGCGGTGGCCCACAAGGCCGAGCACAAAGATGCGCGTGATGACGGGCACAACGTACAGCATGATCAGGTCCCAGATCCAGCGCAGCACAATATCCTTCATGGTCGTGGCCGACTCGACAACGCGCTCTGACATACTAAGACTTCGTTTTGAGCGCGTGCCGAGCATGATGCGCGACACATTCTTCTGCAACAGCTTCTCGAGTTCCCATGCCCAGTTGATCTGGTTCACAATCTTGGGCAGCGCGCGCTCCTTGGGTGACATGGTGCGCCGCACGACTGAGTGCAGCCGCAGCTTGTTAAGCAGATTCCGCGTCTTTTCTTTGCGCAGCCGCTCATGCCGCTCGTCTTCGGCCTCGATGTCATCAGCCGGGAAGGCATCACTGCCTGTGTCAACGGCCGGTGCTCTAGCAGTCGGCTTGGCCCGCGTCTTTTTGATTTTTGTATTTGTATTGTTATTGGTGTTGGTGCTGCTGATTTTTCCGATGCTCCTCACACCGCCGCCATTAAGGCGGTCCTTCAGGGCAAGCGATACGGGGTGTATGGAAATGTACTGCATGCGGTGCGGCTGTGGCCGCTGGTAGAGGATCAGCTGGATATTGGAGGCACTCGCGCACGTCACCTTGGGGATGCGGCCACGCACGCCCGGACCTGTAGTCACCACGCGGACCCATGATAGATCGGTGAACTGGTTTTGAATCTTTTGTGGTGTCGCCGGTGTTTGTACAGCCTGTGCAGTCTTTGCGCTTGAGTCTTGTGTGTCTTGAGCGTCCTGAGCGTCTTGTGTCTCTGGCATATTGGATAGCCCTAGGACGTGCATGTTGGACTGCCCGCACAGCTCGTAGATGCGCGTGATCGAGTGCGCGCTGTTGCGGAATAGCGTGCCCGCCTTGAGCGCAAAGTCGACACTCCGCACATCGACGTCTTCGAGGATCGCCACCACGGTCACGTCCAGTGCCGAGTTCTTCCATCCAACCACCACGCCGGGCGTCTCTGACCGTGCAATGTCCACCGGCCAGAACACGCGCATCAGCCCATCGCCGTGCATTTTGGATTCTAAGCTTGATTTCCAGGGGCTGAGAAACTCTAACAAAAATAGAGTTTAAAAAGACCCCCGCCGGCGAAGCTGCTCGCGCGCCGAGATACCGCTTCCGGCGGACCGAGGATGTAGACTGGCTTCTCGCGTGGCAAGATGCTCTACTGGGATGGCAACCAGCACAAAGAAGAGCGACAGCACGGCAAATCCCTTCGTAGCACGCGCAACGACACCGTAGTCCCACGCAAAGATGGCGAGCTCATAGAGCCTTGTGACTAGGTCCCAGCGGGCAGTGATGTAGCCGGCGACAAAGATCCCGAGAGTCAGGACAGAGAAGGGGTGCATCAGGCTCGGGTGTAGATGATGTGTGGTAGACCTCGAGGTGGTATTGTGTCGTAATATCGTGATGTCGATGTCGATGTCGTTGTCGATGTCGACGTCGTGGTATCGAGGAGGGGGTCGTGGAACAGCAGAGGTTAGAGGAGCCCGCTTGCCATTGCTTGTGACTGCTACTATGTCTGAGAGATTGTGAGTGCAACCTCGATAGTTGTCGTAGTGTCGAGATGTCTTGGTGTCGTGATAGGGCTGTCGTCTTGTTGGGCTTTTTGCGGTACTGTCTGCTAAGCTTCAGTCTCGATCTTGGCGCTTGCTTGGGATACCATTGCCATTCGTAGCTCCTTTTACCGTTTAGGAAGGGGCGTCGCGTCCTGTATTGATTGCTGTTAGTGATCTGCTAAATTGGCTTTTGCGTATTGCCTTTTCAGTGGTGGGCGCCGGCAAGAGTGGGTACCTGCCATAGCGAATGAGTGCCAACACGTTGCGACATCTCGGTCACGTGAAAACGAATTGAGACGAGTTGACCGACTTGCTCAGATTGATGATGCTTCGATGTGGCATGTATGAGGTTGACAGGTGTACAAGGGGTATAAAGCTGTGTGCAAATAGAAGCAATATTTTGAATATCTATGAACTAAGAAAAAACCGGTGGTTGACCAAGATGAGAAATGTTGCAACCCCAACGCCAGAAGATGAGATGATAAAATAAAGAGAGAGAGAGAGAGAGAATATGAAGAGACTCCTATAGAGAGAGACTCGGGAGGCTATATGATGCTGGCTATGGCTTCTTTTGCATGTACAGAGAGTCCGCCTCCTTGTGGTCCTCGCGTGCCTCTTCGACCAGCTTGTCAATGCCCTTGGACTTGAGGGCACCCTGATGGTGTTAGTTGTGTTATGCATGGAAAATGAATTTATGAATAAACAGAGAGGCGGAGAGACCTTTAGGCATGTCTGGTATGACTTGAAGAGAGCATCGCACTTCTCTTTGGATTGGGATGTCGTCGAGCTGCTCTTGAGAAATTCTGGACGGTTAGTCAGCTGGGTGTACGCTGCTGGCAATGCTGGCCGCGAAGAGAGAAGGACCTACCCTCGCTGTACCATTTAAGGAAGCAAGTGTCGTATTTCCTGGTATTCTGTCAGCCGTCTACTCTCTTGTCCTCTGCTGACAGCTGCTGCTGAGCCTCGGGATGGGCATACTCCTTGACTTCGTTGCACTCGGGTGCCAGGGAAGCAGACATGGTTGGTGTGAGTTGGTGTTTGGATAAGAGTGCCGAAAGACGAAGAAAGAGCAAAGACGAGGAATAATAGCGAAGAATAAGAAATGGCGTTGATAAAGACGGAAGCGAGGCCGAGTGAAGAGAGAGAGAGAACACACAGAGGCAGGCGGCTTCTGGAAGGCGCTGGTGGCAAAGACTTTCAGCTGCTTCAGGCTAGCTTCAGGCCTGGCAGCTGACATACACAGCCCGGACTAACAGGTGTCATAGGTGGTAGTCCACTAGAGCTACTGGCAGCAGGCGCTAAAGTCTTACTTTACATACAACTTTACTTGTCTTTATTTCCACCCATGTCACATCTGTTACTTTGCTTGGTCTTTTTGATACTTTTTCTGGTTTATGGTTTTGCATCTGCCGCCAGTCAGCTCGTTTTCGTCCAGAGCCTGGCTGATGCCGAGAGTGCTGAGATATCCTGGGCCGAGCTCGAGTGATATGAACATGAGGCCGCCCGCAAGACGGCGAGGCAAGATAAAGCAGAAGAAAACATAACAAGCACATAGAATGAACATAATGATGTATTGATAATGTAGCAAGCGAGAATGTGACTAGAAATAAACATGGCAACCCGACGCAACCCGATGACCGCAGCGACGACGGAAGCACTGAGGACTGCAGACTGCAGACAAGCAATGCGGCAGATGGACGGACAATAAAAATCGAAACGAACGACACAAAGAACGACAGGTAAAACCGACTTTGAGACGACAACCGGCAGATACTGGTCCGGCTACTTCTTCTAGATGCCGTCAAAGTCGCCGCCCAGGTCGTCCTCGTCCAGGTCGCCGTCTTGTATTTCCTTGGCCATCTCACGCTCGCGCTCTCGTGCCTCCTGGGCATTCTTGAGCTCTAACCGGTGCTGGTTCATCGGGAATCGCATCGCCTTGACGCTCTCGTCGTGCAGAGCCAGGCACGCCTGGATGCGGTCGTGGAACGCCTCGCCGGGCTCCCGCGTCGCGTACACATCGCCCACCTCCCTGCTCTTCATGAAGCCGTGCTCGCGGTCCAGTGTCGCCTCAATCACGCCGTCGCGGATCGCCTTGGCTACAATGTACTCGGCCGACTCCTCACTACCAAGGTGCAGCCGAATGCAAATGTCCCGCAGCGAGATGCGGCTGTACGACAGCGACATCATCCGGATGCCCGTCTTGATCACGTTTTGCCGCAGCCGCAGGATCAGCGAGTACGTGCCGTCCTTGCGGAACGTCGAGTCCGTGTAGTCGGCAATCGCCGTCTCGAAGTCCTCCAGGTTGCCCACGCGTACCGCCTGCACCAGCTTGAAGTATGGCAGCAGCGCCTGCTCCATCGTCGGCTGCCGGAACACGGCGCGCTCGGGGATGTCGCCCATCAGCAACTCCACCACCAGCAGCAGCTTGGTCGCCGTCTGCGCAAAACCAACGGCCGACGGGCTCGACGGCGCCTTGCGCGTCGCCGCCGTCAGGTGCTCGTGGGCCTCGGTGTAGTTGAGCTGGATCGCGCGGATCCGGCCCAGGTAGTACAGGAACCGGGCAACCTGGTTGTTAACCGCGTTCTCCGGGAACTGTGTGTGCGAGACCAGCAGGTCTGCCTGTGCAATGTGCGACGTCGACAGATAGTTGCGCAGCAGCAGCACAATCACCGTGGCCTGTGTGTCAACATCCTTGCGCAGCACAGCAGTGCGCAGCGCAGCCAGCAGCGACGGCCGGATCGCGATCACGGCCGACTGCGGCGACGGTGGCAGCGGCGGCAGCTGCTCGCTGAACAGAGAGTAGTAGTAAAACACCTTGGCCGACAACGAGTCCAGCGTGCGGCGGTTGAGCGTGTGGATGCGCTCCGTCAGCACGCCCGAGAACTCGAAACCGCGCTGCTGCTGCTTCGAGTCGTACAGGTACACCTGCACCAGGATGCCCAGGAATATGTCAATCTCGGGGATGACCTCCTTCTTGGCAGGAGGCGCAGGCGCAGAAGACGGCGACACTGCACCGCTCTTAGAGGTGGCTGGTGTATCAAGTTCCATGTCCGTCGACAAGGGCGAAGAGCCGTTTGGCCGGCGGCCCAGAGGCAGGTTGAGGTTAATATCCTGGCCAAGGGCGGCCAGCAGCTGTTTTGCGGGTGCCGAGCTGGCAGGGAGTGTCTCGGCAATGACGTGCGTGAGGATGTCGGGGGTCAGGCGCTTGCGGATCGACGAGATGGAGCGCAGGGCACGCAGCGTGAAGCGGGCATCGAAGAGGACAACGGCACGGTCCAGCAGCGCAAAATTGCTCTTAATGTCTGCAGCTGTCTGCACCGCCGGGTCGACCTTTTCCTCCTCGGGCTCAACGGCAGCGTCCGCCTCGGTCATGTCGACATCGCCGTCCTTTGCTGGCACGGCCTTCTTGGCCTTGAGCTCGTCCTTGGTGGTGGCCGGCGCCTTGCCGCTGCCAGAAGGGGTCTTACCCGGCATGGCGTAGTCGGTGTCAGGTGTCGAGAGCTGACCGAGTTAGATAAGAAGGCAAAAGCATACAAAAACAGGCGGCAGCCTCAATTACCTTGTCCGGATGTTGTGGCTAGAGATGCTGTCGAAGAGCGAGCTGGTGGCGACTATGGATGGCGCGTAATGTCGAAGATTGTATTGTAGGAGGATCCAAGAGAGATGGAGAAGTGTTGTAGAGACTGGTTGGGGTAGACGGTGGACGGCGGGTGGTGGTGGTAGTGGTAATCGAACACGGAGGTCGTCGATATGAAGTAGCTCGATTTGCGTTTTGGTGATGTGGTTAGCCAGCAAGGAGACAACGCAACGCGGCTGAGAGCCAGTAGTGGTGGGAGGGAGGAAAGCTTTGGCGGGTTAGCAGGTAGGTGCAGAGTGGAGCTGCACCTGTAGGTGACTGCGGGTGACGAGTAGCTGCTTAGAGAAAAGGCAGAGGGAGGAAGGCGCGATTGAGTGGGTGGTTGCTTGTACAGGTACATAAATATCGCCTAGATATACGTGGTAAATAAGTATATATACCTTGTCTGGTCAGGCATTCTCGCGTGACGTTGGCCCATGGCTGCCTTCGTCACTGGCCTTGGAATAATATAATGACTAATCACACCAAACAGTAGCACGTTGAGACATAATACACAGTACTTCGAGGCGATATACAAAGAATCAGGGCTGTATGCATGTCATTTGTCCCAAGCTATCTGTCTAATGACATTTGCTGCAATATTCTCAGCCTTGCGATGATTCCGTTTGTTGCCCACGGCTCTGCCACTGCTGCCAATCCAATCATGCCGACCATACACGTGACTTTGAATATCTGACTAAGCCATGGCCTTGGCATCATTTCGCCCTCAGACTTGGTTTGAGATTAGGTGATGCCTCTATTCTTCCATCTACTATTTTATTATTTTTAACATTTTTTATTTTGTAGTAAAGCGTAAACAGACTGGTAGTGAGAATCAAGAGGAAATAAAAGAATATAAAAGAAATAGAAGAAGCAAAAGGATAGGGATATGAATCAAGAGGAAAAGACATGAGAAGAATGAACAATGGAAATTAAAAAAAGAGGAAGAAAAAAGGGAGAGTAAGGGAGGATAGGAGGAAAAGAGAAAGAAGGGAAACAAACAAACAAAACAATTCCAATCCCTACTCCGGCCACCCTGTGGCTCGTCCGTGAAACAGAAACCCAGTTGAAGATAGCAAAGGAAAAGACGAAGCAAAAAGAAAAGCAAGACATGACTTAAAAAACAAAATAAAGCCTAGACGTCCACATCATTCTACTCATTCTTGGTGGCGGCCGTCACTTTGGCTGCCTGGATGATGCTCATCTTGGTCATCCACGCCATCGACGGCTGCACCTTGCGCACAGTCCGCAGCTCGTCCGACGAGTAGCCCGGAATGCGGATGTTGTACGTGCGCTCCAGCACAAGCTGCAGATCGCGGATCTCGAGCACCTTGGACCCGCGCTCCTTGGCATTGCGGCAAGCCGTGTGCAGCACATTGTCGACAAACGAGTCGGCCAGGTTGAGCACGGACTCTTCCACCTCGGGCTGCAGCAGGTTGCCCTCGTGGCCCTCGGCCGTGCCGCCGCACACCTGCCGCACGAGCTCGTCGAGGCGCTTCTTGTTCAGCACACGCTCGCCCTCGCCCTCGATCTGGATCGTCGGCACCTTGGCCAGGGCAGGCTGGCCCAGCACGCCGCCGACAACACCGCCGCCACCGGTTAGCGTGGGCCGGCCAGGACCGACACCGCCACCCGGGGGCACCGGCTGGGGCATCTGCTGGGCCTTCTCTGAGAGCTGCTTAGATATCTGGCGCGTATCCGTAAGCTTGCTGTTCACCCGTGCAACCGCGCCGGGGTCGTGCTGCGGCACACCGTTGCCGACGCCAGGCTTGGGTGTACCATTGGCACCGTTGGCACCGCTGCCATTGGCGTCCTGACCAGCCTCGCCGCCCTGACCTCCCTGGCTGCTGACGCTGCCGGTAGCAGCCTTGTTGGCGTTTATGGATGCCGCGTATGCTGCCTGCTGCTGTTGCATAGCCAGCTGCGCATTGACGGCGCCACCTGGCGTTATGGCACTGGGAGCACTGAGCGACGCGTTGCGCTGCAACTTGTTGGCTTCTTCAATGGCCTTTTGGTGCGACAGGGCTCTGGGAGCAGAGTTCATCACGTTGTTGGCAGCAACCTGCTGCTGCTGCTGCTGCTGCTGGGCACGTGCCTGTGCGGCCATGGCCTGGCTGATACCGGCAGATGCTGGCGTGGGCGTGCCGGCAGTTGCGGGTCCGCCGGCCTTGTTGGCACCAGCGACTGCCGTGTTGATGGGCGTTGGTGGCGGGTGGACGGGCGTCTGCTGCATAGCCGGCTTACCAGCCTGCTGGTTCTGCATCTTCTGAGCATTGGCGACAGACTGCATAGCTGCCGCAGGGATGACGGGCGGCGGAATGGGCGTCTGCTGCACTAGGCCGGCTGGCTTGGCTGCTGCAGCAGGTGTCGGGGTGCCAGCGGCAGCGGCATTGCTGTTCACACCTGCTGCCACACCCTTGTTGGTGGCGGCCGCGCCCTGGAGCTGCTGTTGGCGTGCACCAGCTGCGGCCGACTCCTTCTTTGCCGCATCAATCGCGCCGTTGATGTTGGCCTGCGAGTTTTGCATGTTTGTCGGCTCCGTCTTGATGGTGGCTTTGGCCTGCTGCGGTGTCGGCATTTGCTGCTGCTGCTGGAGACTACCTGCTGCGGGGCTTCCTGCAGCGCCGGCTGTACCTGCAGCCCCTTGTTGCAGCGCTTGCTGCTGCTGCTGCTGCTGCTGCATTCTCATCTTGGCTTCGTTTTGCTGTTTTCTAAACGCCTCGCAAAATTTCGATGCTTCGGTCGCCTGCTTCCTTAACATCTCGCGTCGATTCGTGACAGCCTTGTTCTCGTCTGCGGTCAGAGGCGGGCCAGAAGCAGCCCTGCTCTTGACCATGGCATCCAACTTGATGATATTCGCCTTGGCCGTTTCAAGCTGCAGCAGCGCCTGTCCAACCTGCCGCCGGTAGTCTTCTTTCCACTTTGTAATAACCTCCGGGCCCTGGGCTGCAATCGTCGGTGGTGGGATGTAGTTGAACCCGTTGAGTGCGCGCTGAATGGCCTCTGAGTAAACCGGGGCACGGGCTTGCTGGGCTTGCTGGGCCTGCTGCTGTGGCCCGGCAGCGGCAGCAGCGGCAGCCTGTACGCCGGGGGTACCTGAGGCGGCACCAGCTGCACCGCTCATAGACTGCTGCCGCTGCATCATCTGCTGCTGAGGGCCTGCCGCCGGCGATCCCGCCATGGCACCGGGTCTCGCACCTGCGGCGCCCGTGTTTGCAGCCTGGGCGGCGTGAAGAGCTGCCTGCTGCTGCTGCTGCTGTTGCAAATGTTGCTGCTGAGCCTGGGCCTGAGCCTGCTGCTGGGCTTGCATGGCCTGATGCTGAGCTTGCATATGCTGCTGCATCTGTGCCGCCTGCACCTGCTGCATGTTTTGCTGCATCTGCTGCATCTGCTGCATCTGCGGCCCTTGCTGAAGGCCCTGGCCCTGCTGGAGGCCCTGTTGGAGGCCTTGTTGGAGGCCCTGCTGGAGGCCTTGTTGGAGGCCCTGCTGAAGGCCCTGCTGCTGCTGCATTCCTCCCTGCTGAAGGCCTTGTTGTACCTGCTGTCCGGGTTGTCCAGCCTCACCTGGTTGACCCTGCTGGCCGGGCTGTCCAGGCTGGCCGGGCTGTCCTGCTTGTCCTTGCTTCAGCATCTGCTGCTGTCGCATCTGCGCAAACTGGCGGCGCTCTCTGACCTTGCGTCCAAGCACGGGCGCGAACTCGAGAATCTTGCGGCGTGCGCCTTCCTTTTCAGCTGAGCCTTCGGGGTTGTCGTTGAATGTCGTCCACAGCGTGCGTAGGCCGGCCTCGTACTTTGCTTTTTCCTGGGTCGTGAGCTCCTTGATCTGGCGCATCTGCTCTGGCCTGTACATGACCGAGGGCTGCTGCTGCGGGGGAGCCTGACCGGGAACACCGGGTGTTCCAACTGGCTGCGGTTGACTCATAGTGGCGTGCGAGCAGTGAATGCGGTGTGCTTGGGGATGTAGCTGCGATGGATGGAGTCGACACGAGTCGATGGGGCTGTCGCGACGTGCGTGGCGACAGCGACGTGAATGCGATCGAGGAGGGATGCGCAAATGGAGTTGCCTGGTTTGGAAATGATGCCGCAATCGCCTGAAAAGAGAAAAAGACCGGATTCTAGTGCCTGTCTTTTTCTGATAGTGAAGACGACGTAAATGCGATGATGGCGGTGATGGGGACGAGGAGAGTCTAAAGTGGTGTCTAGAAGTCGCGGTCGTCCCCAAAGGAGTCGCCCAGTCGCCTGTCCAGAAATGGTTTAGCGCCGTTAGTATGAATAAGTGCTACAGCCTTGCGTCGCGCAGCGCCACAATCAAGCCACACTTTAAAGCATCGGCGTCGACCTTTTGCCTCACGATTTTCGCCTTTTTTTAGAGGTCTACTATGTTGGTGAAATCTTATTCTTTATTTAATGAGTATTTATCAATGTTGTTGTTAGGCTGACTTGGCAGTGGTCAAGAGAAGCGCATCATAGAAGAAACAACCAGGAGTTGAAAAGAAAAGAAAAAAAGTAAGATTGAAAACGAGAATAGAGAAGAAATCTAAGAGCTAATATTAAAGAACAAAAAAAAACATAAAAAGGCCCCGATGGCCACGGAGCATGGACGGAAAATAACCGCGGACGCTGCGTCCCAAATCTATAAGGTATCTTGGCATCATGGACACGTACAAACATGAACTAGGAGAGAAGGGAGATAGGAGGAGAGAAGTGGAAGAAGAGGAAAGATGAAAGGAGGAAAAGAGGGATAAAAGAAGAAGACATGGAAACCAAAACGTAAAGAGGCATAAAGGGTACAAAAGGCAGAGAACAGCCACAGAACAAGAATAGGAACAGGACAAAATCCGGGCACCATTTTGCAGCTGCTCGGGCAAAAGACCTCATGATCCGCAAGATCTGGTGATACTGAGAATCGCAGCCAATAATGGTGTTTTTTGTTTGACATTAAGAATAAGAAATCGTCGTCAGAGTCATATATTTCGTAAGATGTCGTTGGCACGTAAGATGTCGTTGGCGACGTCGTCAGATTGCAGACATCGCTTTTCCAATCCCAGGGTAGACAGAAAGAGAGAAAAAAAAACATGAAAAGAAGCCGAGACTTTAGGGTGAGTCGACTTGCATGCTGATGTACTCGAGCGTGAAGAATGGCAGCTCGCGCGCCAGGTTCTCGCCATCTGAGGTCAGCTCCTTGACATCGTCTTCATTGTCAGATGTGTCGGGCTCGTCGCACTCGTCAATGCGCGGTGCTGGCGGGTCGGTGAAGAGAATGCTCTGCCGCTCGATCCGGCGGCGCATGCGGCGCGCACTCGACCCGACCTCGTTGGGGTCGATTATGCTGCTCACGTCTTCGTAGTCACTGCCGCTTCCGATGCTCTCGGTGATGGTCCGTTTGCTGATGCTGCCCGACGTCAAGCGGCGGCGGCGCTGTTCCTCTCGATGCTTTTGGCGGAACAGGTCATGGTCAGCCTGATCAAAGTCCGAGCCATCGTCGTCTTCGGCTATGGCTTCCTCGTCTGACGGGGCGCGGAACGAGAACTCGCGCAGACCACTCATGACGCTGCGATCTAGGTCAGGCGGCCTCTGAAAGCAAGACGACAGGCGGCGGCGTGACTGTGCTGGGCTCGGGCCCGCCGGGTTCAGCTTTCCGCTTCGATTGCGTTTTGGGTCCGGCGCCAGCTCGCGCTCCGACTCGGCCTCTTCGATCGAATATGGCTGCATGGCTGGGATACAGTCGTTGTCGCTGTCAAAATCGCTAATTTCCTCTATGATAAAAGTGGTTTCCACCTCGACTACATAGAGTTCGGCTGCGTACTGCTGCTTGGCACTGGCTGCTCTGTTTGTAGCGGTAGCTGCTGGGCTGATGTTGGTACGCGGCCACGACTTGTCCCTGCCCGGTGTATAAGCTGGAGATATGGAGCCACCTGTGGGCTCTCCTCGCCGTGTGTTGGGTGATTGGCGGGATGAATTCGAAGTACCGGTCATTCTAACCGACGCTGGAGATCTGGACATGCTGCTGCTGGCGACCGAATCCTCGGAGTCTGACACCAATTCTGCGTTCTTGTCACTGTCGTCGTCATCGTCGTCGTCGTCGTCGTCGTCGTTCTCGTCATCATCAGCATCGTTGTCGTTGTCGTCACATTCCTTGTCGACATCTATGTCAATAGCTACATTATTCTCGACAATGCCATTCATGATGGACGAGCTAGATGAGCGCGGTGATAGCTCATCTGGGCGGAAGTTTGTCGACCGGAATGGGAGGCCATTAGGGCCAACGGGGCCAACGGGGCCCGACGCTATTGAGTACCGCGCATCCCGACTCTCACTGGAGCTTGAAAAGCGTTGGGCGGCCGTGAATGTGTTTCGTATTTGTGAATGCTGGCTGTGGATGTTTGGCAATGATTTGTGGCCGCCGGCGGGAGAAGCAGTGATGGGAGATTCGGGAGGGGAGACGGGTTCCATTGTCTGAGACATGGCTTTCAGTGTGACTATCTCAAGCTATTGGGATGTTGCTTAGATGGCAGGTGGCGGAAGGTGGATGGCGGATGACGGATGGTAGAGGTGGGGTGTCGTTTTGGACTGCCGCCAAACACGGCTTGTCCGTAGAGTTTCCCGGGATGTGAATGATTTCTGGACTGATGTCAGACGGATGCGCTTGTAGGATGCTTGCTTTTGCACTTTTGCTCTTGCACTTTTTTTGCTCTTCCACTTTTGCACTTCCGTCACCGCAAACAGTGCACTTCTTACCTTGACCACCGACTTGTGTCGAGGAGCCAGAGTAACAGCAGTAGCCTTTTTGTTTATTTGTATGCTGAGCACACAAATATACTCGTTTGACTTTGCAAGCTGTGTCCGTTTGCTAGGTTTGCTAGGCCTGTTGTCCTGAAATGAAAATACCTGCGAACGCAAGCACGAGAAAATCGGGATCACCGCTTATCTCAACAGATGTGGATGTGGGGGGTTTGTGAATTCTGTGTGTTGTTCGTGTGCAGGGTTTGTGTATATGCTGCTGCTGTTGACTTGTGCATATGTGCAAGGCACGATAACGGAGGAGGCGGAAGGTAGGAGGTCGGAATGCCAGCCCAAGGCCGAGAGAGAAAAAAGTAGAGGACGAAGCGAAGCGGCAGAACGATGGAGGAGGAGAAAACAAATTGATAGAAAGTATCGAGAGTCGAAAGAAGAGAAGTACTAATCTAAAGACCTAGTACCGAGCTTTGAGCCTCCAATGATAGGGATGCAGCGAACTGTGGTTGGCTGTCATGATAGAATTAGTGCCAGGCAAAATGCAGGAATTTTGCGCAGTGAAGCGGCCTGAGGAGGTTGAGATGTGATGTACAGGTACTGTATCGGGAGGGTGCGAGGGTGAGAAGAGGGACAGCATGAGAAAACGACATGAAGATACACCGTATTTCGCAAAGTAGAAAATCACAAATGGAGAGGACGTGAGCGGGAGAAAGAGGGGCAATGCACTAAAGACTCTAAAATTATAGAAAACAAATGAGCAGACGGGGGAAGAGGGACGAGAAGATTCAAGAATATGCAGTGTGTATATGGCCCGAGAGAGGCCCGTTCGGGTTGTGTCAAGGGTGGACGGAGGAGACGGCGCATGCAAATGAGCATAAGTGAGGCAGAGAGGCAGAGGCAACGAGGCAACGAGGCAAGTGGGCTCGCCTGCAGATGTCAGATCTAGCTATGCCAACTGACTGACTGGCTGGCGTAGAGAGTACTATGTATTTCTGTCAAAGGGGGGGGGGGGGGGTAACTTGTACAGACTCTTGATCTCGCAATGTCTTGGCCGACTAGAGCGGCACGCCGGTCGATGCTCGATGCACTATCAGCTGCGGGTATCATGCAAGTCAAAAAAAAACTACTGCAACTGACATTACTGCTTTGCTGCTTGCCCTGGATAGAGATATCAAAAATGAGATAGCTGTGACAAACGAGAGCAAATAAGAGTAGAGGCAACCAAAGAGATAGAAGGGGAAAAAAATAAACAATTGGAAATGGAAAATACGCAGACAATCCAAAGACAGAAATGGATTGGAAAATCAAGCAACACGATAGAACCAGAGCTAAAAAAAAATGGCTCGCCGTAGCAGACCAGCCCGAAGGATGGGGGGTGGCGGGAAGAGGAGGGGCGGAGAGCAAGAGGACGGCGAGTTGATGCAAGTTAAAGCACGTTGGACACGGCGTCACGGGAAGGAGGAGAAGATATGGCTGGTGCAAACTGCAGATGATGATCAAATCGAAATCGAATCGAATCGAAATTGAAATCAAATCCAATTCAAATCCAGATCAAATATCAAAAGAGAGAATAAACTGACCGGAATGATGGCAAACGAAAATACAGAGCAGATTGGCAGGCCCAGCAATCAACGGCTCGAGGCTGGGACACCACGAGTTGAGTTACATGGACTGTAAATAGTGCGTTGATCCAGGGTCGGTAGACGGAGACGATGGGCAGCACTAGAGACGGATTGGGAATGCCAATGGAAGAGATGCGGTGACCGTCCAGGAGCCGTGTGCACTGACGCCGGGGATGTTGGGGAGAGTCAAGAGGAGCAGTTTCAGAGTCGATTTATAAATATGAAGGCTCATATATAAGAAGGTGCAGAAAGAAGCTGAAGAAAGAACCGAGAAAAGAAAGCAAGCTGTTGTTAGCCCGTACTGAGTAAGTTGCGGCCAAACGACGGGAAAGACGAAGCTTAATATCAGAGAGGTGAGAGTGAGATACCGAGTAAAGAGTAGGTACTGTACTGTAGGTACATGCCGTGGGGTTGGGGCGTGGAGACGGTCTGCAGTTGTGCAGCAGCAGCAGCAGTCAAGAGGAGACAGAGGAGACGGAGACAAGAGGAAAAGGAAAAAGGAAAAAGAAAGCCAACGACCAGAGAGCAAGGGTGTTGAGGCCTGAGAATGGACCTGAGTTGACTAGGATGACGATCAACAAAGGGAAGCTCGATCTGTTTGTCCAGCGTAGAGAGAGCCGATAGGATTGTGCATCTATTTGTAGGTTAGCAAACAGACAGAGCAGAGGGTAGAGGGCCGGGCAGATGAGCAATATAAGTGCACGGAATAGACGCACAAGTCGAGGGCGAGAGAGCAGAAAGTAGAAATATAAGTCAGAAATATAAAGCAGAAAGCCAGCAGAAGAGAGAAATAGCAAATAAAATCACAGCAAAAGATAAACAAACAAACGGCCAGCAGGCAAATCACAGTCGATGCTGGCTGCTGGCTGCTGGCTGCTGGCGATGCAGGATGCGAGCGTGGGGCGTGGAGCGTGGAGCGTGGAGCGTCAAGGCGTAACAGCCGTGCCAGTCTGCAAGTTGTCAACTAGTCCAAGTCGTGGCTCGTGAGAAGACTCATGTGTACCGTTCGACTGCGGGAGACAGCAATGCTCCACCACTCATCAGCACCAGCCACCCACAGACATATGTCGTATGTCGTATGTGAGCCGGAAGTGGAGGACGGCGGCGAGTTGAGTTTCGACCCGACCCACCCTCTTGCACGGGTCGTTGACTGCAGTGGTGCTGTGTTGGCGGGCAGAGCCTGGGTGCTGAAGGAGGCAAGGAGGCGACAGTAAGATAGAATAATTTTTTTAAACAAAATCACAGAGCAAACCTGTAAACGACTCTGCTCTTGGGCAGCAATGCCGGCTGATGCTAGATCCTGGCGTTTCGTGTTGGCGATGCCGTGTTCGCTTTTCCTTTTCAAGCGATGCCTCCTAATTTGTACTCTGTAGACGGCGGCCCTTGATGCCTGAAGAGTCACCGAAAGCGGATGCCGATGAGAGGAGCGCGGCTGGGTCGAAAGAGAAGGAAGCCGAGAGAACTGCAGAGTATGATAGTGCAAAGACGGTTCCTGCAAGGCTGTATTGCCTAAGGCGTGGTAGAGCACACGCAGAGCACTTTTGCTCAAGTTTGCGGGAAGAGGTTGGAATCTACATTTATCGAAGATCACGATGCGATGCAGCAGGCTGGCCTGCAATTTGGGCATATTCTTCTCAATCCTCAACATTCTGCACAAAAAGGAAAGAACGAAAACATTCTGGCTCGAAATAGAAAGAGCAATAGCCCGGTTGTATTTAATAAGGAAAGCACGCGAGATGAGCTGGCTGAAGACAGAAAGCGCAACCACCGCCCCTGCCTCGTAACATGTTGTGTGATATCATCACAAGGTACATCATGCATGGCCACGATCAACACGGCAAACGCCTGTGAACAAGGACAGCTAAACTGCTCAGTCGTAGCTTCCTTTTTGTGCATTTTGTGCATTTTGTGCATTTGCACTTACAATTGTACTTATTCTTATTAGTTATTACTTAGTGGCGGCATCTGCGGCAAACAAAACCAAAGCCGAAGTGCTCTTTCAACAGCAGCATGGCATGATGAACGCCCACCATACCATACTCCAGAAGGCGGTGTGGCGGTTTGGCTGACCATCTACATGGTAATGTGGGGGAACAAGTAAAAGCTACAGTACATAGTGAGTACTAAGATACAACATAGTAAGATATTACAGAGTAAGTACTGTGTAATACTACAGACAGTGCCTGGCCATTGGGCAATGCGGGGCAGCCGAGAGTCGACAGAGTACTCAGTAATACCCTAGCGCCCACTGTATTTACTTTGGTCGCGTCTTGCGTCGTCAACGCGTCACAATAGAGATCAGATTTAAATATTTGACATCACGAGCGATCAGCATATAATACGGAAAACTGGTCAACGTGGTGGCAATTAACCAAACAAAACAAACCAAATCAAACAAAAGAGAACAAATCCAATATGTCGCATTTGTCTCCCTACCTGGACCAAATCTCCATGTCCTGCCAGGGCATCAAGAGCCTACCGTGAGTGACGACGACGTAACTAGACCTCACTCAAAAGAAGAAGAGGAAAATGCAAAAAAAAACACATTGCTGACAATGCAGATTCCCGCCGCCCAAGGTCTTTACCAATGCGATGCTCTACAATGAAGACATCACCGGCCTGATCCGCGATACCGAGACGCACGAGCGCGCCCTCTTCTCGGTGCCCGCCCCCGCCAAGCTCGCGCCCGAGCCGCACACGGCCAACCCCGCTGCTGCTTCCTCGGCCGGTGGTGGCCGCCGCCGACAGACCGTATTCAATGTCACGGGCGGCGAGGTCACAACGGGCCCGCCCTCGGCGCGCCCGAGTGCCGCGCCGCGCCGCCAGACCGCCGTCGCGGCGGTGCTCGGCGGCGACCTGCACGCCCAGATCGAGCAGCGGCACCTGCAAAAGAACGGCGGCGACGTCGACGTCAACACCCTGCTCAAGGGCGCCGAGAAGCTGTGCACGGTGTATGCGCTGCCGGGCGCGCTCGAGCGCATCCCCGTGCTGCGGCAGAAGCACGCGCAGCAGGCCAACACGCTGATATACTACGAGAACAAGGTGGCCGAGCAGGCGCAGCGGCTGGACGAGATGAACCGGTGGCGCGGGGACAGTGGAGGAAATGAAGACGACGACGAAGACGACGACGACGACGACGACAACAACAATAACAACAACGCCACAGCCGTGCCTGGCGGCCCCACCGAGGAGGAGCTGCGCATAGAGGAGGACGAGATCCGCGAGCTGGAGCGCAAGAAGAAGGAGCTGCAGGAGCGGCTGCGCGCCATGGACAAGGACCTCGGCGGGCTCCTCATGTGATTGATTATTTGGTCATTGTTCATTGTTCATTGTTCATTAGTTCATTTGTTCACTTGGATCATTTTCATTCATTCTAAGTCTACGCCCCCTTGGCGCTCAGGAACTCCTCGATAAAGGCCTGCGTGTCTTGGGCGCCGCCGACCTCGAACCTGTCGTTGATGACAAAGTGCGGCACGCCGTGGATGCCGCGCGCAAACGCCTCGTCCACCTCGGCATCCACCTCGGGGCCGCCCCGGTCGCTGCCGTCGTCCAGCCACGCGCGCGTCTCGGCCGCATCGAGACCGCCGCGCGCGGCCGCCTTGACGAGCTGGTCGTGCGACGTGATGTCGCCGCCCTCTTCAAAGTAGAACTTGAACAGGCTGTTGATGACCGAGTCCTGGTGGGTGTTGGTGGCGGCGGCGTCGTCGGCCGCCGCCGCCGCCGCCTCGTCCTTGGCCTTGGCCAGCTGCACGATGCGGTGTGCGTCGCGCGTGTTGCCGGCCTTACCCTCGTGGGTAAAGTCGATGCCCTCGGCGGCGCCCATGGCGCGCACGCGGGCGATGAGCAAGGGCATGCGGTCGGCACCAAACTTGGCGGCCATGCGCTCCTTAATGGGGATGCCGACCTTGGGGGCGTTGGGGTCGAGGTAGAAGGGCAGCCACGAGACGGTGAAGCGGTCGTCGGCGCCGCCAGGTATTGTCTTTTGGTACACCTCGATGGCCTTTTCCAGCCGCTTTTTGCCTAGGTAGCACTTTTCTGTTAGTTGAGAAATAATTATGCAGTACTCTCTGTTATATGCTGACTAATCATACAAATGGACAGACGGCGTCTGAGATGACTTTGATGTTGAAGACGGCCATGGTGCTTGTGATGCGCGTGGTGAGTCGCTGTATGGTGATTGTGCAGTTGAGAATGAAAGCACACGTCGATGACGCCACTGTTTGGAGATGCAGGTGCCCGAGTACAGAGTATATATACTTTTATGAGCTTGTGCAGAGTACTATGTACAGTATGTAGGCCGGATTTTGATTGCCCCATTTGGGTAGCAGTGGTTCTGCTAACACGGGTTTTAGTGGACAGACCCCTATATTCCACCGGAAACTTATGTGATTACCAATCAACCGCCGACGACATACCATCCCGCTATCCGGTGTATTATGACCATCCTGTCTACTGTATTCTGTCCAATTCTCTATAGCTGTCTATAGCTGCCTAAATATAGCTTTGTGCAGATTTTACAGCCTTTACAGCCCTACAGCCCTTACAGCCTACTTACAGCCTATGTCCTTACAGCTGTTTACTTATTGTAGGAGTCGCAAGCATATCGTCTTCAGTCTTCACTTCTCGCACGCCAAGTGATAAAAGCAAAGATTAACTATCAAACTACATACATAGAATGGCGCCGCAAGAATTGATGCAGATACTATACATGTGGTATAGAAAAGGAAGAGACTGAAAGCCATGGCTATCGTCCTCGTCTGATCGCCTCGTTGCTGAGAGCGCGCTCTACTATGGAAAGCACAAAACAATCAAATCAAAATCCAGGAATTATCAATAATATTAGAGAACGCTACTTAAGAAAATGCTATTCGAGACCGCTATTCGAGACCGCTAACCAAGAGACCGCCCAGCCCAATTTATGACAAGCCTGTCTAGCTGTTATGGAACAGCTCCGTTTCAAACCAGTGGTAGCGCTGGCGAGCCAGCTCGTACTCATCCTCCTCGTCGGGAATGACCGACCGCCTGTACTCCTCGTCGGGCTCCGGGCCGCCGAGATGCTGGTTGCGCCCATACGGAACTGGGCTGTATCCGACCAGGGTGCTGGGATCACACCGGGCATGCAGGAAGCTGGCCAGGAAGCACCGCAGCTCGTGGAAAAAGTGCCGCACAATCTCGACGCTGCCCATGACCGCTGCGAGCTGCACCTCGAGGTCGTCGCTGAGCCTGTGGGTGTCGTACTTGCCTGCAATGTCGACAATGAACGCGGTGTATCTGCGAAGGGCCGCGTGGCTTTGCCGGGCGTGCATGGCGCGGTTGTGTGGGTACCACAGCGTGGCCAGCTCGCGGATGGTGAAGAGGCATGCAAAGTAGACCATGATGGGGCTGTTGGCCAGCGACTCTGGCTGCTGGTCCCAGGGGTAGACGCCGCCGAGCCCTTCTGCCTGTACCATGTCCGGGTCCAGAGGGCCGGTCGGGTAGGATGCGTACAGGGCATTGCGGTAGACGAGGCCGCGCTCCTCGCTGTACATCTCAGTCTCAAACAGCTGGCGCTCTTCGATGCGGCAGTTGTTTTCGAGTTGCCACAAGAGCAGCGCCTGCGAGCCGAGCTCGCTCAAGCCCGGACAGGTGTAGATGCGCAAGTGCCTGTGCCTGAAGCCCGGGTGGAAGTTGCGGAAGCGCTCGTAGCCTATGCGCATTGCGTGCTGCGGCAGTGGCGGCCGACTGTTCAGGGCTTGGGCGGTAGTTGCTGAGTCGTAGAACCCAGCCGTCCAGATCGGATTCAGGTGGCCCCGATGGACAAGAATATCAGCCTCGAGTGGTATAGGGATCAGGGGTTCGGGATCGCCTGCCCGGCGCCACTGTGCGGACAGGAACGCCACAATAAACCCTTCTGGCGTTGGATAGTTTCTCGAGACCGTTTCCAGGTGGCGCTCTGTTTCCTCCGAGGCGTCCGCATAGGCCTCGATCTGTTGATTCACGTACGCCTGGAGCGGTCCTTCCTCGGTGCCCTCGTCCTCGTCATCGCCGCCATAGCCACTATCGGATGAAGCAGCCACGTGCATCTTTTCAGAGAGCCCAGGGCCGTGCTCGACGCATTCGATCGCAGCCCGGCACATGGGGCACGTGGTTTTTGCCTCACCCGCCACCCACTGCTCGATACAAGGGAAGTCAAAGCATGCGTGTCTGCAAGGAAGCATTCTGCAGGGCTCAGTGATGTGGACCATACAGATAGCACATGGGTCTGTTGCCTCTGGTGTTGGTACTACTGCTGCCTCTGGCAGTGCTGTGCTGGCCTCCTCGCTCTTTGCCTCTTCCTCTTCTGCCTCTTCCTCGTCCTCTTCCTCTTCCTCTTCCTGCTCCTCCTCCTGCTCCTCCTCTGCCTCCTCTGCATCCTCTGCATCCTCTGCATCCTCTGCATCCTCTGCCTCCTCTGCCTCTTCTGACTCTGCTACATCTGCCTCTAACCGTGGCCCTTGGAGGGAGGCACCACCATACGTAGGATCTGGTGATCCTTGAAAGGAGGTAATATCATCGTGCTCAAAAACGTCTGATGCCCTCGGGAGAGAGGCATCATCGTCTTTCGAATAGTTTGACATTGTGATGGATGTATAGACAAACGATGTGAGTTACGGGATAAAATGTAAGAGTGAAGGGGTTGAGGTGAGTGAGTGTGTGAGTGAGTGTAAAGTATGAGTGTGAGCGTGTGGATGATAGCAGGTGGGTGAGTGTTTGCGTGAGCAGGTGAAAGTTTAGAACGATGAGGAAAAAGAAGAAGAAGAGGAAGAGAAAAAAGAGATGAAAGCCAGATATATATAGTCGATCAAGAGGAAAGTCTACTATTCAGAGTCTACAGTAAAAAGGTTCATAGTCGATTTCGTTGTAGACTCTTAGACGCTATGAGCGTACACACAAATTCGCAGAGGCAAACTGATGTCAGATGCCGCCGCAAAAGTCATTAGAGAGCCGGAAGAAAGTATGTTCCCATGCGCGTACGAATAATTAAATGAATTGTTTTTTATTAAATATTTTGCAGAAAATAAAATTATATTGGTGGTGGTAGCCAGGTACTTGATATTGCTATATCAGTAAGAATGTGGCCTCTAATTTAAATACTGACAAACCGCTATGAGTTGCGGGCAGCCTTTGGCCAAATTAGGGTTGTCTACACCAAACACAAAGTGAGGCTAGCTTTTGCACCTGATATATGAAAAACGTCGATGCAGTGTCGTGAGGCAGGAGCGCCGGATAATGTCCGGAAGTCGAGTATTAGTCAATAACACGCTCACAGTAAATATGGGTCTCCATGCATCCCGATAAGATAAGCAACTAGCGGCTCGCTCTCTCTCTCTCGCGCCCTCTCTCCACAAGGCAGCGTGGAAAGCGGGTCTCGTATCCGCCCTAATTACACACCAGCAAGCCGCAGCACCAGCCCAAGTACCCAAGTGTTTGGAATATCGTCATTCATCCATTCTCTGTACTCTGTACTCACGAGGCTCTCGAAGCACCGACGATTAGCCGCGCCCTGTCGACTTTTTTGTGTATATTATTTGCGACCACTTCTTGTCCCAGCCGGGCCATTTGGAATATTATATCATTTCCCCTGGCTTTATATATTTTGACGTCCTCGACGTCCTCGACACCTCGTCCTCCTCGACATCTCGACATCTCGACATCAGCCTCGGTCAGGAGAATACGATACGAATACGAACTGTGAGTTGGTCCTGTCCTGCTTGCATGATTTTGACAACACATTTCTATCTTGAAGTCTTTCATCCCTACTTGCTGTTCTAACACTTTTCTTGACAGCTGATCTGACCCCTTAATCGACACCCTCGATACCCTCAACACCCTCACCATGTCTCTCCGCCTCATCATCGAGGACGGCAAGTTCAAAGACTCCCTCGGCCGCGAGGTCCTTCTCCGCGGCATCAACGTCGCCGGCGACGCAAAGTACCCCAGCCAGCCCAGCGTCCCGTCGCACGTCGCCGATAACTTCTTTGACGGCGACAATGCCATCTTCCACCAGCGCCCCTTTCCTCTCGAGGATGCACACATGCACTTTTCTCGGATAAAAAAGATGGGCTACAACACTATCCGCTACGTCTTCACCTGGGAGGCCATCGAGGCAGCCGGTCCCGGCAGGTACGACGAGGCGTGGATCGAGCAGACCATTGCTACGCTGCGGATAGCCAAGGAGTACGGCTTTTACATCTTCATGGACCCCCACCAGGATGTGTGGTCACGCTTTACCGGCGGCTCGGGCGCGCCTATGTGGACGCTCTACGCCTGTGGTCTGAACCCGCAGAGCTTTGCGGCAACCCAGGCCGCGATTGTGCACAACACCTACGCCGACGTCGAGAACTTCCCCAAGATGATCTGGTCGACCAACTACTACCGCCTGGCCGCGGCCACGCTCTTCACGCTCTTCTTTGCCGGCGCCGACTTTGCGCCCAAGTGCATCCTCGACGGCAAGAACATCCAGCACTACCTCCAGGACCACTACATGGCCGCCATCGGCCACCTCGCCAAGCGCATCCACGACGCAGGCGATCTCGAAGACGACATTGTCTTTGGCTGGGAGTCGCTCAACGAACCCAACAAGGGCATGATCGGCTACCAGGACATTAGCGTCATCCCCAAGGAGCAGGCGCTAAAAAAGGGCACGTCGCCCACCATCTGGCAGGCCATGCTTACTGGAATGGGCCGTGCCGTGGAGGTCGACGTCTGGGACATGGGTGGCCTGGGCCCGACCAAGACGGGCCGCGAGCTCATTGACCCGCACGGCGAGACCGCGTGGCTGCCAGCCGACTACGACGACAGCCGCTACGGCTGGAAGCGCGACCCCGGCTGGCAGCTGGGCGAGTGCATCTGGGCGCTGCACGGCGTCTGGGACATGGCCACAGACGAGCTGCTGCGCAAGGACTACTTTGCCAAGAACCCGCGCACCGGCGAGTCCATTGACTACCCGTGCTTTGCCGACACCTACTTTATGGACCACTACCGCGCGTACCGCGATACCGTGCGCTCCCACCACAAGGACGCCATCCTGCTGCTGCAGGGCCCCACCATGGAGCTGCCGCCGCAGATCAAGGGCACGGCCGACGACGAGACGCGCATGGTGTACGCGCCGCACTTTTACGACGGCATCACGCTCATGACAAAGCGCTGGAACCGCACGTGGAACGTCGACGTGCTGGGCGTGCTGCGCGGCAAGTACCTGCACCCGGCGTTTGCCATCCGCGTCGGCGAGGCCTCCATTCGCCGCTGCTTCCGCGAGCAGCTGGCAGCCATGCGCCAGGAAGGCCTCGACCGCATGGGCAACCACCCGTGCATCCTGACCGAGTTTGGCATTCCCTACGACATGGATGACAAGCACGCTTACAAGACCGGCGACTACTCGAGCCAGTCGGCCGCCATGGACGCCAACCACTTTGCCGTCGAGGGCGCGCACATGGAGGGCTACACGCTGTGGCTGTACATGGCCGAGAACAGCCACAAGCTGGGCGACCAGTGGAACGGCGAGGACCTGTCCATTGTGTCCATGGACGACAAGCTTCTGCCCGTGTCCCAGCTGCCCAAGCAGGCGCCCGCTGCCGTGCCGGCCGTGACGACAACGTCGCCCTCGTCGCCGCAGCCCGACCGCCCCAACCTGCAGCGAGTCGTGACGGCCACGTCGGGTGCCGGCCCGCTGGCAGCAGCCACGGCGGCCCAGCCGGCGCCCAAGAGCGACGTCGACGAAGACGAGTCGGTCAACCCGAGCAATATCAAGCGCGTCCTGACACAGGCCTCGCTGTCGTCGACCCGGCCCAACAGTGTCCGCGGACCGGGCGAGTCGGCATCCACGTCTGCGTCTGCGTCGGCAGCTGCCAAGGGCGGCCCTGCCGACCGCGCATCCTCCGACTCTGAGCTTACGGGCGCTCCGGGTCTGCGCGCGGCCGACGCCTACGTGCGGCCAGCACCCATTGCAGCCAACGGCGACATTGTCGAGCACGGCTTCGACCTGGCGACGGCCACGTTCACCCTCAAGGTGGCCGGCAAGGTCGACGAGCCGCGTGTCGCCGCTGCCAAGGCCACGGTGGCCAGAGGCGATTCGAATGCGGACGGCAACGGCAACGGCAACGGCAACGTCCGCACCCTGGTGGACGTTGACCTGGAGCTGGCGGCGGGCGTTGCAGACAGTGCCGAAACCAGCGACGGCCTGCCGCCCATCCCAACGGTTGTGTGGCTGCCCGAGTACCACTTCCCTGCAGACAAGATTGAGGTGTCGGTGTCGGCCGGCCGGTGGGAGATTGCGTGGGACACGGAAGAGACGGCGCTGCTGCAGCGTCTGCGGTGGTGGCACCCGGTGGGCGAGGAGCACACGCTGGTTGTGAGCGGCCAGGTGCGGGCGCACAACTACGTCGAGGGGGTGACGCGCGAGGACGGATACTACGACCAGCTGGGCAACTGGCTCTCGGGGTGCAGCATCATGTAGATCCGGTGTCTCGTCTTTTGTTCTCTTTTTTAAACTTTTTCTTCTTTCTTTTTCTTCTTCTTTTTTTCTTCTTTTCATTTTTCTTCTTTTCATTTTTCTTGCTTTTCTTCTTGCTTTTCTTCTCTTCGTCATTGGATATTCACACACACATACATACATAGCGTTTTGTAATACACAATTTATTCTTTAGAACTCGGTTTACTTAGCTGTTTCGCTCTCCATATCGGTGTGTTGCTGTTTTCGCTTGATTAGGTATATTGTGCTGACTAATCAATATCACGATGCCACACCAACTTTGCCGCGCTGCTACAAAATCAATCGTATATCTATTAATCAGATTAATTTCAAGCGATCGCTACCAAATATCCAACTCTGTAAATATAGATTATTGACAGGCGACAGATTACCGCCGGCCTGTTTGCTACGACATGTCGAATCGGCAGACTGCCGCAGCGGGAACGGAATATAGACAACAGAAAATAGAAAGCAGAAGATCGAAGAAAAGAACAGATAGAAACGGGAATGCATACGACCAAAGCAACATCCACAAAACTACACACCAACATCTATCTGTATGTGTCTCTTGTTTCGCCGGGCGCTTCGTCGACCAGTCAGATGCCCGTCTGGCCCTTTGTCTTCGGCCTGCGTGTGCTTTGTCTGCACGACGAGAGCTTGCAGGACACTAATGCGGCCTTGATCCCACTCGAAGACTGTAGAGACTAGAGTATAGATTGCAGACAAAAGACAGCATAAATACATACTGAAAGTGAACTGGACAGAGAACAGACGCCGGCGATGGCAGACGGCATGTATCTCACGGGATGATAGGATGCAGTGATCAGAGAAGAGGCTTGCTGTCGCCGTTTATGTTGTCGTTGCCACCTATCAATTTCCGATACTTTTGATTGTATCTCGCTGCTCTTTATACATCCATTCTATCTACAATGAATATCAACTGTTGCCATCATGGCTTACATAATGCGCATTGACGAAAGAGCGAAATGGCAAGATGATAGGCTCGCACCTTCCCCAACGGGCGCCGACTTGAATCTAAGATTTAGGGGCACCAGCACGAAGCTCTAGGGAGCAATGACAGACAAAGACCCTGAAGCCTGACTGACACTCCGCCTGTTTCGCCCTAGCCTGCCGTCTGAGCAGACACGAAGGAAGAGAAGGAAAAGAAAGAGGAAAAAGTAAAACGTTGTGGCGTCGCAATCGCTCACGGCATCGCTCTTTGCAGGCATTTATATTGTCGTGTGCCCAGAGGTCTGTGTCTACTTACTCTGTATGTGCTGTATGCGCTGTACTGCTGTACCCAGTACTGCTGTATCCAGTACTACTGTATCCAGTAATTACTGCGCCTGCTGTGCGCCGTGGCACTTGCCCGTCTGTTCTGCCTCGCTCCTTCCGCAATTGTCGAGTCTCGTTCTGCTCCTGCCTTTTCCTCTGCGACTGCCGTTCTTCCCCATCCGCTCCTTCCTCTGCTACCACACCCCCTAGCCTTCCGCGACATGCTCAAAATAGCCTCATGATCCGACAGCCTTGATCCGACGAGCCTTTCCTCGTCTGCACTGGACAGCCCACACTATCCTACCTGCTCGTTCACCTCTATCTCCTCTCTATCAGTATGCATATGCTCACGCCCACCCATGTCTTGGTTCCCGTGTTTTGAAACGCCTGCCACTTTGCCTACCTCGACTCGACCAGGGCCCTTGTCCAGCCCAACAATACCGCAGACACCAAACACCAGTCCAAGGACACAGACCAGGTGACAACGGCAACGGTAACAGAAGCGGCAATACGAATCTGTACGACTCTTTGATTTTCGCATTTGTTTACGTTTGCCCTTTTGATTCTGCTCTTACGACTCTGACATCCTGTCACGCTGCCACGATTCCACTTTCTCCAACGTCGAGACCCCCCCATCTTGACCCTCTTGACCCTCTTGACCCTCTTGACCTGACTAGACCCTCTCCACAACCTCCAGACCCTCTTGGCTAGTGCGCTTCGTTTTGTGGTGCTCTGCTAGTCTTTAGTTCCGTCGAGTCTCGAGTCTCGCGGTCTCGTTTACGTCCTACAACCACCGGCCTTTTGTCGGGCCTCATCGTTCAACCTCGACAGCGACGTCCCTCATTCGACCTTACGACTTACGGCCTCGCTCTTCTCGACCGCCTCACTCCCACCCCCTGCCCGCCATGTACCAAGGCGGCCAGCGGGATCCCTCCCGGCCCTATCATGTCCCTCCGCCGCCGCCGCCCATGTCGCCGCCCGTCAACCAGCTCGGCAACACCATGGTCCTCCCTCCTCCTCCTCCGCCGCAGCGATACCCGACCTCCAACAATCTGCCTCCCCCTCCCTCTGGCCCACCGCCCGGCAGCGCCATCGGCCAGCAGGCGCCGTGGTCCAGCGCATGGGGTAACCGCTTGGGGTACGCCGTCCCTCCGCCACCTCCTCTGATACCCGGCGGCGGCATGATCAACCCCAACGCTCCCGTCCCCGCCCAGCGCCCATACAACCCGCAAGCACATGCCAACATGAACAACTCCACGGCCCCAGCAGCACCGACCTCCATGCCTCCGCCGCCTCCCATGCAGATCCCCGGCACCGGCATGGAAATGTCTGCGACCTACATCCCCGGCATTGACACCTTTGGCGAGGGCGTCGGCATCCCGGGCCTGGGCGGCATCGTCACCGAAGAGCCGACCCCGTACTCGGCGCACTCACAATCAAAGCCTTCCCCATGGGGCGGCCTGTCGCCAAACTCCAACGAGCTGAATGCCGCACCGCCGAGCGCAAGTGCCAGCAGCCAGGCCGGGACGCCACTAGACGAGCAGTCCGGCCGCCATGCCATCAGCGGAAACAACAATAACAGCCTGGCACCCCACAGCAACCATAACAACGGCCACGCGCTCGGCGGCCACGGCATGTCCATCTCCAGCAATGCGTCGATCTCACGCGGTGTGCCTCCCGAGATGGCTGCGCAGTGGCCCATTGACCGCGTGCTGTCCTGGCTGCAGGCCAACCAGTTCCCCAAGGACTGGTACGACGCCTTCCAGAACCTCGAGCTGTGCGGTACCCACTTCCTCGAGCTCGGCAGCGCACACGGCGGCCGTGGCAACTTCAGCTTGATGCACCAGCAGGTGTACCCGACACTTAAGCAGCTCTGGATGGCCCGCACAGGCCTGCCCGGCGAGATGTGGGAGCCGACAAAGGACCGCGAGGAGGGCCGCCGGATGCGCCACCTGATTCGGAGCATTGTCAGCGGCCGGCCCGTTGACCCGTCCAAGTTCGCGGCGCCATCGTCTGCCACAGCATCCAACACAAGCTCGGGTGCACAGCAAAACACGGCCGCCACCTCGGCACCATCGCACACATCGCATGCATCGCACGCATCACACGCTGCTCATGCGCGCAAAGAATCCAATTCAATGTCTCAGCCAATGCCCGCTCCCGGCCAGAACCTGTCAGCCCACAGCCTGCCCAGCGCCGGAGCCGAGTCCGACTCGCCAAATGTAAGTGGGCCGATAGTGGATCGATAGCTTGGACCTACAGTGGACAGTACAGTGGGACAGCATAGGGGACGCTGAAGAAAAGATGATATGACGAAAAATAGAAAGTAAAAATAGGCTAACTTCTTCCGCAGACCCCCATCAAAACTCCCGGCCCTGGCTTTTCGTCGCGCCGCGTATCGAACCTCCCCCCCTCGCTCAACAGCCCCAACGGAGCATCCTCTGCCCCCGGCCTCAACTCTGGCGACAACCACCGCAGCGTCTTAAAGAACATCGACGGCGACAGTGCGCGCAGCCGCCATAGTCCCAATACCAGCGACGTCGGTATTGCTGGCAGCCCTGCTGGCAGCCCCGTGCCGAACTCGGGCAATCTCTACACGGCCACAAGCGCCACCTCCAACCTGTCGGCCTCGCCACACCAGTCCCGCTTTGCGCACCACCGTTCTCGCAACAGCACCGACTCCGTGTCCTCTAATGCTGCCATCTACGGCTCCGGGCTTCCCCTCGAGGTGATGCGCCAGCTGAACATTGGCGACATGGCACCCTCGGGCCGGTCCAACAATGGCCGCCCGCCGTCGCACGCAGAGTCGGGCGACCGCTCTGCTGGGACAGAGCCGCCCAACAGTGCCAAGGAGTTCAAGGACAAGACTCTCCGCGGCTTCTGGAATCGCAAGAAGAAGCCCAAGGGCGACGACAACTCGTTCCCGTCGCCCGATGGACTCGAGTCCCCGACAAGCCCTGTCGTCACAAACAAATCGGCCTCCACCCTGGGCAGCCGCACCGGCAATGCCAGCGACCTGTCTCTCGACCGTCCCGGCTCCAGCTTTGCCACAAGCTACGACAGCCGTTCTTCCTACACCACAGTCTCGCCGTCTACGCCCCGATACATCCTGGCGACTGCTGACTACTGGAACTACCGCATGATTGACGTCACCGAAGTCGAGAGCGCCTCGGATCTGCGCTACCTTGTCTGCATCAGCCTGGGCCTGCCCAACGCCGACGGCACGTGCATGTTCTGGACGGACCTGGGCCAGTTCAAGCACGACGTTCCCGTCAGCGATGACAAGCTTTTGGCTGTTAGCAAGAAGCCCAGAGTTGATGCTGCCACTCCCAAAATCTTTGTTCAGCAGCTGCGCAACCAGCTATCCCAATCGCAGCAGCAGCTGTCGCCAATGTACCCTCTCAACGGCACGAATATGGACAGAGCGGCTTATGATGCACTCAATGGCGTGTCGCGGCCACGCTCGAGCTCGTCGCCGCCGGCTTCAAGGCAAAACACAGTGTCTGGCGAACATGCCGCCAGAAACGAGCACACAAGCACTAGCACAAGCACAAGCGGTGGTGGCGGTGTCAGCACTACAACCCAGCCGGCCACCAACAGCAGTGACACCGAAGCTGCTGCTGCTGCATACCGTGCCGAGCTTGACCGCAAGGGCCAGGCATATCTTGCCAAGCGCCGCCAGCAGGCCAACATTAAAGACGCCGGTCCCAATAGTGGTGGTGGTGGTGGTGGCGGTGGCAACAGCGCCGGTACCAGCAATGGCCAGGGCGGCCAGGGCAGTCACAACTCCGATGAGCCGCTTATCATTGTCGGCAAGCGCAATGTGGACTTCGACCAGCCGCGCATCTCGCCTTTCGAGGACAAGCCACCTGCTGTCGTCGATAGCAAGCAGCTCCTCCCGCAGCGCCGCGCTCCCGCGCCGCCGGGCGAGCCGTCTTCTACGCTGATCAAGGCCAACTCTCTGAGCAGAAGATCCGGCGATCGCCCCCGAGCACAGGGCAGCCAGGACAATGGCTACCCGAGCATGCGGCGCCCTGCCCTGCCGTCGACGGCCGAGACTCCCGAGCGCCGCGGCACCAACTCATCTGCCAACAGCGGCAACAGTGCCAATAGTGCCAACAGTGCAAACAGTGCCATCGGCTCAGGCGGTATTGCGAGCGCCCTAGCCGGCATGGGACGTGGTCTTGCTGGATTTGGTCCGTCGCGTGGCGTGTCGCCCAATCGGTCAGCCTCTGCAGCGCTCACATCCAGCTCGTTCAACCACACCGAGTCTCTGCGGGGGTTCAAGGCGCCTGCAGCGGGCCCGTCAGCGGGCGACCTGAGCCCCAGCTCTCGCCCCAGCTCCAACTTTGCACGCCGCGATATTTCCCAGCCATTGCCGCAGCACTCGCGGACTGGCCTCGACCTGGACTTCCGCGACCACGAGGTGGGCGTGTCGCTCACGGGTGGGCCGCCACGCCTCGGCCTTCCACCTGCGCTCGCACACCTTTCGCGTCTATCTGTGACTAACAACCGTGGTGGAGGAGACGACGATTCCGACGACGACTCGGACGATGGTCTCTTTGCCATTCCCCTTGCCGGCCGTCCCGACACCACTCCCAAGAGCAGTGGTAGCAATAACAACAACGGCAGCGGCAGCGGCAACGGGGGTTCTGGTAATGACGGCGGAGGTATGACCAAGAGCAGCGTGGCAGCGGCAGTGGCGGCAGCAGCGGCAACGACATCGTCCAAAGCGGCGGCCGCGGCTGCGGCAGCATCTACGGATCAGTCCAGCGAGTCTCTGGGCGGCAGCAATTCCAAGCCGCCTCTTCATATCAACACTAACCCGCGTCAGCGCAAGACCCAATCTGTTGCGTTTGTGTCGCCTGTCTCTACTGGTGCAGACGGCACCATGATGAGTGACGATGGATCCGGCTCGAGCCGCCGCACACCCGGCACGCCGGAGACGGACGACTCGAAACTGTTGCGGCGCAAGTCGTTTATGGAGCGTGATGTGTGGGCAAACCGGCCGCCGACGGATGCGCTGATCAACAATCTCGAGGACTTCTTCCCCAATCTGGACGTCGACCAGCTGGTGCTAGAAGAGGGCGATCCGGATGCGCCACCGTCGCCAATCCAAGAGGAAACCGAGAGCGGCGGCGGCGGCAACAAGAATTCGTCAGGCGCCGAGGCAGCAATTGCAGCAGTGGCTGCTGCCAAAGCCGCCAAGGCGTCTGGCTCTGGCTCTGGCACCGGCACTACGTCGACGTACAATGAAAACGACACGCTGGGATCCGACGAGTCCACCCTGAAAGCGCTCGACCGCCCATCGTCGATTATGTCGACGGCACAGCGCAGCGTGCGCCGGTCGGGCGGCCTGGGCCGCATGAAGTCGATCCGTGAAGTTGCGCGCGGTGCGCACGAGGCGAACAAGCGGTACACGCAGACGCAGCTCGCGCAGCAAATGCCGCAGCTGCTCCAGCAGCAACACCAGCAGCACCAGCAGCAGAACCAGCACCAGCAGCAACGCCAGCAGCACAGCAGCGCGGCACCGCACCTGCCCCCGAACCCCGGCATGCCGCGGCGCGTGCCTGTCAATGCGACCTCGCTTATGCGGCGCAAGTCGACCAAGATGTTTGGCGCCAGCATTATCCAGGTGCGGCCAGACCAGCAGCAGGGCTCGATTGTGGTGCCGCAGCTGCCGCCGCTGCACGACCTCGGGGGCGGCAGTGTGGGCATGGGCACGGGCAACACGGGCATACCCAAACGGCAGACGACGTTCCGGTGGTTCAAGGGCCAGCTGATTGGCAAGGGCACGTTTGGGCGGGTGTACCTGGGCATGAACGCGACGACGGGCGAGTTCCTGGCGGTGAAGGAGGTGGAGGTGCCGCCGAAGCTGGTGGCGCAGAACGACAAGAACCGGGTGCGCGAGCTGGTGGCGGCGCTGAACCAAGAGATCGAGACGATGCAGCACCTGGACCACGTCAACATTGTGCAGTACCTGGGCTGCGAGCGCAAGGAGACGAGCATCAGTATTTTCCTGGAGTACATTAGCGGTGGCAGCATTGGGTCGTGCCTGCGGCGGCACGGCAAGTTTGAGGAGTCGGTGGTGGCGAGCCTGACGCGGCAGACGCTGTCGGGGTTGGCGTACCTGCACCGCGAGGGCATCCTGCACCGCGACCTCAAGGCGGACAATATCTTGCTGGACGTGGACGGCACGGCCAAGATCAGCGACTTTGGCATCAGCAAGAAGACGGACAACATCTACGGCAACGACCGCACGAATTCGATGCAGGGGTCCGTGTTCTGGATGGCGCCCGAGGTGATCCGGCCGCAGGACGAGGGCTACTCGGCCAAGGTGGACATTTGGTCGGTGGGGTGCGTGGTGCTGGAGATGTTTGCCGGGCGGCGGCCGTGGTCGCAGGAGGAGACGGTGGGCGCGATCTACAAGATTGCGCAGGGCGAGACGCCGCCGATCCCGCAGGACGTGGAGGCGACGATCAGCCCGTGCGCGATTGCGTTTATGCTGGACTGTTTCACGGTGAACCCGACGGAGCGGCCGACGGCGAGCCGGCTGTTGTCGCAGCACCCGTTCTGCAACCTGGACCCCGACTACGACTTTATGGGGACGGCGCTGTATGCCAAGATCCGGGACACGTTCAAGACCACGTAGGGTGTGGGTGTTTGGATGCTTTTTTTTATTTTCTGGTACGCAGTATATTTGTACATTTTGGCTATATTTTCTTCATATTTGGCAATGCTTGGCTCTACTTTATATTTCTTTGGCTATATCCTGTTTTTGTTTTGTTTATTTTTTTATATTTTTTATATTGTTTTTGGCATACTTGGGTTGTGAGCAGTCGATCTTGGATAGCGAGGCGCTGGATGTTTTCAATATCATGATGATTTGAGGGGCGAGCTGTTTGATGAGAAAACGTGATCTGATACGAATGGTTGAATGATTTGGTTACTTTTAAGAGAGCGGCGAAGAAGCAAAGGCACATGTCGTGATGCCGTCGACCTTCGTGATTACATAATCAACGAACCTCACGATGCCCTCGTCCCAGCCAAGACACGGCAGCACTGCAAACCCTGCCGTCCACCCCGCATCTTGACATGTGTCAATATCTCTCTTCTGTGTATATTTATCAATACTGCCAGTAAACTAAAACCGAACAGCATCAACACCCTCTCCCAAAGCGAGTGCTGCCGTTGCAGCTCGGCGTCGCACTGCCATTTGTCCTGGACAAGGGCCGGCTTGCCGTCTTGGACGTATCCGCCATCTGTCTATCGTCCACTACGGCAGATGCGTATAAACATTCTTGTTAGTAATCTTTCAAGCTTGTCTGGTCGTCTCTCTCCTCTCACACATCTTCATACTCTGTTGTACGGAGTACAATGCCAAGCCTTTTAGCGTACCCCTCCAGCACATCTGACCTTCAGAGACACGCTGCACAAACGTGCCTGCCCCTTTTGTCAGATCTAGCTGCCCCTTATTCACTAGTAAAGAATCCTATAGCCTAGGACTAGAAGGACGTCAGTGATTAACCTTAACTCGCCCTGCATACTCAGTACCAGCAAATGCTCCGGGTCGTTCTTTCCCAGTTCAGCCGTTGCACGCTCATGGCCGATGTACCAAAGTACACACCTCGTTAAGAAGCCACGCTCTTGTCTCGTGATTTACATCCCCTTTTGGCATCTGCTGCAGTTGATGGGAATTGAAGGCGTCTTCTTTTTAGATGTGTTCCTCGCACTCTGACTCTCTACATCGTATTGAAATACATATCCATCGTGGCTTTCATGCCGGCTGCAAAATATAGAGTGCTAGAGTGTCCATATCATAATGCCAAGACACGGGGCGCCGTGGCCTCTAATCGATAGAATTTATATGTACATTTTCTATTTTATCAATGGATTTGATGTCTATTTTTATGTAGTTCCTTGAATTTGCGTATTCTTTCCTGATTTAATCAATATCGACGCTCCTGCCTTGTTGAGCGTCTTCACGCCGCCTCCGTGATCTTGTCATCTTCTGCCTCATCCAATCTCGCGTCTCTCTCCATCCATCTGCCCATTCATAATTTCCATGTGCCCATTGCCCATACAAACTTACCGAGTAATTCCTGGCATGTATGTACTCCGTATACTCCGTAAATATTACTCGAGAACCCCAGCTAACAGTCTGACCAAGTCTTGGCCTCGGCGCCCATTCGCGACAGAATAAAACAGTATTGTCTTGGCACGACTCTACAAAAGGGATTAATAGGAATACCAGCAATAGTTTAATACAGAATAAATCAATTATCATTAATCGATACGAAGGAATAACCACTGTGCTCTCTCTTTTCCCCAGTAGTTCTCTCTCTCATCTTCGACTCTGGCCGACATTCTTCGCTCTCGTTCCTGCCACATCTAGGCCACGATATTGAGACAGTCGTTCCTTCCTGCGCCCCCGTCTCCCTTTTCGACTTGCGACTCTCTCCTTCTTGTTACAGCTCTTCTACAAAACCCGTCCCTTCCGCTTCCGCAGTTGAGCTTGACACTCTTCGTTTGCTCCTTCCTGGCGATGCGCGCGCCTTCCTCCAGTAGCTCTTTTCCACGACCTGCCCAACTCGGGGGCCATTCTTAAACTTACGCTCAACCTCTTACATCCTGCATCTTGCATCCTGCATCCTGAATCCATCGCCGACTCTCATCTCGCGCCTCTTAACACGACTTATCTTTGTCTCTTCGGCCCCCTCGCTCCGGCTGCCAATCTACTTTACCCGCAGAGTATCACACTTCAACCGGAACCCTCAATCGTTACAGCATCAGCAGCGTTTCTCGTGGTTTTCCGCATCGTCATTTCTTCGTCGACCTGACTCTCTTCAGCTCTCTTCTTAACTCTTCTCTTCTCTGCCGGGTCCCTTCCCTTACAGAGAACATCACACAACAGCTGTCACATCGCATGCAATCTTATCGCATTACACACCCTGGCCTGCTCCACACTCCATCTCGCCCTGCTCGCTCGACACGCTTCGACGCCTCTTGAGAATTGCCACCTCGATTCGACCAAGCTAATCAGCTACTCAATACAGCAATTCAACTGCTTGATTGGAGATACTAATTTACTCTACTTCAAAGGCAAGCTGGCAACCAGAAAGCAGAAAGAACCTTGAACGGAAACCCATAAAATAGCCAGGAAAAGAACCAAAAAAAGAACCGCAGATCCACATCGAACAGGGGTCCCTACGACTAGACAGAGCTCCAAGCAAGTCTCCTTGAGAGATCATCACCTCGACTTTTCTGTATCTTCATTTAGGAGAAGAAACCGCGGAAGCACGCGACACTTACAAACAACTCTACAGCTCGAGCTCGACCGTGCAGCCTCGACAACGATCACAACGATCACGGAAGCTGGCTTTGGCTGATCTAGCTTGAGCCTTGCCAATCCATTCACAGTCTAGCTTGGAGCGCGGATGACGTTTTAGACTGTCATCTTTGGCTGCTTGTCGGTCCCATCGCGGCCTGTCTTGCATCTTCAACTTCATTTCCGACCTCGATCCTTGCCGGCAAAGCATCGCCGCTTCAGCCTCATTCCGGCCAACTTTGAAGCGCCACATCCTCAGCTGTCTGAACCCCTTGTAAAGCCTCTGGCCTACGGCGACCTACGTCACTCTGCTCGCGAGCTCTCCTGAGCCGGGCTTTCATTTGTTCTCATTTTGATATTTTATCTTTTCTTTTTGAAATTCTGTTTTCTTTTTCTTCCTTTCTTCTTTCTTTTCTTCTTCTCCTTGATACCCTTCTTCACCACACACAATGGCGTTATTACGATTTAGAAGGTACCGCATCTTCGTATTCGGTGCCACCGCCTTCCTCTTCCTCCTCTACCAACTATCGCAGAGCTCAGAACTTACCGCAACCACTCACAAGATCATCTACAAGGGCTACTCACCACCAGCCGGCCCCGAGTCTGCTGCCAGCAATGGAGACAACAACTACGGCGCCGGGGCTGCACCGACAACTCCCGAAAACATCAAGATTGTGGAGGCCGCTCCCGAAGAGCCAATGCGCCTCCCGGAACTGCACACGAGCCTCGATGTCAAGGGCTCGTACGGCTTGCCCACTAGCAAGGCTGCCCCAAAGCCAAGTATAGAGACACCCGCTGCCGTTGCTGTGCCTATTCCAGAGCCGGCACAAGAAATGGACGAGGAGGCCGCCAGCACCGATCGTGTCCACCGCATCGATCCGCCGGCCGCTTTCCAGGAGATAGTGTTGCCTCCACAAGCATCCAAGAACCCCGTCCCCACGGCCAGCGTCATCCATTGGCAGAAGATGCCCGAGCACTTCCCCATCCCCGAAGAGTCTATCATTCCTCTGCCCACCGGCTCGCCCAAGGTCATCCCGCGCATCCAGCATCGCTTCGAGGACGAGACAATTGCCCAGCGCGAGGTCCGCGAGTCTCGCCTCAATGCCGTGCGCAGCGAGATGCAGCACGCCTGGTCCGGCTACCGCAAGTTCGCCTGGACCCACGACGAGCTCGGGCCTGTTACCAAGACGTTCCGCGATCCCTTTTGTGGCTGGGCGGCGTCCATGGTCGACGCGCTGGACACGCTCTGGATCATGGGCATGTTTGAGCAGTTTGACGAGGCCTACGAGGCGGTCAAGGAGATTGACTTTACCACCACACCCTACCGCTCTGAAATCCCCGTCTTCGAGACCATTATCCGCTACCTTGGCGGCCTGGTTGCTGCATACGACGTCTCCGGCGGCGCCTCGGGCAACTACCCGGCACTGCTCACAAAGGCCACCGAACTGGCCGAGATTCTCATGGGCGTCTTCGACACGCCCAACCGCATGCCCATCCTGTACTACAACTGGAAGCCTGCATTCAACTCGCAGCCGGCGACTGCCTCCAGCAGTTCCAGCATTGCCGAAATCGGATCCATGACCATGGAGTTTACGCGCCTCGCCCAGCTCACCGGCAACAACAAGTACTACGACGCTATTGCGCGCATTGTCGATGCCCTCGAGGAGTGGCAGAACCGGCCGGGTGGTACGGCACTACCGGGTATCTTTCCCGAGAATGTCGACGCCTCTGGCTGCAATCGCTCTGCGGCCGCGCTCCAAAGGGCCCGTCTGGCGAACGAGAAGCTGGCTAGTGAGCTGGCACAGGCCCAGATTGAAAACGCCGCAGCAAACGGAAAGACGGAGCCCGTCGGCTACCAGCCCAGCCAGAAGACTGATTTGAACCCTACCGGAGGTGATCAGGCCCATGCTGCACTTGAAAACGACGTAGATCTCGAGTTTCGTGCCAAGCCGGCATCGCCACCAGACGAGCCCAGTGCCGACAAGCTTGTCAATGTCTACCACAAGCGCGATGTCGGTGGAGTCCCAGCACCTCCAGCACCCCCAGCGGCACCGGCAGTTCCTGCAGTAGCAGTACCTTTCGCAGCAGTACGCGGTACCTCTGGCTCCACTGCACTGGAACCTGGCCCGGCTGCTCCTGCTACACCGGGTGCTCCCCCAGCTGCTCGCCCAGCTGCTCCTCCTGCAATACGCCCCCCGGTGAGCCCTTTCAGCCAGTCTCCGATCAAGGCCGACGGCAGCAAAGCCGATTTTGAGTGCATCCCCATGAACCTGACTACGGGCGGCTACGGCCGCAACTCGTTCAGCATGGGCGGCAGCCAGGACTCGACGTACGAGTACTTGCCCAAGCAGTACCTGCTGCTGGGTGGTCTTGTGGAAAAGTACAGGACCATGCACGAAAAGGTGGCCGACGCCGTGCTCAAGTACCTGCTGTACCGCCCCATGATCGAAGACAGCGACCGCGAAATTTTGTTTTCTGCCAAGGTCATGGCCCACGACGACAACGACCAGAGCCTGTTGTATCACTACGAGCTCACCCACCTGACCTGCTTCCTCGGCGGCATGTATGCCATGGGCGGCCGTATTTTTGACCGCCCCGACGACGTGCACATTGGCAGCATGCTTGCCGACGGCTGCGCCTGGGCGTACGAGGTCATGCCCATGGGCATCATGCCCGAGGGTTCGACGATGCTGCCATGCGAGGACTCGACCGACTGCGCGTGGAATGAGACGGTCTGGCACACCCAGCTGGATGCCAACCGCGCGTACCGCGACGAGCAGATGGTGCTTTATGAAAAGAACATGAAGCAGTGGGAGCTGGACAAGAACGAGGTGCGGCGCAAGCAGGAGGAGCGCATTGCCCGCAAGCAGCGCGAAAAGGCGGCGGCCGAGGCAGCAGCAGCGGCAGCAGCTGCTGCAGGCAAGGGTGGAGCTGCCGAGGGTGCTGTTGCCGCGAGCGCACCCGTTGCCCCTGCTGCGCCCGTTACCAACAGCGCTGTCAAGCGTGATGTTGGAAATACTGCCGCGGCCGCTCCTCCACCGGCGGCTGCCCAGGAAGGTGATCTCAACAAGGGCAAAGAAGAGGCAGCGGCCAAGAAGCTGAAGCAGTCTGCCGACGAAACATCGTCTTCGCGCGTCGTGGCCCCCGGCTCGGGCTTCCGCAACCGCCAGAAACCCAAGCCTGCGAAGTCGTCAACTGGTGGCGACGGCGACGACGACGCTGAGCTGGTGACGCCGCCGATGCCGCTCAAGCCGGAATCCCACGAGGAGTACGTCAAGAGCCGCATCGACCGCGACAGGCTGCAGCCTGGGTTCATGACCATCAACGACCGGCGCTATATTCTGCGGCCCGAGGCCATCGAGTCGGTGTGGTACATGTACCGCATCACGGGCGACCCGAGCTGGCAGGCCAAGGGCTGGGCCATGTTTGAGGCGGTGATCCGGGCGACGCGGACGGAGATTGGGCACAGCGCAATTGGCGATGTGACGCGGTCGCCGAAGTCGCCCGAAAGCACGGACGACACGTTCAAGATGGACAACATGGAGAGTTTCTGGTTTGCAGAGACGCTCAAGTACTTTTACCTGCTGTTTACGCCGCCGGACGTGATCAGCCTGGACGAGTATGTGCTCAACACGGAGGCGCACCCGTTCAAGCGGCCAGTGTGATTTATTTTTTATTTTTTTGTTTTGTTTCTGTTTGTTTCTTTTCCTTCTCTCTGGCGTATGGGACATTGACATTTTTGGGTATTCTCACTTTTGAGCACTTTGTTGTTTGCTCTGTTAGCAGCATGATCTTTACATTTACAACTGAGGATCTATTACGATTCATGACACCAAAATATGGTTAATTCACTATGTACAAATTTACAATTCCACTTGTGGTATGCATAAGACCAATTTTATAAGCTATAACTGTCGTGATATACCCAACAACCAAGCAGAAACAGATGGGAACAAGCATACCAAGTGTGATATAGACAGGCTCGCCCTTAATAGACATTTTATTACTAACATCACCACGTTAACAAGCAGTGACAGGCTTGATTGTTTACGCTATTGCAGTTAAGATAATGTGGTTAATGTCAAGAAGATTGATATTGAGATTCGATAAGTTGTTATTTCTTATGTGAACTGGGTTCCTATCTAGTGGTGAATTGCTGGCTGTTTGCAATGTACGCGAACAAAGCAAATAACAGGTGGTGGAGGCCTCGCATAGCAAGAGTAAAAGACCAAAGATGTAATAAATCAAAATAAAATCAAAAGGCATCAACAAAGTAGAACCAAAACAGACGCTTTATTTCGCACCAACGCCAATAAAAAAGAGTAAGAGTAAATAAAACAAAATGGAAGAACAGAACATAGCCGGGCCCAAAGGTGTGTGTGGAAAAGCAAATATTAAACGAAAAATGACGAGATGTGAACAAATTTGACGTGTGCCGAAACAGAAAAGAGCAAGTAATCCCAGATCCCAGATCCCCGGTGTCTATATACATACATGGCCGCTGGTGATGAGGCGGCAGATTGGTGTGGTGATGTGGTGATGTGAGTGTCAAAGTGTCGGAGTGTTGGTGTCGGTGTCGGTGTCGGGGTGTCGTGTCATAGTCGTCGTGTCGTCATGTTGTTCAGCTGCCCTTGCAGCTCATCTCAGCTTTATCATCGATAAACCCAGTCGTTTGTCACCCTCCTCAGTCTGCCAGGTCATTGAGAACCCGGATACTGAGGATCATGACCAACAGACCAATGGTCACCACAATCAACAACGCAAAAGAGAACCAACCCATGACCATGGCGCTGGTACCGACACCCGACTTGACACTGCCGTTGCCGAAATCTTGTGCAATAATACTCGCAGCCACAGACGCTGTATGCTGCCACAGTACAGACACCAGCACAAAGATGGCCGACACAAAGATGATGGCGAGCGAGATCTGGGAGACGAATCGGGAGGGGAAGGGCTTGACTTCACGCTCAGAGCCGTCGCTGTCCTCCTCCTCGTGCCAGCCAGGGAATGTGGCGAGAAGAAGAAGGCAGACGAAAGCAAAGATGATGGCAATGATTCTGTACTGTTAGTGTCTGAAGAAGACGAAGAAACCTGAAGACAAAACGCGTCAGAGAGAGACGAAAGAACTCACATCAAGTAAGGAAAGACAATCATGTCTTTAAACTGGCTGGCAAGCCAAATCAGGTTCAGCGGATCCTGGTCGACGCTGACCTCGTTGGCCAGGGCCGTGGCATTGTTGGAGCACAGCCAGGCACCGCCATCAGGGTTGACACAGATGCCAAAGAAGCCGACACGGGCCTGCAGATGGGCGGAGCCGACAATGTTGCTGATGGCCGAGGTGACGGCATAGTCGACCTGCGAAGTGGAGGGCTTTGCGGTGTATTGCTCGTAGTAGAGAGAGAGCAAAAAGATGCCTGGTATCAAGGGACTGGAGGATGAACAGCCGGCGAGAAGGAGTGATAGTAGAATAATTGCGACGGCAATGAGGATCATCAACACATGGTGGTAGCCGAGAAAGGGTATGTATCGGTACCACCCGAGTTGGACAAAGCCTTGCGCCATGCCGACGGTGCGTCGGAGTGTGCGCGCGGCTCTGGAATGTGGGTGTCGTGTGTCCTCGTGGGCTTAGGGTGCGACGACCCGGGACGCAGAGTGGCTGTCAGGAGAATCTGGAATGGAGTGTAAGCTTTTGAGGGCGAGGGCGAGAGCAGGCGAGGAATGCTCGAGGGGAATGAGGGATGCGCTCCGGGCCGCAGACTGAGACTGATCAGTAGAGAGGTAGAGAGGTAGAGAGGTAGAGAGAGAGAGAGAGAGAGAGAGAGAGAGAGAGAGAAGGGAGGATGCAGGAGAAGAGACTTGCGATCAATGTTTTCCGAGAAAAGGAGAATGCTAATCGAGAGTCGAGGAAAGGAGCGGCGACGACGGAGAGCGCGAAGCTGCGAGAGTAACGAGTGGCTGTTGTGGTCAACAACTGCAATGCTTGATCGAGTTGATCAAGCTAGACGTCGACGTTGGGATGTCAAGTAGAGAAGATGGTTGGAATGCTGGTACTTGTGATAGTTTGGCATGCAGACAAAGAAGATGGTGTGTAAGAGAAGAAAGAAGGAAGAGCAGGAAGAATGCAGAGAAGTGGGAAGAGCAGAGAGAAAAGGGAAAAGCGACAAAGGGAAGGAAGATCAAAGTGGATGCAAGGAAGGAGCATACGAGGAGAAGAGGGCCAGGAGAGGCAGGAGCGATCAGGTAGCAGGGCAAGCAGGGAAAGTGTAAAAGTCACCAGAGATACAAAAGTAACATAAAAAGGAAGGAGCGGTGGCCAATTGCATGTATCTCTATACACAAATATGGCAGGAAAGATACTTGCATCTATGAACTGCGTGTACCGCCGTCGCCTGGCCAGTCTGTATGTACAGTGGCGCTAAGCGGGCTGGGCGCCGGGCGGGTTTACTCTGTATGGAGTATTCACTCTTTGCCTACATGGTAGCTGCTAGCCGTGATGTCAACAGCTGCGAGGGGGCAGGCGCGTTGGCTAGACGACGGATCCACTTTTCCGGTGTAATACACTGAATCAGCTCCTCTTCTCCTGCGGCGCCTCACCCTGGAGAGTCCATAGCAAATCGCTTGTTGAAGAGAGGATCAGTTTCAATCCGATCCAAGTAATAAGAAGAAGAGGGCAACTCCGTAATCGAACTCGTAATAAGAGCAGGCTTTGTAGATATAGGGAATACCGTGGCAACTGGGAACGGCGGAGTGCCGTGCTTACATAAGCATTATTTACTTTTATCTGCTTCTGACTGTCGTCTGTTACCATCTCAATTGAATATGATTATTAATAACCATAAATACAGAGTAGAATACTCCTTACTCCGAATGCAAAATGAAATCAATTCATCCAGCACCCTACTATGTAATATCCCAATATTCTTCTACTGCACGTGCGTAGCTGAAACAGCAAATAGAACAAATGGAGCAGCCTCGGGGCCCTCCTTCCATGAAGTCTCTGTAATAAGGCCCCAGGGCAATACGTAGTAAGAGTAGGCTCAGTGTCGCAATTTGCTAAACCCTGCCTGCCGCAGTTCTCCCAGCAACCAGCCAGCGGACACGGACGAGTTGACATCTCGACTCTGTATTACTCTACTTGTCTCGTGACGCCTTCTAGCAGATCAGATCGCTTGCCAAGACAACCAGCTATTTTTGTCTTTTGTCTTTTGTCTTTTGTCTTTTGTCTTTTGTCTTTTCGAGTTCTTGCTCATTGCATTTCCCGTTTCATCCATCTCGATAGCTTATATAACCATGATTACATAATCACAAGCAACAACATCACCGTCATCACATCCGACAGAACAAACGACAGAGTAACAAATCGTACAATCATTATCATTATCGTAGCTGGAAACACACACCACCGTCTACCGCCGCCGCCGGAACCGGCTGTTGAACCGCGGCCCGCCCTTGCCACCCGTGTTCTTGATCTTGAGCCGCTTAAAGTTGGCGTGTGCCAGCTCGTTGACCTTGCGCACCGCCTTTTTGACAACGCCCTCGGGTGCAGGCTTCTTTGTCTTGGTGTTTGTCTTGGTGTTTGCCTTTGTCTTTGTGGCCTGTTCGTAGTCGGGGTCGTCGTCGCCTGGCTGCGTCGCGGGCACGGCTTCATCATCGCCATCACCACCACCGCTGTCTTCTTGTCCAGTCGCCCGCTTGGTCCGCGTGGGCCGCATGTGCACCAGCCGGTGCGTCCGCTTCTGGCCCTTTTTCTTGTACACGCGCAGCGGCTGGCCGCGGTCGAGCGCCTCTTCGGGCTCGCTGTCGTACAGGCCTTCGTCGTCAAAGCCGCCCAGTAGTTTCTGGCCTCCTTCCTCCTCGGCAATATTCTCGGGAACGTCGCCCAAAGCCTCCATCTCTTCTAGCTGCTGCAGCTCGAGAGTGTCGGCGCTGTCTGCACCGTCTGCCGCAGTGCCGCTCGGCTTGGGCTTGGGCCTGGCATCGGTCTCGAGCTCGCGCATAATGTCCAGCTCCTCGTCCAGCCGCTCGTCCTCGGCCTTGCGCAGACTCGCCAGGACGCTGCTCAGGCCGCGCACCAGCGGCTTCCGCGGCAGCCGCAGCTTGCTGGGAGGCGACGTGTAGTTGTAGAGGTTTTCGTCGTTGCCGCCGTCGTTGTTGCCGTTCTCGTCGAGGATGACTGTCTGTCTGCGCAAAAAGGCGGGCGTCGCAAACTCGACCGGCGCTTTTGGTTTGGACGGCGTGGCCAGCGGGTCTCTGTTTTGATTCTGCGGAAGAGACAAAGAGTTGGCATTGCGCGACTTGAGCGGCGTCGTGCCGAGAGCAGAGGTGGTGCTGCCTCCGCCGCCGACAAACGATGGCGGGCGCGGCGGCGCGGTGAAGTGGTTGAGCAGGTTGCGGCGGCCCGAGGACATGGGCGTGCGGCCCATGCGGCGTCCGCCGTGTTCTTCGCTGTCGCTGTCGCTGTCGTCGGAATTATAGAGCACGTCGATGGTCTGTTTGCGCGGCGTGGCATCGGCCGACTCCCGCCGTGCCGGTGCCATGGCGACGCTCTGCATCCGTGACGGTGTCGCGTCGGCGCTCTGCCGCCGCCTGGCCGACTCCTCCTGCTCAATGAGCACGTCAAAGAGGCCCAGCACGCGGCCGTCGCGCTGCGGTGTCGGGCCAATGGATGTGGGCACGACAGGGCTGAACAGCTTGCGCGAGATGGAGGGTGTTTGCTGTGCAGAAGCAGAGGCAGAAACAGAGTCGGTCTTGGACGGCGTCTCGTGTGCCACGGCGCGCCGTTTGGAGGGTGTCGCGATCGGCTCTGGTTTGCGTTTGCTCTGTCTGCTCTGTCTGGCCTCCTCTCTTTGTTTTTCTGACTTGTCTTTCTCTGGGATCTTGCCGGACAGGATCCCCCGGATCTTATTATACGCCGTGTACTGCTTGGCAATGTCGTTGCCCTTGATGTCGTCGCGGCTCGGCTTTGCACCGCCGTGCTCGCGGGCCCATGCTGTCTCCCACGTCTTGAGGGCTTGTCGGATGTACTGCGCCTCGGCCTCGTAGGCCACTCTGTCGATTTCGAGCATTTTGTAGTATGTGGATGTTTCTAGAGGTGATTGAGTGAATGGACAAGAGGAATGCTTGAGGTCAGAACGTCGAGGTGGAAAGAATAAGAACACTGGAACGCGTCGCGTCCACAGGGCTTAATGGAAATCAATTAAGACACGCTAAATGCTTGAAAGGGCGGGGCACGGGAAGCTCCTTTAGCGGCAACCGCGTTGTCTCCACTATATGAGTTGTGTTAGCTGACTAATAACTTGCAACTAGCTCGACCTCACCAACATCTCACACGTTGGTTCTTTTGCAATGTGCGGCGTCATTTATTAACCAGCCGGGCTGAAAGTATAAAATACCGTATCTTTGGGACACAATTTTAAACCTAAACCACAACCAAAACCAAACCCAAGATCAAACCCAAATCAAAGCCGAGGCACAAACACCCCAAACCATGACATCCCGAGCCCCATCCTCGCCCGCCAGCGAGAGCTACGCCATAGAGACCGGCGAATTCAGCTACGAGTTTATGAAGATTATGTCAGAAGCTATGCATCAGCTACACTTGGCACAGATTTATGCCAAAGATTCCGCCGAGGTGTCCACGTACAGGCTCAAGGAAGGCGTCGGCATAGCAGGGGAGGTGCTGAGGACACGCGAGACGCAAGTGGCAGAACAGGCGACGGTCGCACTTGCGCTGACTGTGGCTATGGCCTCGGCTGCCCGTGCTCTATACAGCCCCAAGCGGTCGTCTCGGCAGCCGGGGCGCCTCTCCGAAGAGTGGCGTTATTGTAACGAGCTTGACCTCCTCGAGATGACTGCCGTCAAGAACATGCTGGCTGCACATGCCCTCAATATAGCCTTGTGTGCCCACACCAAAGCCAAAGCAGCCAAAGCAGCCAAAGCAGCCAAAACAGCCAAAACAGCCAAAGCAGCCAAAGCAGCCAAAGAAGTCACTCCGACCAAGTCCGCGTTGGGCAATCTGACTACACCCTTAGCTTGTGCGCTGATCACTGTGCGTGTCCTGGCTCTCTTGGACCTGTATTACTTGAATTCCCGGCATCTCGGAATCCTCTCAGCCCCCTTGCTTGGCTTTGATCTCTTGGTTGCCTTGTATGTCTGCTATCGGACAGGCCGCGCGCTTTTTTCGATCATTGTATCGGTCTCCGTGCCGCTGCCACTATGGTCCTCGAGCACGGGAAGCGCGATCATTGAGGCTACAGATGCAGCTGTGGCCGCTGTGACCCAGGTCATAGACACCGCCAGGACAACCAACTACGTCACAGCCAAGCCGTCGAGGGGCTGGCACATGCACTACGATGCCAACGACGTCTGGCGGCTCGACATAGTCAGCAGGCTAGCGTCCGCACTGGCGTCTGCCGCCACCACCGTCTCCAGCGCCATGCGCACCATCGATCCAGCCCTGTCTGCTCAAGCATCCCAAGCTGCCTGCAGCGCACTGGACGCGTGCAGAAACGCGTCTGCAATGCAAATGGAAATCCTAATGGAAGCCAAGGAGCAGCTTGATGAGGCGCTAATCTCCAACCGGGCAGTAGAAGGGGGTATGCAAGGCTGGCTGACCAAGCTGGAGCAGCTCGGCTCGATCGACTTTCATTTTGAGTGCAAAAGCATCTCCGATATCGTACTCGCATATAATGGTATCCACGACGCTTACTGGGAAGGCCGCTACTTCAACACGGAACTCAGATACGAGCTCAGCACCGGCACGGTCGTGGTTACCTCGACGAGTGGAGAGTGCAAAGAATGCGAGGAAAATGGAGAAACTGAGGGAAACGAGAGAAACGAGGAAAATGGGGGAAGCGAGGGAAGGGACAATAGGGAAATATCTGTGGACACAGATGTGTCAGACTCGAGCTCAATCACTCTTGTTGCTCATTGAAAAGATACACTCTGTTGAGAGTGCTGCCTCAGAATATCCTTGACGGCCCAGCTCAGAGGTCATAGCCGAGGCGTGTCTGTATGAGCTTGTGGGAATCATCACTGGCAGTTGAAAATTGAGAACCAAAGTTCAAACCGTCCGAACAAAACACGACGAGGCCTACACACCGAGGCCTCTGGACTGCTCCAGGGCGCGTTCAAGCCGCTCAATGGCAGCCTCGAGCCTAGATCCGTGAGCCTCGAGTGTTCTGTTGGACGGGTCAGCAATGGAGCCGGCATGTAGATGGAGCGCCCATATCGCGGTCATTCGAGTCACTGTGTAAAACACAGACGTCATGTCCGGATCCAGGGGTCCATTCTTCTCGATGTAGGCCTCGATTTGCGATGCAATCGAATTGGTCATTTTGATGTATCTGTCCACCATTGCCAACTCCCGGGCGTCAATGGATGACGGCGGGGGTCGAGTTTGGAAGTGGTAGTCCATGATCAACCGGATGAACTGGGCACAGATGCCGAGGACATTCAAGACCACGACCACCACTTCCACATCGGACCACGGTGGACCACCGATGCAAGTCAGCACAAAGAGATGCAGAGCTCCCATGACATGATAGAAGTAGTGAGAGTTGGCGAGTGTGAGAATGAGCCACTCGATGAATGCCCAGAGGCCGTTTGTGTCTCCGCGCACCGCCTCTCTGCCCGGCACCAGCCCCCTGTCTTCGTTTCCTCTACGCGGCATGTTGGTGATGGTGTGGTGATGGTTGGTGTGTTGGTGTGTTGGTGCGTACGTGTTGATTGTTGCTGGGTTGCGAGTTGGGATGGAAGATTGCGAGTTTGGGTGGAATGCTGGATGTGAATATTTCACTGAAGAAAAAAGAAGAAGAGAAGAGAAGAAGGAAAGAAGAGAAGAAGGAAAGAAGAGAAGAGAAGGAGAGAAGGGAAGGAGAAAAGGGAAGGAGAAAAGGGAAGGAGAAGACCACAACAAATACTTTCATCCGATAGTATCGCGTCCTGTTGTTGTGAAAAGTCTTCCATGCACGTCCATCGTTCCTTCCTTTTTGAAGACACTGTCATCTTCTATGGCGAGTCCTGTTCTATTCTTTCATGCGTCCATCGTTCTTTCCTTTTTGAAAACCTCTCCCTCTAGGCAATATGATGGTGGAGTTGAAACTGGCAATGAAGGTAGTAAGACTCGTAACAAGGCAAGTGACATTATATTCTAATCACAACTAAATACATCTGGCTCGATGCTGCTGCAAGCCATTATCACGATGCGTGATGTTGTGATGACTAATCATGCTGATGGCCAGTCTTGCAGTAATATGGTAGTGTTCCCCGAATCGGCTCCGTCATACTACTATGCATGCACATCGGCTCTCGGCCGCCCTCTCCTGACAAAAAGCATTCATCAATCGTCCATAAAAGAATCAACACCATGTCGGCGCGACTCGAAGAGCACATGCGACTCCGACGGCAGTTCCAAGCCTGCGGGTCAGAGAAGCTGGGGCCCCAGCTGCCGGACGAGGTCCTCGACCAGTTCAGGGCAGCCGTCACCGCCGACGACCGCGATGCCGTCCGCGCGCTCCTCGACACACACTTTCCGGACCGTACGCAGTTGTTTCCGGGCCAGTACAACATTCACGAGCTGTTCCCGGTCATCAGCCAGGCCGCCCGAAACGACCAGGCCCATATCCTGGAAGAACTCTTTGTGCCGTACCTGTTCCCCGACCAGTCGACAGACTTTGTGGCGCGCGAGGCCGTTGATGCCGGTTCCACACATACACTGCTCCTCCTCCTTGAGCACGGGTGGGACATCAACCAGCGAACCGGCCCCGGCCCCAACGTGCTGGAAACGCTCCTGCACCTCGGCGCCCAGGACTGGGACATGGCCACATGGCTGATCGCCCACGGCGCGAGCCTCAACGAACGGCCGTCGCACAGAGACATTACGGGCATGTCCCAGGCCGTGGAGCACGCGCCGCCCGGTCTGGTGCGGGAGCTGGTGGACACATGGGGGGGAGACGTCCAGCGGGGACAGCTGCTGCACCATGCGCTCAAGCGACAGTCGGCGTCCGAGCCCGGGGTGGCCGCCGCCGGCGACATTGTGGCGATGCTCGGCTTGCTGCTGGAACGCGGCGCGCCACTGAACCAGACCTTGTACGCCGACGATGCTGTAGCGTCCTACAAATACCGCCACTGCGACCATGGCACGCCGTTGCACGAGGCGGCGCGGATGGGCCACGCCGAGGCTGTGCGGTTCCTGCTGGCGCAGGGCGCCGACGCGAGCATAGTGAGCACCAGGGCCAAGACGACGGCGCTGGCGTGGGCCGAAGCGGCCGGGCACGCGGACGTGGCGGCTATGCTGCGGTCGCCAGACCAGTATAAATTGTAGGGAGTAAGGTGAGGACAGCTTTTTGTATATATTGATGATGTATTTGTTTGTTTGTTTATTTGTACTTTTTTATTTGTAGGATTTCGAATACTCGAGCATAGTTGAACAGAGGACTATATGATCCTTGATAACTATGATAACCCTAATAACACAACAGCCTCAACATTGATCGTCTCACACCAGTGATCGCTTCACATCATTAATCAATACCAGCAGATCGTGCTCACATCAGACCACACTGATTGCCATGCCACTGTTACAGAGCTATCATGCATACTCCAAGCAGCAGAAGAGCAAATGGCATACACATTGTCTTTGTGTCTGAAATGGGCAACGTAAGCCTCCTCCTGTCTGGTCATGCCAAGGGCACTGTCTTGGCCTGGAGTATTGAGTGTGTTTCTGTGTTGGTTTTGCATGGTCTGTCATGGACTGTTGGCTCTGTGAATGAACGAAATAATCTACTAGAAAAACAAGAAAAAATGACGACAAGAAAACAAGAAAACAAGAGGCCAAGACGGTGCTGCTCTGTGTTAGTGGTGAGCTTGTTTTTCCTTTTATATCTCTTCTTATTCACGCCAAGTGAATTTTGCTCATTCGGGCCCCTTTACGATTCGCCAGCGGATTTTAAACGCATTTTAGAATTGAAGAGTTATCAGCATTCATGGCCTGCCGGGCCACGGAGATGATGGGTTTGGATGTGAGACGGCCGGGTTAGAGGGCGCTGTTTTAAACATTTTAACATTTTCAAGCATTTACAGAACTTATAAGATGCAATAAACAGTCGAATATTCATCCATATAGGAACTGAATAACAGTTGATTTGCAAATTGAAATCAGACAATGATGGAAACAATAAACTATTAAAAAACAATACCAATAACAACAATAATAAATAAAAACATTGTGAAGGCATCTAGATTCACGGTATGGATGAGCACATCATCAATGAATAAACCAAAGCTGTCAAAGAACTGTCAATTACAGAAAATCAATCAAGATCAATGGAAAAGAAGAATAAAATAAATAAAATAAAAAGAATGGGACAACCTCGAACACGACCAGGGTCTTGTAACGTCTCGGGCGCTCCTGGTCCCTTTTTTCCTTTTTCCTTTTCCTTTTCTTTTTCCTTTTTCCTTTTTCTTCTCAGTGCCGCATTGGCGCGTGGTTATAGTGAGATTACATGCTTAACTACTACAGAGCTAGCGAGAGCCTCAACGCTTGTTTGCTACCCCGGTCACACGGTAGCATTCCAGGCCAACTCGATATGCAAGCGAGCTACTTTGTACCACTCTGTACGGAGTATGTATTTCTCTGACCATTACAACTCTAATAACACCCCTTCCAGGGGGAGAGGGTCCGACAGACTGGTGCAGCGCCGTGTCAGGAATTCCCCAAGCGAGGTGTATTACGCCGTAGGGCATTCGCAGTAGTGAGCAGAGCCTGTAGAGAGTGTCAGGTGGTATTACTACAGTGGAGGCCGGCTGCTCTCCTTTTTAAAGTATCCCTACGCACTCTTTAAAATTATAAATCTACTACAATACTCTGTACGTCGGTTTCACAATGGGTCTGGCACCGGCCTGGCACCGATCTGGCGCGTCGTGCCGTAGTCTGTAGTCTCCTCGTCTCGTCTCCTCCTTGCAGACCACTTGTATCTCGGATGGCTACGCTGTACATACTACATACTACATACTATGCACACAATAATGATCCATCTCTCCGCATTGACGCCTGCCCAGACTGCAGTGCTTGTTCTGTTCCTGGCTGTTTGAGGACTGAAGACGACAACGACGACTGGTGACCCCTTGGCCTTTGATACCCCCCTCCACTCCCCTGCCCCGATCGGCCCATGTTACTTGTTCAGACGATTCGTGTAGCCACGCCAAGACCAGCCAGCTATGACGGGCGAACTCGATCTGCAGCCGCTGTCATCGTAGTAGGAGTGTAGAGTAGCAGAGAAGGCGTTGTCGTGGACGCCCACAGGACAATAGATTCATATATATATCACGACCCATCCCATCTCTTCTTTTCTTTCTTCTTCCCCTTTCCCTCCTCACACACAATCTTTTACACAAGTTCCAACTTTGTCCTTCACTTTCTTTTCTTTCTTTTTCTTCACAGGTTCTGCGAACCTTTTTCTTCTTTCACTCTTTGAGATTCTTGGCCGGTCCTACACTCTTTTTTTATTTATATATATTATATTATATCATCTTTTATTCTCTCTTCTTACTTTTACTTACTCTTTAACTTATTACTCCACCCCCTCATCTACCACCATGAAGTACTCTGCTGTCATTGTTGCTGGCCTCGGCCTCGTCAACGCCGCCCCCGCCCCGGCCGCTGCTCCCGTCTTGGCTGCCCGCGAGGTGCCCCAGGAGCACTCCCACAACAAGTTCCTCGACCTTGTCCGCACCTCCCTCAACCTCGACAACCCCAAGAAGATCCAGGACCCCGTCTTCGGCCTGCTCGGTAACGCTGCCGCTGCCGCCGGTGCCGGTGCCGTCACCAACACCGACTGTCTCCAGCAGGAGACCGCCGACCAGGCCTTCACTAACGCCAAGGCTGCCGGCGACGTCGTCGGCATGGCCGGCGCCCTCATGTACCGCGCCATCGAGCGCAACACCGGCGGCGTCGGCGTTGCCAGCGTCATCTGCAACGAGACCGCCACCAACCCCGAGATCGCCGCCCTCTCCCAGCACCAGGACCCGGCCTCCGCCAACGCCGCCTCCGTCAACAAGGGCATCACCCTCGAGCTCGCCAAGCAGCTCGCCGCCATCGGCGCCGACCCCCTGCTGGCCCTCGAGAGCGGCACCTTTGCCCCCGGCGACAAGAGCGACACCACCGGCGCCGGCAACACCTGCGACACCCAGACCGACGATCCCGGCTGCATCTTCTCGCAGAACCTGCTCGTCCTCGACGCCACCGAGGCCGAGATCAGTGCCGCCGTCGCCGGCATCACGCCCACCTTTACCGGCACCGGCGTCATCAGCGCCACCGACATTGACTTTGCCAACCTGGCCGTCGCCACCGGTGCCACCGTCTCTGTCGCCGCCGGCACCACCGCCGCTGCCGACGCTGCCGCCACCACTGCCGCTTCTGCCTCTTCTGCCTCCGAGGACTGCGTCCAATCGACTGTCACTATCATGACCACCGTCACCAAGGCTGCCGCTGCTGCCGCCGCCGCATCGACCGGCACTGCGTGCAGCACCATTGTCACGACCGTGCCCGCCTCCGAGGCCACGTCGCTGGCGCGCCGCAACCTCGCTGTCGAGCCCCTGTCCGCGCCCGTGCGCCGCGCCGCGCTCGACTTTGGCAGCTGCGGCAGCCCCACCATCCTGTTCGAGTCCGGCCTGGACGGCCGCAACACCGAGGCCTTTATCGCCGAGGACCAGACCGACTTCAACCACGGCTCCGCCCTCAACATTGCCGTCATTGCCGGCTTCATCTGCCAGCGTCTGGGCTCGCCCTGCAACGCCCCGGCCGACGTCCAGGCCAGCTGCACCAGCGCGTCGGCGGCGGCCGTCGCCACGACCCAGGACCAGGCGGCCGCCGATGTGTGGAACAGCATTCTGGGTGCTGATGCGGCTGCCGCGACCACGGCGGCGGCGGCTGTCAGCGCGTCGGCCACCGAGTCGTCGGTCGCCGTCACCATTACGCAGTGCTCGTAAACATTGCCTAGCACGATTCGTTATTACCTTTTTACTTCTTCACCCATTGATGAGACATGATTTTGAGATTAAGATTTGAGATTTGAGATTGAGATGAGATGATAACTTTGGAGAGAAAGAAAGTGGGACTCTGTTGAGGATGTGTCGTCATGTAGGATAGAAATTCAATTGCATTGCAAATGTTGAATATTGATTAATTGTGATTGCATTGAAGTGATTGAGTAATTGAAGGGACAACAAGTAAAAAAGGTAAACGAGTCGATGGCTTACACGACACAGTAAACAACACAGTGTGTATACTGTAACGCTTGAAGCGCGCGACTGTGGAGAACGGCTTAACGCGTCGACGCGTCTTTACAAAAGTGGCAATCACGACTATGTTGCTTCTGCTGTACCTGCATACAAGTATACAGCTACACAACTATACAGCTACACACCAGCCTATCAAGCATACACAGCGAAACAACACAAAAAGAATGCCTCACGCCGTGTCTGACCCGCCGTCGCCGGCGCAGGACGCCACCATGGAAGACACAACACCGACAGCGACACCAGCGCAGACGGCCGCGCCGGCAGCAGCAGGCACAGAAGAGACAGAAGAGACAGAAGAGACAGGAGAGACACAGACAACACAGACAACACAGACAACACACACATCACAAGAAACAAAAGAAGCACAGGAAGCACAGGAAGCACAGGAAGCACAGACAAATACACAGGAGAGCTCAGGCGCTGTCAAGATGGAGCTGCCGTCGAGCCCGCCCGGCGTTCGCGGCCATTTCGACGACATGGACGACGAGTTTGGCGACATGGACGACCTCGACATGGACGACATGGACGGCATGGAGATCACCGGTGCTGCGGCTGTGGCCAGCAAGACTGCCTCTGCCTCCGTCTCGGCCGGCCTGCCCGTGATGGTCAAGAAGGAGGCTGATGACAAGACAATCGCCGCCAAGATCGAGGGCGGCGCCCCGAACCTGGATCTCTTTGACGACGACGACGGCATGGAGGACCTCATGACCACCGAGTTCTCCGCCGACGGTGTGCTCAACCTGAGTGCCTCCGACGAGGGCGTCATGCGCCTCTTCTACCAGCGCCTGTTCCCCTGGCGCTATCTGTTCCAGTGGCTCAATCACAGCCCGACGCCCACCAACGACTTTGCCCACCGCGAGTTTGCCTTTACCCTGCAAAACGAAGCCTACCTGCGCTACCAGTCGTTTACCAGCGCCGACGACCTGCGCAAAGACGTGCTGCGCCTCATGCCCTCGCGTTTCGAGATCGGCCCCGTCTACACCGCCAACCCCGCCGACCGCAAGCTGCTCAGCGCCGCCGCCTTCAAGCCGCTCGCCAAGGAGCTGTGCTTCGATATCGATCTGACAGACTACGACGACATCCGCACCTGCTGCGACAAGACAAACATCTGCAACCTCTGCTGGCAGTTCATCACCATGGCCATCGAGGTCATCGGCGTCGCGCTGCGCGACGACTTTGGCTTCAAGCACATTGTCTGGGTCTACTCGGGCCGCCGCGGCGCCCACGCCTGGGTCTGCGACAAGCGCGCGCGCGCCCTCGACGACCAGAAGCGCAAGGCCATTGTCGGCTACCTCGAGCTGCTGCGCGGCAGCAGCCACGGCGGCAAGCGCGTCAACGTGCGCCGGCCGCTGCACCCGCACCTCAAGCGCAGCCTCGACATTCTCAAGAACCACTTCCAGGGCGACATCCTGCGCGACCAGGACCCCTGGGACACGCCCGCGCGCGCCGAGAAGCTGCTGGCCCTGCTGCCCAACAAGCAGCTGCAGGAGGAGCTGCGCGCGCGCTGGGAGGCGGCGCCCGGCCGCTCGTCGACGCTCAAGTGGGCCGACATTGACACCGTGGCCAAGACGGGCAGGATCGCCGGCCTGGACAAGACGGCCCTGCTGGAGGCGAAGCAGGACATTGTGCTCGAGTACACCTACCCGCGCCTGGACGCAGGCGTGTCCAAGAAGCTGAACCATTTGCTCAAGAGCCCGTTTGTGGTGCACCCCGGCACGGGCCGCGTGTGTGTGCCGATCGACGTGCGCAAGCTGGACGAGTTTGACCCGCTGGAGGTGCCGACGGTGCAGAAGCTGCTGCACGAGATTGACACGTACGGGGGCGATGGCGGCAGCGGGGGCGACGGAAAGGCGGGCGAGGAGGACAAGAAGCTGCAGGACTGGGAGAAGACGAGTCTGCGGCCGTTTATCGAGCAGTTCCGGTCGTTTGTGCTGGGTCTGATGCGCGACGAGGCGGACGTCAAGGTCAAGCGCGAGCGCAACGAGGGGATAGAGTTTTGATTGATTTGTCCTTTTCTCTGTTTGATTCTTTTTGATGCTTTTTGCTACCTTTCTTCTGTCTCTTCTTCTGTTACGACGTCTACATGGGTAATGAGGTTATTTGCGAATATATCACTGTTTCTAAATGGTAAATGAAATACTGATGCTTTATGCTTTGCTTGATATTTTCGGCTTCTATACTTGAATCTATGCACTCGCTGTTGGCTTATCGTCTTCCGCCTCGTCCATCGGGGTGTCGGCGTCTTCCGCGGCTTCGGCGTCTTCCGCGGCCTGGATGTCATTGATAGCCTGCGCCTCGGCCGCGGCCTCCTCGGCCTCGTTCTCGCCGTCCTCGTCCTCGCCCTCGTGGACCTGTGTGTTTTCCTTTTCCTTTTCTTTTTCCTCTGACCCTGCCTCGCCCTTGGCCTCCTTCGGCTGACCGCCCTCCCTCTTCAGCTGGCCGCCCTTGCGCTTGGGGATCGTCTTCTCAAAGGCCGTCGCCCAGTCGCCCGTCTCCAGCCACGCCAGCATAATCTCCACCACCTGGTTCGTCGTCAGCACCTGCCGGCTTGCCATCACCATGTACTCGCCAATCGGCAGCTTGGCCGTCCGGATCCCGCGCTCCTCGGCCCGCCGGTAGCACAGCCCCTTTTCGCGGTTCTTGTCCACGATGCCGCCAATCACGTAGCTCGTGTACGGCTCGAGGTGTGTCAGCGTGTGCGGCGAGTCCGACGTCAGGTACACAATGTCCTCTTGCTTGTATGTCTTTTGCGTCTTTTGCGCATCTGCCGCAGCCTCGCCCTCAACCTCGGCCACGGCCTCCTCTCTGATGCCCTTGACCTCGAGTGCCTGCTGCAGCACGGGCACGAGCGTGCCGCCCTTGTCGCCGCGCATCGCCGCGCTCGCCTGCCGGCCCGCCTCCTGGAAGTCGTCGTCCAGAAAGAACACGTTCTGCCAGCGCTTGTGCTGGCTCGCCAGCAGCGTCTCGTAGCGCTCGCGCATCTTGCCGCCCCACGAGCTGACATAGATGCGCGTCGCGTTTGTCGCCGCGCGGTTCGACGCATACGACCGCGTGACCTGGCTCGACATGGAGATGAGCTCGTTCTCGGTCATGAGGTGCTCAAAGGCGCAGTCAAAGATGAGGCTGACGGGCACGAGCGTGTGCTGCTTGGGGCGTGCAGGCTCTTCTGCAGCGCTGCCGTCACCGCCCGCCAGCGCCCTGGCCTCTGCCTTTTTCGCGCGCTGCACGGCCTGCTTGATCTGGCGCTTCTCTTTGCGCAAGCGCTTGCGGTCGTCGCGGCCGTCGTCCCACTTTTGCTTGCGCTTCATCTTTTTTTGCTGGTTCTTGGACATTGGCGTCGGCTGGGTGAGTGCGCTGCCGGGGATGGGAATGGGCTTGACAGCGGCCTTGATGGTCTTGGCCTCGCCTTCATTTTCGGTGATCGTCGTCGTCGTCGTCGGTGCCGAAGCTGAAGCCGCTGCCGGAGCTGCCTGGTCCTGAGCCAATTGGCTGGGCTCTGCCTGGGCAGGAGCTTCCGTAGCGGGTGCGGCAGCTGCAGCTGGTTCTGCTGTGTTTGTGTCCATCTTTGCGTTGTGTGTAGAGCTTGTACTGAATCTCTGTGTCAAAGTGTCGTCGCCGTGCCGGATCGCAGCCTTGCCGATTTTCCAATTTTTTTCGCTGCTAGTCACGTCGAAATTAAAGTGGGTCTTATATTTGCAGGACGCAGCCCTACGAACATTGCCTGTCGGTGATAATAGTACATAATATATGGAGGTGCAACGCTTACTGTGACAGGTTGCTCTTGAAAATAAAGGATTCACTGTGCTGAGGACGATCGAGGTGGCAGCAAGCACAGTGTATGACGGCCGCAGAGTCAATGGCCGAGCTGTCATCACGAGAGGACAGCCTGGGCAATCAGATAATGGCTGTGACTCGGGTAGTATCAGTGTCCCCTGGCCGTCTGATGATGTAGCAATCGGCAATCGATTGGTGGTCACCTGTCGTGGACTGAAGAATGTCTGCAGGGAGCTGAGTCTGGGACTTGGGCCCAGACATGAAGACAGTGTATTTAGCGAGTGCTGGCTCTAGTGTGAAAATTTAGGCTTATTAATGTTCCACTACTAAACACACCACCCGCTACGGCGCGTTAGGCCACACGCGTTAATGGCTTTTCGACGCGTCTCCCAGCTGACGGCACCTCGCAGCTGCACCACCATTGACTCGACTGCCTCTCCTCTCGACAACCTCTGATTTATATTGGCTGCCACTCGAGTTTTGGGGTGTCACGATTGTTTCCAACTATCTGCACATTTACATTAAATCGCCACCATGTCTTCCCGACCGGAGCTCAAGGTACGTCCTCCTCGACAGCTCTCCTCCGAGTGTAGCCCTTCGAGGCAGCATCGCTTCTCTTCATGTGCTGCTTGCTAACTATCAGGTCGACGACGAGCACGGCTTCATCCGCTACTTCAAGTCCCTCCCCAGTGTCGACAGCGACACCATCCGCATCTTTGACCGCAACGACTGGTACACCGCCCACGGCGAAGATGCCAACTTTATCGCACACACCGTCTACAAGACCACGTCCGTCGTCCGCCAGCTCGGCCGCAACGACCACACAGGACTGCCGTCCGTCACCATGACCGTCACCGTCTTCCGCCAGTTCCTGCGCGAAGCCCTGCTCAAGCTGGGCAAGCGTGTCGAGATCTACGCCAGCTCCGGCGGCCGCATGAACTGGAAGATTGTCAAGCAGGCGTCGCCCGGCAACCTGCAGGATGTCGAGGACGATCTGGGCCAGTTCGACAATGCGCCCATGATCCTGGCAGTCAAGCTGTCGGCACGCGCCAACGAGGCCCGCACGGTGGGTGTCTGCTTCGCCGATGCCACCGTGCGCGAGCTCGGCGTCAGCGAGTTTCTGGACAACGACCTGTACTCCAACTTTGAGGCGCTGCTGATCCAGCTCGGCGTGCGCGAGTGCATTGTGCAGGCTGACCGCACCGACTCCAAGGACCCCTCCAACAAAGCCGTGCGGGACCCCGAGCTGGCCAAGCTCAAGCAGATCATCACCAACTGCGGCGTGGCCATTGCCGAGCGGTCGCTCGCCGAGTTTTCCACCAAGGACATTGAGCAGGACCTGGCCCGCCTGCTCAAGGACGAGCGCGCGTCCATGGTGCTGCCGCAGTCGGACTTGAAGCTGGCCCTGGGCTCGGCGGCGGCGCTGATCAAGTACCTCGGCGTGCTGCACGACCCTAGCAACTTTGGCCAGTACCAGCTGTACCAGCACGACCTGTCACAGTTTATGAAGCTCGACGCGGCGGCCGTCAAGGCGCTGAACCTGATGCCGGGCCCGCGCGACGGATCCAAGACCATGAGCCTCTACGGCCTGCTGAACCACTGCAAGACGCCGCTGGGCGGTCGGCTGCTGGCGCAGTGGCTCAAGCAGCCGCTGATGAGCAAGGACGGCATTGAGGCGCGGCAGCAGCTGGTCGAGGCGTTTGTCAGCGACACGGAGCTGCGGCAGACGATGCAGGAAGAGCACCTGCGGTCCGTGCCCGATCTGTACCGTCTGGCCAAGCGGTTCCAGCGCGGCAAGGCGACGCTCGAGGATGTTGTGCGCGCGTACCAGGTGATTATCCGGCTGCCCGGCTTCCTGGGCACGCTCGAGGGCGTCATGGACGAGGCGTACCGCGTACCGCTGGACGCGGCGTACACGGACAAGCTGCGCACCATGTCGGACAGCCTGGCCAAGCTGCAGGAGATGGTGGAGACGACGGTGGACCTGGATGCGCTGGACAACCACGAGTACATTATCAAGCCCGAGTTTGACGACAGCCTGCGCATTATCCGCAAGAAGCTGGACCGGCTGCGCGCCGACATGGACCGCGCGTTTGCCGAGGCCGCGCGCGACCTGGGCCAGGAGCGCGACAAGAAGATCTTTATGGAGAACCACAAGGTGCACGGCTGGTGCATGCGGCTGACGCGCACGGAGGCCGGGTGCATCCGCAACAACGCGACGTACCAGGAGTGCTCGACGCAGAAGAACGGCGTGTACTTTACCACCAAAGAGCTGCAGGCGCTGCGGCGCGAGTTTGACCAGCTGTCGCACAACTACAACCGCACGCAGAGCAGCCTGGTGTCGGAGGTTGTGGGCGTCGCGGCGTCGTACTGCCCGGTGATTGAGAAGCTGGCGGGCGTGCTGGGCCACCTGGACGTTGTGGTGTCGCTCGCGCACTGCGCCGTGCACGCGCCCATTGCCTACACGCGGCCGACGATCCACGCGCGCGGAGCCGCGGGCGGCCGCACGGTGCTGCGCGAGGCGCGCCACCCGTGCCTGGAGATGCAGGACGACGTGCAGTTTATCACCAACGACGTGACGCTGGACCGCAGCGAGTCGTCGTTCCTGATCATCACGGGGCCCAACATGGGCGGCAAGTCGACGTACATCCGGCAGATTGGCGTGATTGCGCTGATGGCGCAGATCGGCAGTTTTGTGCCGTGCAGCGAGGCCGAGCTGACGGTGTTTGACGCGGTGCTCGCGCGCGTCGGCGCCAGCGACTCGCAGCTCAAGGGCGTGTCGACGTTCATGGCGGAGATGCTCGAGACGGCCAACATTCTCAAGTCGGCGACGGCCGAGTCGCTGATCATCATCGACGAGCTGGGCCGCGGCACGTCGACGTACGACGGCTTCGGGCTGGCGTGGGCCATTTCCGAGCACATTGTGCAGGAGATTGGCTGCTTTGCGCTCTTTGCCACGCACTTCCACGAGCTCACGGCGCTCGAGGACAAGTACAAGCAGGTGTCCAACCTGCACGTCACCGCCCACATCTCGGGGACGGACGAGGAGAAGCAAAAGCAGCAAAAGGGAGAGCAGGAAAAACGAGAGGTCACGCTGCTCTACAAGGTCGAGCCCGGCGTGTGCGACCAGAGCTTCGGCATCCACGTGGCCGAGCTCGTGCGGTTCCCCGACAAGGTGGTGCGCATGGCCAAGCGCAAGGCCGACGAGCTGGAGGACTTCACAACCAAGCACGACGAGGCGTCGCTGCTGGGCACGCACTACAGCAAGGAGGACGTCGAGCAGGGCAGCGCGCTGCTGAAGAATGTGCTGGTGCAGTGGAAAGAGCAGGTCGCGGCGGCCAAGGCGCGAGGCGCCGACGGCGAGGCCCCGAGCAAAGACGAGCTGGTGGCCAAGCTGCGGGAGCTGGTGGCCGGCGACGAGAAGCTGCTGGCCAACCCGTTCTTCCAGTCCATCAAGGCCTTGTAAGGTGGACGGCTTGTCTGGTCTATGATTGTTTGTGATTGTTTGCTTGTTTGCTTGTTTGGTTTGATGCTTTGTGTACTACAGCGATATGACGAGGTTACGGGATTAATTTGGATTTAATACAAGGAATTACAACCACGACAACATTCAAATGAAGCTTCACGTATGACATTGGTTGGCCAGAAATGTTTATTTAATATTTCATGATACTGCAAGAGTGTTGTTAGCAATGAACACAGAACGCTCAAGAGTATGAGAGAAGGATAAAATGCAGAGCATGCCAGGAGCTCAGAAATAGAACAATGTGAAAGTTATTTAATCATTAAATAATTTCAGAAACAGCCTCTGAAGCTAAGGTATCATCACGGCAACCTGGCAGGTCTGGAGAGGGTGGAGTGTATGTGCAGAAGAAGACTTACCAGAAAATCTCTGCTCCCTGTCGGGTGTGCGCATATATACAAAAAAAATCAGTCGCATGTGTTGTTATCAAAAGTATGCTCTCGCGTCGCTTGGGTCGTGTCGATCCCATTATCTTCCTTCCGTCACGAGGAAGGGTATCGCTGCTATCGTCGTGTTGTGCGTTGTGTCGTCACCGCCGTGTCGTCTGCTCCCCCGTTCGCCTTGCTACAAATTCTTATGCGGCGTTGGGGTCGGCAGAGAAGGTCTTGACCTCAATGCCGTATGCCGCCTTCAACCGCTCGGCGCGGACAGCCTCGTAGTTGGGCGAGTGGATGACTGTCTGTTAGCAATGTTGGAGATATAAAAAAAACCATAGAGAAGAAAACTTACCACCACCACGGCCATCACCCAGCTGCTCAATCGTCTCCTCACCCGGCCGCCTCCGGTTCTTCCGCAAAGCCTCTTTCCGCTCGTAGCCGTCAATCTCTGTGTCCTTCTTGAAGCCATTAAAGTGGCCGCCAGTAAAGTCAAAGACAAACAGCACAGCGGCTGTGAACGCGCCCATGCCGACTATCCGAGGCATCTTGCCAGCTGTGGTTGTTAGCGAGGACCTCAATGAGCGTAGAGTGAGGAGTAGAACATACATGAAAGACCAAAGGTCGCACCACCCAGGAAACCACCAACTGCTGTGTTGTAGGCATCGTCCTTTTCGCGCAGGTTGGCCATGGCCACCCGCGAAAACTCAAACACGCCACCGACGGCAGCAAATGATGCTATCGTGCCGCCTGTCCGTGTGAACACGCCCATCGCACCGACATTGCGCTTCTGTAGCGAGTTCTGCAGCGCCGACAGGAAGAAACCGGCACCGCCCACCACCATGGTGCCCTTCACACCGGCACCGAGAGCATCCTGGGGATGGTACACGTCGCTGTCGCCGCCGCCGCCGTGCCCTGTCATTGTGTCTGGTTTTTTTTGTCTTTTGTCTTTTGAGTCTTGTCTTTTGCGTCTCGCGTTTGAGCCTCCGAGGGGAAGACCGGGTATCTAGGCGTCGACGATGTTTAAAGCAGCCGATGCAATTGAAAGATCAGATGAAGAAGAAGGACAGAGGTCAGAGGAACAGATGAAAGAGCTCGGGGAGGAGGAAGGAGAGAAGGGCGTGCGTGGGAATAGAATAGAGAAGAGAGAAGAAGAATTGGGGAGAGGAAGAAGGGAAAAGGTTTGGCAGATGGGGAGAGGAGCGAAATATCACCAGTGGGAAACTTCGGCTTTGTGGATTCAGGACCACCAATTGGTTTATGCGCGCTGTGATTGGCCCGCTGGCCTTCCGCTAGATAATTATACACGTGATGTGCTTAGTCAATTTCCAGCTCTCGCGTAGCAGCCCCACCTGGAGCCCAAGAGCTTCTTCCTTCTTCCCTGCCAACCAGAAGCTGGCAAGGGTCCACCGGTAGCTCTTTCCCCTCACTAAATCACTAAACGGTGGTGCATTGGTGTACTGTACCGTACCTTGCCTACTGTCGAAATCAAAGAGGCAACAGCCAAACGCCAAGCGCAGTGATCTGTACTGCGGCAAGGCTACATACGTCAGCATCAGAACTGCACCTTCCGTTTCGGATCCCAGCACCAAACAGCTTCCTTCTTAACACGTCTATTTGGTAGACGACAGCAAAGGGAAGGTGCATCCAGCAGTCGGTGATTAGCCTCGTGATTACATACACACTCTCGCCGCTACTAACGACCGCCGCCTAAGAAAGTCGCCTCACGCCGACGTCAATTTCACGTCCTCAGCCCGCACAGCTAACGAGAGCGCCTCGTCTCGTCCACTCTATATAATTATAGTCTTATACACACGCATCGGCATTCCACACCACGAAACTTCTTTGTCTTACTATTATTCAACAGCTCGCCGTCCTCGCCGTCCTCCTCCCCCCGTCCCCCCCCCCCCCCCTCGACAGCCTCGTCTAGACCACGACCATTTGATACACGATACACGATACACGATACACAATACTTTATACTTTGGATCTGCAGCAGCAGCCAACCGAAACCACCCCTTCGTGCTCCCAGTGCGACCTACAAGCGTGCCTCTGGGTTGGGGAAACGGGCAACTGGAAACACTTCGGCCGATCCGGTCCCCTCCTCTCCAGGCAGACGCCAAAAAAATAAAGAGGAGACGGAGCACACACCAGCCCTTGGCCACCACAGGGATACTCTGTACTAGCAGCTGCTGCTGAGTATTGTCTTATTCATTTTACGTATATCGACTGCTGCTCTGCTGTGCGCTTTGCGGTTGCCTGCCGTCGCCAGCCCAACTGCTCGCGCCCGAAGAGCTCTGTCGATTTGTCACTGAGCAGGTATGTCGAATGGAAAGCATGCAGAAGCCGTCACCAGGCACCCCTTCACACCGGGCATCACCCATCCTCCTCCTCCTTGTCCTACCCTACCCCATCGGTGTTATTGACATCGCCTGTCTGCAATATGCATCTGCCTGGCACGATGTCTCTATCGTCTCCAAATCCATGCCAGTCTCCGTCATACTTCCCATGACATTTTTCTACTCTGCCCTGCCTCATTTACTATATGCCACACCCTTGGCTGCCATTGACGCCTCCATCACCACCCCCATAACCCCATACATTGCCCATCCATGCTGTCCAAGCCCATGTCCGTCCCCAGCATGGCTCTGCCAGAGACTGCACAGCTCGTCTACTTTGCCAGAAGAGCGCTCGATGGCAGGAAACGCAAACTAATACGTGCAGTCATGAACCCCCCTCATCACATAACAACGCGGTCGATAGGACTGCCGCCGCCGCCCTTTGTAGAAGAGTCGCCTCATGAAGCATTCGGTGCACCAGTATTCACACGTACGTATTCCTTTTTTATTTTTATTTGATGCGTTTCTTCTACTTCATTTACAAAAAGACTAACACCACCAGCCGGGAGATTTGCCCCGACATGGCTCGAGGACTTCATCACCGGAGAGCTGTACACCGGCAATGGCAAGGTTGGCTGCACGGCCACCGACGCCCCCGTCGACAGCGAGAACAAGGACAAGCGCCACATGCTCTTGATCAAGGGCCACCAGAGCTTCCAGGAGGGGTCTAGTGAGCCCTACAAAATGGCCGACGGCAGCCCATGCGACGAGGTGTACTCTTGCGTGTGCCAGAACTGCCGGCATCACTTCACCTTTTACATCTGGCGCTCGCTCCCAGACAAGATCAGCAACAGCAGCCGTACGCTGTGTGGTCTCACGCGCAAGAACCAGGACGACCCTTTCCACCATCTTCTCCGTACCGAAAGCCAGATGCACTGCCCCAGCAGCATCAACAACAAGTACTACCCCTTCCTCGGAAGCTCTACGTTTGTCTGCTCGGCTGTCAAGTGCCCCTTCAAGGTCTGCATGGAGATCTCGGGACCCCGTCTTACGGACGAGTACCTGTCCGTCCTCTCCGACAACGAGAAAATCAAAGAGCGGCGACGGGTCGCAGTCGAGACCGAGCCCGAGAGGTTTGCCGATGTTGCTAACATTGCACCGGATGCCCTCCTCTACCTGCGCTTCTACATGCGCGACATTGTCGAGGCCAAGCACGACGGCTCTGGAATTCCCGACACTGACAAGAAGATTGACCAGCGGAATAAGAAGTTCTACATCCAGTTCGGCAACGGACCAGAAGCCCACAAGCTGTTCACCTTCCTTGGCTTTGTAGAGGTTGTCGAGGAAGAGAAGCACTCCTGGAGAGTGCCCGCGCCGGCAATCACACGCCCAACACAGCCCGGCTCGCAGCTTGCCTTTTACCAGGACATCAAGAGCGAAATCGAGACCATCATGGGCAGAGTCACCCAGACCCTCAAGCCCAACGCCGCCATCAGCTTCATCACCAACGCGCTCGACTTTGCAGACTACCCGCAATCCCCGTCCGCAGGAAAGATAGAGTACAAGGCCGAAGACTACGCCAGCCTGGGCCTGCTGCCCAACATGCACGAGTCCATCTTTTGGTGGGCTTTCCGGTGCCAGGCCCAGACGTGTCCCCAGGAAGAGCTGCGGTTCTTTGAGGCTGCCGAGCGTCTTGCGGAGGGCCGGAACTGCGACGATCTGATTGCTCGGATACAGTCTGTTGCCGACCAGATTGCCAAGAGCAACCTCCCAATCTACACGGCAGACCAGGACGACTATGAGTTGCAGATCGCCAAGCAGATGTCACTCACCCAGGACGTGCAGCCGTCCAGCGACGCCAATAACGTCGAGCACGAGTACACCTACTTTGGCCTCGCCGAAGGACAGCGGTCGGACAAGGAAGTGGCTGACAAGTTCCGCGAGTGCATCAAGAGCTACCCGTCGCAGAGGTCTGGCTACCGGACCAAACTTCTCAAAATTGCCCGCTACCGTGACAATCCCATGCTTAGAGAACTGGCCACGCAGGATATCAGCCTGGACGAGGCGCTCGAGTATTTGCGCGTCACCCGCGATACCGATATCTCCTATTTGGTTAGTACCACACAGGCATATATCGAGTCTAGCGAGCTCGACGCCGGGCTGGCCGCGGAGGCGCTCAAGGTCGTCGGCGACAACCAGAACCCCAACGACCGCGAGATCCTGTACAACCTGGCTAGCTCCCTCCAACTCGATTCGGCAACACCCCAGTTCGAAACTGCACTGGAGTCTGCCTTCAACACGGGCTCGGCACCGGCCCCGCTGTACCTCCCTGTTGGCCTGGACAACATCCGCAACACGTGCTACCTCAACAGCATTCTGCAGTATCTCTTCACCGTCAAGGAGATCCGCAAGATTGTTCTCGAGTACGACAACTATGCTCTTCCCAACACCCCGGAAAGTCTCGCAAGCCGACGCATCGAGCCCGGCCAGAACACGCTGAGCATGGCCGAATCATATGCAGGCCGCCAGTTTGTCACGCAGCTGTCCATCTTGTTCCAGGACCTGATCACGAGCCAGGCTAAGCGCATCCGGCCTCCCCAGCGCCTCGCTCTCGGCGCCCTGAAGAATGCTGCACAGCTGGAGGCCGACGGCAAGGCCATTGCGAGCCGCCAGACTCAGACTCAGAACCAGTTTCTTCCCTTTTCCTTGGATAGTATGCCTTCGATTGCCCCGCCCGTTCCTCCGCGGAGCCCTGCAGTGATTGCCAACCCCCCTTCTTCGCCCAACCTGCCTTCTGTCCAGCGCGCAGAAGTTGCTGATGTCTCGGACACTATTAGTATCAAGAGCTCAGAGACGCTTGTCGACCTGACCGAGGTTGACGGATCTGTTGGCGAGAAGGCTGATGCTGAGCACGCCGAGCACGCCGAGCACACCGAGCATGTTGAGCATGTTGATCATGTGGAAAAGGCTGAAAAGGCCAAAGACACTGATCAGGCTGAAGAGACAAAGCACGCTGAGAATGTCGCCCAGGCACCGCCAAGCGAGCCCGAGGCTACTGTGGAATCATACATCGACCTTGGACTCAACGACAGCAGCGTCACGGGCACCGACCAGCAGGACGTGGAAGAGGTGATGGGCAACATCATCAGCCACCTGCGCGCCGCCATCAAGGCGACCGGGGAGGATTCCGACACCGACATGCAGACAGACCCTGTCACGGACACATTCTACTGGACCAGCGCCACCTACACCAAGAAGATTGCAGACGACAACTATAGCAGGCTGGTGTCACCGGGCCGCGTCATGACAGCCTACCCCAGCGACAAGAACGAGGTGATCACGTTGCTGCAGGGCCTCGATATGAGTTTCCGGCGCGAGTTTATTACCGAAAACGGCCTGGAGCAGTTCACATCGATTGTCAAGCTGCCGCCCATCCTCCACATCCACATTCAGCGCACGACCAGCACCGGCGGCAAGAACATGACCGCCATTCAGATCCCACAGGTCCTGCACCTAGACCAGTTCATGGACTGCGACCGGGACTCTGAGCTATTCAGCAAGCGGAAGAGGGCGTGGAATCTGCATGAGCGCTTCGCCGGTCTGACAGGCTACATCAAGCCATCAGACCCTAATGAATCCCTTGGAGACTTTGCCCAGTTTGTGGAGTCTGACAGGAGCATGATCCAGCAGTACCTCACACAGAAAGCCGCGACAAAGCCGGCCCCTAGCCCGGGGTGCGGCAGCGGTAGCCAGAACGAGCCGATGGATGTTGACAAAGCCGCCTCGGATCCTTCAAACCCGTCAAATCCGGTCCCTGCGGCCGACGACGATGCCGGTTTCGTCATGATCAACAGCGATGTTCAAGAGTGGATGGACAAAGAGGCCATTGGCATGCAGCCTCCCGCGGCCGTTGTCGATCTCACGGAAGAGTCGACACAGTGGGCTTCGCTGCCAGAGACCAACAAGTTCTTTGAGGAAGCCGCGCAGATGACGGACGAGGAGATCGCGGAGGCCATCAGCCACGAAGGCGTCGCCAAAGACGCCGTCACTTCAATCCTGGACGTCCAAAAGGAAATGGTCGAGATTAACGTTGAGCTCGACAGCCTCTTTGACGATGTCCGCGCGCCCCAGAACGAGTATCTGCTGCATGCCGTCGTGTGCCACGGCGGCTCGACGGGAAAGTCGGGCCACTACTGGGTCTGGGTGTACGACTTTGAGCGGCGCGTGTGGCGGCGCTATAACGACAGCGAGGTCACGCAGGAGGCCAACAACGACGCGGTCATCCGGCAGCTGCAGTCGGGCGAGCCCTACTACCTGGCCTATATCCGAGCGTCCGAGGTCGAGCATCTCGTCAATGTCCAGCTGCGCCAGGAGCCGCCGCCGCCGCCGCCGCCCATGCTACCGTCGGCACATGACGACGGCGACCAGATGCCGCCGCCACCGCCGCCGCGCCCTGGCCATAAATCCATTCCGTCGGTGAAGTTTGCGCCTCCGCCGACACCCGCGCCGCCGCCTGCCTACGACGAGGCCAGTGCCGATGACGAATACTACAACAACCAGCTGCAGTCGTTTGCCGGCGTGGCGCCCACAGCAGCAGAAGCGGGCAGCGACGTGGAGATGACGCCTGTCCCATAGTCCGGCCAGCAACAGAGTCACTCCCCGCTGCAAGACATTACCGAGAAGAACAAGAATACCGGCAACGAGGTGATTGATGGAATGTAGGACGAGATCCTGGGCAATACCTCTGTGGCGATTGAGCGCGATTTTGGGTCAATCAACTTTGCGGATTTCAAATGTAAGAAAGTCTTTGATAAACTGCTGTCGAGGATGGGCTGCGTACGGGGCGGCGATGGCGGAAAGGGCGGCTTCAAGGGAAATCAAGGCATTGGAGGTGGCGATGGCGGTGAAAAGCGCAAGTGGTCTCCGGCAGAAAATATCCCGGCCGAACCCAACGAGGCCGGCGAGATTATGGACGACTGCAGCAGCCAGAGCATCTCGGAAGAACAACAGGCCGAGTCTGGGCCCGAGTCTGGGCCCGAGTCTGAGCCCGATCAAGGCCATCAACAGCAAGGGTGGTTTCGCTACGACTCGGCAGACCACGAAGGGTCCAGCGCCACCTCGTTCTCGACACATGCTAGTTTGTCAAGCAGCCCGAGGCCCTGCTACGATTCTGACTCCTCGCCGTCCACTGACGGTTCATCGGATGGCGGAGAAGAAGACTCGGTCGTCCGATCCTGGAATGTCAGCCCGGCAGGCGCGCCTCTCCGGTTCCCCTTCTATACGCAAACCCAGGCCCAAGCCCAAGCCCAGTCGACGGTAGACAAAAGGCCCTTATTACTCACTTCTGCTGACAAGACAGCGAAACGAGGGATGGAAGATCTGTCCAGCACACCTGGTTCACGCAGCAGGAAACGTCAGAAGAGGTGATGCGGCGGCTGTGTCTTTTCTGTCTCATGTATTCACGTCTGGTGTCTTGTCTTTTGCATCCTTTCCTCCTGTCTATTTCGTTTATTTTTCCTGTTCAGTTTTCAGTTTTCATCTTTTTACTTCATTGTTATTGACCTCGATGCACATTGGATTATCATTTCACACACTCAGCATCAGCACAGAGCCCTTTCAGCATGCATTCATGGCGTTATTACTAGATATCCAATAAATCAGCGTTTGTTGAGTTGTTTGAATTATAAGAATAGGCATGAGTGGACAGCCAACCGGCTCCGGGGCACTTATAACGGTAATGACATAATCACGGATGACAGCAAGTGATTATATTCGGTAGTCAGTAAGCTGCGGTTGGCCGCTCGACTATGGCGTAATAGGCGGCCAAAACACGCGACGCCCTAGACGTGTCATGTCACCACCAAGCCTTTAGTAAAGCAACCAAGACAGCCCGTCGCTGCAGGTGCGGACAGGATGTCCGACAGCGTGACACCATCGTCGATTCAGTATCGGATAGCTGTATATCCTGTCCAGCCATGGCTTCCACTGTATGGATGCAACCATATCGTATAGTATCGCAGATGGCGCAAGATGCAGCTTTGGTGATGTTATATCCACGGCGGCACAGTCCGATTTCTTGGCTATAAAGGTCTGGTGATCGACCAGACGAGTGAATGCTGCGGCAGACCGCAAACTGCATTAGACTGTAATCCAGCATCTACAATGCCGTCAACATCAGCCAGAGACGCCCCGGTGCCCATCGGCTTGCAGGGTGCCTCCGACGACGTCCTGCGCGGCACCGTCAAGGTCGACCGCAAGTACGGCATCGACGCCGACGGCAAGAAGAAGCGCATCCTGCTGAACGCGTTTGACATGAACGGCGTCGGCCACACCAGCATCGGCCAGTGGCAGAACCCCGAGGACCACAGCCCCGAAAAGAACCGGCTGCCCTACTGGGTCAACCTCGCCAAGCTGCTCGAGCGCGGCAAGTTCAACGCGCTCTTCCTCGCCGACAACTTTGGCTCGCACAACATCTACAAGGGCAGCCATGCCCCGGCCATCCGCGCCGGCGCACAGTGGCCCCTCTACGACCCCTTTGTCATCATCTCCGCCATGGCCGCCGTCACCAAGACGCTCGCGTTCGGCATCACGTCGTGCACCACCTTTGAGCCGCCCTTTCTGCTCGCCAAGCGCTTCTCGACACTCGACCACATCACCGAGGGCCGCGTCGCGTGGAACATTGTCACCAGCTGGAGCGACGCGGCGGCCCGCGCCAACGGCTACGACGCGCTGCCCTCGCACCAGGCCCGCTACGAAAAGGCCGAAGAGTACATGGACCTCGTCTACAAGCTCTGGGAGGGCTCGTGGGCCGACGGCGCCGTCGTCAGAGACGCGTCCACCACGACCTACACAGACCCGGCCAAGGTGCGCGAGATCGCCCACGACGGCAAGTACTTTCGCTCCCACAGCGCCCACCAGGTCGACCCCAGCCCGCAGCGCACGCCCCTCATCTTCCAGGCCGGCGTGTCGCCCGCGGGCGCGTCCTTTGCCGCCAAGCACGCCGAGTGCGTCTTCACCGGCGGCGTGAACACGGCCATTGTGCAGCGCAGCATTGAGCGCACGCGCCAGCTGGCCGTCGAGCAGGGCCGCGACCCGTACTCGATCAAGTTCTTTGTCTCGTTCACGCCCGTGCTGGCTGCCACAGAGGAAGAGGCCCGCGCCAAGACGGAGCGCTACCGCCAGTACGGCAGTCTCGAGGGCAACCTTGCCCAGCACTCGGGCATCAGCGGCATCGACCTCGGCCGCTTCCCCCTGGACGAGGAGTTCCCGACCGACCCCAACCACCCGCTGTACGAGGGCCTGTCCGAAGGGTCCAAGCAGCGCCTGCTGGCGCGCCCGTCCGGCATCGACCGCTGGACCCCGCGCAGGATTGCCGAGGAGCGGTACATTGGTGGCAACAGCGTGTACAAGACGGGCACGGGCAAGACGGTGGCCGACGAGATGGAGCGCTGGATCACCGAGGCCGACATTGACGGCTTCAACATTGGCCACGTCGTCGTGCCCGGCGCATGGGAGGACGTCATCGACTACCTGCTGCCGGAGCTCGAGGCGCGCGGCTGGCTGGGCGACGGCGACTACCCGGTGCCCGGCGGCACTGCGCGCGAGAATCTATACAACACGCCCGGCGACGCCCACCTGCGGGCCACGCACCCTGGGCGCAAGTACCGCTTTGTTCCTGGAGAAGAAGGCAAGCCGGCAGGCAAGGCAGACGAGGCAGTCAGGGCAGACGAGGCAGTCCCTGGCGTCACAGTCAGTGTGGCAGCGTAGCCATAAGTCTCGTTATTCTGTCAAAGCCATAGTTTTTGATATATAATTACCGGGACTTGAATGATTGAGCAGCCAGACAACAACGGCCAAGAAAGACGTGATGGTGTATAGCTTAGTCATCGCCCGATCTCGCACTGCAGGAATGGCGTCAGATGCCGCCGCGATTTGATGCGCCGGCTATCTGCAACACCGGCAGTAGTATAAATGTAAATGTTTCACGTGTTGTAGTAATCAGAGAATCAAACCCATAAAAAATAACAGAAATCAAGAATGGCCCCGTTGCTCGATCACATTGTCATTCTGCTGCCGCAGCCGGCTCTCGATGCCCTGCCGTCGTGGCTGACCGGCGCATTTACCGTCGTCAAAGGCGGCCAGCACGCCGGCGGCACCACGGCCAACCAGCTCGTTCTCCTGGCCGACGGCGTCTACCTGGAGCTGATCGCCTTTGTCGGCACCGACGAGGGCCGGCGCGCCCACCGATGGGGTGCCGAGCCAGAAGGCCACGTCATCGACTGGGCGCTCAGTCTCGCCGGCGACGACCCGGGCCTCGTCGACACCGAGTTTGCCGCGATCCAGAAGCAGGTCGCTGCAGCCGGTGCAGGGCTCGCGTACAGCAATCTTGCAGCAGGCGGCCGCACTCGGCCCGACGGCGAGGTGCTGGAATGGGCCACCTCGGCACCGACCGATGCTGCTTCCGATACTGCTTCTGTCGAGGCGCATACGCAAATAGTCGGCGTGCTGCCGTTCTGGTGCCTGGACAGGACACCGCGGCGGCTGCGCGTGCCCTATGAAGAAAACGAGGGCGTCCTGGCAAAGCACCCGTGCGAGGCCGTCGGCGTCTCCGGCGTGACTCTGCGCGTGGCCGATGCGGCACTGCGCGACCGGCTGCGCAAGGCATACGATGCGGTGCTGCCGCGGACGGCCGATGACGAGTGGTCTATAGGTGCGCCGACGCCTGTCTCCGGCGGACGCGTGGCACACTTGCGCCTGGGCCTGGCCGGCGAGAGCGATGAGGCGGCGTCTGTCGCGGCCGGCCACCGGGGCTCGATCGAGCTGAGCCTGTTTACCAATGGCAAGACGGGCACGGTCGGCGGCTACCTCGTCGACGGATGGCGGTTTGAGATTAAGCTGGAGTAGATCAAGAGTAACGGAGCAAGGGAGACAAGATGAAGAGAAATTCACAATTTATTATGTTCCCAACGCCCTGCTTATGCAAAAGTAAAAGTCAAAACAAGTAAGAAGAAAAGGAAAGAAGAACAGAAGAAAAGAGTAGACAACACGGAACAAGATATAAATCACAACACAATTAAAGGGTAGAAAGCAAAGCGAACAAGGAGAATCAGGAAAAAAACACTCTACCGGCCTAGTTCCGCTTCTTGCTGTCGGCACTCTCGGCGCCGCGCTGCGTGGAAAAGGCACAGAACTTGTCCTTGATCGCCACCACCTCGTACGTGCCCTCCTGGCTCGCCCGCACCACCTTGCGGTGCTCGTACGAAATGTCGTGTCGCGTCTCCAGCACCTGCACGCGCTGGCCCTTGCGCGCATTCGTGCTGCGCGTGTACGTAAACTCAAACGGCGGCGTGCCGCCAAACTCAAACACCATCTCCACGGCGCCGCCCTCGTGGATGTCCGAGCGCGCCGTGCGGCCCTGCGACACGCGCACCGACGGCAGTGGGTGGATCACGCGCGTCAGGTTGACGGCCGCGCGGCACTCGGATGCCTTGTCGGTGATGCCCGTAATCGTGAAATCACCGGGCGCCTCGGCCACTCGCCGGAACGTGGTCGTCGACGACGAGCCCTTGCGCGCGACGCCGCCAAACGTGTACCACACGTCAAACGGCGGCGTGCCCGACAGCGTGTAGCTGATGCGCTCGCCGACGCAGTAGTCGGTGCGCGACTCGAGGGCGTATATGTCGGGTGCCTCGAACAGCTGCACCTGCACGGACGAAGCAATACCAGCCGACGACGACGACGACGACGATGACGACGACGAGCTGCCGTACTCTTCCAGCTTCTGCTGGCAGCCGCGGGCATCGCGGACCTTGCGGATGCGCACCGTCTGGGTGCCCGGGCGCAGGTGCTGGCGCGGGATCTGCAGGCCGTAGTTGTGCGTCATAATCGACGGCACGCGGTACGTCTCGGCCGCCATGGCGCCGCTCGAGTGCTTGACCTCGACCTCGACGTAGAACGGCGGCACGCCCGTCAGCACCATGGGAATAAGGTCTTCGTTGTCCTGCTCGGCCATGCAGTACTTGAACGACTGGCCAGCCTTGGCAAACACGGCCGTGGGCTTGGCATAGACGGTCTGCTGCAGCACCATATCCTTGCTGATGCTGCTGCCCTTGCCCTTCTTCTGGCCGCTGCTCGCCTTGATGTTGTTATACAGGCTGTCGGCAGGAGGGGCAAACTCGTAGCGGTAGGTGCCGGCCTTGCTGGTGTCCATCTGGATCGAAGCACGGCTCAGCGCGGCGTCGAGCTGCTTGTGGATAAGCGACGCCGCCTGCGAGCCCTTGGCGGGCTTGTGGCGCACATCGTACTCGACGTGGTAGGGGGGCGCACCGCGCAGGTCAACCTCGAAGCCGTCGACATCGCCCTCGCAGACGTCCTGCTTGACAAACAGGCTGTCGGCCTGCTGCTGGACAGACTCGGTCTTGACAATGGACAGCTGCGGGCGCGCGAACCAGTCGACCTCGAACAGCGAGCTGGCCTGGTCGACGAGGCCGCTGCACTGGTTGTCGCGCACATCGACAATCTCGTACGTGCCGCGCTCGCCGATCTGCAGGAAATCGTTGCCCGACTTGAGCGTGCGCGTGAGGAGCGCGCCGGGGTTGGCAGACTTGCCCTCGTTGTCGAGCTCCGTGCCCAGGTTGCGGTACGACACAGTCCAGGGACCCTCGCCCGTGAGGCGCAGCGGCAGACGCACGCTGGCATCCTCGACGACAAACACGCGGCGCTTGTTCTCGACGAGGCCAAAGGCGGCACGCGGCCGCTGGCGGCGCACACTAATCTTGAGCTCGTCGCCGGTGCCCTGGAGGAATGTGCGGCAGCCGCTGCGGTCGTAGACGCTCGTCAGCGCAATTGTGTACTCGCCGCCCTGGTTAAGCGCAGGGGTCTCGATGCGGTAGCCGTGCGACTCAATGTTCTCGACCTTGAACGGCCGGCGCTTGCTCTCGTGCAGCAGCATGTACTCGAGCGTGAACGGCGCCTCGCCAGACAGGACGACGTCGACACCGACAGAATCCTGCAAGCACGCGTTGACCTTGCCGGTCGGGTGGTCAATCGAGGCCCGTGCGGCGGGCTTCACGTTCTGCTCGAGCGCCATGTCAGAGCCGGTGAGAGGCTGGGCCTTGTAGACGGCGTCGTCGATAGAGCGGAAGATGTAACGGTGCTGGCCGGCTGTGCGGGGAATCAGCTCGAGCTGGTAGCGCATGCCGGGGATCTGGACCTTTTCGTGGCGGATGGCGCCGTTGGAGCTGACGTCGTAGCGCACAAGGAAAGGAGGTGTGCCGACAAGGTCCAGGTCGACGCGCAGGCCAACTGAGTTGCCGCCGCAGCTGTCGGGGATGCCCTCGGAGCGGATAGACAGCTTGGGCTCGAGCGGGTTCAGCAGCAGGCACGACGCAGGCTCCTGGACATCGCCCTCGCACGAGTTGGACGACACCGACTTGAGAGTGTAGAGACCAGGGGCCGAAATAGGGGGCATCTCATCGGCGTGGCGTGCGGTAAACGTCTCCGTAGTCACAATGTCGCCGTGGTCGCCGCTCTTAGTCAGAGAGTCAATGGGCGAGAACTGCCAGGTGAGCGTGTGTGCAGTGCCGTCCTCGGGGCGGCGCACGCCGGGAATCTGGTAGCGCACAGGCAGGTTGGTGTGCTTGCCGCGGGCGACCTTGAGAGGCTGGCGCAGGTCGCAGCCCTGCAGACGAACACGGGGCCGCTCGCGCACGTGGAAGCTCTGCACGAGGTGCTTGGCAGGACGCGGGCGGACCTCGTGGTCCTCGATGGGCTCGTTGTACTTGGCGACGTTGCCAAAGGCATCGTGGACCTCGTCGATCGAGTAGCGCCACTCACCGCCCACATGCATCGTCTCGTTAAGGCCGACAGAGACGTGGCGCGACCGGGCCCAAGAGATGTCGGCGTCGCCCTCGGCGGGGACATTAGCAGCAAACGCAGGATCGGCATAGTCGGGGTCGATGGCCTCGTGCGAGCCAGGGGAGCTGGGCACGCGCGAGGGGAAGGTGCCCAGCAGCGGCGACTGGAAGCCGTCGGGCTGCAGGCTCTGGAAGTGGAAGCTGTGGTCCTTGCCGTTGATGGTGCGGCTGTACACGATCTTCAGCGGCGGCGTTCCGTCAACCTCGAGCAGGAGATCCGACAGGTCGCCGTGGCAGCGGTTGAGGTTTCCGGACGAAGCAGACGACGAGAGCCAGGGCGAGTTCTTGGACGACGCAGCACCGCCACCGACGCGAGCGCTAGGGCAGGACACGACAAACGAAAAGGGGCTGGGGCGTTGCACATCGAGCTTGTACTCGTCCAGGACGCGGCCGAGACGGTAGGCACCAGTCTTCTTGACGGGGACGTCGTAGCGGACAGCACCGGGTGTGCCGTCGGCAGACGCAGAGTCCTGGCGCTTGACGAGCTTGGCAATCTCGCGCAGCTGCGACTTTGTCAGACGCAGCGTCTCCTCAACATTGGTGTCCAGATCAGTGCGGATCAGCTCGACCTCGGCGGGCACGGTGGCATTGAAGAAGAGCGGCAGAGCAGCCGTGTTGGACGAGCCAGGGCTGCCGCTGTTGGGGCCGGTCGAGATGCAAAAGGGCAGGGCGTCCGGGTTGAGAATGGCCGAGCCTTCGGGCAGGATGTTGATGATCTGGCGACCCGAGATGAGCGACGTGTTCTGCAGGATGCTCGAGGCCTTGACGTAGTGCTCCGAGATGGACAGCTCGCGGTCGTAGAAGATCTTGAGGAAGCCGAGGAACCAGAGGTGGACGGGCAGGCCAATGTTGAACATGAGCATGTAGTCGATGATGGCGTGGAAGACGTAGAAGAAGATGACAATGGGCTGGGACAGCTCGAGCCACGGGATGCGCATCTCGGGCAGGCCAAAGAAGAAGACAAAGTCCAGGCCAATCCATTTCAAAAAGAGCCAGAAGGACTCGCCGTTGTCCTCGAGCAGCTGGACCCAGTCGTAGCACTTCCAGGCCACGAGGCCGATGTAGATGGCGACGGCATAGAAGCGCTGTGTCGGGGCATCAATCACGTCGAGCGGGATCAGCGGTCCATAGCCCGAGCCAGACCCGGCTGACGGTGGCGGTGGCGGCGGTCGTGATGCCGAAGCACCTATTGACGACCCGCGGGTCGACGAGGCAATCGACGTGCGTGCTGAGGCATAGAGCGGCCGTGACGAGGAAAAGGACGATGACGCAGCAGCCGAAGAAGCTCGTTTCGGGCGGTCTCCGGCTGACGGTGTGGGAGAGGGCGTCGGTGGGCCGGCGGCACGGCTGTTGCTGTTGCTGTTGCTTCCGGGGACGCGGATGGTCGTGGGGGTCTGGGGGAACGCGCCGGAGCGCACTCTAGGTGTAGCGCTCATGGCACCCCAGGGCTAGAGGAGTACTAGCTATAGGCTGTGCTGTGGGTGCAGGAGGTGTCGGTATGTCTGGAGGCTATGGGAGGGGTGTCGTTGGTATCGTTAGTAGAGCTGTAGAGCTGTCGAAAGTGAAGCAAAAGCTGAAAAGTCGTGATGCACGGCCGAGGCAGCGGTTGGTGCAGCAGTCCAGCTCGCGTAACAATCGTATTCGTCCTATTGATCAGGAGCAGGGTCGCATATGTCTGACGTCGCGTTGTTGTATCGTCAAGGAACAACTTGGGCTGCTTGGGGGGGATGTCGTCGTCTTGTCCCTTTTTTGCCCTGTGATTTTTACAAAGAGCTTCACGTCAGACGCGCTGGGCTCGATAACACCTACAGCAAGGCAGGAGCAATAATATTTTGCACTAGTCAGCCCTCCTGATTGGCCACTAGCCAGGAACGGCGAGGCAAAAGCGGGTCGTTGTAAACGGGAGTCTACGGTGCGAACCGAGCGTGAATATGGAAATATACTGTACACTCTGCACTGTGCACTGTCGAGCTCAAGCTGCATATCACACCTACCAGCATCACACTACCTCAACAGCATAGCACAGCTTGGTCTACTCTGTACTGTGTTTGCACGTCTCCCGTCACAAACACTGCGGAGACGCCAACATGCACAGGCCGCCGTGAACCAGCTGCACAACACGGACAGCCCTGTTCATCGGCCACAGCCCAAGTGGTTGCTTAGTCAGCTATTGCTTCGCGCTCTCACGCTTCAGAGGTCAACAAACACATGAACACAGGACTCACCAGATCTCGACCCGTTTCACTTTCATTGGTCTTGTTCTACTTGTTCTAATATACCCTGCTCGAGACAGACTGCATAGCTTGATCCGCCAGAATGGACGATCAACAAGCTGAAGATGGGGTAGCGGCGGTCATCGAGGCTCAGCCCGACAGCGCACGGCAGCCCGATGAGTCGTCACAGGGCCGGCCGAAGAGAAAGCGGGCAGCGGCTAGAAATACTAGCTACAATGAAAGCAGTACAGAGAGCGATGGCGGTAGTGACGGTGATTTTGGTGCCAAAAGTGCCAAAAAGGGAGCTGCCAAAACCAAGCCCGGCAGAGCAGCCAAGAGCAAGGCGGCCCCTGTGGCAAAGACAAAAGCAAAGGCACCCCGGGCAAATGCACAGCCAAAGGAGAAGCCAGAGGCGACGAAGCCAGATGGAAAACCTACAGAGGGCAATTCCGAGCCCGTCCAGCGGCCACGCCGTGCGGCAGCAAGCAGAAGCGCGGCGGCTACAGCAGTCATGGCTGCGGGCGATGCCATAGCCGACGGCCGGCCGAGGCCCGCCGGGGCTGGCGGGAGTATGCTTGGCAACAAAGACGGGGACGCCGGCGGTGACGACGATGTCTATAAGAGATTGTTTGCTCCCGTGACGGACGAGGAAATCCAGCAGTGGCAAGGCTGGTGCGAGATCGAGTCTGAGCCAGTGAGTCTTCTCAATATTGGTTTTTTTTGTTTTTTTTTTGTTTTTGTTTTACATACACATGTATTGTTCATCTCGACTAATGGCAAGGACTTTTTCAACTTTATCCTGCACGAGCTGGGCGTGCGCAATGCCAGCGTGCAGGAAGTCTACGGCATCGACGAGGATACGCTGGGCAGCCTCAGCAACCCGCTCGGGCTCATCTTCCTGTACAAGTACGTCGAGGAGGACGAGGGCGACGTCGGTGACGGGTGTCCCGACGCGCTGTGGTTTGCCAACCAGACGACCGACAACGCGTGCGGCACGGTGGCCATGCTCAACATCTGCATGAACCAGGAACAGTCTGTGCAGCTGGGCCAGCACCTGTCCGACTTTCGCGAGAAGACGCGCCACCTGCACCCGGCCCTGCGCGGCCACATGCTGAGCTCCGACGCCTACATCCGCGCCAAGCACAACTCGTTTGCGCGGCGGCTGGACATGCTGGCGGCGGACGCGCACCTGCGCGAGAGCTGGGAGGAAGACAATAGCAAGTATAAAAAAAGGGTGAGGAAAAGCAAGTATAACGACGATGAGGCGGCCTTCCACTTTATCGCCTATGTGCCGCAGGGCGACGATGTATGGGAGCTCAACGGCATGCAGGAATGGCCGCTCAAGCTGCCAGGAGACTCGTCCGAGGGCGCCTCGGCGCCCGAGGGCTGCGCAGCTACAAAACACTGGACGAGCCGGGCGAGCGAGCGGATTGCGGCGCGCGTGCAAGGGTACGCCGAGGAGGCCGGGTTCGTGCTGCTGGCACTGTGCGGCACCGACACCGGCACGGCCAGCGAGTTGCCAAGTGAAGAAGCCGACACGGCCGAACTCCGCGTTGCTGCAGCACGCAAGGGCGACTACACGCCGGCTGTCTACTGCTGGCTCAAGAAACTGGCCGACAAGGGACTCCTGCGAGGGCTGGCCACGGGCGAGTACGAGTAACGAGTAGTTGTTGAGCCATGTTACTAGCTATAGCAATGAGTCGCTGATGAATTATGATCATGTTGCTTTTTATTGAGCTATTTAAATGCATAAAATCCAATCTTCATTCGTTATCATTATAATCAGCCAGCGATAAATAAAATAACAAAATAACAAAATAAAAATAACAAAATAGCAAAATAAAAATAACAAAATAACAACAGTACAACAGAAGGACAGATCAAATTGATGCCGGATATCAAAGCTGTGAAAGGAAACAAAATACATATAAAAAAAGAGATAAGAAAGGGAAACAACATAATCAATCGTCAGGGAAGAACTCGGTCAGGTTGGACACAAACGTGCACGTCGCATAGTCGAACCGCTGGAAGAATTTGCCCGCCAGAAACATGAGCTCCGGCGGCACCTGGCGCGGGTCCGTCACCACCTCAATGTTGTGCTGGGCCACCACGCGCCGCTCCACGCCCGTGCGCAGGACCGAGTAGTACGGCTTCATCTTGGGCGTAGTCAGAGTCGTCGGCGTGCCGGGCGCACTGGACACCTCGTCGGTGGTCATGGTGGCCGGTCCCACGAGGTCGTCGGCGTTGTTGGGCGCCCAGCCGTCGATGACGCCGATAAAGCCGTACCGCCTGTGCCGGATCACCTGGCCCACCTTGTAGCGCACATTCTCGACAATGTCCTGGGTGTAGCGCCGCGTGACGCACGGCTGGCGCGCGTCGAGGTTCTGGACCAGCTTCATCAGGTTGCGCATGTTTGTCCAGGCATTGGCGCGCTGGCCGTCCATCTCCGTAAATTGGCCAAAGAGCAAGGGTATGGCCATGGGCAAGGGCATGGGCCGGCCGCGCGCGTGGCGGCCGTGGGGATCGGCCTGGACGGCGTCTTTGATGTACTGGTCGTAGATGGGCAGCAGGTACTTTTCCAGGATCCAGGCGTCCTCGCTGTACTCGTGGGCGAAGCGGCTCAGCAGGCGGTCGAGGTACTGCTCCCACTCGGCGTCGCTCGTGGGCCGCATGAGCAGCATGGCCCAGGCGCTTGCATACGTCATTTTCTCCATGTCGGCGTGCGGGTCGCCGTGGCTGCCGCACCGATAACGCCTATCTGCCTGTGGCGAGGGGGGCGCGCCGTCGTCGTCGCCGTCGTCACCGTCGTCGCCGGTCACAAGAGAAAAAGGTGAGGCCGAGGTGGATACGCAGTGACCGTCGGGGCCGTTTCTGTGCAGCAGCCTTGTATGGCGCACGTGCTCGGGGTTGTTCTGCATTGTAAAGGCCCACGACGCGTCAATGTTGAGAGCAAGACGTATCACAAGACTGACCGTGGGTGTCGGCAGCAGGTACGAGTCGCGGCGGTACAGCAGGGCACTCCGTGACTGGAGCGGCGGCGCCGGCTCCGGCAGCACGCGGATCTCCTCACTACTATCAATGTCCATCTCCATGGGCATTGCAGCCGACGACTGGTCTGGCTGGCCTGCCTCCGCGTCTGCTAAAGGAGCTACTTCGTCCACCGTCACCAAGGCCGGCGGCTGCGCACCCAGGGCCAGCTGATCCATGCCATTGCGCAGGTGCTGCAGCTGCAGCTCATGGGCATTGCGGTACGGGTCAAAGAAGATGCGCTCGCCATTGTCGGGAAGCTGATGCACTGTGGATGTGCTCTCAGAGGCAAGCATCAGCCGGGGCCGGCCGTCGACATCGAGTCCAGGGCCGGCTAGAACCGTGGTGTGCACATGTCCCGGGACTGCAACACAGTATGCCGGCAGGCCGAGGCGCTGGCCGATGCAAGCAAAGATGGCGCTTGAGACGAGAGGCAGTGACGGATGGTCTGAATGGTCTGAAAGGTCTGGGTGGCCGCCAGTCAGGGCCTGGCCGATGAGGCAGTTGCGAATATCGCGGTAGTGCTCCTCGGCGTCGGCCATGCCAACTAGATTGTTGGCACGCAGCCACACGACGAGCGCGGCTGACTTTTCGCGCACGGTCAGGGCGGCGAAGCGGCCGTGTGTGCGCTGCACGTCGTTGATAAACGCGAGCGCCAGGGCGTCGAGGGTCTGGGAGACGCCGTCCATGTCGGTCTCGGCATCGAGGATGGAGAACATGTCAAAGGCGCCGAGCGCGCGGTCGAGGCGGCCGTAGCGGTCGGTGTCGTTGCGCACGCGGATCCATTCCTCGACGGCCAGCGAGCGGTTGATGCTGCTGACGGCCATGCTGGCATAGTAGCGCCGCGCCAGGCACATGTCCTTCTTGGTGGTCGGGCTGCCACGCTCGGAAAACTCGTCAAAGACCTGCTGGTCGGCGGCGCGGTACTCGCGCTGCAAGAAGTCTTTGGCGTCGAGCTGCAGCTGGCAGATGGCGCTCATGTGGCGGCCGCGGCCGACCTTGGACGCGATGACATGCTCAAAGTGGCGGGCACAGGCGCGGTCGTTGCGCTTGCGGCGCAGCCACATGGCCTTCCACGCATGGCCGCCGTAGAAGTGACTGCGGGCGGCGGTGTCGAGAAGCGCACGGTCGTGCTCATTCCAGTAGCGGTACTCGCAGCAGCAGTGGCCATGCCAGATCTTGGCATCGCTGGCAAGATGGTGGAAGCGGTGGTTGACGACAGCGCATGCGCCGGCAAGGTCGCTAGCAGGGAGGTGGGCGAGGATGGCGAGGAGCAGCTCGTCCGGGCAGCTGCTGAGAGACATTGCAGCCTTTCGCTATCTTTGATCTTTGATATTTGATCTCTGTTCTCTGATTTCTGGTCTCGGTGTTTCTAATGAACAACTGACTGGTGGACAACGAAATGTCATGTGCCGCTTGAGGTGCTGGAGCTATGTCATTGAAGGCAGGCCGTGACAAGAGCGTGGCCGATGTGCCTGACTGCTGGTGGGGATTGGGTATCTATGAATATGATGGGAATATGGGACGAATGCTGGAGAAGGCAGGTGCCAGTAAAAGTGGCAAGGCAGGAGCGATGGATGTTGTCTCCTCTTACTCGGGCTGACTTGACACGAAAAATGTCTGTGTCTATTGTTTAAAAGTATGAAAGGAGAAGAAGAAAGAAGAAACCAGAGAAGAGAAAGAAAAGAGGGAAACAAAAGAAAAAAGGCTGAGGCAAACAGCTGAGCTGTACAGCGATGAGATGGCAAACGAAAGCCGTTGTGCTAAATAAAATATAATATAAAATCACTTAATTACCAATCGGGTTAGCTCTATTTTTAGTCCCACGCTCCCACGCTCCCACAGCAAACGGTTTGGGCCGCACTTGTAGCGCTTGCGGGGTGCTTGATTATATAATGTATATGTATGCTTAGTCATCGGTATGGTCACGACAGCACAACACAGCACAGCAGCTTTCATGATGACAATGTTCTATTCATTGCTGGTATCCTGTTGAAGTTATTCAAACCAATGACTTGTAGTCGTGAGAACTCGTAATCTTTTCTCGTAAAGCAAACGCAAAGTGCAGTGTTTTAGGCCCGTTCCCAGATTCTTTTGTTGGACATTAACGGCGATGATGAAGAGGGGGGAGAGGCGAGGTAAAGGGAAGATGGCAGACGGCACCGTGTGTAAAGACAGGACGTAGTCGTGACAGCGGAAATAAGAAGACAAAGCAATAACAGTAAAAAAAAGTAAAAAATACAAGACAAAACATAACAACTCGAAACCCATCAGAGAGAGCCCGGCCACAAGTGCGAGCCAGAAGAACAGAGCAGACTGCAGACAGAGCAGGCAGTAGCGAGCAGAGTTGGACATCTGACAGTTGGTAAAACTGAGCAGCCCAGAGTGCTTCCGACCGACTACCTCTCTGCCACCTACACACCACACCACCTTGGCCGCAATCTACGGCTTGGGGATGTGGATGGTCTTGCTCGTCATCAGGCAGCCGTGGATGACAAAGAGCAGCGCCGCCGGGTGCAGCTCGTAGGCCGTGCCCGCAAACAAGGTGCCCAGCGGCAGGCTCTCCTGGACCCAGCCCTGGCTCACCCAGTAGGCCATGAGCGCGTCGATGCCCAGGCTGGTGGGGATGGGCGTGCCCTCAAAGTAGGCAGCCTTGCCGGTCTTGTCCTTGGGGATGGCGGCGGTGGTGACGTTGAAGCGCGCGAGGCGCGTGAGGCCGCAGAGCACGAAAAAGGCGAGCATCAAGTGGTCGACGTTGGTGCGGAAGCCGATGCTGAAGGCGACGGCGGCGGGGGCGACGCCAAAGGACACGAGGTCGGCGAGGGAGTCGAGCTCCTGGCCCATCATGGAGCTCTTCTTGCGCCAGCGGGCGACCTTGCCGTCCATGAAGTCGAAGAAGAGGCCGAGGGGGAGGAAGCCGAGGGCCCAGTAGATGGTGGTCGTGGCGGCGGCGGCGGCGGCGGCAGAAGACGAAGACTCGGCCAGTTGGATGCAGTAGCGCAGCGACGAAAAGACGGAGAGCACGCCGCACAGGCCGTTGAGCTCGGTGATAAAGTCGGCCATGTGGAGGGCGCGGATGAGAGAAAAGTGGCCATGGTCTGACGAGAGGAGGATCTTTTGCTTGTCGAAGGGGGTGGTCGACGAGGAGGAGGAGCTGTCGGCGGGCACGGCAATGCCTGGCACCGCGCCGGAGCTGTTTGTGCGCTTGGACATTGTGAGGCGGTGGGCGTAGAGGTGGGCGTAGAGGTGGGTGAGGCAGTCGGTGTAGGTCGAGAGCCGATGTGATGTCGAGTCGGGCAAAAGAGGCAGAAGAGACGGAAGCAAGGCCTAGAACAGAACAGACGAGGGGAGAAAAGGCTCGGAGGCAGGGTGGAGCTTGTTTAATATGGAGAAGGCAGGTGAGCTGGGAAGAGTTGGGACAGCCAGACAGTCGCAGAGGGCAGGAGCCGAATTGAAGCGAAAAAAATTGTTGACGTTGATGACCACTCTGGCAGGGGCAGCAAGCTGCAGGCTGTGCTAGGGGCAAACCAGGCTATGCCCGGACGGACCTAGCGTGCTGTCCAGTGTGCTGCTGAGTCTCCTACTCAGTGCGCTACTCACCAGTTTTCTGTATTTGCGTGCTGCGCACATGCAATATGCTGAGACTGCATTCAGGAAGTAGTGCTCCACTTTTACCCTCCCAGAGACTACGAGCTCATTCCCTTCACTATTGCCCTAGCGTCTGCCTAGCAGTGACGCAATGCCCAATGGCAGCCACATACTCTACAGAGAGACAAAGAGAGACATCTAAACCTGTTTCTTCGTATGCTGTCTTCAGTCCCACGTCGCCGACGCAGTCGTCATGCTTCCGTGTAGTTTATTGATTCTATTGCTTGTTTATGATTATGAGTATATTATTATATTGATGGAATTAAATTATATTATCTGCAAGGCAGTCGTGATCATCGCGAAGATGAGTTTAGTAACCAAGATAAACCCATAAACGATATGAAAAGAAAGACGAAAGAAAAAAGAAATAAGGACAAAAAACCAGATCATGTATGTATGCAAGAAAGTGGAAACCAAGAAAAATATAGAAACCAAGCACGAGAAACGCACCTATCGAGGAGTGTATATGTCCTGATAGAAATGGAAACGAGAAAAGGAAGATAACAGTAGAAAAAGGCAAAACATAAAAGAAAAATGCATAAAAAAGAGCAAAACAGAAACGGCAAAGATGGACGACTCAAACGGCACAAAAAGAAATGCCGCTGGGAATCTTAGCCGTCGATAAAAGACCATATGAAATAAAGCAAGTAAAAGATAGACATCTACTTGGTAATCAGCACCGCAAACGAGTCAACCCAGCCTGCACACGACCCGGATACGCCGCAGATTGTGTACCCTCTCGGCGGCACCAGCGTGCATCCCGACCCGCCCAGCGCGTTGCCGTACACAGGCGACCGCCGGCCCAGGCTCGTCAGCATCTGGATGCCGTCGATCCAGAACCCGCACCGCACCGTGAACCCGCTGATGTACTCGCCGCGCCGCACGTCCATCTCAAACACGTCGCCGCCCGGCTTGCCGCCGCGCTTGCCAAACAGCTGCCGCGAGTCGTCGTCATACACAAACTCCATGCCGTCTAGCGCACGCCCGTGGTAGAAAATCACCCGCGACATCACCCGGTTCTGCTGCTGCGCGCTCGTGAAAATCACCTCGTGCGCCTGCGTGCCCTCCATCTGCCCACGGCCCAGCTTGCTGCTGCGGTATGCCGTCTTGCCCGTCAGGATGCCGCCGCTCAGCTTCGTCGACGACCCCTTGGACATGAGCTGCCGCAGGTCGTCAATCACCAGCGACCCGCCCGCCCACGACCGGATCGCCACCTTGATCGGCTCCTTTTTGCGCTTCATCTCCGGCAGCCGGTTGCGGATGTCCTGCTCCGTCAGCATCACCTGCCGCTGCACAGACCCGCCGTTCTCCGGCAGAAACTCCATCCATGTCTTGCACAGAGCCTCGTTCTCGACATAAATTTCCAAGTACGCAACGCCCGATGCCGCCGTGATCGCCAGCGCGCCGCCGTCCACAGGCCACGCCTGAATGCTCTCGTCGGGTGCCGACGGCGCATCGTTGGGCAGCCGGAAGCACGGGTGAATGCGGAAGTTGAGGCAGTCCAGCCGGTGCCATGTACACTCATCCTTCTCCAGCACAAGGTCGCCCTTGGTCTTGGTGCGTGTCGAGTACGCCTCGCGTGTCAGAAACGTCCGGTTGAGCCGCACATAGTCGCGCAGCATCACGCCGTTCTCGCGGTGCGGGAGGCCCAGCAAGTGGCCCGTCTCGTGCATGTGCGCGCCAATGCCAATGTTGGCCGCCTCCCACGAGCTGCCGGACTCGTTGGCGTCGTTGGCCACGTAGTTGGTGTCGGTCGGTGTGCAGTCGGTAAACGCCGGTACAACCTCTTCAAGGCATGTCGGGTAGCTCTGCATGCAGTGCGATCCAAACACTGCCAGCCGCACCTCTCCTGCACCGCCGCCGAGCGCCGCATGCGCCGTAATCATCTTGGCCTGCTTGTCCCAGTGCGCGTCGAGCAGCAGCACAGACACATACAGGTTATGGCCCGCCTTGGGCTGGAAGTAGTTGCGCACAGCGTCCATGGCAAACCCGTACATGGCGTCGCGGTTCTTGGCCTTGGCATTTTGCTGCGCGTGGTCCAGATCGCGCATTTCCTTGAGCGTCTTGTCGGAGCGGATAACATGGATGCGGGCCTCGGACCGCATTTGCCCGGATTCCCGATCGCGCATGTTGACCGAGCCCTGCGTCCACTCCTCCTCAAACCGGAACACACGCCGTCCCAGTCGGTTGCGGAACATTTGCTCCGCCGTAAAACCTTGCCACAGATAGGCCGCCATGCGGAACTTGCGGATGGCCGTCTCCAGGCCGTTGCCTTCGCGCTCAATGCGGGCAGGCGTGGCATCAAAGGTGCCGGGAGAGTCCTTGGCCAGCAGAATGGCGAGCTGCAGCGGCGGTGCGCCCATGGGCGGGACCATGTGCACAGTGAGGTATGACGAGTGGATGGGGTTGGAGGAGCCGCTGTTGGCAAGCTTGGGGCTGGCGAAGTCGAAGCGCAGCTTGTTGGCGCCGGGCATTAGGTAGACGAGGGCCTTGAAGTGCGACTCACACGCAGGCCACTGGATCGGCGGGAAGGCATCGTCGAGGCGGCTGACCGTGACTGTGCCCTCAAGGCTTTGCTGGGCAACATCGCCAATGGTGCCGTTGATGACGAGAACCTTTTGGTAGGCCCACGAGTTGTCGGACACGTTGGTGATGCGTGGCGAGTAGGGCGACACGGGCAGAGACAGCATGCGGCTGCTGCCGTTTGTTTGGGGTGAGCCGAGGCCGGCCATGCCGCTGACGCTGAATCGCTTGTTGTTGAGGGAGGTTGTACTTCCCGACGAGGGTAGCGGGCGAGTCGACTGGGGAATTGGCGGCGGCGGCGGCAGATGGGGTGTCGAGCTGGAGGCAATGGCGGCAGCAGAAGAAGCAGCCGGAGCAGAAGCGCTGACATGGAGGTTGGGGTCGGACTGCTTGCCGACGAGAGAAGGGGGGGTAAGAGAGCCGCTGGTGGGAGCAGTGCCGTTGTTGCTCCGGCCACCGTCGCTCGAGGTATCTGTGGATTGTTCGGTGCGGAAGCTGGCCTTGGACTTTCGACGGAGCTGCCGGAGACTGAAGATTGAGGGCGCCATTGTGAGGATGGCAGGGGTGGTTGATGTGTATTGGGTGGAGGAAGGGTTGGGGTTGTTTCTCCAATTCTGTATGATGATGTATGATGATTATGATGACACTGTCTGGAGGCGATTGGTAATGTCACGATCACAAGCTGTTGATTCTTCTTTGGATTGGTAAAGAGACAAGCCCTTTCGATTGTTGATAAAAGACCAGAGACCAGAGCCAAGACAAGGGACAAGACGAATTCGTCTCGTTTGTAGGACAAGTTGCGACCGGAATGCTGGTCTGCGTCACCAGATGATCGCCGGTTTAGTGCGTTTGTCTTGCTGGAGGGTGTCAAGCTAGGCGAAAGTACTGGTGTCAGTAATGTTGGTATCGATCGGTATGGGTTGATGCTGAGATTTACTGCGACGGCGACCGGGGATGTAGATGAGGCAGAAGTCAGAGACAACGAGGGGAAGTTGGTGACAGCCCGAGAAAGACAAAAGACAAGAAAGACTACTCAGCAGAGGGAGTGTACAAAGTACTGCTGGACTGAAATAAATGAATAAGATAGAATGAGAGTAGGCAAAGGCAAAAGGGGATCCACGATAGGGTGGGTAGAGAATAAAAGTAGAGTATAAAGTAGAGAACAGATGATAAAATCAGAGTGGGTGGAAGGATACGGAGTCTGGGAGCACACTAGCAAGAATATACCAAGGAAAATAGGAGCAGGAAAGAGAACAAGGAAAGGGATTGCGAGCACGAGGCAGAACGCTCCTTCCTGGTGTGGCGACCGTGTAGTTACGAAGTGGGCAAGAGCGAGTGGTTCAACATTTCAACAAGAAGATCAGAGATCATTTACATATGTAGTACGTAGAGGGCGTTCGTATTTGGAAAGCGATACGATGCTATCGAGACAAGAGAAAGGCAGGCGCGACCAACAACGGGAAACAAAACAAGAAACGAAACAGCAAAAATGGAAACAGCAGCAAACAGCAATACGAATCAGGAAAGAGCGGGCGTAGAACAGAGCACAGCACGCACACAAGATGAGAAGTGAGAGCAGCGGGTATCTACACAATCGTACACGCAGATGCTACTCTGCTACCATGCTCTGCTCTGCTCTTAACATCGCCAGACTGAAGTCAAGGCAAAAGAGAAACAAAAGAAAGACGAAACCAAGGGAGCTGCCGATCAGCGATGAGGCGTGGTGGTGTGTGCGTGCGCGTGGTAAAGAGGAAGGAAGGAGCGATGGAGGGGGGTGTGCATACTCTTACTCTGTACGGGCAGCAGTACCCAGACAATCACAGCCTAGCACTAGCTCACAGCTCGCAGTGGGTCTGTTTCGTGCAGCTTGTACGTATCTTAGTACTCTGCACTATTAGAGACTTTAGCTAGTTTGCTGTACTTTCGTATTTCAGTCTGATATCTTGCGCTTTATTACAGAGACACTGGACATAGTAGTTGTAAGATATCCATCAACGAGCAAGGGCAATACCGCAGGCTGCAAACAGCAATACCGCAACCGTGACACGGCGCACACAACGGAAAAGGTGAGTGCAATGACGTCGACAGTGTAGCCAGGATGTTTGAAAGGCAGGGGTCCGGTGGTTACTGAAACTGTCGCTGTTGACCGGCAGACAGAGATTGGGATTCAGACTCAGATTCACAGAGCTCTGTATGATGCGGCCAAGAAGCGAGAAAGCTTATATAATATAATAGAATTAAATGACAGGACACAGTAGACCGCCAAGACAGGAAGGCGCGGCTTCTCGACCGACTTGCGCGTCTCGTACGTCGTCTTACAGAGAGGCCAGCCTGACAAGCGGTTGGGAGCAATAAATTACAATCAATAGCGCTCCTATGGGGGTAATATATGTGATGTGGTTGCAAAGAGCAACAGGACTGCTAATCACCAAGGCTGCATTTGAATATCGAAAACATGACGAGTATGTTTCACTTACATAATCATGGGCAGTGTATTCTATTTATATACAATATATGATTGGCCAGGCCCAAGGACACATCAAGGACACATCCGACGTCCACGGTCCACCACCAACCTCGCAGTTTTGCTTTTATCTACTCGCTGCTACAAACTGTAATTGTCCTCTTCTGGTCGATTGAGAATTCACCGATTCATGCCTGCCAAACCCCACCGGTCGATCCCATTTCTATGTACCCGTACTGTACGGAGTACGAATGACTTTGCCCTCGGATTTTTCTCTTTTTCCATCTATCGGCGCATTAGTTTTCAGCTCGACCAGCGTGGGAGATATGGTTAGTTAGCATATCTTTAGAATACTTACTAGAATAATTACACTACACAGAGCAAAAGGTCGATCTGCATAACCACTGGTACGCGGTGGATAAGAGGCAAACTTGATCAGGGCAAATATCGAAAGAGCTCTAACGAAGCAGTCGCTGGCCAGACGCCAGACGTCGACAGTGCAGAGCTGAAGCTTGCGTGGACACGAGGAGCATACAGGGTAGGATTACGCCAACATTGCCCGCCGTGCCGCTTAATGCCTGCTTAATGCCTGTTTAATGCCTGCTTTGCTCAGTAATACCTGCTTTGCTGTGAGTTTTTAGTCGGATCTCACTAAACTAGAGCGAAACAAGACCAAAAAAAAATGCTAAATAGGAGGTGGATCTTTTACGTCTGCACCCAGTGTTTGATGTCACGAATACTTTGTATCTTGCGCAATCAGAAGAGACTAACTAGCCAGGGCTACCTCACCTGGTCAGCCTGAGAGCTTGAACCCGAGTCAGTCCTTACTTATTATGTATGTATGTATGTTGTATGTTGTATGTACATACGGAGTAAGCACAAAGTCCGGTGCCTACATAGTAAGCATAAGCCCGGAAACAAGAAACAGAAAGCCGTCGCGTTTATATTTTCTATAATTTATTTTCGATTTATTCCACAATTACATCTTATATTTCGCTGCTGAGTAGGAGTCGGCATGGGACTGGCAGGCAGCCTGGAGTAGGAACGGCCACTACTCTGTAGATGCGATAGATACCCTGATACTCGTACAGATATACGCTGGGATAGATGGGAGCAATTGCTACGGCCCTATGGAACGTTGGAAATAGAAGATATACATATAATAATCAAGGAAATGCGAAACCTGGCAGGATAAACTAACACGAGCTGCCCGCATCACTTGGTAGTAAGATACCTAACAAGATACATACAGCACGTAGCAGCTATTCCGTACAGAGTAGAGTAGCACACACGGGCAAATTGGGCAGATCCGAGCGGGAGTCCGGGCAGGGCGGGACGGGATACTAGATACTATGTAGTGAGTGAAACACATTCTGATATGACAGTACAGACAGACACCTGTGCTGTTCGTGATTATCAGACATATTCCAACAGTGCGCCGGCAGGCCATAGCCAAGCCACCAATCTTATGATCTTATTTTACATGTCTTCAATATTCCTATTTCGATATGCTGATAGTCTGATGTTCTATTCAGATGCAATCTGCCTCCCTGCCTCCCTGCATTGGTTGATTACTCTGTCGCATTCGTCGCCACATCTGTCGCAACATCTACTTCGCATCTAGTATCTACTATCGGACAATGGATGCCTTACATCTATCTGTCTTGTCGGGGTTTTGTTTTGGATATTGGATGGGATTGGTTAGATGATATTCTCTATCGGCATCATCAATTCCCTTTACTTACTAATAATAGACATAGACACATCTACGGGGGTGGTGATGCTCGTCAAAGCAGTTCCTATTCTACACCATAGACAACACCAGGTATTCCAATCATGCTGTACGATCTTTCACACAATTCAGATTGACCATATCTTGCTATTGCTTGTGTCTTCCACTACCGAGCATGCTGTTATGCTGATATGCCGCCGAAACCCACAAAGAAACCCTGCAAATTCCGCCCGGAGAATAACCTCCTGTCGGCCACCAGCAAAGTGTCGGATTGGCCAGCTCTCGAAACAGCGACTCACTGCCGGCTACCAGCAGCCACTCCGTATCTCTTTATCAATCGAGATCGCTGTCGTTGATGCAAGGGTACAAATCCACTGCATTGCATACTACATAGAGTGAGGATGAAGGCCCGCTCCTGTTTGCACGTGCTGCTCTGCGATATCATTTCGCGATATCATTATCAGTCCCGGATATGAGACCTCAGCTCGTTGGCGATCTCAGCATACTCGGCGATGTGATATTCGATGTGGCAGTCAAGGCACGAGTCGGAAGTCGGTGTCGGCCTGGCACATCCAGAGAGAGCGCCCGGTCGACAGTCCACCGGTGCCCGGCATGCCATTACCATCCCACGGTGTAGAATCGCCGACATTGCATCGTGTCCTTGGTATCCGGTGAGTCTTTTCATTTTTAACATCGCTGACATCACTGATAGGGGCCGGCACTTTGGCAACATCCATTTGTACTTGCTTTCCATACCTCTGCCTCTATAGAGAATGCCTTATTCGGCCTGACCATTCAGACCTGCAAGATTGCAGTCTGCAGTCCAGCTGCCTTCCGAACCCGATAGAAGTGCTATCAGGCTATCAGGCTAGAAGTGCTGTCAGTGATGGCACTGTCAGTGATGTCAGCCTGGTGAGAGCATCTTCGTCTTGCAACGCTGTCGGGCTGACTGCTATCCAGTCGCGCAGCCGTGCAATGCTCAATGACGAGGATGATGTTGCCCTCCTCCCCATTTCGTGGGTGGCTGGATGTCCATGGCGCGATGAACGAGCAAGTGTGTCGTTGTCGGGCTTGAGCAAGCAGGTTGCGCTTCGGTGAGAACCGCTAAGTGGCTTCTGAGTAATATCTATCCCACGCATCCCGGGTAAAGCAGTGGCGAAGCAAGGTGACAGACTGCATCTATCGCCTGCAGTCATATTGAGTATGCGATGTCATCTCTGCCAGCACTGCCTTCACCTCCAGCTCCGCCCGTACCCTCCAGGGCGTCGCGAGCTCGCGAGCTCGGCATCTTTTTCCGGATCCCAATGTACAATATATAGTACAACATATATTGACAGCAAGGGCCGTCTTCTCCGAGAAAACGGCACGGGCCCTGTATCAAAGAATCTGCTCGGGGACAGGTGTCGGCTGGCAGGAAGTGCGCTGCCACGGGCGTCTACCGAGAGGACTTTAATATTTCTTTGACTTGCCACGTCCTGTCAGGTTGCAATGTCTATCTTGCCATTAACCTTGCCAGATTGCTTTCCAAAACTTGCTGCATATAAACTCTTGGTGGGCATTCTCACGCAATGCAGCAAGTTTTCCCCCCTCGTTTTTCTCTTTTCTTGCAATAGCATATGCGGTCTGTTGCTGTTGATTTCTTTTGTTGTCCATGCTCCTCAACTAAGTATAGATCATACGGCAAGTCGATGGAAACACGACCGAATATGTCAGCAACACGGAGATGGCAGTCAGCCCTCGAGTATGGCAATGAAATATGCATATATATATTGCTCATCAAGATACAAGATCAAGAGGTATCGGGATACGCGATATCCACCTTCGACTCTATCGTCATGTTGATATCATAGCAGCTACGGCAGGCAGTCTTTGATGATAGCCGCCTGGACAGCATCTGAAGCCATCACAGGTAGATGTTGTGCTCTGTACATGCGTTGTCGGGAGTACCGGCGGCTATGCACCCGGCGGCAATCTAGCGATGACAAGCGGCAATCCAGAATAAGAGCACAGGATGGAAGGCTCCTAGGATAAGCAGCAGCAACTGGCGTCAAATGCAAATGCAAATGCAAATGCATATAGATTGCTTTGTAGGACAGCATCAGAGTTCAACGTGCAAGATTGGGCAGGGGTCGGACGCTGCATCCTTGCCATCTGTGTGACAATGTCTGTTGAGATGATGAGTAGATGAAGTAGAAGCCAGACCGAAGACTAAGACTGAAGACTGAAGAGTAAAGGCCAAAAACCGAAAACTAAAAACATGACGAGGCTGAGACAGCAGTGCTGTTGTCCGTCGCCCGGTTGCACACGCATCATGCAAGTCATGAATGTATATATAAGCAATATTGGCTCAAGAGTCATCAGTTGGCACCGTGTGTAGATGGATGATAGATGCGCTGCATTGTACGGTATGGCCAAAGTATCGGCAGCATGCTACAAAGATGTAAAGCAAACTTGAGAAGCCTCAAAACCTTCTAGAGAAAAGGTGTGGCCTATGGGTGTAGTATGGCATTAGCCACTCATACAGCCTCTCTACGGTTTATATGAATATCCTCTAAATAGCAATCAGACTCGCCATCGATATCAGTCTCATCTCCCCCTATTCTCGTACATTGTACAGGGGATCAAAGAGTCCCGACGTCGTATTTATGCAATCTCTTTATGCTGGTCAGCCGCTCGCGTAGCCTTACAGAATTATCTTGTCTTTTTATTTTCTCCTATTACTCTGTACATCCTGGCCATGAGCATAATCATCGTTCTGCCAGAGCTGACAGTCACTACTGAAGAGAGTAGACACTCACGTCACAGAAGACTGGCATGAGGCTGTTGTAGAAAGCGTGTGGCTGAATGGCGGCCATCCCTTGCGTGGTTTTTTCTTCTGTTCGTTTCTTTTCATTATTTCTTTCAGTCTTCAGTCTTTTCATTGTTTTCCCTCTCCTTCTCCTCGTGCTCCTTCCAGCACTTTGCTATCTTATCAGCAGCACCAAGGGATGATGTGTATGTAGTATAAGTAAGTTGGGTTGAGACAAAGGCACTGGCCGTCATTCCCGAGCGAGGCATGCAGCATGCAGGGACAGCCGCCGGTAGTGCAGACGTCTAGTAGCCTAGTCGACGCCTATTTCCAATGACTGTCATCTGGTCAAATGAGCTCCCATCCAACATCACCCCAAATCATAGCTCATCAACATCTGTCATTATGTCACAACATCTATCATACATACACTCTACTCAGTACGTAGTATGCAGCACCTCAGTACTCCGTACATCATCCATCTCACGGCTTTCAATTTGCTTACTTGCTTTCTTTTTCTGTTCCCCTATTAACCATCAACAGCCGTTGTCACGGCCATCGAGGGAGGTTGTGGACCATCCCTTGCTTCGTACGGAGTATGTACTTTTCTCTCTCTCTCTCTACAGAGTAACTACAAGTACTATGGAGCATTCCCATTACCGAGCAACACATCGTGGCCTTTCCACTTTTCCCTCGCCTTTTCCACTCTTGCCGTCGTGGAGAAGGCAAGACACCCTGCCGGTGGATAACCAGCCTTACTACGCAATTTTTTTTCTTTTCTTTTTATTAGTTGGCTGCTGGATATGCCGACAAGAGTACTGTAATACTGTACAGAGTAGCATTGCTGGCCATGGCCCATCAACCACTGTAGGCCAGGCCCCTTAATATGGCAATAGTAGGCATCTCCATAAAACAGTGGTCTGGGCGTTTGGTACAGCAACGGGTTTGAGATTGAATGTCTCGATCGATCGGCCTGTCTCCTTTTCACGGGTATTATATTGTTTGCGCTGGTTGATGATAAAAAAAAGATAAGCAATAGAAATCCCTCGAAATATCTCGAAATATCCCTACAGAGTACACTTAGTCATCAATGTATACTGCGTAATGTAAGTGCTGTCAATTCATCGTAGAGCAGGCGCATTCTACAGGCTTAGAAAAAGGAAAGAACCCCTTATTCTCACCTGGGTACCCAGGTCTTGGGCGTTGGTTGGCTAGCCGCCCTTGCGGGATTGCCAGTGCCCTAATACCTCATTGCTACAGTATTGTCTAGGCACAGGGTAATAAGATAGGATATGCCGGCCAGGCCCTGTAAGACACAACCACTGGCCAACAGCGTTTGAGCACGCACGCAGTCTCAGTCAACAAGTGTCAGTAAGATACCTGCAGCTGCATCGCTCCTTCCTCGTTGGCCGTTGGCCTCCTTCTCCTTCTCTATTCTAACGTATCTTGATTTTTTGCCCGTTCTCTATTATTTGCAACTGCGTGAACTTTGGCTTCATCTTCTACTGTCCATTCGCTCTTTCCTAAACATCTTGTGCACTTGCTCGTTTCACTGCTGCCGGCCACCGCACCTGCCTCGCAGCTTCTCGCGCCTGCCTCACACCTGCCTCGCACTGGCCTGCATTCCTCGCTCTTTCCATACTTGTTCCATTTCACGACGCTCTTTCCCAAAAAATCACACTCGCTCAACCCTCTCTGTGCACGCTCACCACAATCGCTCCTTCCCTTTTTGTCTATTGTCTTTCTCTTCGTCTTTAGTCCATCGCCCTCCCTTTGCCGACTTTCTTCGACTTTGCTTGCCTCATCTCTCCCTTTGAACTGCCACTCCCTTTCTTACTCTTTTGTTCCTTTTCCTCATTTCTCAGTAACTACTACGAATTACTCGGTACCGTCTCTAGCACCAGCTCACTGCACCTTGTCCCTTTTCAGACAAGCTTGATAGTCGAAGCTGATATCATCCCCTGTCCGTTCGTTCGTTCCTGCAGTCATTTGTCTCTCGTCTGTCTGTTCTTGTCTTCCTCTTTTCTCTCTTGTTCTTTTACTTTACCTTTTCAACTCGACTTCAACTCGGCCCTTCGACTCGACTCCCGACTCTCGACTCTCGACTCTCGCTACGCAGTGCCTCTCATTCAGCTACACTCTCTACTCTTCACAGCTCTTTCTGCTTGTTCACGCCGCCTCGCATGACCTCTTCTCACGGCCTCACGAGATCGACCAGTTTTTCCTAAATCTCTCAAAAACTCGATCTTCTCGGTTTCTCAGTCTTTACATCTTTAATCTTTCATTCGGCTTCATATCGAGTCTCCATCCGCGATCGCTGTCGTCTCCGGCTCTCCCCATTCTCAAACCACTTAAACCCCCTCAACCAAGCGCCTTGCGGAACTCTCCCCCTGGGCCTCGGATTCCTCTTGGGACCCAATCATCCTCGACTTGCAATTTCCGCCCACTTTACGGAGTCCCAAAAACTTTCTTTTACTTCCACTCGACCCACCGATCAAGCCTCTTGCAACCTTTGTTTTACTCGGAAGCATTTGCATTTACTTTGTGTTTGTTGTCATAATTGCAAAGTTTTCGATCTGTCAAATTCTGTTTCTTCGAATCAGCAGTCAGCATCCAGTCTGCAAAGTCAACACTCTACTGGACGACGACATTGCACAGTAAACAGCAACAGCAACAGCAACAGCAACAGCAACAACAGCAGGAAGTACCAGGATGATCTCCTCAACCTCCATGTCGTCTACAACGACGACACTCACCATCCAGCCCGATGTCGTCGCCGACAGAGTCCTGCGCAGAGCAGAACTTGGCAAGGTACGTCTTTATTTTCCCCTTTACTCACTCTCTGTCTCGACATTCTAACAACCTCAGATGGCCAGCAGACTTCAGAACCGCCTCGCACTCGCTCACTTCAAAACCCGTCATGGCTGGGAAGATCTCACCCTCGACATGATCGAGCCCAAGGTCGAAGACGAGATCCGCCGGAAGCGCTCCGATGGCGACATCCTGTCCGACTCCTCCTCCAGCACCTCAGACCACCCTTACTCTACCGGCCGCACTCTGATGAGCTCGCCCTTGAAGCCCCCCATGTTCTCCGATGCCGTCGGTTCCAGCAGTGGCAGCAGCGGCCACCGCAAGCGTACCTACGTGGCCTCGTTTGACGACCTAAACAGCGACCCTTACAACAACAACAACAATAACAGCTACCAACTGCATGGCACTGGCCGTCGGGTCGCCTACATGATGTCCAGCCCCAGCAAGCGTTACCGGTCATCACCACCCCCCAGCAGACACATCTCCAACCCGTTAATATCGCACCACAGCCACAACCAACAGCAGCTTAACCACAGCCAGCGCTCAGCTTCCTACATGCCAGCACCCCCACCGCACCAGCCCGCCTTTTCCGGCCATACTGCCTGGAAGGACCACCACCAGCTGTCGCACAGTTCGCCCATTAAGCCAAAACGGCACCAGCACTTTACGACGGCTGCAGGCCCTAATGTGTCACTGTTCCACGGTGCCCGCCGTATTGCCGATGTGCTGACCAACACAAACTACAACGCTCCCCAGTCAGACGAAGACGACGACGAGCTTCTGCCTACGCACTCGTTCCGCAACAGCATGTCTTTTGGTGGTCCTTCGGTCTCGGCACCCGGTGGTATGCCTGTGGGACTTGCGTCGTCGGCGACTCTATCGGGCAGCATGCATGCTGCCCGGTCTGGCTCGCCGCCATCTACACCCCCCATGCGCACACGCGGTCTCCCTGGCGGCAATGGCCGGCGGCGGAAGAAGGCAGCCAATGACATGATGATGGACGACGACAGTGAGGGCAGCCACACCGGCCTTGGTATTGACCAGGTTGAGGGCCGTGATACAAACACCAGCAATGTCATCCCGTCCCAGCACAATGGCAATGGCAAGTCAGGTGTCGAGGGTGCAGACCTGCTGCTGTATCTGGCAGCATCACCGTCACCAGCAAACCCCAGCGGCCGTCCGGTGTTGGGTGGTGGCAGCAGCAGCAGCCGCATGGACCCGCCATCAACACCACCGTCCAAGTTCAACAACCTTGCACTGCCCTCGTCGATGATGACCACGCCAGGCGGCGGCAGCATGTTCCCACAGACACCCGGCCAGGCCTTTGACTTTGCCGATTTTGTCAATATTACACCCAGCCCAGCCCAGAAGCCATGGAAGACACCCAACCTGATGGGGTCCAAGACACCCCTCAGCGTGACACGGCGGCGACTGACCTTTGACGATATGTAGCGTCTCAGCCCAGCCCCTCTTCTCTTTTTCGTCAATCCTTTTTTATTTTTACTCCTCTTCTCTTTCTCTTCTCCTTTTACTCTCGCCGTTTGCTTTATCTCACGTCATGTCTGTTTTCATTTACCGCCTAATGCCAGTTTGGACATTCCACCATCGCCCTCATCCTCCACACTCTATACTCCATCACACCATCCACCATCTTTTCCTTGTTTCTTATGTGCATGATACCTCCAGCGGCGAGCCTGGCTGGTTCTGGGTAACTCCACCGAAGCTACTGTGTCGTTTTGTTATTTTTATTTATTTTGTCTTCTCCTCTGCCAGCGAGCACGTTCTCTTTCTCTTGCGTCGTTCCGTCTGGCCCCTCAGTTGCCTTTTTCCTCTCGTCTCTTTATTCCTGCTTCTGCCTACTATGCAGCATTCACCCCGCCACTGCCGAGCCTGGGTTTTCCTTTTTTCTATTTGCCTCTTTACTTTCATTTTTCTTTCATCTTTCTTTTCCATTCTATCAAAGTTGTTCCCCTCAAGTACGATCCCTTTCCTCGTCATATTCTTTGCCCATATTGTCAGTTACTTGTTCTGTATCACGCACCACGCTATTTTCTCCATGCTTGTACCATTTTACTGTGCCACTTTGCCTCTATCTGTTACCAGTCTACATTTAATGTCTTGCCGCCTTCACTATGATGAGGCCGCCTATGCTATATATCAACTATGCCATAGGGAAGAGGTGCCAGAGCAGACGATACTGCCTCTTGGTGCACGCCTTTGTTGTCTCTGTTGAGATGTATTTCTATGCCAATCAATCCAAAAATAAAAAATATAAAAGAAGTCCTTCAGTAGTCGTGATTGCGATCGTGATTGTGATCCAAGATTGCATGTCAGGCGTGTCTAGTGTCAAGCAGCTATAGTATTGCCATTAATTGGCTCATCATTGAATCGGCCACCGGCTCATCGTGTCGAGTAACATGTCGAGAGAAAACGGAAAAGGGAAAAAGACAGGACAAAGGCGGGGACTGGCGCGACTTTTCGCGTTTCAATGTTAATTAAAGAACGCGTGTTATTTCCCTCTTGGGTGTAGCCTCCTTGTCGTCTCCTGTTATTTTCGCGTTTCGTGCCTGGAAAGGAGCTTTCTTACCATAGTAGGGGCTGGAGTGTGGGTCCGCTAAAGCATGTAAGTCAGCAGAGTGGCAGCTTTCCGGCCTTTGTCCGACCAATCAGGCTGCCTAGCGTTGTCGAGTTTAATGGCGTGCATAAGCTGTGGATTGCAAGAAATACCGGCCATATACTATGTAGCAAATGTAAAGGAAGGGATTGGAAGATATAGTTTCTACTCGTTTAATAATCCGAATAAATTAAATTAAATAACCTATTTACTGAGGTAAACTCTTATTTGTGAATATTCTAGAAAAGAAAAACCAAACCCGGATTAATTTATTATGTATAAAAAAAAAACATTCAACCATGAAAATAGAATTAAAAATAGTTACATCTCAAAACTAGTTCAAATTTTTATGTTATTGCCATATGCCACGAAGGCAATATTAAAATAGACCGAAAAAAGGAAAGAGTCTAGGACACGATGGATTGCAATTACATGATATTGGATATCACACCAGACACGTGCTGAATAAAATAGTAGAGATCCATGCAAGAGATCTTGACGTTCATGTCAACCGGGCCAGGGCACATTACCACGAGAAATCAGAATCAAGAATCATTATAAGATGGAATAGCATTGTATAGTAGATAATTAAAAAACAAAACGCTGTCGACTAGCTGGATAAGCAGTGTGCAAGTAGAAACGCCCGCGATGCCTGTCCCTCCCCCGGTAATGGTTGTAGACAGGAATGAAACAGATCAAAAGAAAACAAAGAAAAACATAAACTAAAACAACAGGGGAATATGTAGCGATCGTAAGCACGTGTGTCTGCCGTTCATGTGTAGCATGGCCGGCCATCCGGATCCAGCTATTGTGTGGGTGTGTGGGATATAGAGAATACATCTCACGTTGATACTAAAAAGGTATAAGACTAATAAAACATAAAAGAAGGGACGCCGTCGACGGCAGATGGAATAGGAATAATACTTCTCAACCTCCTCCCCTGCAGAGCCTGCAGAACCTACAGAGCCTTCCCGACGGTCTGGTTGCTGTTGCCGCTGTTGGTCCGCTGCAGACCATTGCTGGCAGACGACTGCGACGGCCCGACGTCTGGGCCCGGATCGCTCCACTCGCCCATGCTGCCGGCACCGCTCACATCGCTCACGCCGCTCGAGTACTTGCTCGTGAAGCTCTCTGTGCGCCGGTGCGAGCCGGCTGGACGCCGGATCTCGCCCGTGCCCACGCCGCCCGACAGGCGGCTGTCTCTCGACACGCTGGATACCGATACGGACCGTTGCGACGCGTTCGAGTATCTCGTGTTCTTCGGCAGAGACGGCGCAGGCGTCGACCGTCCCAGCAGCTCGGGCCGCTCCAGGTCGAACGGATCGGACCGGAACCGGTTCCGCTTCGCTTGCGCGTCGACCGTGCCTACGGTCTGCACGGATTCGCGGTCGCGGTAGGCAGAGGAGATGCTCTGTCCGCGCGACCGGCGGATGTCTGCGACGTAGTTGTTTGTTTTTGTTGTTGCTGGCGGTGCAATGGCGTTTGTGTCGGCAAACGGATTGTTGGCCGGGCTGACCATGAGCGGCGCGGGCTTGGCGGATGGATGTGACACGCCGCCGACGCTGCTGGCGGCTCCGATGACCGAGTTGTTGCTGTTGCTGTTGTAATAGCTGGAAGCAGCACCGCCGACGGCATTGGCGTCGCTAAAGGGGTCGTCAAAGTTGATGTTCAGCCGGCCCAGGTAGTCGTTGTTGCTGTTGCTGCCGCCCTGGCTGTTCATGCCGCCCATGAGACTGCTGCGGCTGTTGGCGCGGCGGCTCGCGCGCTTCTTTTGGTGGTTCTTCTTGTTCTGCGCGGCCCGCTCCAGCTCGCGCTCGTCCATGCCCAGCAGCGTCAAAAAGTCGGGCTGGCCCGGGTTGTTGTTGGGGGCCGTGGCGTTGTTGACGTACTTTTCGTTGTAGGCGTTCTTGCCGACGCCAAAGAAGCTCAATCCCCTGGCCTTGAGCGTGTTGCTGCGGCCGATACCAGCGGTAGTGCCGACATTCCGCGCTGCCATCGTTTCACCGCTATCGCGATTACCACCGGGTGCCGCTGCTGCACCGCCTGCCATCATGCTGCTGAACTGGCCCTTGATCCGTTGGATGCCGTAGCCCAGCGATGCCTTGATGCGCACCGCCTTGGGTGTCGGCCCGATGCTACCGCGGTTGATGACATACGCGCTGCCGCCCTGTCCCTTTTCGTTGCCGCCGCCGGTGCCGTCATCCCGGAACTGTGCGGGGACATTCGAAAGTGGCGTCAGCAGCGTGCTGCGCCGCTTCTGCTTCATGCGGCGCTGCCAGAACCAGACCAGGAACATGAGCAGAGCAAGGAACGCCAGTCCGCCAATGACGCCGCCGGCAATCGCAATCGTTGTCGTCGGGCTCGTGCCGGGCGTGCTTGATGAAGAAGAAGAAGAGGCAGAGGAGGAAGAGCTGGCTGCTGCGGCAGATGCGTCGTCGGTGGCGCCTGCAGTCGGAGCAGAGATTGTCGAAAGGACGAGACCACCGTTTCCGTTGGAGATGCTGGAGGAGCCAAGCGTGGCAGTCGTCAGGACGAGAGGGGCGGAAGTTGCCGAGGCGGCGGCCGAAGCCGAAGCAGAGGCAGAAACTGCGGCGGATGCTGCGGCGGACGTGCCTGCTACGGCGGCGGCGGACGTGGCGGCGGCTGTATCGGTTCCTGCCTCGGCGGAGGCGGCAACTCCGTTGGCGGCTCCTGTAGCTACATCGGTAGCGGTGGCGGTATCTGCGTTTGCGTTTGAGCTTGCGCCTGCGTTGGCGGCGGCGGAGGAAACGGCGACGGCCGGCACTGCTGCTGCTGCGGAGGTGGCTGCTGCGGTAGAGAGACTGGCTATTATGCCGGTATCAGCTTGACTGGCCTGTATAATGACAGACGAAGGAGGGGAAGTAGTAGTAGGCTGTTGTGCGAGAGGTTGTGCTATTGACTGTGGTTGTGCCTCGGGTGCAGGAGCGACATTAGGAGCAGGAGCGGCAGGAGATGCAGATGCAGAGGCAGAGGCAATAGGAGATGCAGAAGCAGGAGATGCAGAAGCAGGAGATGCAGAAGCAGGAGATGCAGAAGCAGGAGATGCAGAAGCAGGAGATGCAGAGGCAGGAGACTCAGATACAGGAGATGCAGAGGCAATAGGAGAGGCAGGGGCAGGAGAAAGAGAAAGAGAGACAGGCAGAGGCGACGCAGCGACGGCAGGGGCAGGTGCAGCTACCGCCGGAGCAGAGCTCGGGAGAGAATCATTTGTGCCTTGGGCCTGAGGCGCCTGCGCAACGTTTGTTTCTTGTGCAGATGTGGCCACCGGCAGAGGCGGGTTGGAGATGGAGGAGAGAAGTGGCAGTGTTGATGGTGCTGGTGCTTGTGAAGATGCTGGCAAAGGTGTTGAAGGAATCACAGGGGAAGAAGAGACAGCAATGGCCGTACTGGAAGATGATGCCAACGCGGTCGTTGAAGAAGGCGAAGGCGAAGAGGTAGCCGTCGATGTGAAGAAGGAAACCGAGGTCGATGTTGCCGTCGCTATTTCCGTTGACGTCGAGCTAGTCGTGACGACGGCGGCTATATTGGCACCGTTCTTGGGGACGGCGGTGCACCGCTTGCCGCCGATACTCGTGATGAACTGGCCCGCGGCGAGGTTGGCGCTCGTCGACATTTTCTTTTTCTTTCTCTGTTTCTTTTTTTATGGTGTTTTCTGTTTGCACCTTTTGCTAGTCGATGAGCCGTTCCAGACGGTCGTCGTTTGCCGTTTGCGTTTGCCGAGTGTAGATGTATAGTCGATGTTGAAAAGGGCGACCGGCGCTGGGGTGAAGAGAAGGACAAATGAAAACGGCCTCGTGGGCCAAGCTCTAGTCGGACACGATCATGTAGTTGATCGAGAAGAGACGGGAGGAGACGAAAAGGAAGGGATACGAAAAGGAAAGGAAAAAGAAAGGGAAAAGGAAAAGGAAAGGAAGAGACTTCTCGGAAGACGGGATGGGAGAGGATGAAGATGTGTGTGTGTGTGTGTGTGAGTGGGAGAAGAAGGGGAGAGACGACCGGAAACTTGGTCGAGGTGACGATCGAAACACGGCTAAAGAGCAGAGAGTTGAAGAGCGTAGAGTATGATGTACAGAGAGTAGAGTGAAGATGAGTACAGAGTGAGAGAGTGTGTGAGAGAGAAGAAAGACAAAAAGACAAGAAGAGAGAGATGTTTCGGAATCCAGGAAGCCGGCGGTAGGCTGGTAGTCGTTCCCCAGAACAGAGGCTCGCTTGCGCTCTTCATGATACTCTGCTACTCTGATACTGGCCACCTTCTCCTTTTTTTCTCCTCTTTCTGTCTTTTGTCTGGACGTCCCCTTGGCTTATTACATGTTCCTTTGACCTGCGACTCCTCCTTGTTTGCTGCTCTACACTTGTAGTGCTACCTGACTCCATCTGTTTAAAGGTAGAGACGCAGAGACGCAGAGGCTCGACCCTCGTCGACACCCTTGCGGTGATCCATGTGCCTACGTCGTCAATACGTATTCTCTGCTGCTAGTACTGCCTTTGCATTTGCATACATATCTACACCGTGGTCTGCTATGCCAATGCCAATGCTCAATGTAATCCTGGCAACCTTGGTGCATCGCCACTCTGGTCGATTGATCGATGTTTGATGGGAGGCCAGACAACACGGGATTGGCCACAGGCTGCAGGGTTGACGCCGACAAACAAAGTATATTTCGCTGTGCTCTGGCAGCCCTTGTATACCATGTACAGAAGCAGTGTGAATACGGCAGCAGCGCCGTGCAGTGCCCTGCACTTGCTTTCGACACAAACGAGTACATCCATCGACACGGCCCGTGCTTGACACGCGGTTGGACGGCCCCCCTGTCCTGGTCTGCGACAGATCTGAAGCACTAGGGGTAGCAAAGTCTATTCCAATACGACGTCTTTTTATTGTTTCGGTGGGATTCATATGTGCTGTGTTATTTTTACTGGAGAGTCTGCTCCTTTGTATTTCTTATTTCCTTTTCCTTTTCGTCTTCTTGTTTGCCAATTATCTATTCAATATCGACGATGATCGCTATCCAGACATGATGACATTCGAATGTCCACGATGCAAAGCCTGAGAGCATGGAAATCAAAGGCCGTACAAGAATGCAATGCAGCTTAAAGCAGTGTGGCTTTCGATGGCGACACTTATTTCTCATCTTTTCTGTCTTGTCTCCTCGTCACCCGTCCTCTCCTCGCCCAACATCGTGATACACTAGGCGATTCATCTATGTCCACTAATGATAATATAGCCCGATCCATCCATCTATCTATCGAAGAGCCGCTTGACGTAGATTTTGATTTCGAGCAACTTCTACAAAGTACGTGATCAACCGACGTTGTATGTAGTATCGCTTCCGCCGTCAAACATCTCCTTTCTTCTTTTCTTCCCTTTCTGTTCCATTCCGTACCCTTGCTCTCCTCTCCTGCCCTCCTGTTTCTCTTCAGAACGGAAACATGCCCTCTTGGGCCTTGGCTATTGCACTTTGCAGAGTAATACATAGCACGTCTTCGCCTCCCGTCTTGACCTCGGCGTAACAAGAAACATTATTCATTAAGCTTCGTTTGATTCCGACTCTGTTTGATTGATTCAAAGACGTGGCGTGTTTGGCGACGAAACTGGTGGCCTCTGCCAAGGAGTGAAACCATCTTCACGATTCTGTAGTTTGAAGGTCTGAGGCTCAAGTTGTCTGACATGAATGATTGCTTCTCCTTTTTCCTTCTTCTCTTCTTGAAGTGCTTACATAATCATACAAGCTCGGGAAACCACAGGAACCTCTGCACCGAGTAGATACCGCTGATAACTCTCTCTGCCACTCCGTGCTCCTTCAGCGCCAGCTCGGCCCTTCGCTTCTATGGCTTCGCAAGCAGTCTACGGTGTACCCAGCAGCAAGATAGGTGCAAATATGACAGATGATCAATATCTACATCCCTCGACTACTCTGTACATATAAATACCACACAAGGGCCCATTAGCTCAACCGTTGAGAGTTCTAAATATACTCAGGATACACTGTGTGTGCTTGAAAACAAGCGTGCCGATAGCATTATTACTACTCCGTATGTATTGCTGCATTCGCTTGGCCATTAACCCCCCTCATTGCTACTCCATACAAAGTGGGGTTGCTCTTCTGGATGTCCTACTCCTTACAACGTGTGCTCTGGCTGAGCTTCATCTTCACAACATACTCGTATTTAAAGTGTGCAGCTCCGACTGGCTTCTACCAGCGGTATCGCTCTCGGAGTCTGAATATCGGCGTTCCAGATACTCGGATTTCTGATTTTCGGAAGATTATAGTCGAAAACAGACAGCATGCATAGTAGGAAAGAGCATGGCTTTCAACCGGTCGCGCCTTCCGCTCATGGCCAGTGGCTAGGGACAACGTAAGCTCCGCAGCGCCACGGGGACGGTGTCGGTGGGGCTCCCAAAGCGATTATGCACTGAACACACCACGGTACAGTACTGCAGTAAGATACTATTATTACAGAGTAAGATGCGTTGGTTATGCTTCCGTAGCGGCCGTAGCTTCCGCTTCTGGTAATCGCTTTCCTCATTCACTCGTGCCTTCTACAGCGTGCCGTTGAACTGTGCATCTCCGTCCTATCAGGTCCCTATCAGGCAAGACCAACGCACGAGGGAGGAGCGACTTGTACACATCGCCCTTGTCGTCCCGAATTACTGTCTCCTGCCCCTTTCGGCCCTTGCCCCAACTGCACTCCCCCCATCCCACGGCCGCCGTCTGCCCTCCCCCTCTTGCTCATTCCCCGCTCGAGCTTCGTGAGCTTCGTGAACTTCGTGAGCTTCGTGTGCTTCTAGCTTGACAGCCTGGCATTTTGACCTCCTTTTTTTTGCACAGGCCCCCGCGTTCCCTTCCCTGCCCGAGCTGTCCAGCCGTTTATTCGGTGTCTCCGGCCTCCTCCCCGCCCCCGGTTCCCCATTGACGGCTCCCGGCCCGAGCCAAGACAAGCTCCCGCTCTGATCTTTGTCTCTTCACGCCCTTTCCTGCTCTGGCCTCGGCTCTTTATCTTGACTTTTTGGTCTCTGTCTTTGGTTTCTATCTTTGGGTTCTGTCTTTGGCACTGGTTCCCCTGGTGCGCTTCTGCCTCACCCATACCCCTCCGGCCCAGACTCAACGCCCAAACTCAACAAACCCGCCTGACGCGGAACACCAACTTAATCATGTTCGGCCACCACTTCTGTAAGTCCTCGCATCTCATACACTCTCTCGCACCCCATGATATCGACATGCCCTCAACTTGGGCGTGGCCTGCTCGGCTCTCCCCACATGATCTACTTCCATTCCACCCCTGGAGTTTCTCTGCACCGGCCCTCTTGTCTCACATCGGCCTGCCGAGTCTGATCGACACTCCAACCTTGTTCTTTTTTTTGTCCTCTATGGCCTTGTATTGCTTCTGGACGAGGATGAACCAAGTCTAACGTAATAGCCGCACCGCTCGCGCCAACCGAACCACCAAAGAACGTCCCACCGCCGACTCCCGTCAACTTCCCTCACTATGCTCCTGAGATCATCGCAAATGCTGCCAATGAGTCCAAGCAGACGGCGCAGACGGAGCAGACTGAGGATATCCCCGCCCAGGCATCTGCTTCGCCCAACAAAAAGTCTCGCTTGACCGATGTGCTCCAGGGCATTGTGCGGCCGACCGAGCTCGGCATCGGGCATTTCCAGGCGTTGGGTGTCCGCATCTATGAGCGTGCCGACCCAACCTTGATAATCCCAGATTACTACGAGCATGTTCCTGACTTTGCTACGTGGGACGATATCCCGTACGACCAGGCCCGTGACATTAACGAGTCAACCCGCCGCCCAATCAGCAACGGCAACCGCTCTCCTGGCATCCAGATCTACCTAGACCGTAAACGCGAGCTGTCCATTGATAACAATGCCGCCTACCGCACCGTGCGCCGTATGCCGGCCTCCAAGTCGTCAGGACCTCCCGCGAAGCTGGGCAATGCCTATGAGTTCTACCGCCATCTCGATAACTTTTCCTCCTTTTGGGACGACACGTCGGTCACTCCACCGCCCCCGACGCAAGAGGACGAGCCATTGGTAGATGCCCCTGCAGAACAAAAGGTCGACGAAGGCAAAGGCACTGCTTCCGCAGACGAAAAGGGAGCGGAGAGTGCAACTACCGTGGAAAGTGATGCTGCAGCGACCGACTCTGGAAGCAAGCCTACATCTACAGCTCAAGATGCGGCCACTCCTGCGGACACTCCTGCAGCTACAAAGCCCGAACCCGATTTTATAGCATTTCGCACCAGCACTGGTGGCCAGATGCCACCAGACTACCGCATCAACATGACCACGGCTTTCCTCAAGCTTGTGGCCTATGATTTTGGCTGTAACGTATCAGCGCCACGTACGGAGCCCCGCCTCTACCTAAACACAGGCACCATTACCGCCGAGGAAGCCGAAGTGCAGGATAAACAACACAAGGATGCCCAGACCGAAGCGCAGAAACCAACCACGCAGCCTGGAAACGGGGCTGCAGCGGCGCTTTCATCACTGCCTGCACCCGTGCCTGCACCCGCGGTCACTGCCTCGGCACCAACATTGCCGGCCTCCATCAAGTACAAGGGGCCTTGCTCTTACTTTTCGTCTGGTTGCATTTTCGTTTTCCGCTCCCCCACAACACGTGAAGCCGCTCGTGCAGGCATCGTTGAAGGGCCACTTGCAGCTATCAGTGCTCGCCACACAACGTCATTTCTCAGTGATGAGGCGCGTGCCGCTCTGTCGAGTCCCGATAATGATAGAGACACATGCATCGACCTGGCACGCGAGCTTGTGGCGGCCCTCGTCACGGCCCAGCACCGCGCCCGCGAGGGCCGGGCAGAGCGCCGTATCGGCAAGGGCGAGTGGTGGGCGACAAAGCCTCGCTGGGGTGGTGGATCTGGTGGTCCCATTGGCCGCGAAGTTGACTCTGCACCAAACACTGATGAGGCACCAGATCTAAGCAGCGGTGAAGGAAGTGGAAAACCCCCGAGAAGCTCGTATACCGTGCCGGGAGTCACAAGCAGAAGCTCGATTTCTCGCGGCGCCGGCACCGCCGGCGGTATCCCGGGCGGCGGTAATCCGAACAACTACAGCGGCATCAATACCCTGGCCGGCATCACCGGCTTGCCTATGCCCAAGTCGCCTTCCCTACCTTCTTCGTCGTCGGCATTTGCCGCTGCGATGGCTGCGTCGTCATCATCGTCGTCGTCGACTTCATCATCACGCAGCGGATCAGCCAAGAAGCAGCGCAAGGGCATGGCCATATATGACAACTACCGCATGGTGCGCCCACCGAGCTCGAACTGGGATAAGAAGACGCGCTACACGGCTATTGGCCGCAACCGCACCGCAGACTATGACGATATCTTTGTGATTAGCGCCTTGTTCCACCATATCTCGATTGTCCGCGTGCGTGTGCCCGAGCGGCTGCTGGACGAGCTGGACGGTGCCGACTATGACGCCGCTGCACAAATGCCCGTGTCTGACGAGTCGCTGCGCGGCCTTGATGTGATCCGGAGCCCGTGGTACGACCTGTTCAAGACCGAGGACCGGCTGGCGGCGATGCGTCTGGCCTGGGGTATGATGGCCTATCTGATGCGCAAAGACGAGGAGTGCAGCACCAGCAGTGCCAAGCCGGGCGAAGACGTGCAGATGAAGGATGCATAGTGCTATAGTTTGTAATGATCTAATGAGAGCGATTTACGAAGCTTGTTTTGTTTTGTTTTGTTTTCTTCTGTGGTTGTATAGCGAGCCTAGTATACACATTAGTTTAGATGAATAGGGGACTGAATATCGAATAGTGAATTAAGGAGAAAGTTCATTCTAAAATACATTGCAGTCATTGAGGAAGAACACAATCAATAAAAGAAAACCAAGAGATCCAACACATCAAGAGCAGAGAAAAACGGCACGACTTTATCCAACGCAAGCAATCAGCAACCAGCAAAGCAACCAGCACGAGCAAAAAGTTGCAAACAACAAGCAAAACCCGAATTTTCCCTTTTCCTTGAACAGCAAACAGCAACAGAAACTGCAACAACAGAAGGCATCCCAAGCGATCATGCACAAAACAGCAGAAAACACAGCAAACGTGGGCGACGGGAGAGAGAGTAGAGGCAAAGAAAAGGTAAATGAATAATTGGGTAGAGAAAAAAAAATGAAATAAATAATAATGAGTAATAAATATGAGATATATAGTAGGGAGAAGATCAAGCACAAAAAGGTCAAATAGGTGGCGTCAAGGATAGAAGGATAGCATCAACAAAAGACACAATCGATTTGGACCGGTCAACTGATCAAACGAAAATAGAAAATAGAAAATAGTAAAAAGAAAAAAGCTAATGCAAAAGCAAAAGCATAAATATTATTCAGATGATGAACAACAAGTTGGTATCTAGAAGGAGACAACAAGTTAGCCTTTGGTTTTTGCAACAAAACTGAAAAGAAAAAAAGAAAAATATATTATCAAGAGAAAACGAAACAATTTACATCGCAGGGGAGGTTTTTTTGTTGTTGTTGTTGTTGTTGCCGCCGCCGCTGGTAACAGCCGTACGCACTCAAAATCGACACAGGGCAGTTTTGGGGGACGGCAGCGGCAGCAGCAGCAGCAGCAGCAGCGACGCCAAAATATCAAAATATCAAAATAAATTTAAAATTCAACAGGCTGGGTCTTACCGAGAGGATGTGAACTCGACAGCTGCGGCCGCTGGGTGTATCGGGTCGAGAGCTCGTCGCGGATGCTGTTCAACAGCTGCACGTAGCTCTGCTGCGGGTTCTTGCGGAGAGAAGAGATAAACGCCCACGACATGGCACCGGTAGCCTGCGAGGCAATTGTGGCGTCGGCACTGCAGAGTTAGCATGTGCATACTTTTGGAAAAGAACAGAAAATATAAAAGGAATAAAGAAATAACTTACGAGGTCTGGTCGTCCTTGCTGCCAGAAAGCATAATGACATCGGCCGGCGACGTCTTCTTGGCCAGTGTGCGTGCGTGTGCCTCGTCGCCTGTGGTGGCCTTGCGGAAGAAGCCTACAATGTTGTGTGCGACACCGCCGAGGTCGCCCTGGCTGTATGACGAGATGACGTTGAGGAGACCTTGGCCGGCCTCCTTGGCCAGGTTGGGCTCCTTGAGGATACCCTGTGTCGAGTAGATGTAGGGCAGATCGAGCGCCGTGCCCGAGTGGCACGAGTCGAAGATGGCCGTCAGGCGCACGCCAGCGGATAGTGGCTGAACCATGATACGGTGCATTTCGTCGTCTGTGATGTGGCTGTGGGTGCGGAAATCGACGGGATAGATGACTTCGTCGTAACCGTCGTCTTCGTCGCCATCGAGATCTCGTGTCTGGCCGCCGTGGCCCGAGTAGTGGAAGAAGAGCGAGTCGTTTGGCCGTGCGTCCTTGACCAGCCAGTGCATGGCGCGCAGAATGTTGCTCTTGGTCGGCTGGCTCATGGGGTTTTGTTGATCGTCGGTCAGGATGACCATGTCGTCACGCTTGTAGCCAAAGTTCTCGACCAGGTAGGAAGACATGTTTCGAACGTCGTTGATGCAACCGCGGAGCTGGCCGCGCTGTCCAAAATAGTTGATGCCGATTAGCAGAGCCTTCCTCCGGCCGGTGCATTGTGAGTATTGGTAGGCATAGGCGGTAGGTGCGCCGTTGCCGAATTGCTGTGGTGTTTGGGGCGGCTTGGGGATGCTCGGGTCGACATAGCCGTTTGCTAGAATGTTAGCTGTGGTGCGCCACAGTGGGATCTTTGGGGGAGTACTGGTATTGCAGCTTCATCGAGGCAACTTACTCTGACGAGGGCCAGCAGCGAATTGCGGTTGTGGGGGGCCATTGAAGGACGGAGCGTATTGTTGTGCATGCAGTGGTGGCTGGCGGCATGGTTAGTATTGGTTACGGAATCCCGATTGCAGTTTGCAAGCCAAATCGTAAATCGAATGCGACGCTATATCCTGCTTATGCACACACCTGGCTGTAACAATACTGTTGGGGAGGTGGCTGGTTGTATCCGTAAGGGCCGCCGGGCCCGGATGGCATATATCCATTGAATTGTTGAGGGCTGGCAAGACATATATTAGCAAAGAGAAGCAAAATAAAACATGGGACGAGGGAACAGGGCACTCACGGATAGTAGCCTTGGGGAGGGTATGCACCAGGTGGTGGCGCCCCGTAGGCGTAGGTTTGGCCGGGATATCCAGCAGACATTGTGAATCTTTTCGTGTTGTTGTCGAGGGGAGGGGGGCAACTAGCGACTGGCGACTGGCCCAGTGGAGAGTATCAAGTGTCGAGTACTGAGTGTTGAGTGTCGACTGATCAAGCGGGCGAGTTCAAGAAAGATGGAATGGAGCGCCGGAGAAAGACCGACCCGAAATGCACGCAGCAAAGCGGGCAAAGGATCGGAGACGAAGAACAAAAGCGCCCTTTTGTTTTCCTTGGGGTTGGGGATGGCTCGTTGGTGAACGTTGATGAGCGATGAGCTTAAGCAAAACAAGATGGCAGGGAACGTCGGCGCGGTTCTTGGGGGAGCCCCGAAGGTCTCACAAGAACAGCACGTAGCGGCTCAGATAGACTCTCAAGTCGGGAAGATAACGAATGCAATAATCGGAGAGTCGGTAGTTGATTGAGCGAAGTGAACCTTGGGACGAGAACAAAAGGGTCGTGTATTGTTTAAAAGGCGCTGCGTTGCGACTGGCGAGACGGAGACAGATATCGATCGACTATCACGTTGGGGCTGGTTAGTGGAAAGCCACAATAGAAGCCTGCATATGCGCGGCTGTGTGCGCGCGCGTGATTAAGACGAATGAAAACGAGGGCTGATGGAAAGAGACAAGTTAAACTTTGATGGGATAGCTCGGGTGGCGCGGTTTAGTGGACAGGACAGCGCTGCGAGAATATCAAAGCCTGTCTAGGCCGAGGAGGAAATTGGGGGTCGGAAATAGATAGACACCAGGAAGCTAAGGGTCTAGGTCTAGACGGACTTGTCCAGCGCCATACATAGTATATGGAAGAATTGATGAGCCTCGCAGAAGTGGATATGGAATGATATGGGAATGGATATGACGGCTCGACGGTTATTGCTTGGGGCTGAACAAGATGGACAAAGATGGGACGAAGATGAAGAGGTTTGCCCAATAGCAAGAGTAGTAAGCAACAATATAGCTCTGGAGAAGCCGGAAGCCAGGACAGATACGGAAGAGAGGTAGTATCGCGCGAAAGGCTTGCAAGGCTTGGGTCGCGAGGGTTGTGAGGATGGGAGCGATGCTGCCGGGCAATGTTTGGGTAGGATGGGGAAACAGGGACTGCGTATGACGTCCAGATGCAACACAACGAGAGAGGGCAAGCAGTAGATCAGGAGAGAAGGCTAGATCAGGGCGGTCGATAGAAGACTAGGCGACCAGAAGAAGACCAGAAGAAGACCAGAAGACCAGAACCCCCCAGAAATAATGTCGAGCTCGAGATGCCAGCCAAAGCAGTTGGACAGTGGACAGTGGGCATGGGCGACGAAGAGCTTCGGCGAACTAGAGGGGGGGAGATTGGGAGAGGGCAACACAAGAGAGGGACAAGAGGGCAAGGAATAATGCAAGAAGACGAGAAAACGAGAAGACAGGCAAAGCAGGTCAGCTCGGGAGAATGGCACTTACAGAAATACAAAGAACGAGGCGGTTATGTCGCGTCGAGGAGATGGGAGATGCGATGCAGAGACAAAAGACAGTCGAGTCGAGTCAAGAGTCTACAGAGAAACAGAGAAACAGAAACAGAGAAACAGCGAGAAGCTTCGGATATCAAGGAAGCGCAGTCGCCGTTTCGGAGCTTGCTGGTGTGGATGGGTGATGATTATGCGGGCCGGTCAGACGGGAAGGCCGGCTGCAGGAGCAGGGTGTTGTGAAGTAGGTGGCAGAGTGGTAGATTGGTAGATTGGTAGGCAGAGCAGAGAAGACGAGAGGAGAGTAAGAGTAGAGAGTTGGCGTGAGAGGGGCAGGCCGTGGACAAAGCATGCAGGCAGGTCGAAAAGGCGAAAGGGTGTGGTGTGCTGCTGTGTTGTTGTGTCGCTGTGTTCAATGGGAGCAAAGAGAAGAAAGGCGAGAGAACGATAAGAAATAAAAAATCCGGTAAATCAGCGTCGACTATATCTCTGAAATATAGAGCGAATCGGAAAAGGAAATCGGAATAGAAATCGGAATAGAAATCGGAATAGAAATTGGAATAGAATAGGAATAGAAAGTAAGAATTAAGAAATAGGAAGGAAGAGACCGCAGACCGCAGACCGTAGAAAGTAGAAGAGGAAGGAGCGACACAAAAGGTGCAATGGATAAACGGCAAGAACGTGAGCGACGAGACTATGTACTAAAATAAAAGTATGTACAGGGTAGGAAGGGACGAGAGGTGGAGAGGTGGGGGTATCAGTATGTACAGCGTGCGAAGAGGTGGCGTGATTGGTCAGTTGCAAGGTTGGTCGGTAGCAAGGCCGGACAGTGTGAACTGGGAATGGGAATGACGGGACGTCAAAGGTCAAAGGGCAAGAGGATAAAGTAGAAATGGAACAATGGAAGAGGAATGGAGAACTGGAAAATAGAATAGAGAGGAGGAGCAGAGAGGTCCAGCCCAGTGTGACTTGTATAGGGCAGAGATGTAGAGTAAGAGTGAGAGTCAAGAGTCGAGAGTCGAGAGAAAAGACAAAGACAAGGACTCGGGAAACAAGATATATCAACAAGATCGAAGCAAAGCAGCACAGAATCCCAGAGCCGGAGAGTCGGGCGGTACAAATAGAGATTAGAGTTGGGTTTAGATGGCAAGTGCACGGCCGGTCGCTCCTGCTATTTTTGGACAGACCCTTTTCTGCACGATATAAGCATGTTTGCCTCTGATCTCCTTTATCTTTGCATGGTAGATGGTGGGATTCAGGACAGCACTGAGAAACTGCACAGACAGAAACAGGAATAGACCAGAGTGCTCTGCATGCGGACTCTGCCGGCCGGCGCGAGTGGCAGCTGTCCTGCCCGACACAGGGTGGGCAGGTCCAGCTGCTGCGGCGGGGCTTTGCTCTTGGGAGGAGGAGGCAGCTCCGTCGCCAGGCCTTCTCGAAACGGAAAGAACGACACCAGCACTGCCTGTAGACAGTGCCTATAAATGCGTACTGTGCTGTTGTGGGGCGCTCTTTCTACTGGAATATACTAGATACATGCCTAAATCCCATAATCTCATAATTAGTAGATAACCACCATAGTAAAAGTTGGGATGTGATGGTCAGCAAGATGAATATTCCCCCGGCCGTTCTTGCCTATTTCTCGTTTTCATACATAGTAAGTCAATGGGCTTCAAAGAACTACTTTAGTACGGTAAACTAGCTCCCGGAGAACGGTTCGGCCTCTCCTTCCTGCTCGCGCTGCTCTTTGTTTCCACAAGGTGGCCCACAGCTCCGCCCCCTTCGTTGCGTTTTTCATGTATTTGCTAGTCAACTGCTCGCGATAGATATGGATGCCGACTGGATCATGGCGATGGTAAAACAGTGATTCACATGTACCAACTTAATTTCATCTTTCTCTGTACTATGTACTCCGTATAGTATTCATTCTGACCGGCTGGGCAGCAACAGGGCGGGTTGGGCTCGTGCAATTTCCCAGCAGCAGATCGCCTGGGGGTTGAGATGAGGGATGGCTGATAGGGTCCGAGTAGAATAACATGGGATACTGTATATTACGGAACGTCAACAAGTCCATGGTTTTGAAACCCGTATATGCAGCCAGCGGACACAGGGCGGCCGGTCGGTCGGACGCAGGCCGTAAGAGACGGCTGCAGTCTTCTCAACCTTTTGATTCTTTTTTAATATGTCACTAATTGTGAGTACATCATGGCCGTTGGGGCGGTGACAGCGCATTGTCATGTCTCGCCAGGGTTACATGTTGACGGGTTTACGAGTTGACGAGACCAAGTATTGAGTGCATTGTGCATTGCAGAGTTGCATAGGATGCTGACAAGAGGACCAAGATCGCATCATGCCTCATGAGGTTTACACCGCCAGTGTGCAGTTTACCATCGAGGTCAACAATTGCAGAGGAGAGGTCACTCACTACCTACGTGGTAGTACAACTTTGATGTACGTAGCACAGGCATGTCTGGGTTGGAGGCCGGGGAAGGCGAGCAGCTGAGGAACCCTGTCAAGGTGTCTCTGGCCAATCATCCAGCCGTCTTGGACGGGCCTTGCATGAATCTAGGCCGAGTTTGTGTCAACGCGGTATGTTTTATTTCATCCTCGTAAAAGAACGATCACCATTGCAGAAGATACTCAGCAAGGCCAACTCGGTAATCGACTCAGAATTGCATTGCTCTATGCGTCTCTCCGTACAGTATCAAAGAGAGGCCATTCCTCTGTCCATTCTTCGGGTGCCTGCAATCCAAGGCTCAGCTGCCAAGGCCGCCAAATCATTCTTGAGATTCTGGGTCCGCTGCATGGGCTTCGGGCTGCTATCCGCTTGCTACTCTATATTTCTTTGTTTGTGTTTATTACTCAGCTGCAGGCTCGATGCGACTCTATATAGTACAGGGGTGGTCATAGCTCACTAATAGTATATACTCAACAAGTGATCTGTGTACTCCATCGAGGTCATGTAAGATGTAAGATTAACCAAGATGGGGGACTCAGCAACGGGGTCGGGCTGTGTTGCACATGTGCAACATGATACGTGTTACTGCTGCATCGCATTGTGTGCGGAGCGGCCACTCGCGTCGACCTGGACTCGACTCGGGACTGGCACCAGGCACTCTTTGTTTATCGTTGTCTTGCCGTTCAGTAACAAGAACCAGTCCCGATATCGCTCGCACTCTGTCCTCGTAGATGTCCTTGTACATGGTAGATGGTAGATGGCCGGACCGTGGTTGCTGATGCCCCAAGGATGATCGCGAGATGGCTTGAAACCTGGTGTGACCATCCCGGTCCCCAGGGGCCTCGCCATCTTATCTGCTGTCTCTTATTCTATCCCTGGGCGTCCGCCTCTTTTAGGATAGCTTCGTCTGGAAGCTTACAGTAGAAAGCACAGACTGGATATCACCCGCGAACCAGTCCACCGGTACCCGTGTTTAGAGGGTGGTAATCTGCTCAGATACGCGTACTATGTAGGATAAGTGAAGTAATATTAAAAGTAATTAAAATAATAATTTCACCACCCGATCGCCGCGACTACAATTACGCTTAGCCGCGCACAGGAGGCACATCGCTCGCTCGCTCCTGCTCATCGTTTTTGTGATTGATGCTGAGGCCGTGGACGATCCGCTATCACCGAGAGACATGATGGATTGCATACATATTACATGTTACGGAGCATACGGAAGGACGTAGCGAGGGACGTAGCGAGGAACCTACCCGCTCCCCCTGGTTGGCCTCCTTTTCGGGCAATACTTAGTACTCGTCCAGCCTTGCGATCATCAACGTACTCTACCAGAGAGGGAAAAAAGAGAGAACAAATAAGAAAAAGAAAAAAGGAGGATCGTGCTCCCTTTTCGTTCCTTTTCCGTTGGCCCTAGTCTTTTTTGGTTCTGTTTTGTATTGTGGCGCTCTACGTTATCTGCTAGATCGTTGGTTTTCTTCTTCTTTTTCTCTCTTTTTCTTCTTCCTTTTCTCTCTTTTTCTTCTTCCCTTTCTCTCTTTTTCTTCTTCCCTTTCTCCCTTCATTGTCCTACGACACTAAACTACACACTAAACCGCAGACACCAGCGGGAATGGGTTCCTGGCTGTTCCTGCTAGTTACCTTGTCCCTGGCAGCCAGGACTTTTTATGGTCTAAGCCTCTTTTTTTTCCCTTTTTCTGGGGAAAATATTCTACATTTTCAGCTGTCATGCGTCGCTTTGCCACACACGGGCGTGGCTTGATTACTGAGCAAAGTACAGAGTAGGTTTGAATACTATGTAGGTTTTTTGAAATGAAATAAGTTGTCTTCCTCTTGGCATTAATTAATCATCAAGCCGTTGTTTATTTATTTCTATATTTTATTTCTGTATTTCTGGATAACTTATTTTCTGTGTATATCAATCTTTACTTACATTTTTTTAAAATACTGGCAAATATTTTCATTGTATTTTAGTCCAATACTCATCTGTAGCTCCCACCACCAAGAAACACTGCCACACTAATATGCAGCGAAGCATGGCGACCCCGAACACCACTCTGCAGTGTAGGCAAGGCCGAGGATTGCACAAATATTACTCGCCACGGAGGAGCAGATCCGATCGTTTCTCCAACGGTGCACAGCCTCTCCGGTTCAAATACCAGATTCTTGGACAAGATGCGGCGTATCTCGTAGATTCGGCACAGCAATACCCATTACAGCACAAGTAGAATAATAGTACGTCATTACACAGTCACTGCATAACGTCTACTGGTATTTGAATTGCGGTTTGTGATTGTACATACAGTACTATGCAATTCGTTGAACTGCCCGGCCAGACCTCGTTATTTTGCCGCGCACGAGGTTGGCGTTTCCACTCTGAAGTGGTGATTCTGATTCTGATTCGGATTGTTTCCGTTTCCTGTTTCCTGGTCCTTTACGCGGATATGCTTGCCAGAGTTCAGCTTGCATGGCATCGCAGCAAGACGCTTTGTCTACTTGTCGTGAGCGGTTGGAGTATCGGGGGTTTCTCGATGACGATCAATTGATTTCATTTCGAGGTAACTGCTCTTGATACGGGACTATTAAGAAACAAATGTAGACGATTAATGATGAAAAGAAAAAAGATGAAAAGAAAAAAGATGAAAAAAGAAAGAAAGAAAGACAGAAAAAAATAAAAAAATAAAGAAAGAAAACAAACAAACAAGAATGAAACGGGTAACAACAAGACAACAGAAGACGTCATGAATCGGAATGGCCGGCACGTTGACGCAGATGGCAGATTTGACAGGACTCGAAGAGAGACACGGGAAGAAAATGGAAAAAGAAAACAACAGAAACAGATCGGTTCAGGATAGCTATCGTTTAGATGAATACATAATATACTTTTAAAGATGTCTCTACCTTTCACCCCGTTAATCATACACAGTACATGACATACATACATGCACGGCTAATCGCAGCGTCATGCTACCCCTTGGACTGGTATTAATGTCAGACATGGCGTCTGGAGAGACAATATGCAATTACAGATTACAAGGGACGGTGTGGCGCCAGATAGACACAAAGCAGAAACTAGAAAAAGAATAGACTCGTTTAATTCAATAAAAGAAAAAAAGAAAAGAAAAGAAAAGAAAAGGACGGCTGCCTCCCCAGAGCTGGTTCAGGCCCCGAGCTTAATCGTAGATCTCACTAACGGGGCGTATGCAGCTAGGAGGGCTGCTGTGATGGTTTATTGATGCTATCCTTTGGGGCTCTATCACTTGTCAATCATGTCCATCTTGTCCATCTTGGGCGTCTGCGGGACGATCGCCCCGGGGCAATGTGACGGATGTGATGAGACCTGCACCAGAGTACCAGAGTACAGTACCAGAGCTGAGTAGCTGAGCTGGTAGCTGAGGAGCTGAACATACGAGGCTGCCTGAGCCTCGGTCTTTTTGTGCTTTACATGTGTCGGCAGAAGAAGAAAGCAAAGAAACAAAACGAAAGAAAGAAAGAAGGAAAAAGAAAGAACTGAAAGAACAATACCACAGCACAACGACTTGATTCATTAGAAAATGCAAAGGCTACAAAGTAGAACCAACCGAGATGGGCTGCGTTCAACAAGATGCAAATAAAACAACGAAACCAAGGGAAAGACAAGAGAACAAAAAAAAACAAAACAAAAACCAAATAATACACCAGACCAATCCAATGCGTAGCCCTGAGCAATCACAAATACCTATACGCCGCCAAGTGCAACCATCTCAGATAGACACCGCAACACCCAAATATTCAAACACCCAACCTAGACGCGTAAAACCCAATCATCAAAACACCATCCCAAACAGCCAAGCCTACTGCCGCGCCGTCGCCGCCAGCTGGAGGCGCCACTCTGCCCTCATCTGCTGCATCCGTTCCGCCTTGCGCACGTTCTCGGCTGCCGCCGCGAGTCGCTGCCGCATCGCTTCCTGTTGCGCCCAAGTGCCTGCTGCACGCCGCGCGCGCACCACAAACTGCACGGCCAGCACAGCCCGCCTCAGCGTCTTGCGTGCAGACTTGAGCACAAGAGCCTTGCTGTGGCTGCCCTGGCTGCCTGGGCTAGGCCCAGTAGACGTAGACGACGACTGCAGGACTGGCTGCTTGACGCCCAGCTGCTGCAGAATACCCTGCAGCATCTGTAGATCCGCCTTGTTGCTGTGCGTGTTAGCATGTAACGTAGATATATTAGAAAAGGAAAAAAAAAGACAGTAGACATACCATGCAATGCGCATCTCCAGGTCTTGCGACACCAGCTGCTTGCCCAGCACAGCACCGTTGCGGAGGTGTGCCTCGCGCTCCCACCGCGCCTGCATCCACTCGATCTGCATGCTGAGCCCGCGCAGCTCCTTGCGGTGCCGGATGCTCTGCTCCTCCGCCGCACGCACCAGCGCGTCCGTGTCCGCATGGCTGGCCTGCTGCCCGGCCGCCGCTGCAAGAACTATCTCGCGCGTCGTGTTGGGCGCGTCCGTGTTGGTGCCGTAGTGCAGCGCCGCCCGCGTCTTGCTGGCGGTCTCGTGCAGCTCTTCAATCTCCTGCTGCAGCCGCTCGGCGTCCGCCCGGAACGTCGCACGCTCGCCACGCGCACGCTCCAGCTTGGCCCGCAGCGCCTCCTCCGACTCCGCAGCTTCCTCCAGCGCTGCACGGTGCTCACGCAGCTCATGCTCCAGCGCCTCCGCCTCCACCTGCGTCTTCCGCAGCATTGCGTGCAGATTGCTGCGCTCTTCGCGGCTCATCTCGCTGGATATACTGGCAGAGTCCGTCTCCGTCTCCGTCTTGTCGTTCTGAGCGTCTGCCAGTGCAAGTGCCAGCTCGTCCCGCTGGTGCCGATAGCGCTCAAGCTTGGACTGCGCCTTGTGCAGCGCCGCTGCGTGTGCAGATGCCGCCTCCGCCGCTGCCTCTTGAGCCTCGTCGAGTGCTTGCTCGAGGATCGCCCGTTCCTCCTCCACCTCGTTGATGCGATCCTCGAGCTCATCTGCCGTCGCCATCGACGTGGCCGCTTCGCGCTCCACCTCGCGCAGTGTGCGCTTGAGTTCTTGTGCCGACTGGTGAGCTGCCGTCAGCTGCCCACGGAGCTGCACAATCTCTGCCTTGTGAGCTGCCGATGTCGATACTGAAACAGCAGTCCCGACATCCTCCGTCACCGATGGCGAACCCATGAGCCGCCCAATCTCCGCTTCGTGTGCGGCCCGCTCAAGGTCCGAGATTTGTCGCCGGAGGACCTTGACGGCCTCCTTGTGGGCCACCTCGCGCTGCAGGTACTCCTTTTCCTTTGCCCGCGCGGTGGCCAGGTCACGCCGCAGCGACAAAAGCTCGCCAGTCTGCGTGTCGTCATTGTCCGCCACCGTCGACCGCGGCAGCACGGATGCTGTAGCTGCTGCTACCTCCATGTCTTCAATGCGCCGCTCGAGGTCGCGGATTGTGCGCCGCGCTGCTTGAAGCTCCTGACCTTCAGTTGCCGAGGCCCGCGTCCGCATGCTTTGCAGCTGGCGGATCTCTTGGCCTAGGCGCTCTTCTTCCGTGGCCGCCTTGTCGAGCTCGGCCTCGAGCGTCTCCTCCAGTGCATTGCGTTGCTCGGCCAGTGTCCGGTTCTCCTCGCGGAGACGGCGTACTTCGGCATCTAGCTTGATCTTGGCTGTGCGCAGGTCGATGCGCTCTTGGTCAACGCGGAATGTGTCGCCTTCGTGCTGCCGCGACTGCCGCAGCTGTGTCGCCACCTCGTCTCGCTCAGCCTCGGTCTCGGTAAGGGAGACTTGCAGCGAGCGAAGCTCAATGTTCATGTTGGCCAGCTGGTCTTGCAGCCCTTGCTTCTCTTTGGCCATCTTGGCGACGTTGGCGGCTGATTCGGACACCTGGCCTCTCATCCGCTCAATCTGCTCGCGGTGCTGCCTAGCTGCACTGGCCGCCGCCTCTTGCAATGCCGTCACCGCTGCTGACGTAGACGCGGACGTGGACGACGCGAATGCTGACCTGTTGCCGCTGGCCCGCAGTGATGCCAGTTGCTGCTTCAGTGTATTGCGCTCCTCCTCGGCCGACTCCTTGTTAAACCGGGCCTCGTCCGCCTCTCTCTCCATGGAGCGACGCAGAGACTCAACCTCATCCTCCAGTCTCTCAGTCTTGTTCTTGGCCGACTGGCTGTTGAGCTGTGCCGCACGCAGCTCGTCGCGCACTGACGCAAGCTCCTTCCGCAACCCATCGAGCGTCGACTGCCGCGTCTCAAGCTGCTTCTGCAGGCTCTCGAGTTGCCGTCGCAGAATGTTCTCCTCGGACTGATGCCGCTGCTTCTCGCTGTCGAGGAGCTCTTGGAGCTGTGCCTCCTTGCCTGATAGTGCGCCTTCAGTCTCGCGGAGCCGGTTGATCGTATGTTGTAGTCGGTTCCGGTCAGCCTCGAGGTGCTCGCGATCCGTCTCCCACCTCTCGCTGTCAATGTCGTAGAGGTGCTCTTTTTCGCTGATTTCTGTTTGCAGGTCGGTAATCTTTTTGTTGAGGCGCTCAATCTCGGCCTTGACTTGTGCGCCGAGATCTTGCTCCAGCTCTTGGCTGTGAAGGCGCTCTTCCTCCAGCTCATTTTCCAGCTGGGTGACAGACTTCTGTAGGCGCGACACGTCTCTTTGCAGGGTAGCCGACTCGTTTGTCAGAGTGTCATGGCGTGTCTGGAGTAGAGTCTTTTGGTCACGGGCCATGTTGAGATCAGCCTGCGCTTCCTTGAGTTGAGATGTCGCCGTGACCGCTTCGCGCTCGGCGGTGTCGCGTGCTTGCCGCGACTCCTTGAGCTTCAGCTTCAGTTCTTCCGCCTCTTTTTGCTGCTCCTCGTGCTTCTCCTCGAGCTGAGCGTACTCTTTTTGGGACTTCTCAACATCGCTCTGAAGACGTGCAAGCTTTTCTTCGACTTGCCGCGAAAGGCCCTTGGTGTGGACAGACTTGTTGGCCATCTCCTCTTGTAGCTCCTCCAAATCATCCTCCGCCCGTTGCCGCTCGGTGGCTGCCTCCTCCAGCTTCTCCTTCATGTCGTCCACCTGCTGCTCGAGGCGCCGAATGTCGGCCTCTAGTTCTTCGATGGTCTCCTTGGCCTCCTCCAGCTTTTCGCTCGAGCCGGCTTTGTCTTCAAGCTCAGCTACGCGCTCCCGATGCTCCTCCATGCGCGTCTCCATTGATGCTTGCAGGTCCTCGAGCTCATCCTCCTTTTGTGTGATGATGCGGTCCTTTTCGCGAAGGTCAGCCTCGAGGTCTTCGACCTCGTCGCGCGCCTTTTCGTTTTGCTCGTGGACCTGGCGTTGCAGCTCTTCGATATCGGCATCTTTGGTGGCCAGCTCCTCCCGTAGGCGGTCTAGCTCAGCACGCAGTCCCTCATCTGCCTGCCGCCGGGACATCTTCTCCTGCATTTCCTGCATATCAAGCCGGTAGGTCTCAACAGTCTTCTCCGTCGTAATCAGGAGCTTCTTGACGCGCTGAAGCTCTCTCTGAAGCGTGACCTTGTCCACCTTTAGCTCTGTATTTTCCTTGAGAGCGGCCTCGCTGAAACCAGGTCCTGCTTTGCGGAGTGCATCCTCCAGGAAGTGTATTTTCAGCTTCAGCCCAAAGTTCTCCTTTTCGATTCTATCAATGACATTCTCCTGCTCCCGTAGTGAGAGCTGGTTTCCGTCTTGGAGTGGACCTGCGGCCGAATTGCTGCCCGCTCCTCGCTGTCTTGGAGCAATTGGTGTGGAAGCGATACTGCTGCTGTCGATGTTGGGAAGAGGCGTGCTTTCGACGTAGGAGGTGTTTCGTGATATGCCAAAGCTGCTCATATCCATAGCGCCGGGGACTGGGTTCGTGGTGTCGTCTTCGTCAATCTTGCCGAGGGAAATTGGAACAGCACCCGTTGCGCCATTCTCCTTTCCGCGGTAGCCCCGCCTCGCACTGTTTCGTGTTGCTGATTTGAGAAGAGGTGTAAACTCGACGCCGCCAATGCCTTCTGGCAGGTTTTGTCGGCTGCCAAGGGGAGCGCGCGAGCCGCCGCCTCCACCATTGCCGCGAGGTGTCCGTAGATTGGGCCGGCCGCCATTGCGAAGCTGATCAAAGATGTTGCCGTCCTTTGTTGGTGAGTGAAAGGTGAGCTCCTGGGATATGTCAAAGTCTGGAGGTTGGCTGAGGTATGTCGCGTCGCCGATGTTTGTGCGCGGAGTGTCGAGGCCGCCCAGGCCGGGGTGAACCATCTCGGCGTTGGCTGTGGCCGCTGCCGGTGTCGTCGGTTGGTTGTGATGACTTGGCGCGTCGCTGCCCTATCTAGGGCCCGGAAGATATCAAAGTCGTTGTTGACGAGGTCGTCGTCGTCGTCGTGGATAAAGATAACAAATAAAGTGACTTATAGCACTGGCTGTAGTGGGTGTATCTGGCCTAGAAATTGGCACAGAGATAGCTGAATTATGAGTGATAGAAACCAGTGTGCCAATCTGAGGTGCAAAATCATGAAATCGTAAATTGTAGCCGTGAGGTGGTGGTGGCGGTAATTCTTCATGATCAATTGGCCGGCTATCAAAACAAAGTATGGGAGACACTGGTACGTCAAGACCCGCTTTTAGTCGCGTCGACGAGTGTTTACATCTTTCCAAATTAGGCTAGTGCAGATCGATGTCCACCCCCCTTCGAGGCCCATCTACAACCACGTCGTATCACCTGACTGCGCGTGCCTTCCGAGTTGATGGATCATAGGCAGACGCGTCGGTTGACTCGCACCTTCCGTCCTTGCAGATTCGGTACTTCCGGTTCGGGAAGACAACGGCAATCTACTGTCTACTTCGAGCATCTTCTTCTTGAGCCGCCTCTTTTATTCTTCCGTTCCCATCCTCCATCTCTTGGAGCGTATGCCACAGACTGACAGATCAATTGCCACCCAACTCATTATGTAAGTTCGCCGGCGCGTCTGCGGTGCATCATTGCACATTTCGAAGAGTCTGTCTTTGTATATAGGCTTACCAGATTATAGGGCGACTGTGATTCCGGGCGCTCGCGCGGGCACAGGCACTTCAACGCCCAACAGCAACAAGGAGAATGTTCCTCGGGGTAAGCGCCCGGGCGGCATCCCTCTCGATGCTCTTAGCAAGCCGTTCCGCTGCCCTGGCTCAGCCGTTGCTCTCTCGTCTGCCGATCGGCCTGCAAGAAAGCGCAAGCGGGTAGACTACAAGGGCACAGATGCCAGCGAGGATGCAGACAAGCCGTACACCAATGCCGACCGGCTGGCTCTGTCTACACGGGAGGCCAACCAGTTTCCCGTGTTCCGGGTCAAGGACAAGGAAACAGCCTTTAGAAAAGTGTTTGTTGTCCCGCTCAAGAACAAAGACAGCAGCGCATACAACCCAAGCCGCCCAGCACCAGCTCTCGGTATGCGTCTGGGCCGTGCCTTTGTGGCGAAGCCTCTCCATGACCCTGCGGGAGAGTTTTCTATCGTTCTCTACGACCCTACGATCGACGACAAACCCAAGGAGAAGACGCCCGAGGAGGTCGCTGCCGAGAAGGCCAAGGCAGAGGAGGCCAAAGCCGACGAATCACACGTGCATAAAAGCCTAGCCGATATCTTGGGCCTCAGGAAACAAGCCGTGCAGGAAAACCCTCGCGTGCCTGTTGTCATTGACCCGAGGCTCGCACGGGTTCTGCGTCCTCACCAGATTGAAGGTGTCAAGTTCATGTACAGATGCACTACTGGTATGATCGACGAAAAGGCCAATGGGTGCATTATGGCCGACGAGATGGGTCTGGGAAAGACCCTGCAGTGCATCACACTCATGTGGACGCTGCTCAAGCAGTCGCCCGAGGCGGGCAAGTCTACGATCCAAAAAGGCATCGTTGTGTGCCCGTCCAGTCTGGTGCGCAACTGGGCCGACGAGCTGATCAAGTGGCTTGGGCCAGATGCCATCCATCCGTTCACTATCGACGGCAAGGCATCCAAGGAGGAGTTGACACAGCAGCTTCGCCAGTGGGCAATCTCCAGTGGCCGTTCCGTGACACGCCCTGTCATTATTGTCTCGTACGAGACACTGCGTCTGTACGCCGATGAGCTGAAGAACACCAAGATTGGCCTGATGCTCTGTGACGAGGGCCATCGTCTCAAGAACGGCGACAGCAGAACCTTTAGTGCCCTCAACAGTCTGCAGGTGTCTCGGCGAATTATTCTGTCCGGCACACCCATCCAAAATGACTTGTCTGAATACTTTGCACTGGTGAGCTTTGCCAACCCTGACCTGTTGGGCAACCGACTGGAGTTCCGCAAGCGCTATGAGATCCCCATCCTCAAGGGCCGTGACGCCGATGCCGACGAAGAGGACCGCAAGCGGGGTGACGAGTGCCTCGCCGAGCTTCTTGCTATTGTCAACCGCTTTATTATTCGGCGTACCAACGACATTCTGTCCAAGTACCTGCCCGTCAAGTATGAGCATGTAGTTTTCTGCAACCCTGCTCCGTTCCAAGAGGACCTCTACAACTACTTCATCACCACCCCGAGTATCCAGGCGCTTCTGCGAGGAAAGGGTAGCCAGCCGCTCAAGGCCATCAATATTCTCAAGAAGCTCTGCAATCACCCAGACCTGCTCGACCTTGAGACAGAACTGCCTGGTTCTGAGCGTTGCTACCCCGAGGACTATGTACCAAAGGAGGCCCGTGGTCGGGACCGCGAGATACGGTCCTGGTACAGTGGCAAGATGGCGGTACTTGATCGCATGCTGGCGCGGATCCGGGAGGATACCAATGACAAGATTGTTCTTATTTCCAATTACACTTCGACCCTGGACCTGTTTGAGCGCCTGTGCCGGCACCGCGGCTATGGCAATCTGCGCCTTGACGGCACCATGACCGTCAACAAACGCAAAAAGCTCGTGGACAAGTTCAACGACCCTGCCGGCAGCGAGTTCATTTTCCTCCTGTCGTCCAAGGCCGGTGGCTGTGGTATCAATCTGATTGGTGCCAACCGGCTGGTTCTCTTCGATCCGGATTGGAACCCGGCTGCCGACCAGCAGGCACTGGCGCGTGTGTGGCGTGATGGCCAAAAGAAGGACTGTTTTGTATACCGCTTCATCACGACGGGCACGATCGAGGAGAAGATCTTCCAGCGCCAGAGCCACAAGCAGTCGCTGTCGACCTGCGTTGTGGACTCGGCGGAAGATGTGGAGCGTCATTTCAGTCTGGACGGCCTCAAGGAGCTGTTCCAGTTCCGCGGCGGCAAGGTGACGACGAGCGACACGCACGACACGCTCAAGTGCAAGCGGTGCAAGCCCGATGGCAAGCAGTTTCTGAAGGCGCCCGCAATGCTGTACGGTGACACGAGCACGTGGAACCATTTTGTCAACGCAGGCTTGAGCACGATCCAGGACCTGCTCCTACGGCAAGAGTGCGGCGATGAGGTCGTCTCGGCTGTGTTTCAGTACATTTCGCATTGAGTGTCTTTTTCTTTTTTTCTTTCTGATGGAGTTGTTTGTTGCATGGCCGGCGATTTTCCATTTCCATCTCCATTTGTGCTGATTTCTTTGCTTTTCCTACTTTTTACGTCTCATTCACAACTTCACTGGCGGCGTTTATTACTGCATTATGGGTGTTTCACGATACAATACAAAACGAGGCGTTACCTGCTGTGTCTTTTGCGTCTGCTTCTGCTTCTGCTTCTGCTATTGCTTTTTATATTTTATATTTTATTCGCTACTCTAGATAAAACAAATCAAAAGATCCAACTTATAGATGATCTACAGCTCATCCCGCTCGTGAGTCTCGGCAGCCACGGGCTCGCCGGCCGTTTCCTTTTTCTCGAGCTCGTCCTTGGGCGGGTCCTCGGACTCGCTCACGGCAACGGGCTTCTGCTGTCCATCGGCACCGCCGCCGACTCTGATGGGGACCGGCTTGGGCTTGGAGACGGCAATGCCCTGCTTGCGCTGCTTGTCGACGGCGGCAATGGCCGTGTCGTAGACGTTCCACTCGGGGACCTGGCGGCGCGCGCGGTCCAGCTTGGGCTCCTTGGTCTGGGGGTTGTTGCACAGGTCAATGGTCTTGGCCGTCGTGAGGGCCTCGTCGCTGCACCAGGTCTCGCACCAGAGCCAGTCCTGGGGCAGGCTGAAGATGGGGATCTGGAACTGCATGTGGTTGGGCAGGTCCTGGTCCAGGTTGGACAGGCTGTTGGGGTCGGCCGACAGCGTGTGGTAGGTCTGGCGCAGGCGGTCGCCGGCGGCCATTTCGCGGAAGCGGCGCAGGTCGACGACGTAGAGCGCGGAGATGTGGTAGGGCTGGCCCTTGAGGTAGGTGTTCCAGTAGCCCTGCTTCCAGAAGCGGAAGCCCTCCATCTCGACGCGCGAGTCGCACATGGGCGTGAAGCCGTAGGGGGCGCCCTGCAGGTCGAGCTGGACGAGGTCGTACATGTCGGTGCGCACAATCTGGTCGGCGTCGACAAAGATGACCTTGTCGAGGCTGAGGGGGAAGAGCACGTCCAGGAAGAGGATCTTGTAGCCCCAGATCTCGCGCTGCTTCTCCTTTTGCTGGCGCAGCCAGTGCGGCCACTTGTACGTGACCATTTCGTACTCGAAGCCATACGCCTCGGCGAGCGACGGGATAAAGTCCTTGAACGAGGGCGACAGGAACTGCTCGATAAACCAGAACTTGACCGTGTGGTTGGTGTTCTCCATGACGCTGACCATCATAATGTTGAGCATGCGCTCGTACAGGTGGCCGCTGGCAACGGAAAAGATGTTGATGTCGGCCTGCTTTTGTGTCTCGGCGACGGCAGTGGTTGTCGTCGTCTGTTGTGCGGCTGCCTTGGCCTTGCCGATGATGCCCTCGGCATACTTGAGGCCCTTGTTGACATAGTCCATGGCGCCGCCGGCATCAGAGCCTGCTCCGGCACCGGCACCGGCACCAGCACCCTTGGGAGCATTGGCATCGGTCGGGATGATTTCTTCATTCTCCATGCCCGGCTTGCGCGCCAGACGCGGGTACAGAGTCGTGCCCTGGAAATCCATGAGGATGACATCGGTGCCCTCGTCGCCCGGAACAGGCGCCCTGCCGCGGGACCCGATGCTCTTGATCGTGTAGATGTCCGAGCTGCGGCCATCCATGAGCTTGATGTTGTAGAAGCCCGGGTTGGCCTTGAACTGGAAGTAGCCCAGGTTGGCCATGATAATGGTGTCGGCAAAGTGCTCGTCCTTTTCGGTGCCGAGAATCAGCTGCGCGCCGCGCGGCGCCCGGCTGCCCTCCTCCTCGGAGTGGCCCTCGATCAGGATGTGCTCCAGCTCGTAGGTTGCGGTAATGTCCGACTTGGCTGTGCTCAGCTTGATGTTGTCCAGGTCGTGGACAGACACCTTGGGGGCCACGAGCCACGCCGGCGGCACCTCCATGCCCAGGTTCAGGAGCGCCTCGGACGGGAGGCCGCTGAACTTGGCAGCAAGTGCCTGCACCTTGCCGGCATCGTCAAACAGCGGCGCGGCCTCGAGCACCGAGCGGTAGAAGCGCTTGACGGGCAGGTCCTGCAAATAGTCGCGCGGGTTGAGGAAGATGCGCATGTAGACGCCGTCAAGCTTGGACAGCACCTTGAGGATGGGTGCCCAGCGCTGGCCGGTCTCGCTGGCCGGGTCGAGGGCAATGTTGAAGTGGATGGTGGCCGTCGCGGCATCGCCGGCCTCAAAGGCCGTGTGCTCTGCCGACCAGAGGTTGAAGGACGAGATACGCAGTGTCGGGGCAGACTCAAAGATTCCCTCGGGGACATCGGTAATGGTCGACAGAGCAGTGATCGATGTCAGCTTGGCGGCACCGATCGGCGACGACACCTTGCTCGTCATGTTGAGGTCCTCGACAGCCTTGAAGACGGGCAGGATGCGTTCGGCCTGCTCGTACTCGAGGAAGGTGAGGAAATCATCCTCCTTGAAGGAGTCGGCCTTTTCAATAGGACCCAGGACGCGGCCGTTGAGGATCAGGATGTTATCGCCGGGAGTGATGGCCGCGGCCGTACGGAAGCGCGTGAGAGCAGCGCGGTATTCGGCCGTGGCGGGCTTCTCCGTAGCCAACAGGCCCTTGAGCTCTTCCCAGGACTGCACCTCGGTGAGAACATCAAGGTCAATGTCCTGCAGTGAGTTGATCAGGTCCAGAGCAGTGTCGGCGTCCTTGGGGTTGTACACAATGTCCAGGGTGACGCCGGGGCTGTTGACGCGGAACTGGAGGGCGTTGATGAGCAGCTTGAGGCCCTCGACGGTCCCGATATCGAGGACAACGGTCAGCAGTGCCCAGTTCTCCTTGGTGGTCTCCTCGTCAGCATCGATGACGGGAATGTGGTTAAACAGGTCGGCGTGCTCCGTGTGCAGTTTGTGCACGTTGAGGACCTGCAGGTTCTTGGGGCCCTCGGGGAAGATGAGGGCATTGCGCCGCGACAAGGCGTTGAGGATAAAAAAGTGAGGGGCCCAGATGGTGTCGTCGATGCGCTTGTAGTAGATGGCCTCCTGGATGGAGCGCAGGTTCTGGGCGACCTGGCTGCTCATTGTCTGCACCCACTGCTTGTCACGGGGCACCACGTTGCCGTCGACGAAAATAGGCGGCACCTCGGAGTTGGCGCCCAGACGCTCGGCCCAGTGCTGCGCAAGCTCAATCTGCTTGGCATACCCCTCGTCGGTAAGGATCTCATCCAGTGTAAGGGCCTTGGCGCCCTCCAGCAGACCGTGCTCCTTGACGATCGACTTGAAAATTTTGGCGTTGGCGGACGCCGCCTTGCCGTCCTTGAGCGTCTGTGTCAGGTAGCCGGCGACGGCAGCCAGGCCGTGCGTCTCCAGCAGGTAGTAGACAACCTTGGCCTGCTTGACGGCCTCGGGCGTCTGAGTGAGGGGCACGAGACCAAAGCGCACGGGAAGACGGCGGTTCACAAAGTCGAGGAGCTGCTCCACAAGGAGGATGTCGGCCTCCTTGGTCAGGTCGACGGGGTACACCTGGTTGAAGACGTCGAGGCCGACGGGCGGGATCTGGCCCGGCCTGCCGCCCTGCAGAAGCGCTTTCAGGGTCTTGGGGTAGTCCTCGTAGCGGCTGTCATGGACGAGGTCGTTGAGCCACACAATGACACGGCTGTCCTCGATCTCGTCGCGCCAGTCGAAGCGCAGCGGTGCAGACTCGGCCTTGGATTGGGCAACGGCCTGGTGGCCAAGAATGTCGACGGCCTCCTTGCCGGTCAGGCCCAGCTCCTGGACACCCTCAATCATGGCACGCTCGCTGCGGACAATGTCGAGTAGGGCCAGGGGCTGCATCTGGCGGTCGATGAGCTGCACGCCGTTCATCCACAGCACATTGACACCGGGCGGCACCATCATGGCGCGGTTCTTCTGGTGCTCCGCGAGGAACTCTGCGGACGCATTGTGGGCGGCAATGGAGCTCGAGTACTTGGGGAAGTCCTGGGTGATCTTGAGCAGAGTGTCAAAGGGGTTCTCGCTCTGAATGATGTAGTCGGCGGTGCTCATGCCGAGATTGGTCAGCTCCGACTTGGACAGCGCCTTGAGGTCGGCTACGTCCTCCTCGCCGTCGAGGATGACCTCGGCCGTCTTCTTCTGGGGAGCAGCGTCGTCGTTGGCAGACTCGCGGTCGTCGATAACAATGTAGTCTGTCCGCTTGAGGGCCAGCTCGACACCGTAGCCGTTCACGGGCAGTGGCTCGGTGGCGGCGGCTGACGAGGCAGGGCGCACATGGCGCAGACGGTAGGAGATCTCGCCGTTTCTTGCCTTTTCGGCTAGGAACTTGTGGAAGGGGCCAAACTCGGGCGACGAGATGTCGGCATAGAGGATGGCCGCCGGGCCGTGGCTGAGGGTGTTGTCAAAGGGCAGCGTCTTGTCCTGCCTCTCGTGGCCGGCCACCTTTCCGTTGCTCTCCTCCTTGCCGAGCGACGGCGAGCAGTACTGCGAGCCCTCCCACAGGATCCATTGGCTGCAGCCGGCCTGGTCGCCAGAGACGGAGCTCTCTGCCGCGGTGGTGTAGAACTGGTAGTGTGCTTCGACGCGAGGGGCGGCAGAGCGCAGTGACAGTGCCAGCTTAAATGTGGAGAGTGCCGAGTCACTGGCAATATGGCCTCCCTCCTTGAGGAGGTGTAGAAACTTGTTGTACAGATCACGGTCTGTTGAGGCGTCTGCAAAATATCCGTCGGCGATGCTGTCGAGGAGGGGGTAGTAGCTCGTCGCATTCTCCTGTGCCGCAGTTTCTCTATTCTGTCAGACTCGCACATACAAAACTAGTAGTTGAGAGGCGCTTGGCACTTACAGCAGCTCGGCGAGGTATGGAGGTGCGGGGAAGGCTGCGACCATGCCGACATCGACGGACGGACGGGCAGCTGTGAGACATGGCTGGAGGGAGAGGGCCGCTAGGAGGGCCGCAGCCAGGCCCCGGGGGCGATTTGAGGAGCCAAACATGGCGTTGGAGGTGGGAATGGTGGGTGTGATAGTCCAAGATATTCAAATTTATGCAGTTAATCTGATTGTTGATTCGTGGAGCGGTGCAAGCTCGAGGCTGGGTCGGAGGAGGTCCGTTGTCGACAGCACCAGGCTTCGCAGACGGTGTCCTAGGATGTGGAATGTGGCTGGGCAGACGTATAGGTCTTGGTTAGATAGAGGTTTGAGAGCCGTATGAGCCCTTGTAACCAAGCCGTCTTCTCAGTACACCGGTCGGAACAGGTGGTGCTGGCGGCAGATGGCGGCAGAAGGCTGTCGAGAGAACACATCACTGGATAGCTGTCCGAAAGAGGACTAGCGCACATCTTGGATACGGCTCTTATCGGTCACGTGGATATGACACGCCTCGATTGGCTTTGTGATAAATTGACAAGCTGTCATGATGAATCAAGAACGGCCGGACGGCATGTTCTATTTTATATTTTATATTTTAATGCATATTTAATTGACATTTGAATGACGCACAAGATACTGTCAAACACGCCCGGAATAAGCACGGCAGAACGGCTGCACACCACCTTGAAGTCGCGGCATCATCTTGCAGACATGTGAAGCTAGTAATGCAGACCAGAGGACACCAGGGACGGTAAGACAACTAACTGCTAATCCGTCCACGTCTACGTGTCCAGTGTCACCCTGATGAAGCCCCCTATTTGCAGCCCGCTGCGAGCAAGCAACGGACGCCTATCCCTTGTTTGACCCCGCTGATGGAGCTTCCGGAGACCTGATTGGCCATCTAAGCTACTGGTCCCCTCTCCGGCGCGGATAAACAATGGGGCGACCGCCTCAGGCGTCAGCCATCCCACATTTGGGGGACGTACGGGCCACGCTTACCTCCTGTGGCCACTGTTGCCAGCTGGAGCCCACCTGCTGGCCTACACATAACAAAGGTGGCCTTGAACCGTTTCTGGCTTTCTGGCGTCTGGCCTCCCGAACATCACCACATCCCGCATCACACCGCCCACCTCCGGCTCCCATTGACGACGGAGCTCTACCTCTTACCACTCCGCCCGCGCAATCCATCGCCCTTTTCGATCCCGACTCTAATCCCCGTTCAATTGCTCTACCCTTTTCCCCTTCCCACCCGCCACAGAGCGCGAAGCTTGCGGTCAAGATGGCGTCGTCGTCGTCGCAGATGCTCACAAAGGTACGGCACCGCGCAGCACCGAAGCAGCCATTGAGGACGGATCAGGGGGTTGAGGAGTTGCACAACGGTTTACAGGATCGGTACTGACAATGCTGCAGTTTGAGTCCAAGTCGTCACGCGCAAAGGGCCTTGCCTTTCACCCCAAGAGGTATGCCCCCTTTTCGGGAGGTTCGAGCTTCCGAGCTTCACGAGCTTCGGCTTCTGAGCTTGCAAGCTTCTTAGCTCCTCCAAAAGCTTCCTCGACACGAAGCTGCACCCGCCGCACAGCCCATACTGACCACTGCCCAGACCATGGATCCTCGTGTCCCTCCACTCGTCCACTATCCAGCTGTGGGATTACCGCATGGGCACCCTCATTGACCGCTTCGAAGAGCACGATGGCCCCGTCCGTGCCGTCGACTTCCACAAGACACAGCCGCTGTTTGTTTCCGGCGGTGATGACTACAAGATCAAGGTTTGGTCGTACCAGACCAGACGCTGCTTGTTCACCCTCAACGGCCATCTCGACTACGTCCGCACCGTCTTCTTCCACAACGAGCTTCCTTGGATCGTCTCCTGTTCCGACGACCAGACCATCCGGATATGGAACTGGCAGAACCGCTCTCTCAGTACGATTCCCGTCTTGTTTCTTGTTGCTTGATTCCTGTGGTTGAGCCGGCAGTGCCGAGCTTGATCTATACCCGATGCACAGCTAACAATCCAGTCTGCACCATGACCGGCCACAACCACTACGTCATGTGCGCTCAGTTCCATCCCAAGGAGGATCTCGTCGTCTCGGCCTCTCTCGACCAGTCTGTCCGCGTCTGGGACATCTCCGGCCTCCGCAAAAAGCACTCTTCGCCCGCCTCCATGTCCTTCGAGGACCAGATGAACCGCGCCAACCAGAACCAGGCCGACATGTTTGGTAACACCGACGCTGTGGTCAAGTTTGTCCTCGAGGGCCACGACCGTGGTGTCAACTGGGTTGCCTTCCATCCTACCATGCCGCTGATTGTCTCTGCCGGTGATGACCGTCTCGTCAAGCTCTGGCGCATGAGCGAGACCAAGGCCTGGGAGGTCGATACCTGCCGCGGCCACTTCCAGAACGCCTCGGGCTGTCTGTTCCACCCCCACCAGGACCTGATCCTGTCGGCCGGCGAGGACAAGACCATCCGTGTCTGGGACCTGAATAAGAGAACAGCTGTCCAGACATTCAAGCGCGAGAACGACCGCTTCTGGGTCATTGCCGCCCACCCCGAGATCAACCTGTTTGCTGCCGGTCACGACAACGGTGTCATGGTCTTCAAGCTCGAGCGTGAGCGTCCTGCTTCAGCCGTCTACCAGAACAACCTCTTCTACATCAACAAAGAGAAGCAGGTCCGCTCCTACGATTTCCAGAAGAGCCTCGAGTCCCCCACCCTCCTGTCGCTCAAGAAGGTCGGCCCTGCTTGGGTCCCTCCCCGCACTCTGTCCTACAACCCGGCCGAGCGTTCGGTCCTCGTCACATCTGCTGCCGACGGCGGCTCCTACGACCTCATCAGCCTTCCCAAGGATGGCTCGGGCGTCATTGACCCTACTGACCTCAAGCGCGGCTCTGGCAACTCGGCCATCTTTGTGGCCCGCAACCGTTTTGCTGTCCTGAGCACGGCCTCGCAGACAATCGACATCAAGGACCTCCAGAACAACGTCACCCGCTCCTTCAAGCCCCCCGCAGGCACCACCGACATTTACTTTGGTGGCCCGGGCAACCTCCTCATCATCACCCCCTCGGCCGTCCACCTGTACGACATCCAGCACAAGAAGAGCATTGCCAGCCTGAACGTTACTGGTGTCAAGTACGTCTCCTGGTCCAACGACGGTCTGTACGCTGCCCTGCTCAGCAAGCACAACGTCACGATTGTTACCAAGACCCTGGAGCAGGTCAGCACCCTCCACGAGACTATCCGTATCAAGAGTGCCACGTGGGACGATGCTGGCATTCTCCTTTACTCGACCCTGAACCACATCAAGTACACTCTGCTCAACGGCGACAACGGCATTGTCCGCACCCTAGACCAGACTGTGTACCTCGTCCGTGTCAAGGGCCGCAATGTCTACTGCCTCGACCGTTCCGCCAAGCCCAAGATTCTGCAGATCGACCCTACCGAGTACCGCTTCAAGATGGCTCTCGTCAAGCGCAACTACGAGGAAATGCTGCACATTATCCAGAACTCTTCTCTTGTCGGCCAGTCTATCATCTCGTATCTGCAAAAGAAGGGCTACCCTGAGATTGCTCTGCAATTTGTGCAGGACCCCACCACGCGCTTCGAGCTGGCTATTGAGTGCGGCAACCTGGACGTCGCCGTCGAGATGGCCAAGGAGCTGGACAAGCCCAAGCTGTGGTCGAGACTCAGCACCGAGGCTCTGGCACACGGCAACAGCCAGGTTGTCGAGATGTGCTACCAGAAGCTGAAGCACTTTGACAAGCTGTCGTTCCTGTATCTGTCCACCGGTGACCGGGCCAAGCTGGCCCGCATGGCCAAGATTGCCGAGCACCGTGGCGACTTCAACTCGCGCTTCCAGAACGCTCTCTACCTCGGCGACGTTGAGGAGCGGATACAGATGTTCAAGGAGATTGACCTGTACTCGCTTGCCTACATGACTGCCAAGGCCCACGGCCTGGAGGAGGAGTGCCAGTCGATCCTGGAGGCCACTGGTGTCACCGAGGAGCAGCTGACGCTGCCAGAAAACCTGAGCGGTAACCTGGCGCCGCTGAAGCCTATTGTCCCTACCTACAAGTCCAACTGGCCTACCAAGGGCACTTCTGTGTCCTTCTTTGAGAAGGCACTGCTCGGCCAGGTCGAGGGCCTGTCTCTCGAGGACGAACCTTCTGCTGCCGCCGCCAACGGCGCCGATGCCTTTGGTGACGAGCAGGACGGTGCTGATGCCAAGAAGGGCAGCCTGATTGACGCTGACGACGACGAGGATGCCGCTGGCTGGGACATGGGCGACGATATCGTGCCCGAGGTCGACAGCGACTTTGTCAACGTCGACAGCACAGAAGCCGGTGGTGCTGGCAGCAGCGAGGCTGACGTGTGGGCACGCAACTCGCCTCTGGCGGTGGACCACGTTGCGGGCGGCTCGTTTGAGTCGGCCATGCAGCTGCTGAACCGCCAGGTGGGTGCTGTGAACTTTGCGCCTCTGAAGCCCCGCTTCCTGGAGGTGTACCAGGCGTCCAAGACGTACCTGCCTGCGTCTGCCGGCCTGCCGGCGCTGGTCAACTATGTGCGCCGGAACCCCGACGAGACGGACGCTAGAAAGGTCCTGCCTATTATCCCGCGGGATCTGGAGCACCTGGTTGAGAACGACCTGCAGCGCGGCTACGACTCTATGAAGACGAATAAGCTGGAGGACGGCATCAAGGTGTTCAAGGGCATCCTGCACTCGGTGCTGATCAACGCGGTGTCGAGCGAGTCCGAGGTTGAGGAGGCCAAGAAGCTGATCACGTCGGCGAGCGAGTACGCCGTAGCCATGTCGATTGAGCTGGCGCGGAGACAGCTCGGTGCGGCGGATGTTGTGGCCAAGGACGCCGGCCTGACCAAGAAGAGCCTGGAGCTGTCTGCGTACTTTACCATTCCCAAGATCGAGGTACCGCACCGGCAGCTGGCGCTGCTCAACGCCATGAACCTGGCGGCGCGCAACAAGAACTACGGCTCGGCCCTCAGCTTTGCCAACCGCATACTAGCCAATGGCGGCGCCGGCCGTATCATCGAGACGGTAAGTTTTTTTTAGTATTCTCAATGACGTTTTATCAACATGTGCTAACCAGACCAGGCCCGCAAGACTAAGGCGCAGTGCGAGCGCAACCCCAACGACGCCATCGATATCGAGTTTGACCAGTTTGCTGAGTTTGACGTGTGTGCCGCCAGCTTCACGCCCATCTACAGCGGCACGGCCTACGAGGAGTGTGCCTTTGACGGCTCAAAGTACCACAGCAAATACAAGGGCAGCACATGCCGTATCTGCGAGGTCTGCGAGATTGGCAAGCACGGCAGCGGCCTCAAGCTGTTTGCCTAGGTCTCCCAGTCAGACTTATCAGCACCAGCCTACCAGTCTTCAAAATTATCAAAAAAAAAAACAGCGATACATTGAACGGGATCAGGTATTGTCATTTATAATCAGCGGTAGGACATTTCAGCCAGTCAGTCAGACAGCAGAGGGAGTGTCTTGAGGGGAACCAAAAAAGGATGTGGCCAGGACGTGGTGTATTCTTTTGATTTCTGATTTCTGGTTTCTGGTTCTGTAATGTGTTTTTATTTATTTTTATTTATCCTGTTCATCTTTTCAACCAAACCTCAACTCGCGTTCGACTTTGTCTTTTTCCAATTGTTTATTGTAAATTTCCACCTTTTTGGATGTTGAACGCCTTTGTTTAAACAAGCCTGCTTTCACTTTGTCTTTCGTCCGTCACGGCCTTTCCTTGAGTCATTGTCTTGTCTGCCACCACCGGAAATTCAAAAGTTGTGCTGTGCCAGGGTGTCTGTAGGGTAGAGGAATACACTCTTGTTTTCTTACGTTGTTTGGCTACTCGGTATTTCAGTTGAGTCACGTTCAGTCCCAGTCACGCCGGCCACAGCCTTATTGGTGCATGCAATTAATTCAGCTCTGACGCAATCCGCTATAATCATCATAACGACCTCTCCGTATCATCGTTTGTCTTTCGTCTTCGATCTTCGTTTCCGGTGTCTTCCTCTAAAGATCCTCAAACATACAACTAGACAATCGTCTCGAGCTGTCGTGCGTAGCCCAGCACGTTCTCAATCACCATCTGGCTCACTTCCTTCTCGGCCGGCTCGCCTGCCGTCAGGCCATCGCCCCGTGACGCCAGCACCGTGCCGTCTGCCGCCGCCGCCGCCGCTGCAGCGGCGGCAGCAGCCGGTGCCGCGGGAAAGTAGATGTGGCCGCCCTTGATGGTCCAGCCGCGCAGGCGCGCAAACTCGACCACGGCGCCCTCGGAGTCGAGGAACAGCAGCGACTTGGTCGAGCTCAGGGGCAGCGACGGGTACGCGCGCTCGCTGCTGGAGGCAATCTCGGAGCGGATTTGTGAGGTCAGGATCTCGGAGAAGACGGTGTACTCTGCGCACGGCTCCTCGCCCTGCTTCATTGTGCGCCACACGCGGTCGTAGCTGCCCTCCATCAGCCACCGCTCCAGGCGGATGGGGTAGCCCAGGTAGCGGTCCTCCTCGGAGCCGGCGCCCTCGCGCGTGCTGATGCTCTCGAGCTCCGAGTGGAACTCGCCGTAGCGGCCCTCGGTGAGCAGCAGCAGCAGGTACAGGCCGGTGACCTTGTTGCGCTCGGCGACGTTGGGCGGCAGCACGGCGGCGGGCAGGGCGTAGAAGGGGGCCAGCTGCTGGACGTAGCGGGTAAAGGCGTCGGCGTCGTGCGCGCGGATGCTGCACAGCGCGCCCTGCTCGTAGGTCTCGCGGGCGAGGGCGAGTACGGCGGCGGGCACGGTGCTTGCGGGGTCGAGCGACGGGGTGAGGGCGCCGAGCTTGAGCAGGGCCAGCTTGGCCTTGGACAGCAGCTTCACCTGCTCCGAGTAGGGCGCCCGCGAGGACTTGACCTGGGCGAGGATCTGGGCGAGCTGGCGGTCGGCCATTGTGGGTTGTGTAGTGTGGGAGGAGGTAGAGGAGGAGGAGGCCGAGGAGGTCGAGATCGAGGAGGTCGCAAGGGAGGTGACGCTGCTTCTTCTATAAATTGATATCAATTATAAAAAGGCGAGACGCAGGTGAAGCCGTTTTAAAGTCGTGACTCGTGTAGGGATTCGCGGTGTGGATCGTAGTGGTGGTGCTTGCGTGATGCTTGATGATATCGTGGTGTTGACGTTGACAGAGCTATGTACTAGTAGTAGCCTGTTGGCGGTAGCAGCAGGCTGCATGAGGCTGACGACCAGCAGTATACAGAGCAGCTGCTGGCTGAGCTCGCTGGTGGGTCACCCCAATAGACCACGATCACGTGACACCAGATTACCTAATCAGTGTAAGTCGAGGCTACGATTTGAAATGTTGTAACAAACTCGGCATTTTCTGCCTTTATTTGCATAAGCTTGTGTTGTAGGTATTGTGATACGTGTGTGATAGTGCAGGGATAGCCAGAGTGTGGACATCTTGGAAGCGAGGCATCTCAGCATTATGCGATGTACCGCGACAACGACATCATGACACCGCGACGATGCACGCGAGACGTCTTCAACGAGCATAAAAGAGCCTAGGCGTGGGGTAGATAAGATTAAGGAGCACATTTGATAAATATTCCAATCACACATGACATACAGCTCTGTCGAACCGAGCCGTGGCTTGCCCAGTTGTCGGTGCTCGTCGGGCTCTCGGTCTCCCAAGAAGCGTCAAAAATTCAAAATGAATTCAAATCAAATTAAAATAAGCTTGGTTTTGGCGAGACGCCTCTCGAGAGACAGCCGCTCCGTGATGACAGCTTATATTGTTCTGCCTGGGCTGAAGTGCTAGTGGCTGCCGGAACGCCTACACTAAGGTGCAATCAAACGGTGGGAGTGATTGGGCTGATATGTAGAGTATGTGCAGTGGTTGTTGGTCGGGTATTGACAGTATTCCCGTAGAGCGAAGACGAGTGCCGCGGCACACTCTCCGAGCCTATTCCTTGCTGGCCGTCTTTGATCTGGCCCTGCTTTGGTTGACTGTGCTTATCTTGTCGTCTGTAGAGGTTGCATCGTGAGAAGTGGCCTGGCTGCTTCTTGGCACGACAAGGGCTATGATGTGAGCTGCTCTGTATTAATACGGAGTAATATTGCTGTTCTGTTGTTTCCGAGACGGCCACGAGACCTGCATATAGCCGGCTGATTCGGAGAGGCACTCTTGGCAGATGCGTTGTGGCTTGTTTGTCACATGGCAGTAGAGGATTGAGGGCAATGGCTGCTGGTAAGACAGCGGCAGCATGACCTACATGGCCAGTCAATATTGCCAAAGAAGTCGACGGGACGGTTCTTGATAGCAGTCTACAAGAGGACGGCGAACAGCTGCAGTACCGTAAGCATCAAGTTTACTCTATTATACGCCAAGAACCGAGCTCAAAACGGAAACAACAGACGACGGTATCTTAGCTGCTAAGCGACAAGGCACACAAGAGATCAATGCGGTTGCGATATAAGCTTTGCGGATGGAGCATTTCCCACCTGATCACCGCTAGACCTGCAACCAAGAGCAGTCTGCCCGTCTACTATGTACACGCCGTGCCTTTTCTTTCCAGTATTCTGCACGGTTAATTAGGGAACATGCTGGTGTTGCATGGTGGTTCTGAAATAGAAACTTGGCGTGGCACCCCGAGCATTCCACATTCCCGGCATACAGTATCAAACGCCGTAGTAAGTCTCTCCATTATTACTCTGATATTTTTATTTTTATTTTATTTTTCTCTGCAATTCTGAATACATCTTCAGGCCTTTCCTTGTTCTTGTAAGGCATCAAATGTACACCATCTTGCCCTGCTGCCAAGGGTCCGCACTGCATAATCTACCCAGGACGGAGCTACGCAAACACGCAGAAACACGCAGAAACACAACAAACATACGTGGGCATGTTGACGACGCAGCCTACCCTGTATTTCCATAGTCAAGCTTGAGGCAAGTAGCAATACTCGGTAAATATGCCCGCCAGTCGCTCCTGCAAGCTTATATCTTATTGCCGACCCAGCACACCGAAAATAGCATGCGGTGGGGCCAATTCCACTGCAATCAAATGCACTGTCTACGGCGTGTTAGTGTAGGACGACAGCCGCCATCCACTCTGCTGGAATCTCTTGGAATGCAGTCTGCAATATTCAGGGCACGCAAGGCAATCTACTACGGAGTATGTATTTGAAGAGGCCACTTCCTGCCTCATATATCAACAGTGCAAGCCCGCTCCTGCCTTCCTTCCTGCTCCTTTGCTGCTCATTGTCCGCTGGCTCGTTCTTTGGTTCTTTCCATATCGGCCTGAGCTTTGTCGCTTCCTTCCTTCAGCCCCCGCTAGTTTACTCCCTGAGGCATCGTCTATGATCTATTATCTATCAAGTATTATTATTTTCCCCTTTGATAACCCTTTGGCTTGACAACCAAATAAAAAAGACAAGACGACCCCCTTCCACAGCTAGCTTCCGGCTTGCCTTGACATCTGCCTTATACTGTGTATGTACTCTGTACAGACCGGCTTTCGTTTTCGCAGTCGCTCCTTCCGTTCCCTACAAAGCCCGCCCCGTTCCTTCCTTTTTGGTCTACTCTCTACACCCCCGTTCTTTCCTTTTTGCTTTGCATCGCCTCGACTCATGTGGCTGCCTATATTCCAATATACAACCTCTCCTCGACCTTCAACCTCAACTTTAACTTCAACTTCAACTCCAACATCAGTCTGGCTTCAAACTCCCTCCGCTGCCCACCGCCTCGGCCCCCGCCATCGCATCTAGCCCTACGGTCAAAATACATGCGGCCTGCATGAATAGCACCTGTGCCACACTCTGCGACCCCTCTGTATTACTTTGCCATTATTTGCTGCTACGACGACTGCAACCTTGCCGCACAAGCAGCATAGCCTTGCAGCAGGCACCACTGTTTGTTCTTGTATATTTATTCTTGCTTGGTGTTACTGCGTTCCAACTCGCTGGCATCTAGCAGCGTCCATCCTTTTAGATGCTTGGCAGTCTCAGTTCGGACTAAACGATCAGAGCCAGAGGCAGAAGCTTAAACATCAACAGCAAACAGCACACAGCAAGCAGAAACAGCAAACGGAAACAGCAAACGGAAACAGCAAACGGAAACAGCAAACGGAAACAGCAAATGGAAACAGCAAACAACATGGCGAATCCGCAGTACGCGCGTCCGCAATACAAACCCACGGGCAACTCTGGTAAGTAGATATACAATTGCACTTGACGGGACCAGGGTGGATGGCCCGCGCCAGAGCACTAGCAAGAGCAGAGCAAGCTACCAGCTCGTGTCCAGCAGGCACAGGAGACAGGAAGGAAACAAGAAGCACAACAAACACATGATATACATAATAGGATCAGGGGAGGCTCGGCGTGAGACCAAGTGGAGTGCGAGCTGGTACAAGAAGGCAGTGAGATACGAGCAGGAATGAAGATACGGAGTACATAAGAAGAGCATCGCCAGCTGAGGGGCACGGCTGCCGCTGCATCCTCCTATAGTACGATACGAGAGCAGGGAACGGGCCAGGAACAGAGCAGCACAGCACACTCCACACCCGGAAAGTCGGCACCGAAACCAGGAACCAGAATCAGGAACAAGAACTCAGGGATATCGACACCAGCAGCACACAAGCACAGAGCAGAGCACAGAAACACGACAGCCCGAGACAAATCGAGCCGCACAAACCAACCAGAGCGGAATTGCCAGGAACAGAAATAGAAACTCCAGCCTTGAGACACGTTACCTCACTCTAGGCGACATCATTGCTTGTCTGCTTGCTTCTGCTTGTGCTTCTGCTTGTCCCCCAACGACGTCAGAGACACGCTTTGCGTTTCAACCCCCCTGCAGAGGCCGAGCTACGTCGCATTTCGAGCCACTTCGGAGGATTAGTCCATTGCGACTGGAAATAGCAGACTCAAAGCGAATCACAATCGGAATCAAAGAATCAAAAGGCATCAACAGCGACACCAGCAACTCCAGTCTGCTCGACAACGCCCCCTGTCGGTTTCCATCACCGTCACCTTGCTGGCGGGCCAGGCCATCGCCGCATTAACACGCTCTTATTACGCTCTGCTCCCTATCCGATTTGTTCTTTTCTGGGTTTCTTTTTTTCTTCTTTTTTCTCTTTTTCTCTTTCGTCTTTTCTGCTTCGCGGCTGGGCAATACGGAGTATTCCTGTACATAGTACTGGCTTTGGACGACTGGCCCCGGCTTACGACTGCAACACTGCAACACTACAACCCTGCAACCCTGCAACCCTACAGCAACACTCAACACCGGACACTACGACACTTGGCTTCTCACACCCCGCAGCTCTCTGCTTCTGCCCGCCGCTCTGCCTCTCTCTTATTCTCCGTCGTCTTCCTCCTGCCCCTACTCTTCTCTCGTTTTCTGCTTTCCTCTGCTCTCATGCTCCTACCTCACGTCTCCTCTGCTCTCTAGCCTTTGCTTCCTTGTTTCTCGACGTCTCCTTGATTGTGTCATCACGTCACCGTCCGCCGTAGTCTCCGCGCTACCAGACTCGCCCACACACTATTGCACTTCTGGTCTGCCAGCCGCAGCTTATCTCACCAGCTCGTCTGACGCGAATCACTCCCGGCTTCCGATCGCTAAAGCTAATTCTCTGTCCTTATTTATGCAGCAGACGCCTTTCCTCCTGTCGCCAGAAAAGAAACCTTTGAAATGCCCAAACTCGAGGCAACCTTTGTCCCTGGCGGCTTCGATGACTACTACATGCCAGAAGTCATTGCTCCTTCTCCTCAGAGGTATGTACTTTGAGTCTTTGTGTCTGAGTATTTGCGTCTTTGTCTTTGTCTTTGTCTGCCTGCCACTCGTCAACAAACGGGCCAACTGGATCCGCGTGCAGCCGCTCAGGGTCAACCGTTAAAGTCGGTCACTGTTAGCTGTGATCCTCCATTCGCCCTTTGCCGTGCCCCTCCCCCACCACCCAAGCGTCTTTTCTATTCCAGTGAGCTTTTACTTTGGTCTTTGCTTTGTCCCTTGGTCTCACGACCGGGAGTGGTTTAGGCGCGATCCACGAATGATCTGCTATACGAAAAAGAAATATAGCGGCCCGCCAGCAAAACAAACATTCAAACAGCCCGCCCAACCCGTCATATTCAAAATCAAAGTCAAACAAAACTCAAAATCAAAACAAACAACCGCCTGGATGGATTAACTGACCTTATCCCATAGGGTAATGCCTGAAGTCCCCCAGAACATGCAAGAGGATCTTCAGCGCATGGAACTTGAAGCCCAACCCACCAACAGATACTCCGAACAGCCCCCGGCCCAGTCCCAGGCCCGCGACGTGCATGATCAGCGCGGCCGCGAACCCTCCTTATCCAACTACCTAGACCCGTCCGCTTCCAGCAACAACGCCAAGCCCTCCGGTTCGGGATCGCCCTCTCCTGCCGCCATCGAATATCAATACAACAATTCCCCCGCCGCCCGCTCCGCACAGACTGCGACCAGCGACTTCAAGCCTCTGGTCCAGGAAAAGCAGCCCGACATGCCGGCCTTTGAGGTCCCCAGCTTCTCGCCCTTTCCCCGCGTCAACCAGGACCATGTGCCGCCAAGCGACGATGATAGGGAGCGCATTCTCTTTAGTGCGCGTCAAGAGGTCCTCCGCTCAAATAACGTGAGCAACCAGCTGGAATGGGCTCTCGATGTCTTGTTTTGGGTCGAAACTGCACAAGATGCCGCCGCGCGCGAGAACAAGGAGCTGGGCGCGCGTCCACAGACACCGCGTATCGAACACGAACTACGCACCGATGCGCTCAGAATTGTCGAGTACCTGGCTAGCCAGCACCACCCACAGGCGCTCTTTTCACGCTCAAAATGGCTCGAGTTTGGCAAGTTTGGCTACCGGCAGGACAAGAACGAGGCGTTTATGGGCTATATGAATGCTGCGAACAGGGGTTGGAGTCGTGCAGAGTTCCGCATCGGCATGATCTACGAAAACTCAAACGATATCAAGAATGCGCTACAGCACTACAATCGCGGTCTGGCCATGCAGGACTCGGCCTCGACCTACCGCCTGGGCATGATGAATTTGCTCGGTCAGCACGGCCACGCAAAGGACTACCACACCGGTCTTGAGCTGCTCCAGTCAGCTGCCGATACGGCCGACGAGGAGTCGCCCCAAGGCGCCTATGTCTATGGCATGCTGATTTCGCGCGAGCTGCCCGACGTCAACATTCCCGAAGACATGCTGCCCTCTAACCTGTCACAGGCACGCCTTTATATCGAAAAGGCGGCCTTCTTCGGCTTTGCCAAAGCCCAGCTCAAGATGGGCCAGGCATATGAGCTGTGTCAGCTGGGGTGCGACTTCAACCCGGCACTGTCTCTCCACTACTATGGCCTTGCTGCCCGCCAAGGCCAGGCCGAAGCTGCACTGGGTGTCAGCCGCTGGTTCCTCTTTGGCTACGAGGGTGTCTTTGTCAAGAACGAGCAGCTGGCGTTCAAGTATGCCCGTGAGGCTGCCGATGCAAAGCTGGCGACAGGCGAGTTCGCCATGGGCTACTACCATGAGATTGGCATCTACGTCCAAAAGGACCTGCGTGAGGCCCGCACGTGGTACGAGCGCGCCGCCGACCATGGCAACCAGGATGCCCAGAACCGCCTGGAGGGCTTGAGCCAGGCCAAGACTCTCACAAAGCAGGACCACGAGACCACTGCGCTCACGCGCATCAAGTCCAAGCACGGTTCCATGCGCGGCCAGCGCCCAGAGCGCTTCAGCAGCCGCAACAACCCGGCCGCACAGGCCCTCGGTACACTTTCCGAATCGGCTCCTCCATCTCTTCCCCCCATTTCCGCCATTCCCGACGAGCCGGTGGCCAAGCCCATCATCACACCGCCAGCAGACCGTCCACCCGTGTTTGCCATCAACATCGACACCAGCCTGGCCATGCGCCCCAAGTCAACCGCACCCTACCCTGATGACGACCGCAAGCCGGCACCCCTCAATCTCGCACGCCCCAAGTCAGCAGCGCCATACCCCGACGACGACCCCAACACTAGCCGCCTGCCCCGGTCTCCCCACTACAATGCACAGATCCGGCCAAGCAACGGCCCCCAGGACAACAGGCCACTAAGTGCCTTTGGTATCCGGCCTGTCAATTCGGCGCCCGTTGCTCAAGGCGGACCCGGCGGACCAGGCGGACCAGGCGGACCAGGTGGCGCAAGGCTGCCCGTGTCTCAGTCGATGAACAACCTGATGCCCAATCAACAGCAGCGTCCATTCTCGGTCAATTCGGCTGGAAGACCACTCGACAACGACCCTCGCGGCCGTATTGCGTCTGCTGGCTGGGAGCCGCATGTTGGCGGTGCAGGTCGTGGCCGTGGTGCAGGCACAGGCCCCAGTGCAGGCCCCGGTCCCGGCCCTGGAGGTCCTGGTGGGCGTGGGTATGATTACAACTACCCCCAGCAGCAGCAGCAGCAGCAGCAGGGTCCACCCAACTCTCGCCTTTCGGGCGGCCTACCACCACAGCCGGACCGCAACCGGTTGTCCAAGGCAAACCCAAATGCCGCTGCAGCGGGACCGGCACCGGGCGGCTATGGCAACCTTGGCCCTGCAGGAGCCAACCCTGCATCAACACCACTGGGCCCTCAGCCGGGCCGAGAATATGGCCCGCGGACATCCAGTCGTCCATCAAGCGCCTACTCTGGTGCACCTGCCAATGATGGCCGGCCGGACAGACTGGACTCGCTGCCCTCGCAAGGCGGCCACGGCCGGTTCCCCAACAACGGTGGTCCTGGCGGTAACCCTAGCGGCAACCCGCAAATGTTCAAGAACAATGGCCAGTTCGACGGCGGCGGCCGCCAGAGTGCACCGCCAGTACAGCCCTCGGGGGGCCAGGGCGGTTTCGGCAACCCGGCAGCCCCTCGCCCCGTGTCCGCCCAGCAGCAGCAGCCATCGCGCTTGTCGTCGGGCACGCCGCAGTCGGCACCCCCAGGCTCGGCCACTCGTCCGGCAGCAGCACAAGCACAGGCAGCCAAGCCTGCCAAGCCTGCACCACAAGGACCTGCCACGTTTGAAGAGATGGGTATTCCCCAAGGCAAGGGTGACGACGACTGTGTAAGTTTTTTTTGCCTCCTGCATATAATTGTTCGATGAATACTAACAAACTAGGTCATCATGTAACTTTACGAAAGAAAAAAAAAACGAAAAGAAAAGAAAAAAAATGCAATGCACTGGCAGAGCGACTCGGATCTGGGGACTCGATGGATACACGGCCTCTCCATATTCTTTCTTTCTTTTTTTGGTTGATATTGGTTTTTGGTTTTGGTTATTTGATATTTGATATTTCTCACGTACCTTTTTATTCACATTTTGCGATCTCATTTTTGGCATTTAGATTTATGATTTGAGGTTTTTTAAGCTTTAATTCAAGCATCATTATTTATACCTTTTCTTTTGCCTTGTCCTTTGTATGACTCCTTTGGGTTGGTGTCACCATTGGCTGCTTGATACTAGATTGTTTTTGTGCCTTTTTTATAATGTTGTACAAGTTTTGATTATTGCTCTCTTTACTGCCTGTAAGAGGTAACTCCTCATATCATATCCTAGTGCGAAGAGAGAAGAAAAGAGAGAAGAAGAGAAAAGAAACGCATGACTTTTGAACCCGACACTGTATCCTTTAGCTGCCATGAACCCATTGTCCATCTACTCATCATCGCTCTCCTCTTCGCTCTCGTCCTCGCTGTCCTCCTCGTCGCTGTCCTCCTCGGCCGTCTCGAGCCACTCGACAAGGACGCGGCACCGCTCCTTGGCACCCGCCATGCTGCTGTCGCCCGACACGCCGCTGCCGCCCTCGGCCGCGCGCTTGTCTGCCCACCACGCCAGGATCCCCTCCTCCTCGAGCACGTCGTTGTCGTACAGCTGCTGCAGGAGGGCCGCCAGCAGCGTGCCCGGGGCTGGCGCTGATTTCGCAGCCTCTCTCTCGGCCTCGGGCAGGCGCTCCTTTTCCTTCTCCTCGCGGATGCGCAGGCCCACAAGCGTCCGCTGCAGCGCCAGCACAAACTCGACCTGCTCGTCGGCCGTGCCGTTGCCCACTCCCACATCGCCCACAAACGTCGCCGCGCCCGTCTTGCTCTTGACCGCACGCTCCGCCGCCTTGGCAGCGTCCAGGCCCTGGCCCGACCCGCCGGGCATCGACGCCGACGTGACACCCAGCGGCGTTGCCAGCTCGAGCGCGCGGCGCGCAAAGGCAGCCGCCACTGCGCGCCGCACGGCACCGTCCGAGGCGTCCGTCGACAGGCGCAGGCCCATAAACTCGAGGCGCGCCGACTCAAAGTCGCTGCTGCCGTCGTCGCGCAGGGCATCCAGCAGGCCATTGACGGCGTCTGTGTGGAAGGTGCTGCTGCCGACACCGTCGGAACCGATCAGGCCTGTCGCAAGGCCCAGAGCGCCGGCGCCACCGCTGCCGACTGCGCCACCACCACCGCCGCTGCGGTCGCCGCGCATGCCCAGCGTGCCCGCGAGGCCGCCGCTCGTAGAGAAGCGCGAGCCGTCGAGCGATGTAAAGGATGGCAGGCGCGAGCGCGAGCCGCCTGCATCGCCGACGCTGAGGTAGTTGTTGTTGGAGCCGCCATTGTGGCCGTCCTCGTCGTCGTCGTCGTCAAAGACGGCGCCATCGCCGTAGTCGTCGGCATCGGAGCCGAAACTGGAAATAGACGAAGTCGAAAGGTTGAGGTGGGCCGTCGAGTAGATGAGCGAGCGCTGCAGGGATTCGGGGGTAATCAGGTTGGCATCTGTGTCGTCGTCGTCGTCGTCGTCTTCGTTGCTGAAAGAGTGGTTGTATGCGGCACCCTTGCCCGTGGCACCGACAATGGCGGCATCGCTGACGACATTAGCACCGTTGGGCTTGATGGCTGTAAGCACAACGGGCGTTCCGGGCACAGACTCGACAAGCTTGGTGTTGTCGGCGACGGCGACGCTGTACGACAGGACGGAGCCAGCAGGCACGGCACAGCCTGCGCCGACATGGACACCGGAGGCGAGGATCGAGCGTGTCACCACCGTGTTGTCGCCGATGACGACGTCGTCCCACAGGTAGCAGTTTTCGATGCGGACGTTGTTGCCGATGCGGCAGCGGCGGCCAATGGTGCTGCCGGACACGACACTGTTGGCACCAACGGAGGAGTGCAGGCCGAGGGCGGCACGCGCGACAGAGGCGGTCGGGTCGATAGTGACGCCGCGCTCGGCCGATACGCCTACACCGGCACCGGCCGAGTAGGATGCAGACGACAGGCCAGAGAGGCCGGCGCGGCCGCGGCGGCGGCGCACGCTGGTGTAGGAGTGGCCGGGGACGAGGTTTGTCTCGGGCACGAGCGGGTAGGTCCAGCGGCCGAGGATATCGCGGGAGATGGCGTCGTACATTTGCAGGCTGGTGACGCGGGCGGCATAGGTACCGACGGCGGCGGCTGTGGGCGAGGTGAGGGCGACATCTGCGGCGGCGGCATCGTCGCTGACAATGTCTGTGTAGATGAGTTTGCCGTTGAGTTCCCAGTCCTTGAGCACGTTATGCAAGAAGTTTTTGCGGGGCAGTTCGCAGTCGAAGCTCTCTGTCCAGAGGGCGAGGACGTCGGGGGTGCAGATGTCGATGCCGCAGTCGACGAGGTCGGCGCGGACCTCGATGTCTGCGTTGCGCTCGAGAAAGGCACTGTCGATATCGAGGTAGCGGTCGGGGCGGTGGTCGAGCGGGGACATTTCGTCGTACTGGAGGCAGCGGCCGTTGTTTGCGTCGAGGACGAAGATGGGCTCGATGCCGTGGGCGCGGGTGTGGTGGTCGGGGCCGGCGGCCTCGCGCAGGACCATTGTCATGACGGCGTCGCGGTTAGCTTCGCGGCGGGCGCGGTGGCGGGCGAGGATGGGGTCGAGGGGCACGTTTGCGACGAGGTCGCCGTGGACGAGGACAAAGTCGCCCTCGATGATGCCGCGCTTGTCGAGGTCGCGCAGAAAGTCGCCGAGGGAGGAGGCCTGGCCGACGCGGATGATGTCGAGGGACTGGAAGGGGTTTGTCTTGCTGGCGGCGGTCCAGCGGGGCGAGGCGGCGAGGTAGGCCTCGATCTGGTCAGCGTGGGCGCCGCAGTAGAGGAAGACCTCCTGGACGCCGTTCATGGCGAGGTACTCGAGGGTGTATTCGATGAGGGGGGTGTTTGCGAGGGGGAGGAGGCACTGCCGGTTAGATTGAGATTCTGTCTTGGTAGACTGGTAGGTGGACGGCGGACGGCAGGGCACATACTCGTGGCCGGTCAATGGTGAGCGGCTTGAAACGGTCCTGGAAGGAGTCGGTAAGGACCTAGCTGGTCAGTATGGTGTCGACAGCGATACTATGCTCTTCTCCTCGTCGACATACAACAGCCTGCAGGACTTCTTCGCCCTTGTCGTCGGCATGGCCTTTTCCGCCAGCCTTTTTACCGCGGGCGGCGCCCTTTTTCGCTTGTGACATGTTCTGATTTTTGTGGCTTTTTTGCGATTTTTGGCGGTTTTGTAAAGCTTGGATCAGTACCGAGTATCGCCAATATCGAATATCGAATAGAATCTCAAATACCAATTATCGATGATAGCAGCCGCGCGATGACTCAGGAAAAAACATAGCACAAAACGGCAAAAAGGTGGGGGAGTGTTCATTGGTGGGATGGCGGGCGCATAGCATGGAAGGGACGGTAGAAGGCATCGAAGCAGCTACCAGAAGTGGTTTAGCGCATTTAGCGCATGTTATCGATAAGTAACTTGACTACTATGTACTAGTACGAGAAGCATTGTGCATTGCGAAAGCAGTCGACAAAGATCAAAGATGGAAGATCAAAGATGTCAGCATGATTCAACATAATAGGAAATAAACATGGAGTCACTTGAGAACTCATAGAAAACACAAATCAAATATACCCAAAGAAATGAGCCGCATTGACGCCAAATGCTTATGTAATCACGCATATTATATAATCAGCTCTAACGGTATGCCGACAAGGTGACGGCACGGTGAGTCGCGGCAACGTCGATACATCATATCTCATAAGATAGATAATATAATAGTCAACAGTCAGCCAAAAGGCAATAGCATGCTATTTATCATAAGTTTCCAGATATTAATAGAAATCATGCCACTTTGAGGCTTCGCTGCTACCCCAGCCAAGTCTTACTCTAGAGTGAATAATATTAAGAGAGTGGAAGGGCCCAGACCGGCAGGAGCTGGCACAGGAAGGAGCGGCCGTCTTTCTTGTCTTTCCTGCTTGCATCTCTTCCTTCTTTCTGTTGAATTACTAATCAAACTCAGGAAGCAATAAATCAGAAAACGGAAAAAAAGAAATAAAAAAGAAAGAGAAAAGACTGGCCAGACTCAATACTCTCGACTATTGACTATCTATATTTATTGAAGACCCTGCAGCAGCACAGGTCTGGACGCCCGCTCCTTCCACGCTCGTCCACTCTACCTCATACCCCTAACCCCCCAACAGGCTACATGATGCGCGCCTACCCTTTCTCTCTATTGCAGGCAGGCCTGGACCGGCAGGCCCAGACCGTCTCTGTCTGTGGTCGTCTCTGCCGAGGTCGGTCTGGCATCAAGTACAGTATGTAGTAAAGAGAAAGCACCTATAGTTGCATTAAGCGTCGCAGTTAGTAGCGCCTGCCTCGCCTCTATATCATATATGGCCATCTCCCCGTGCATGCCGAACCTGTTTCTCTTCCTCTCTTCGTCTTTTCTTCTTTTCTTCTCTTCTTCCTTTCTCCTCTCTCTTCTCTGCTCTTTTCCTCCTCCCCTTTCTACTTGTTTCTACCTTGACTCATTCCTCTTCATCATACGTCTTGTCTGTTCAACGTTTCCACCAAATGGCAACAACTGCTCGCTAACAATGCAGATCACTTCCATTCACGTCGCTCAACATATCTACTCTACTCTCGACTCTCGACTCTCGACTCACTTGCGATATCCGTTTCGACAACCGACACTCGACACTCAACTCGATAACTCAATAATTCATTATGATACTTGGCAATAAATACCCTGTCGGGCAGCTATGCATGCAGCAAAAACTATGGCAACAGAAAATAAACCAAATGGATCAAAAATAATAAAAAAATAAACCAGACGCCGTTACCCAAGTCCAGCCCACGAGAGAGCAATCCTCGATAATCGATCATAATCAAAAGGGAATATAGACAGAGAAAGCAACCCCCCAAACACAAAAAACCCAGGGCAAAAATAAATTAAAAAAATACCGACTAAGCATACTGCCCCGGCCCGTACAGTCGTTGCCGCTTCTCGGGCCGGTCGTCTTGCGGCGGCATGCCTTCGTTGAGCCCGCGCAGAGCCGTACCACTGCCCCCCATGCCCGGCCCGCCCGGCGGCCCGCCCTGCGGCATGTACCCGCCGCCGTCCATGCTGGGCGACGCGTGCTGCTGCATCTGCGCCGTGCCGGGCGAGTGCCACGACGCCGACGTTGCCGGCGACTGGATCGGCGTGGTCTCGAACTTGACGCCCGCGAGGTTGGTCGCCGTCTGCATCGGGCCCATGCCGCCCATGTTGCTGGCATTGACATAGCCGGCGTGCTGGGATTGCTGCTGCGACTGGGATGGCGGCTGCTGGGACTGCGCGTGGGCGTGCTGGGGCCCCGCGCCGGGCACGCCAATGTCTTCCGAGGTGCCGGGCGGCGGCGGGTTCTTGAGCAGGTAGAGCAGGTGCTTGCGTAGGATGCGCACCATGCCTTCCTTGGTAAAGGGCTTGGCGAGCACGTCGTTCATGCCCCAGTGGAAGTAGGTGGCAATGTCCTCGCTGCGGATGTTGGAGGTCATGGCGACAATGGGCACGCGCGGCGCGGCGATGCGGATGCAGGCCGTGGCGGACACGCCGTCAAAGACGGGCATGATGATGTCCATGAAAATAAGATCGAAGCGCTCGGGGTCCTGGTTGACCTTGGCCACGGCCTCGGAGCCGTCCTTGGCAATCTCGACCATGCAGTCGACCTGCGACAGGAACTTGGCGCCAATGCGCGCGCACACCTTGTCGTCCTCGACCAGCAGGATCTTGGGCTTCTGGTGGCCCCACAGCGAGCCCATGAGCTCTTTGGGCGGCGGCGAGATCTGCGGCACCTCGGCGGCATTGGGGTTGCTGAGCGGGCGCGTGTAGGGGATGTTGTTGATGTGGTCGGCGTGGAACGGGTCGATGCCGGCGTTCTGGCCGACGGGGTAGACGAGGTGGCGCACGTCGTTGAGATCGCCAGGGCCGCCGCCGCCGCCGCTGCCGCCCATGGACGACACGGCCGTGGAGCCGGGCGGGTTGATGACGGTTGTGGACGAGCCGGCAGACTCGGGCGGCGACGTGCCTGCGTTCTGGGCATTCTGCTGGAACATGGTGGTGAGGCGCTCAAAGTCGCGGTCGGCGACGGGGTCTGTGGCGACGTTGTTGAGGATCTCGCGGGCGCGGCGCAGCTCGACGGCGGGCTCGTCGGCGCTGTCGGGCAGCATGCCCATGCCGGCGGAGGTGGCGGCGGCATGGTGGTACTGGTTGGCGGCGGCGCTGGTGTGTGGCGAGTGGGCGGAGTGGCGGCTGTTGCGACGGCGCTGCTCGTCAATGTTGTTGAGGTGGTTGATGAGCTCGGTGTGGACCTGGTGCTGGGCTTTGACCATCTTTTGCAGGCTTGTGAGCTCGTCGACGAGGATCTTGTTGGTGTTGGCAATGTGCGAGTACTGCTCCTGCAGGGCCTGGACCTGGTGCTGTGTTGCGACGAGGGTGTCGTTGAGCAGGACGAGCTGCTGGGTGGCCGGGAAGGGCTCTTCGGCGACGGTGACCTTTCGCGCGGCGGGCGCCTTTCTCCGGATGTTGTCGAGGCTGTCCTTCTTGTGCTGGTTGAACTCGGGGTGCTTGAACTCCCAGGCGCCCTGGCCATAGGCGGACTGGCCGGTGTCGTCGTTGTGGCGGACCTTGTGGAAGTCGTACTTGTTGAGCTGCCGTACAAAGCTGGCAAAGTTGCTGTGCTTGAAGTGCTTTGGCAGGATTGTCTTTGTGAATTTCTCGTTCTGCCCTGTTAGCTGTGATTGCGTATACGTCTGCAGGTGCACTGCTTACTTCCAAGACGACAAAGCTGTCGCCGTCGTTTCCCCAGCGAACGACCGAGTTGTATTGGGGGTCCTCGAGCATCCTAGACGGTTAGTATTGAGCAATGTGTTCAGTATTGATGCCGATTGCTTGCTGTGTATCGTACTTGTAGAGCTTCCGGACCTATGCGACATTTGTTAGCAATCGCAATGTTACAGTGGTGGTGGTGGTGGTGGTGGTGGTGGGTGGTAGCTGAGAGCTGGTTGCCCCGTTTTGGCGGGACACCACGTAGACAGACAGTCGGGGAGAGAGACATACAAAGTCGCTAGAGTTGTTGGCCACGCCGGGCGGCAGTTCGCTGTCGAGCGGCGGCATGGTGGCGATAGGGCATATACGGAGGGGGGGAGAGATGGCGGCGGCGGGACCGAGACCGACGGCGCGGTGGTCTCTCTTGATTTGCTTTGATCTTTGTTTCTTTTCTTCGCTGCTGTGTATTCTATTTCATGCGGTGGTTCAGATTGGGCGTCGGAGTATCGTCGGGATGTAGGTGTAGACTGGCTGATTGAGGGAGCGAGGATGCAGTGAGGATGCGATCGAGGCGCCACGGAACAAAGATGCGCTTGGATGACGTGAGACGGCACTGCAGTCGAGATGGGTGTGTCAGACAAGTCGCAGAGTCGTGGTGGTCGGTGGTCGTGTAGTCGCGGTCGGTGTAAGACGAGATGACGATGGCGGCGAGATTGAGACGAACGACGGGGATGAGACACAAGAGACACGAGAGACACGAGAGACAAGACACGAGAGGCGATGTCGCGATAAAGGTAATGCGCCGGCAGAGGGGTCGAGGACAAGAAGGCAGTCGAGGTTGAGAATACTCTGCAGTCGAGGTCGGGAGGCGAAAAGACGTGAGCAGGTGGAAGACGTGGACGGGTAGAGTAAGACGGCGTGTAGGCACTAAAGGCAACAGACAACTGTAGAGAGATACAAGAAACAAGATACAGAACGAGCAGTAGAGGCAGGGGTGTAATAGAGGATAAGAAGAATCAATAAAGAAGAATAGAATAAAGAATAATAAAGAATATAATAAAGAACGATAAAATAGAAAGAATATTATATATTATATAATAAATACATAAATAAATGCATTACGTCGTAATAGGGATGTATCTTAGGTGCTCAGCTACAGCACTCAATACATCCACAGGGGCAAGGCGTAGCACTGACAGGCAGACAAAAGGAGCGATGCTCACAGTGGGTCGGCGAGTACTAAGATACTACGAGTATTACAGACTGGCAGTGGGTAGTGGGATAGCGACTGTGGATGTGGATGGTGGTGGGTAGTGGGCTGCTGTCGTTGGTGGCAGGTGGGCAGTTTAGTGGGCAGCGGCACAGGAGGGGTGTGTGTAGGGAGAGTGCTGTACGGAGTACATAGTACTATGTAGAGAGGGCAAGAATGCAAACTTTTCGGGGAAAGACTAGCGGCCAGGGATGTACTATGTACTGTAGTGTGCTGTAGCGATAGCTAAGATACTATCTTACATAAGTCGGATAACGCAGGACGTTGAAGAGGCGGTGTCTGCCGCGTCGCTGCTGTAAACGGATAAGAGGATGAAGATAAAGACAGGCTTAATGTGGTTGCCGATGTCGTCGTCGATGCTGATGTTCACGTCAACCGGGGATAAGATGCAGCGTGAGGACCGACGTAGCTCGCTGGCATAGAGTAGGCATCTTACTACTACTATGTATAGTATCTACAGAGAGACGGCGACTAGTCGTACAGTGCATACAGACATGGCAGACAAACTGCATACAACTACAGCTGTGCAGTGGGTCGTGCTGTGACTTCCGCCTTCCGGACCCCAGATCTCGACCAGGGCAGAGATGCATAATACAGCGGTGTATTACATAGTAGAGTAATGTAGAGTGAGTAACGTAGAGTAGAGTATTAGAGAAGATGTACAGTAAAGTATGTAGAGAAGAGTAGAGAAGAGTATGTAGAAATAGGTAATACAGTAGAGTAAATATGTGGTGGATAAATCAACAAGGATGTGGCCGGCAAGCCGACAGTCCAACTGGGTACAGAAGACGGTGAATATACGAAATACGAATAGAAACAAATGCCAATTGGCCGAAGTAGTGATGGCAGTGACGATGCGTTGTTGCGCATCAAGATGAAGCCAAACGGCGAGCACAACTCTCCACTATGGAGATCACATGCACATTGCTTACATAGCACGTACTATCAAAATACAGTCGGAGGTGCAGAGAAAGGGCAGTTTGCAAGGGAAGGCGCAACCGGCAGCATGCACATTGTGCGAGACAAAGGGTTAGGTGAGAAGAAAGAGTACTATGACTTATGATGTACAGAGAGGGCTCTCCTTTTCGAAATATGGATGAGTTTTCTTTGCAGTTTGGTTGTACGAGTACACATGGTAGTCGAGTGGGTCTATACATCCTGCATAAAGTGGACTGCTATGGAGCTGCCAAGTTTGTATTGTTGTGCAGAGTAGAGTAATATAGAGAGTACGTAGAGAAGATGTTGTTTATGTTGTTTATATTGTTTACATACCCCGTACAACGAGTCTGATGGCCGAGTGCTAGAGAAAGATCGAGGCAAAGCGTCGTGGATGGTGATGGCGATTATAAAACTACACGTTAACGAGGAAACTGCAAAACTACACAATCTCGATCCACAGAAGAAGCCAACACCCAGTGCCGATCTTGTCTACACACAGATTATCCTGCACGCGGAAAACAAGAAAGAAACAGACACTAAAGACAGACTCCGCAAAGGCCGTTGTCAGTACGGGCACGGGTAGACGGAGCGGAGCCGACAAAAAGAGAAAAGAGGAGCAGGGGCAGAGCAGAGGGCGATCGCGGGTTGAGTCTTCCTACGACATAGTAAAGATAGGGGACAGCCGTCTCCAGGCAGATGATGTGGACTTGCATCGATTCGACTGGACTGCTCTGCTGTCTTTGTGAGACTCAATCTATCCTGGCCATCGTGATCTTATCTACTCATCCACTCGTCCACTCGTCCACTGTCTACTGGCCGTTGCCAGCCCGGAACAGACGCCACGGCAGATGGTCGACGGCAATAGAGAGCAAGCACGAGCACAGCGTAGGCCAGCCAGCGATTGGTCAATAGGTGGCAGTGCTTATGACGAGAGTGTTTACAGTGGACAGTAGACAAGGATTACGGATCTACCTCCCTCTGCTTGCAGCACATCCAGTCGGAAGAATAATACTGTGCATGGCAAGAGTGCTCAAGGCTGGTCTTGTGCGATGAGTGTCGGTGATACTGCAGTCAAAGTTCAGGTAGACAATATAGAAGACGGTAGAGTAGACAATATAGAAGAGAATAGGGCGGTAGATGAGATTAGACGAGTCGGACAACGAGGCAGAGACGGAGCGAGACGGCCAACTCGGAGCAGATTAAGCAGACCTCAACAATCAATAAAAATATATTGGAACTAGAATTAAAATTAGAATTAAAATTAGAATTAAAGTAGCAAAAGTAAACTCTATTGCGTTGGTCTCGAGTCCGTGGCTGTGGCACAACGCCATCATAAAGTTAATATAGAGAGATGAATTCAATAAACAATAAACAATAAATGCAAACACTATTGCAACTCATGTAGAAGAAAGCAGAGTAGAAACGGCCTGTCCGAGAAGACTCAAATACATCCATGAACTGTGCTTGACTGAGTATATCAGAACGACACCGTCCAGCCTCGCCGATCTATTCGTCTGGACCGTCTCTTTTTAGCTTGCCTTCTACACAGACTATGGACTACACACCCATACCCCATCTTCTCCAGACTGTGGCAGCTCAAGCAACGGCATGGCCGCTGTCAAACCAAAGAGGGAAACGGCCGTGTCAAAAGAAGAAGAAAAGAAGAAGAAGAAGACCGAAACCAGGTGGGCCGACGGTCTAGACCGTGATGGACCGCGACAGACCATCACCACGAGACAGAGTACACAGTACACAGTACACGACCTGTCGACGCCTCGTCTGCAAGGATAACGCCATCGCAGCCGGGCTCCCGACCCAAGCTGCCGGAGAGGGTGTGTGCTTATTCTTTGCATAGGATCGTGGCTGAAGATTAGATGTAGATGTTGCAGATGTGGTGTAGATGCTGGAGAGATGGAATAAGATTTTTGTTTTTGCCTCTTTTAATTTCCAAGTTCTGCATTGTTTACACTGCACTTATCCGATCAAGTAAAAGGTCAGACGTTTGATCAGCATATGTAAAGATCGATGTACAGAATACGAGAGACAAATAGAATACAAGAGGAAGAGAACAAAATCTACCGACGGTCTGTCGAGGTCTAGACCTGGGCCTGGCACAGACCTCCTAGCTGATTTTGGTTATCCGATTCTTTTAATAGAGTTCATTCTGCCTTCTTCTACTATGCTGCTCTCTACATACTCGTAGAACGGCACTGCTTGCAATCGATTAGCTTCGGATATAAATAATAATAATAAAATAATAAAAGGAAGAAAAACAAAAGAAAGCCCGGAGATATCTCAGATTTGCCATGTGGACAGCACATGGCTCGCCCTACCAGTCTGAGCATGTGTTTTCACGTATGTAACAGTCAATAGGCAGAGGCGGAGAATGCCGACGGCCGTGATGAGCATTGCGTGTGTTTTGTCACCAGTATTCAGTATTCACGCGTATTATTGCTCATTCCGTGCATGCTTTATTTACTTATTTATTTATTTTATATAATATTTATAGCATATATATACGAGTAGAATGATCACAGACAAATATATAGAAAGAAAAGTCTGCAGGCCATCGTATGACACAGAAGCACCCTGCATACGCCTCTACATACTGCCGCTGCATATTCCCAGCACTCTGGTTCGGCATGCAAGTGTTATTGCTCTGCTGCAGATGATCCGTGCTTTATTGGCAGTATTGTCTGATTGATGGTATTGTTATTGCTTTGCCTGTTTATTGGGTGGTAATTATTGACTAAGTATCGTCTTCGTTCCAGCACCGGTGTATAAAATATGAAATATTGTACTATATAGGAAAGCCGTACTGTGCCCTTGCTTGGCTATATATATTAAATAACAAACACTAAATAAATACTACCTGCTCGTAGGGATCCAATACAAACAGCATACCACACAATTCCAAATCGCCAGAATGCAGTCATCTCTTATTCAATAAGTAGTGCAGTTGTGTGAAGAAGAAGAAATAGAAAAAGACGAAGAAGAAGCACTCCTTGCGTGGTGATATCAATAAATAAAGAATAAAGAAATCAAATGAATCTTCATCACGATGACTAATCTGACTATAACAACAGCAAGCCGCAGGCAGCAGCGAGTAAGCAAGGCAATACGCTCGTATCTCGGTTAGCATGCTTCTATCTGCAATTCCGTCTCCTCTAATATCAGCACAGCCTTGCCGATCTCAGAGCGAGACACAGGATACGCATTATCTATGAGTAATAATGAGTAGTAGAAGTAGACAACAGTACAGTGTGCTCAAGGTCTCACTCTGGTCAGCATCGGCGTCAGCCAGGCAGTCAAATAAAACACCTTTAAACAAAACAAGGATAGGAGCAAATAAGGTGAGACCCAAAGAAGCCTTCTACCATTTGATGACGGCATTCTCCACTCCATCCGATGCGAAATACGACAGCGACCCCAAGCCTCTCCCAAAAGGAAGAGCCGCAGGCTGACAGCGCTGCAACAGACCCAAGCGGGACAAGGACGGGACAAGAACGGGAGGCTGCCGATCGATTGTGCGAGATACGATGTCAGCTGTCGGGTAAGATGGAGAGTAGACGTAGATGTTAGATGTTGTGATATCATGAGAGCATGGGGACGGATGTGTAGATGAAGAGTATAAAGGGACGCGCTCTTGTCAGTTGACGGGTTGACAAGAGGGCAGTCTGTTGTCTGTGTCTATTGTGTCCAAGATCGTCAGAAGAGAAAGAGACCAAGATCATTAGAAGAGAAAGAAGACCAATATCGTCAGAAGAGAAAAAGATCACAAGATCACAGATCACAGATCACAGACACAGTCACAGTCACAGATTACAGATATAGACAGCATCAAGTATCCAACCAGTACCAACGCACCATCACCATGGAAGACGGCAAATACGGTAAGTCTATGCCTCTACGAGTTCGCATACAGACACATCTGACAAAGCAAACAGTCGACGGCAGCATCTTCTTCTATGCCCCCAACAAGGGCGCCCCCGTCTTCTTCGCCGCCGCCTTTGCCGCCGCCGCCGTCGCCCACGCCCTCCAGTGCCGCTCCCTCCACAGCTGGCGCCTCACCGGCCTGTACGTGCTGTGCGCCGCCCTCTTTGCCGCCGGCTTCGTCGTGCGCGCGGTCGCCGCCTTCGACTACGCCAACGTCGCCCTCTACATCGCCGCCGTCGTCCTCGTCTACGCCGCGCCCCCGCTGTGCGAGCTCGCCAACTACGTCGTCCTCGGCCGCATCCTCTACTACGTGCCCCACCTCTCCCCCATCCACCCGGGCCGCGTCCTCACCACCTTCACCGCCGTCTCCACCGTCGTCGAGGTCCTCAATGCCAACGGCGCCGCCAATGCCGCCAACACCACCCTGCCGCCCCGCCGCCAGGCCCTCGGCCACGCCCTGCTCAAGGCCTCCCTCGTGCTGCAGGTCGTCGTCGTCGTGCTGTTCCTGCTGCTCGCCGGCACCTTCCACCGCCGCACGCGCGCCGCCGGCATCGCCAGCCGCAAGCTCTCGGCGGCGCTGGCGACGCTCTACGCGAGCGAGGGCCTGCTGCTGGCGCGCACGCTGTTCCGCGTCGTCGAGTACTTTTCCGTCGCGGACCTGCACTACGACGGCACGGGGAACGACCCCGCGTCGCTGAGTCCGCTGATCCGCTACGAGTGGTATTTCTACGTGTTCGAGGCGGCGCTGATGCTGGCGAATGTGGTGCTGATGAGCGTGCGGCACCCGCGGCACTACCTGCCGCAGTCGACCAAGACGTACCTCGGGCGCGACGGCGTGACGGAGGTTACCGGCCCGGGCTACAAGGAGGACCGCAGCTTTGTCATGACGCTGCTGGACCCGTTTGACCTCGTCGGGCTGGCCCGGGGGCGCGACAGACAGACGGCCTTTTGGGAGGGTGGTGGCGGAGGTGGCGATGCCGGCACTGCCGACGGCGGTGCTGCACGCCGCAAGCAACCGGTGTAAAGGTGCCGCTGTGTATATCTTGTATTGTTGTTTGTCCGGGGCTGTCTATTTGTCTATTGTGTTTGTTTCCTTTGATTCTTTTGCTTCATTTGCTTCCTTTGCTTCCTTTGCTTCCTTCTGTCTACTTAAAGGTTCAACTCACTCCGAGTGAGCCTCTGCAACTCTTTCTACTTTATTCTTTCTACTTTATTCTTTATTCTTATTATTTATTCCTTGTATTTTACTTATTCTCTCCCCAACCATTCGTGATCACAAGAATGCCGGTCTGTCGTCTGCTGCCTGAGATCTTGTTCATCGACTGGATTCGTGGTCGTCGTTTAAACAATATATAACAGCGCAATCCAATCGTCTGTCATAACATGCCAAAACATGTCATAAACGCTTGCCACCAAGTATAAGAACACAATCAACATAAGAGGAGGCAATTAAGGCAAAGAGGCAAAGAGGCAAGAAGAAGGAGCAGGACGCCAGACTTCCGAAAAGGGAAATCTTTCAACGGCCGAGTAGAAGGAGCAGCTTATACTATTAGTACTATCGAAGTACGAGTACATGGTTGGGCTGACACGGCACTGCGCTGTTTCCGCACATTTTACACTTGATGCGGCAGATAGCAAGGCCAAGGCCGCCATAGTCTATCATTACTATGTAGATACACAATAATAGCAGATAGATAGCATTGCTATTCGTAGATAGAGCAGATCGCTGCAGCCCGTCCACTGCCATGCCTCATGCCGTGTTTGTGTTTGGTGTTTGATGTGTTTATATATTTGATGCATTTAGTCTCCTGGCCCATTCATCCTGCTGTATCTACTCTCGTGTTTACTCCTGCCATCACATCACATTGTATCAGTCATCACACATCACAGCTTGCTCCGGAGTCGTCCATCCTGCTCCTCCTCCGCTTGACCTTGAACCTTGCAGCCGACAGCCTATGCAAAATCAATGCACCGCGCACAAGCCTTGACCACGCAACTCCTAGTCTATTGTTTGCCTCGTAGTGTTGTTGTCGGTGGCCCTGTCTCCCTCGTCCCTCCCTCGTCCCTCGTCCCTCGTCCCTCTTCCTCTTCCTCTTCCCCTCTACCAGGAGTGTGCCGCTCTCACTAAAGTACACCCGAAACGGCAACAGCACAGGCCGCTAAGCCGCTTCCAGAAGGCAACCTACATAGTACCGTATCTCGCCCGGCCAGCCTGCGGGTCACTCTTTTATCGGTCTCTATCGGTCTCTATCGACTGGCTGACACGCCCACAATGATAGTGTGTAATGCTATACTGCATTGCATGTACGTCAACCGAGCTCCCATCTGCGGCGGCCCGCGGCACCGCATGCTTCGATGATGCGCTTTATCTACTCTTGTGCTCTGCTGGGCGCTGGACCGCATCACGCGATGCAAAGTGGAAAGCGCCGTCTTGTTTCCATTGTTCCTTCCATCCCTCTCTGTCGGCGTTTCTCAATTTCCCAATTTCATTACTTTCCCGTTTCGACAGGTCTTGCCTTTAGTATTATCGTCTATTCTCTCACTCCTGACTTCCGACTATCTGCGACGGCGACGGCGACGGCGACGGTTCTTTTTACTTCTTCTTCTTTATTTCTTTTTGAATAATCTCTACTTCTCTCTCTCTCTTCCTCTCTTATTTCTCTGTTGCTTCATCCCTCTTCTCCTTGACTGTATCTTGCTCAGCCTCTTTAGATATCCCAACGGAACACCAGTCTTCTTTTTTCTTCTTCTTCTTCTTCTCTTCTTCTTCTCTTCTTCTTCTTCTTCTTCTCCTTGCTTCTTCTCCTTGCTTCTTCTTGCATCCTCTCTTCTACCATAAACAATACCACCGCCATGGCCAACTGGGAAGAGCTGGCCGCCAAGAAGCGCGCACAGCTGGCCGCCGCCCTGCCCAAGGAGTGGGTTGTGCCCGACGACAAGCTGCCGCCCGCCGACCAGAACGACGTCACCGCCTGGCCCGCCGCCTCCGGCTGGTTCACCCCCGAAGAGCTCGCCATCACCGAGTCCACGGCCACCCAGCTCCTCCCCCAGCTCGCCTCCGGCGCCCTCTCCAGCGAGGCCGTCACCCGCGCCTTTTGCAAGCGCGCCGTCGCTGCCCACCAGCTGCTCAACTGCCTCGCCGAGGTCTGCTTCGACCGCGCCCTCGAGACCGCCCGCGCCCGCGACCAGTACCTCGCACAGAACGGCAAGCCCATCGGCCCCCTGCACGGCCTGCCCATCTCGTTCAAGGACAACTTCAACATCAAGGGCCTCGACTCCACCGTCGGCTTCGCCTCCCACGTCGGCGACCCGGCCGCCGCCGACGCCGCCCTGGTCGACGTCCTGTCCGCCGCCGGCGCCGTGCCCTATGTCAAGACCAACGTGCCCACCGCCATGATGATCGCCGAGACCGTTAACAACGTCTTTGGCCGCACAACGAACCCGCTGCACCGCGGCGTCACCCCGGGCGGCTCGTCCGGCGGCGAGTCCGCCCTCATCGCCTTCAAGGGCAGCTGTCTCGGCGTCGGCTCCGACATTGGCGGCTCGCTGCGCATCCCGGCCGCGTGCACGGGCATTTTCACCATCCGCGCGTCCGGCGGCCGCTTCCCCGTGCGCAACTGCCGCTCGGGCATGCCCGGCCAGGAGGCCGTCATGTCGGTCAACGGCCCGCTGGCGCGCACCATTGACGACATCGAGGCCTACGCGCGGGCCGTGATTGGCGGCGAGCCGTGGCTGCGGGATGCCAAGTGCCTGCCCATCCCGTGGCGCGAGACGACGGGCGCGGGCACGGCGGGTGTGTCCGCGCTGCCGGCCAAGCTCAAGTTTGGCGTCATCTGGAGCGACGGCGTCGTGCAGCCGACGCCGCCGGTGGCGCGCGCGCTGCGGCACACGGTGGCGCAGCTCCAGGCGGCGGGCCACACGACTGTCGACTGGGACCCGGTGGACCAGGCGGAGGGCACGGCGCTGCTGGCGCGGATGTTTGTGGCCGACGGCGGCAAGACGATCAAGCACGAGCTGGCGCGCACGGGCGAGCCGCTGCGGCCGGAGATGGCGCCGTACGGCACGGCGGCGGAGCTGGGCACGGCGGACATGTGGGAGCTGCACCTGGAGCGGTCTGCGTTCCAGAACAAGTACCTGGACCGGTGGAACGCGGCGGGCATCGATGCGCTGCTGCTGCCGACGATCCCGTTCAACACGGTCAAGCACGGCGAGTTTGAGCACGTCGGCTACACGGGCGTGTTCAACGTGCTCGACTATACGGCGGTGTCGTTCCCGACGGGCCTGGCTGTGGACAAGGCGGTCGACCAGCTGGACGCGGGCTTTGTGCCGCTTGGCGAGTCGGACAAGAAGGTTGCCGCTGCATGTAGGTTTTTTTCTTTTCCCTCTTTTTCTTTTCTTCCTCTCTTTTTTTTTAAAAAAAATACTGACAAACAGACGACCCCGAGACGATGGACGGCCTGCCGATCAGCCTGCAGATTGTCGGCCGCCGCCTGGAGGAGGAAAAGGTCATTGCCATGTGCCGCAGGGTCCTGTCGGTGCTGTAGAGTGGATGCATAGTACCAGGCAGCAGAAGCATATCAGTCACATTAGCGTTGCATGAATATATTCGTCAGAATAAAAGATCCGAATCATCGTCATGTTGGAAGGCATCGCCGGCTGTAACAGGAATAAAATACAGGCTGCAACGGGAATCAAACACAGACAAGACAGTAAAAAAGAGAGAACAAGAGAAAAGAGAACAAGAGAAAACAAGAGAAAAAGAGAAAAAGAGAACAAGAGACGACGCTTAGCAGCACGACTTGTAGAGCGAGCAGTGGCCGTGGCAGCAGTTGACGCCGCACGTGGTGGCGCCGCCGCGCATCGATGCCTCGTCGCTCTGGTCCCGGTCCAGGTGCGCCATGGGCGCGGGCTGACTCGTCTTTACTGGTTAGCACTGCGTTGTGTGTAGATAGATGTATAAGTAAGTAGTACGTACCGGCTGGCTCGTGACGATGGTGGCCTGCTTGGTGGCCTGCTTGGTGGCCTGCATGGTGGCCTGCATCGGCTCGGCCTGCTTGGGCGTGACGTCGGTGTATGCCATTGAGCGTTGGGGTGAGCAGAGTAGAGAGCAGAGATGCGGGGAGATAACGGATGAAAGACGGATGGACAACGGATGAAAGACGGATGGACAACGGATGAAAGACGGGTGGGCAACGGATGGACAAACGAGGAGCAAAAGCAAAGGCAAAAGTGGCTGACGGGGGATAGACGCGTTTTATTCCGTTTTATTGTACAGAGAGCAGCAGAATACAGTAGGAGCAGCCAAGACGACAGTGATCGCCGTGCGTTTTTCGTCTTCTTCTGGGAGGACTCCAGCCGCAGCTCCGCCCGTTACTGCCTACCCACTACGTATGCTAATACCATAATATAAAACACGCGTTTTATCATGAAGAATTTCCTTATTTCATTTAAGCATATTCCTGTGCTGCATTTGCTTCAGCCTGCTTGGCGGATGTTGCCCTGCTTTTGCCTCGGAGTGTCTTTGCAGCACAGCCACAGTGTTTTTTTTTTAGTTTTTTTTTTTTTTTTTAGTTTTGGATAGGAGTTGGACAGATACTGTCTTACATCTCGTCTCGCTTTACAGGCGTTGAAAGCATTTTCCTTTACAATTTTGATCTCCTTGATATAATTCGATATAGACCTGGTCTTGAGATAGAGCAGCCACTACAGGGAGTACAGTTGGTATATTTCAGTGGAGCCACCCCGCAGCGCTCTCGTTGTTTTCCGGCGAACCGGTCAATAAATACACTTACTCGTAGTACAGTGTACGACACTGAAATTAGGCACCACAATTTCAGTATCAGTTAATTGGATTAGACCGACTGCACAACAGACTGTAGAAGGGACTAGGACTGACTGTCCGATAGACTGTACTGTAGTATCATACCTATATCTTGATATGATTCTCCGCTGCTGGCCAGAGTTTAGAAGCAAGTCCAGAGCGGATTCGTTTCCGTTCGGAATGATGGAGCGCCAGCTACGCATCCCAGCTTGTTTTTATACCACCCATAGACCGTCACTTGTATTCCGAACTGGTCGCAGTGGCTACGATATTGCAATCAGTGCTCGGGCGCATTGTCGACAACGGCAATGGCATCTGGATGGAGAATGCCAGCCTGCACAAGCGAAGTGACGAAGTCCCTCAGCCATGTTTGGCAGTCCTTGATCTCAACACGCTGAGCAGTTAGTAGTCTACCAATTATGTAGCTTCTGGGGAGAGGATATGACAACTAACCGAGTGTTTTCCGCCAGACGACGAAGACCTGAGACTCGGCCCAGGCGCGGGCACCGAGGCAGCGTGGGTTTCTAGGCTATCAAGAGGCGCGGAATCGGTGCTGTGAGTGCCGTCCCCCAAGGCACTGGCATCGTCAATGTATGCCGCGTCGATGCGGCCTACAAGAATCGATGTGTGGGCGCGTGACGTTGCGGCGAGGTTGTAGTTGCGATCGAATGCGACTTCGAAACCAGTTCGAGCATCGCCAGTGGCGTGGATGCGCCGTCCCACATTGGGGTCGTCGATGGTGGGGACGAACAGAGCCCAATGCGCCTTGAACAACGATCGGTTGTAGACAACAAGGTATAGCTCGCGAGAGGATCCGTGCTGCACAGGTGATGATGGAGATGTGTTGTCCATTGTCGCTTTGTCGATTTGTCAACTAACTGGCGTTTTCACAGCACTTTGTAGCAGTCGTGTATGTATATGAAAATGGGTTGGATTCAGTGACTGTAAGCAGCTAGCAAGCCGTACTGTGTGTATACTGGCGTGCTTGATCTGTTGGTAAGAGGGAAAACAGTCGAAAGAGATACAAAAGAGAGGGCCCAAAAAGAAGAAGTAGAAAAACACATCACCATAAAAGTGGATCTGTTGCAGTGTCCCCTCATCTGACTTAGTCATCCTCTTTATTGCTTATAGTAGAGTGTAAAAGGTTTACGATACTACCATGCAGCGGCCTGGGCCTAGGATTACATGCCGCGCGCAATGACAAAGTAGTCCCAGAAGTTATAACACTCCTTGTCGCTTTCGTCCACATCCAGAATCAGGGGGAGATACCGCTCAGGCCATGCAGTGCCGACCTTGGCGCTCCATACCCAGCGCGATTTGCAGTACTCCCAATACGCAGGGTACCAGCCTGCCTGCTGCCAATCGATAAAGGCGGCAATCCGGGGCGGGCTGTGGTTCGCATGTGCATCTGCATCTCGGGGTGCCAACATAATATTGATGGGGTGGAGATCAGCATGCGCAAAGACGACGGGCACATTGTCTGGCAGGTGGCCGCGATACGGGTGTGGCGACATTCCCTCCCAAGGCCCAAGGCAATGGGGACCATAGGCCGTGGTGTACCAGTCGTGGAACTGCGACACCGATGCAAACGGCCCAGCCCCTACTGCGCCCGAGCCGACAAACACCCAGTCGAGCAGCTCTTGGCCGGCAACATTGCCTATCAGTCAGTTACGGAATGAAGTGAGTGCCAGGACAGCCCCGGGAAAACATACCAATGAATGGGGTGTCGGCAAAGAGCTCTTGCGGGAGGCGCCTCCACGCAGCAACGTAATCGCGGAGCTGGCCACACACGGCAACCCGGTCGTCCTCGCTTAGACTGTCCCACGCATCCTCAAGCGTGTCGCCTTGCACCAGTTCCATGTAGATGAACAACTGCTGGCCGTCGTGCTGCCACCCATAGACCTCGGGCACCGGGATCGCAGGCAGGTACTTGCGGACGATGAACAGACACTGCGCTTCGGCCACAGACACGAGTGATCCGTACTTGACGAGGAGGCCGAGGGAAGGAAACCTGACCGGCGGCGGCCGCGCCAGGCGCTTTGCAGCGACTGCTCCATTTTGCCGCACGCCCTCCTCGCGCACGGCCGCTGGCGACGGAAGCGGGACCGGGCTCGCGGCGGAGGAGGCCTGCTGCGTGAAAAAGCCGGACTCGGGCAACACCTGGTCGTCAGACAATGGAATGCCCTTTGTTGTTACCAACATGGCCGGTATAAGAAGCTTGGGTGTTGTTTGAGAAATGCATGGAAACACGGTGCTGTGTTTTTGAGGCTCACACGAAACAAGAGCTTTGATAGGCAAACTAATAAACCATCGTACAGTGTAAATTCTAACCTCGCACTACTTACTACGTAAGGTGACGCCTGAGTGAACTGCTACAGTTTGGCCCTAAGGAGCCTCTCTACGGCCGTGCACCAGCTGCTAGCTCTTGGCCGTCGTCGTCTTGGCAGGGTCTCCTCAACAGCTGCTCGCTCTCGCTATGGCTGGTACAGAGGACTGCTGCTGTGCAAGCTATGCGAAACACTAAACCGGTGCCTGACCTAGATAGCTATCAGTTCTCAGCCAGGGCGACTCGCGATCGGTCCTCCGGTCATCGAGTCAATAAAGATCTGTCGTAATGCTGAAACCGTGACTTATTGGAGGAGGCCTGGTCTGCATTTGCGCATGTGGCCCATAATGCCAGATATCTCATTAATAAATGGAATGAAGAACCACTAAAGAATAAAACAAAACAAGACAAAACGATGCGCGGAATAGACATCGTCAGACCTCTACCGGGTGCCATGCGGCGTCAATTGCCTTGGTAGAATTATATGTAAATAAGACACTCGATTAAAAAGAAACTATGCGAGCGACCAAACCAGCCAGACCGATAACAACCCTGAATGAGAATGTAATAAAAGAAAAGAAAAGAAAAAGAGCAGAAAAAAGGACACGAGAGAAAAGAACCAAGCCATGAGTAGACAGTGAACCGGCGCGCAATTAAAAAAGAGACCATAAACGGCGTTGTAGAACAGAAAAAAGAAAGCAGAACAAAACAAAACTCTGGATTTTTACCTTTAAAAAACCAGTGCAACATGATGGATGGTAATGGGTACAAATCGTAATAAACATCCCCCCTTCTATCGACAAATCTAGACCTATGCTGGCCGCGGGAATCCGCCCGTGTTGGCAGGCGACACGCTCGGCTGGTGCTGCTGCTGTTGCGGCGGTGGCGGCGCCATGGCCGGCACCTGTGGCTGCGGCGTGCCGCCGTTCATGCTGTGCATGCTGCCGACCGGCGACGGCGACGCCATGGGCCGCTGCTGCTGTGGCTGCGCGAGGAACGGCTGCGGCGACATACCCGGGTGGTGCATCTGCTGCTGGTGCTGATGCTGCGGCTGGTACTGCTGCGGCTGGTACTGCTGCTGCTGCTGCGGCGGCATCTGCATCTGCATCTGCGGGTGGTGCGGCTGCGCAAACTGCACGGGCGACGGCGACATCGATGGCCGGCCCGGCATGGGCGACAGTCTCTGCTGCTGCTGCTGCTGGTGTGGCTGCTGCTGGCCCATCATGCCGCCGCCGGGCACGCTGGCACGCGCGGCTGCGAGCTTGGACATGTCGACAGCAGGGTTGCTGCCCGCGGGTCCACCGGGTCCACCACCACCACCACCGAGGCCAATACCGGCAAGGCCCGCAACCTGTCCGTTCGGTGCGCCGCCGGGGCCGGCAGGCTGCGCCATCTTATCGCCGAGACCGACAGACCGGTCGTGTGCTGATGCGCGCGCACGGGCCTGCTCCATGACGCGCTGCTGCTGCGGCTGGTCCATGACGGTGTGGTAGCCAAAGGGGCCGCCGCCCGGTGTACCGGCACCGCTGAACTGGCGCTGCTGCTGCTGCTGCTGCTGCTGCTGTGGCGCATTATATGGCGGCGGCGGCCGGGACATGAGCGGCTGCTGCTGGCCGGGCGTCATCGGCATAGGACTGGGGCTCGGGTGGAAGTGCGGCTGCGGGCTGTGCTGCTGCTGCTGGGGAGGGGGCGCAAGGTGGGCGCTGCCGTTGGCGGGCGAGCCTGGATACGGCACACCCTGGGATGGGCGGCGCTGCTGGTACTGCTGCGGCGGCATCTGCTGTGGTGTCATGCCGGGCTGCGGCTGCATCTGCTGGGGGTAGCCCGGCGTGCCTGGCGGGTATCTAAACTGCTGCGGGGTGCCGGGAGCATGGGGCGGCGGAGGTTGCATCATCTGGCCACCCATCTGGCCGCCATAAGCTCCGGGGGGCTGCGATGCCACGCGCTGCGGCGACATGTGTGCCTGCTGCGGTGCGCCGGGCGTGCCAGGGTACCCGCCGACAGAAGGCTGTCTAAACTGCGGCTGCGGCGGCACGCCAGGCTTGCCCATATGCTGAGGCTGGTTGCTGCCGCTGCCGCTACTACTATATACGTTGGGCGACGGCCTGTACTGGCTCTGTGCGGCGCCGCCACCGCCGCCAGGGCGCACATGCGGCGGCAGGGCGGCAACGGGCGCGCTGTGCGGCATGCCGGCGACGGACGAGCGGTGCGACGACTGCGACACGGCACGGCTGGGGGTCTGGCCGTGGCCGCTCGGGAAGAAGCCGGTACCGGACGTGGCCATGCTTGCGCGCGTGGGGGTGCTGAACTGGCCGGCACCCGCAAAGTTGTGCTGGTTTGCGGAGACAGAGGCGCTAGCGGCACGGTGCGAGGCGGCGCGCTGCTGGGGCGCGGCGATGGGTGTTGCCTGAGCGGTCTGGGTGGTCTGTTGTGCGGCCTGGGCGGCCTGGCGGGCGCGCACGACGACCTCGTCGTCTTCCAGGGTGCCGCGGTACTCGTCGCTGCGGACCTCGATCTTGGTGCTAATGCTGAGCTCGTCGAGCTTGTCCGAGTTGAGGCGCGCGACGGCGTAGGGGGGCAGGCCCGAGATGATGAGGGACAGCTGGGCCTTGAGCGTCTCGTACGTCAGCGCTTCCTCCTCGCTCGGCTGCTGAGCCAGCGTCCCGTTGCGCAGCATGTCGCCATTGACTGGATCTGCCGAGTAGCGGTCCTGGCTCGTCGGCAGCGTGAGGTTGCGGTTGCGCTGGTAGGACGCGAGCGTCACAATGAGATCTGACACCTCCTGCAGGACGTCGTCGACGTCCTTGTCGGCCTGCGACTTGTGCTGGCCGCCCATGACCTCTTCGAGCGACGGGTCGACCAGGTCGTCGTCCCACTCGGCAATCGTCTTTTGCAGGGCGTCCTCGTCGAGCGTGATGGGCGCGCCAAGACCGCAGTGCGTGGCATCCGGCGGTGTCGTGGCCTCGTCGACGTCAACTTCGTCGTCATCGTCGTCGCACAGCGCAGACTCGGCCATGCGCTGGAAGACGCGGTGGCCGACGCGCTGCCACCACATGCGGCCCATTTGCGTTGCCGGCACGATCGCGCCCGAGTCGTCGTGCGACGGTGCAAAGCTGGAAAAGGCGCCGCGGAAGAGCGTCTCGGCCTCGGTTGACTGCAGCTCGGCGATCGACGGCTTGCGCCCGGCCAGGCTCTGTGCGCGCTCGCGCTGGCGCGTCCTGACGGGCGATGTGGGCGTGGCATTGCTGTAGTCGAGCCACTGGCCCGTGGTGATTTGCTGCGTTGCGTACGAGCCGGAGCGGTACTTTGACTTTGCCGTCAGCTCGGGGTGGTAGAAGCTGAGCGTCGTCGACTTGGTGGTGCTCTTGGGCAGCTTGGGCGGCTGCAGGGATGGCAGGTTGCGCGGCGACGTGAACAGCTCGCCAAAGGTCAGGGTGCGCGCCGTCTTCTCGGCCAGTGGCGGCGCAAACGCGCGCGAGATGGAGATGCTTTCGCCGAGATCGTACTTGTCGTCGCGCACAATGTCCTCGACGTCTGACTCGGAGGCCGCGCTGGCATAGGTGGGCAGGCTCGAAAACAGCTGGCGCGGATTGGGCGTGGCACCCAGGACTGTGAGCACGGGTTGGCCACGGTCTGATGTGGCGATGGCGAGAGATGCGGTGGTGTTGATCTTGACGCCGTCCTTGCTGTGCAATGGCCCCGACTTGGGGTAGACGGTCTCGCGGCGGTAGAGGTCGTAGGCAAAGTCGCGCAGCTTGGCAATGTGTGCTATAGCGATTTTGTCCTCTGCGTCTTTCTCTGCGTCTTTTTCTGTGCCGTCTGTTTCTTTTGCGTCGTCGTCGGTGTCCATCTTGTCTTCGGTCTTGGCTGCGGCGGGCTTGTCCTCGCCCTCGAGAGCGGCCAGCTCACTGTTAATGATGGTCGCGACGTCGAGGACAAGGTCGTCTAGCAGCGCGTAGGCGTCGCTCTCCACCTTTCCGGCAATGGTCGATGGTGTGTCGGATGCGTCCTGGCGCTGGCGCTTTGCTGCCGGCTCGTCGTCGTCGGGCTGAGCGGCGTCGGGGAGAGGGCGCTTGAGCAGAGATGGGACGGATTTGTCAAAGCTGTTTGTTAGTATAAAGTTATTAATGCCAAGCATTCATGTGATACCCACCTAGAGAGGACGTTAAAGTAGTCGCGGATGAGGCGCTTCTCGTCACGGTTGCCGGCCGTGCTTGTGGTGATGGGGGCCGGCGTGGCCTCCTTGTCGGCGCTCTGGGTGGTCGAGGCGGGTTCGGCCTTGGGCTTGTCGGCAGAGGGTGAGGCGGCTGGTGGCGATGTCTTGTTCTGTGATGCAGACGGCGCGTCGGCCATCTCTCTGTCTGCGTCCTTTTCCGTTTCGCCGTCCTTGTCGGCGTCCGTGTCGTCGCGTTTCCGCTTGGCATTATTTGCGTTGGCGACGGACTGGCTGCCGTTGGGGCTGGCGGGTGCAGGACCGGGCGACGCAGTGGCCGTCGCGGCAGAGGCGTCAGCCGAGGCGCCGGCAGCCAGGCCGTTTGTGGCAGTAGCCATGTTGTGTGTTTATAGAGATGGAGAGAAGACGGAAAAAAGATGGAGATGTGATGGGAGTCGTGATGGATGCCGTGAGATGGCAGATGGCGCGCGCAAGTCGACGAGGGAGGGGGTCGACTGGCTGCGATCGCGTCAATTTTGCGAGAGCGCGTCGCCGTGAATGTGTTGTCGTGAAAGTATCGATTGCTGTCGTCGCTGCCGTCGTCGTAGAGTTGCAGTGCGTCGTCGCCGTCGTGTCTGGTCTTGGGGCGTCGTCGAAAAAACTCCCCTTTTCGAGTTTGGTCCCTGTCGCGCTTGTTCGCGTCTGTGCAATGAGGAGCAGCGCAGCAGCGCAGCAGCAAAACCACGTCTATTGTCGTCTGCCTTTGGTGTTTTCTTCGTGTCGGCTTTTCGAATTTTCTCGAAATTATCTCGACTTGTTTGATTCTTCCAATCTTTTGATTCGTTATTGTCGTCTTCCGATCTTTTCGTTTTGTTGTCTTTTGTCTTTTGCCTTTCTAAAAGTAAGACGTGTAAATGTTGTAAAACAAGTTGGAAAGGAAGGAAAGAAAAGGTAGAAGAATAACCCTGCCGACAAAAAATCACAAAGATCACAAAGGTCGCAGAAATGGGTTGATGAAATCGACAGAATAAAAGGAATGATGCGCTCGGTCTCGACGCAGAATGGGCCAAAAGAGCAGGGAAGAAGGAGCGTCAGTCAATACAGCAAAAGAGGACCGAGTGGAAACCGTGCCCGTTCGCTCCTTCCTTTGCTAACGCGGCGGGCGCTGACGGCCACGGTCTATGATTGGCTGGCTGTTCTGGAGATTGATCCACATCCTGGTCACGTGCTTTCGGGTGATGAGGCAGCGGGTATCGGACAATCAGCCAATCACACGCAAGTAGGCAGATCCGGAGCTCCAGAGCTGCAGATTAAGCTCGCAGCTATGTGCTCAGTATTCCGGCGTTCAGTGAATACATATCAGAGCATCGCTATAAACATCGACGATGTTGGAAGTTTGTTGTCTTGCAATTGATTTTTGTAGAGTTTGGTTTTCTAATGCAGTTATGTATTTTGCGGTATGCTTTTTTTTTTAAAAAAAAAAAGGTACTTTCAGTTTATTTGTTTATTTTATTAACTATTTTTAATTTCACAAACTAAAACCAAGACATTATTCATGAATTCATGATAAACCAACAGACAGACACCATGGTTACGAAGAACAGACTGATGACTATGGCAAAATAGGCATCATTCTACGACAAGACGGAGTGCTGGAAACAGGTTGAAACGCCTGATCTGCCTTACCCGGAGCACGGCCTTTCTGGCTACTCTTACGACTCATCCGTCTCACGCAGATTAAAATAGAATGCAGTATTGTTTCTGTATTGACGGGTACTGTACAAGTAGACAAAGACCAAACATGATAACAATAAACAAAATAAACAATAAAACCGAGGAAGTGAACAGTAAAATAATAGATATAGATGCAGACAAAAACAAAGGAAAGCAAAGTAAGCTCAGCCCTGATCAATAATATTAAAATGATGCTGGGTCAGTCTCAGGCCAAAGGCAAAGCGAGTACAACCCTTACTTGGCGCGAGCCAGGCCGACGGTGTTGTTGTCCAGGTCGTAGATCGAGTAGTAGCGGCGCAGGAAAGCGTCGCCCAGAATGGCCAGAGGACCAGTGGGCTCGGGGAAGTCCATGCCCATAAAGGTCGAGATGCAGCTGCCCGAGACCTCCAGGATGTAGTCCGTGGCAGGCAGCGTAAAGGGGTGGCCGCTCAGCGTAAAGGTGACGTCGGGCAGGCTGGAGCGCTTGTCGCAGTCGACAGAGTACTGGCCGTTGTAGCCCTTCTTGGCACCAATCTGGGCGTTGAGCATCTCAGCCAGCTGCGAGGGCAGGGCAATCAGCGAAGTGCCCGTGTCCAGAATCACACCAGTGTTCTCCAGCTCGGCAACGTCCTCGCCCAGGGCAATCGAGTCCAGGTCAACCTCCCAGTAGGCCTTGCGGCGCAGGGGGATCGTGGTGATCTTGCCAGTGTAGTGGTCCTTGTTGACACCACCAAAGACAGCCTCGGAGTCGGTACCGTCGTCGGAGTAGCCCAGGTAGAAAGCAAAGACACCAGCATCGATAAGCTTCTGGTCGATCATGCTGTAGAAGGGGGGCACAATCTTGTTGACCGAGATGGTGTTGTAGCCCAGACCCAGGATGCCGTCGAAGCGACCAAAGGCGAAAGCCAGACCGGGCTCCTCGGTGGCCTCCGCAAAGTCCTGCTTATCGATCTTGAGGTTGCCAATGCTGACAGTGTCCTGCGACACGAAGCCGCTCAGGCTGCCAGAGCCGTACTGGATAGCAAACTTGGTGCCGTTGGACTTGTAGGTCGACGACTCGCTGGAATCGTACTTGGAGTGGAGGTAGCAGGCAATCGAGCCGCACTCGTGCGAGGGAACCCACAGGTTGGAGCTGCCGGTGTCGAGGACGACCTTGAAGCTCTGGGGCGGGGTGCCAATGGAGATCTCGGCAAAGTCTGTAGTGTTAGTTTAAGTGGCTGATGGAGGCACAAGCACGTGAAAGTAGAGACTATATAAAACATACACTGGGCGTTCATAAAGTTGCTGACGGGGATAGGGTGGTTGGCCTCGACGTTGGCAACCTCGGTGTTGAAGACGGCATCGGCGTGCGTCTCGGGGCGGCTGCCCATGTACTTCTGAGTCAGGCCGCGGACCTGTGCCTCGATGGGAACAGACTCCTGTTGACGTTAGCAGTTGAATGTGATGATGGATGATGCATAATGAATGATTGATGTGATGATGTCATCGGCGAGCTCCGAAGAGCGGCGTGGAGATAACGGAGACGACGACGGAGATGTCGACGGAGACGTACCAGCTGCTTGGCCAGAGGGACCTTCTTAAGCTTCAGGGAGTGGACGCCACCAGCCTGGGTGGTGCCGAGCAGGCCAGCTGCGGCAAGCAACAAAGCGCTCTTCATGATGGCGGTTGTTGTTAAGGTGGTGAGGAGATGAGGAAAGGCGGACAGAGATTAGGCGGCAGAATTCCGGATGACGAGATCGGGAATCAGAAGATGACGAGGCGAGGTAAACAAGGGACAACAGAAAGAACCCGACGACGAGGTTTCTCTGATGAAGACGCTTGGGTTGAGGATGATGAACAACAGTAGAGTAGACGGGGGAGTAGAAGAGAGGAGACCGGGAAAGGAGATCAAAAGAGAAGAGATGAAGAGAAGAAGAGAAGAAGAAAGAGGAGGGAAGAGGAGAAAGACGAGAAGGAGAGAGCGGAGGAGCACTCGAGTTAAGAGGATGCGGGTGGGTGGAGCCTGGAACTGCTAGCAGTCATACAAGAGTAGAGTGCTAGCAGCAGGTGAAGAGTACAGGCGCTAGTGCGCTGTATTACATGCTAGAGTGGCTACAGAGTGGGCGGACGGGAGGGCTGTTTTGGTCTAGGGTGGGTGCAGCTGGGCAGCGGATGGCAGCCTGGACCTGATCGCCCTCGCCACTGTTATTAGACAAACAACAAACAGACTCGCGCAGCAGATCGTCACCATTCTTATCACACAATCGTGATACTGATTGCAGCTCATTCACATTAATACGTAGTAGTGGACGATATACCGATTGCAGTGTGGAATGTGATTAGGTAAGCCTTTCTGAACCAGGCGACACAGAAAGACTCAAGTGAGATAAATAGAAGAAAGAGTGACCGTAGCTATCAGTGGCCGCGTGATGCGCGAACAAGGCGGGAAGGAGCGGCTGGGGGGAAAGCAGGTACATGTTTGGGGTATCCGTCTGTTTACTACTGTACTATGTTTGTATTATTTACTCAGTATCTCGGTTGGGTTGCAGCGACCTGCAGGCGGAAGGAGCGAAAGAGCAGGAGCGACCGATACGAGACCTCTTGCCTGTCTGGCTGTTCATCGTTGCTGTCAATGATAACACAGTGATAAGCGTGCATAGCAACCAATACTCTGCAGAGACAAGACGACAAGACAAGGGGCAATGGTGACGCACACGACCGGTGGACCTGGCCTGGTCAAAGTGTTGAGACACGAGGAGGGAGTACTGTTACGGAGCAGAGCAACAAAGCGGAGAAAACTGGGCGGCTGGGGAGCTTGCTGCTGCTGTTTTGGGTTGCTGTTGCTGTTTAGGTTGCTATCTGCTGTTGTGGGGCGTCGCATCATCACCTGACGGAGCTTTACTCAAATTGGTGATTATGTAATCTACCGAGGAATTCTGGCAAGCCGTTTTCGGATGACGCATCAATGTCTCGGATCTTGGTTTAATAGCTGAGGGTTTGAGTAATAATCTGTGAATATGCGGAGGAATATCTACGGCTAGGCAGACGTTTGGCAGCAAATGCGTTGTAACGAGACCCAGAGCAAAAGCACCAATCGGCCCATTGACATGGAGATCGGTGAAAGACCAGTGAAGGATCCGTGAGGACAAAGGACTCAAACGGTGAGGGAATACTTGGTAACAGGCAGTGAGCATACTACGGAGAGTAGAAGCCCATGCTCGAATAAGTGAGATGAGACGCAACGCTCGCTGTAGATGCTTGCTGTCCTGCTGTCGTTGCATGTGATGGCCACGTCGGACAAAGAGAAGAGACGAAAAAGAAGACAATAGAAGACAAAAAGAAGACAGAGGAAAAAGAAAGACGAAAAAATAGAAAGATCGGATCGATGAGCTCGAGCTGCGTGGGCTGTGTGGCACGGGATTGGCTGGACCAAGACATGTCATACGTGGTTGGCCGTCCAGCTGTTGGTGTGTTGGCCCTGCAGGTGTACGATGCTATCATTATCATATTATGTTATATTGATATCAGTACGATGCAGAGCCCAGGCAGCAGTCATCACATCTCATTGAACAACGTATTGAATTGTTTGATTGGGCACGCATGTATAGCAAGTCTTATGTAGCAGACAAGAAAAGCAATGGCAAATCAAAGCAAGTAAATAGAGCAAGTAAAGAGTCAAAAGAAAGCAACGCAGACAGGGTAGAACGGATTAAAGAAACTCAATGGAGAACTCGATAGAAAACAGAATAAAACAAAACTAAAGGGTGTAGCTAAAGACAAAAGACATGACAACCCCGAGAACACCAAGGCAAAACGAGTAGAAAGTAAAAAGTAGAAAATAGTAAATAAAATACTGGTAAAGAATGAGATATAGACAAGAAGATATAACGTACAGACCGTTTCAGCTTGGGCCTTGAGGCCGTGAGGCCGTGAGGCAATGGGGCCATGAGGCCATGAGGTAAGCAGCGGCAGAGGACAGTAATGAAGGATAGCACATGTTTTTGATTTTAGGCCTCCCGCCGCCCAATAAAACAGATTGGGAGATGAAGCAGAGAAAAGAAAGAGAGAAGAGAAAAGAAAAGAGAAAAGGTATTGTATGGATGACAGAGCCCAGTATTAGTTCAAGGGTAGTAAACAATAGATGAATAGACAAGTAGAACGAGCAAAGCAATATAAAACAAAACAACCTTTCCAACCGTGGCATGATAGGGTAATGAACAAAAGACAATAGACAAAATAAAACATGGAACATGGAACATGGAACAAAAGAAAGAGAGAGAGAGAAAGAGAGAGAAAGAGAGAGAGAGAGAAAAGAGAAAAAAAAAGAGACTACCGCTCAAGACTGTCCGGGCTCATCATGCCGGCTTCGTCCTTGTCGTCGCCGCCAGGACTGCCTTGACTGCCCAGATGGTCGCCGCCCGTGCCATTAGCCAGGCTGGCACTCGCACCGAAATTGATGTTCGGCACGGGAATCGTCGTCGTAGACCCGACCCGCTTCTTGGACGGCGTGTTCTTCTCGGGCGCACCGGCGGTGGGCGCTGGAAGAGAAGGCCCGTTGATCGTGGTCCCGGCCGCCGCCGCTGCAGCTGCCGCCGCCATTTCGCGCTTCTTGCGCTTGGCCATGGCGATCTGCTCCTTGGGCGGCCGCTTCTGTGGCGACACGATCTTGCCCGTGGCGCCGAGCCGCGGCCGTGGCCGCCGCTGCTTGATGGGCAGATCCTCGTCCTCCACCAGCGGCTGGTCGTTGTTGGCATGCAGCTTGGCGAGGAAGAAATTCTTGATAAGGCCAATCTCGTCGGGGATGCTGGTGGTCGTGATGGCCTCGAGCGGCTCCGGATTCTCAAAGAGCATGTCGTCCGACACCCCCGTCGGCGCGTCCACGGCGTGCTGGCTGCGCACGCGGCTCTGCAGCAGATGCAGCGGCACACTGAGAATGTCGAGGCCGAGCTCGCGGTCGAGGCCCATGGCCTTGAACCCGAAAAAGTCCTCGCCCAGCTCGTCCGCAAAATCACCTCCCACAAACTGCTCGCTGCCATCGTTGAACGCCTCCGTCCCGCCGTCTGTCAGCGCAGGCCGCAGCAGGTCGCCCAGGTGTGTCTTCATGCGCTCGTGGATGCCGCCCAGCTTCGTGCCCAGCCGCTCCACCTCTTCGCGCGCATACAGGTCCAGCGCGTCAATGTCATGCCCGTTCTCGTACAGCGTGTGCAGCACAACCTCCTCGGGCGTGTAGCGTGGCTGGAACCGCGCGCCGCGGTCGCGGTATGCACCCGTCGCCTCCTTCTTCTCCGCCTCGTTGTACACATTAAACGTCTTGCACAGCTTGGCAAAGTAGTCCGCAGCAATGTCCGTGATCACGTCCATTGCCGACGGCTGCAGCTCCTCAAAGCCCGCATGGAAGAAGATCTTGCCCACCGACCGCTGCAGCGCTGCACGCGACGTCTCGGCAGCCATAAAGGGACCGTCGCCCGACACAAAGTGCGGCTCAATGTCTGCCTCGTGGAATGGCTCGGGGTCGTACCGCTGGAACTGGTTGTGGTAAATTTGCGTCTGGATCTGCATCTGCTTCACTACCGCAATCTTGCTGCACACCTTGCGCGTTTCTTGGATTTGGCGCATGTTAGCCTCCATCCGCTTCGTGAACTTGCTCGTGGGCGCGGTAAAGTAGCCCTCCGGTAGCAGCCGCAGAAACTCCTCGTTCTGGTTGACCACCTGGCCCTCGTCGTCCTCCACCCACTGCATCCGCAGCGGTATATCAGGCACAATGGCCTCGGGCTCGTAGTAGTCTGGCACCACCTTTTCAACATCCGTCTCCATCTCCGCCAGCGTTGTCTCCGTGGCCTTGTGTGATGGCCCGTCTAGAGAGTCCTTGCCGCCATCGTCGTGATGCTGTGACGCAGCGCCGAGGATGCCCATGGCTTCGGCTTGCTTAATGCCCTTGAGGTACCACCGCATGCCGGCCTTGTTGCGCAGCAGCGCCGGCTCGTCCACGTTCAGCTTGTTGTTGCGGAAAAGGTTGTGCCGCTGCTTGGCAATCAGCGCACGATCCTTCTTCGTCACCTGCTTCCAGATCTTGTAGGCATCGTCTTCGTACGCCTGCTCAGCAGCAACGTTGAGCGCACGGTTCAGTGCGGCCATGCCGCCGCCGCCGTGTGAAGATGCACCATCAATGTCCATGGCATCGCCGTGATTCAGTCCACCTGGCGTCAGCGAGCCGGCGCCCATACCACCGGCGCCCAAGGGTGTCGAGAAGCCGTTGCTATTGGTGTCGCCAAACTCGGACCCTTCGCGACCAGACTTGGCAAGAAGGCCATTGAGCTGCAGCAGAGGTTTCTGGTCCACACTGGGTGTGCCCTCCTTCTGCTCATTGCCAGACGCAGCAGCTGCATCGTCTGTCGCGGTTGTTGACGTAGCACCACCGACGCGCGATTTGTTGCCGACGCCCTTGGTTCCCGTCTTGCGACCACGAGAGGACATTATGGGCTCGTCATCGCTGTCGTCATCGCCGCCATCGTCGCCGCCGTTTTGTTTCCGGCGCTCTTCTGCCTCCACCTCAGCCCGCGAACGGATAGTGACGTCTGGGATCAAGGGAATGAGCTTCTCGGCTTCTTTCCGCATGCCATTGGCCATGCGCCGTAATGGGTGGCCAGCGTCGCGGTTGTACTTGAGACAGTTGTCCCACACAAGGTTGAGGTCAGAAACGAATTCCGTCTTGGACTTGAACTGCAGGCCCTTGAGTTTCTTTGTCATGGTGCCGAGGTCCATTGGCTGCTTGACGTAGAGGTGGTAGTCGGGAGCCTCGCGCTTGTTGACGCGCTGCAGAAATGGCGTTGAGTATTCGGTATGGGCCTTGAGCTCGCTCAAGACCTTCTCGAGCGCTTCGTAGAGCTCTTCTTGGCCAACGTTCTCCTCGCTCGCCCACTTGCTGCGGTTCTTCCGCACTTCGTTGATCAGTGACCGGAGTTCGGCATCGGTGGCTTTGACTTGGTCGCGCTTCATATCGATTCGCGCAATCAGGTGCTTCAGAGTCAGACTCGAGGCACCCAGGTTAGCGCTACTAAGGGTACCCTGGCCCGGCCCGTCCGCTGCGCCATTGGCGGCCTGACCGCCGTTCTTCTCCATCTCGGCCTGAATCTGCTTTTCTGATTCTTCCAGCTGCTCCTGCTCGAGCATGGCCATGCGATCGTTTTCGAGAGTGTGGAAGATGGTAAAGAAACTGCGCCGGGCAGCCTCTTCAGTGGCATGCCGGGCCTCTTCGAGCTCTTTGCGCACATCTTCTGACGACTTCTCTGCCGGCGCACCCTGTTTTGATTGCTGTTGCTGCTGCTGCTGTTGTTGTGATAATGATGATGTTGATTGGGAATGTGAGAAGGAGTTGAGGTGTGACTGGGAGTGCGAGCGCGAGAGAGAAGTCGAGGAGAGGAAGGAGGTGTCGTTTGGTATTGAGGAGGGTTTTGAGGTGTGGTTATGGTTTTGGGTTTTCTCGGGCGAGCCGATTGAGTGCACTGGCGAGCTGCCAGTCTTTGAGGGGGACAGGAGTTGCTGTGGTGGTGCGCCCAGAATGCCGGACATCGACCCGGAGCCGGCACCGGCACCGGACCCGGAAGTATGGTTGGGGTCCGATGCGGTGCCATTCGGGGCAGATTCTTCGTCTTCGTCTTCGTCATCATCATCGTAATCATCTTCGTCAATGGCACGCTTGGCTTTCTTGAGTGGCGGTTCGTTGAGGTCGGCATTGTCTGCGGAGGGAGGGAGCAGCAGCGGATTGGTGCCGCTGTTAAGGAGGCGCTTTGGGGAAGGGCGCGATGGGCGCATTAGCGCGTGAATGGCATCGAAATTGTAGTTTCCATCATCGGAAAAGAGCATGGCGACACGGGCCTCGCTCTTCCGATAGAGATCGGAGAACAGGACGCGCCGGGAATCGTCATCGGCGTCGATGGTCGTCGCGGTTGTGAAAGTGGATGCCTCAGGCATCAAGCCGACCGGCATGGTCGAGTCGTGGTGTTCGGCGCCCGGAAAGGGGGTATGTGTGCGCGCAGGCGCATCATCGGCGACAGACATCATTGTCGAATCGACGATGATGTGTGCGCTGCAGTGTGTGAGCGATGGAATCGGGGGTGGGTGTTGACGGCAGTTGCTGGGGGAGGGGGGCCGATGCGCGCCACAGCATCGCCAAACTGCAGCCGCCAAAAATTATTAGAAGGGAAGGAGCGAGTCAAATGGGCAATTCGCGTCAAAAAGGAGTCGCGTCCACGGCGGCACCCAGGTCGATATGGCCCTCTAAAATACCACTGTGAGAAAGCGGCTCATTTGTAGAGATGGCAGACAAAATTTGGCGATGATTGGAGTCGATTTGGCGCTGTTCTGATGGATTGAAAATGGTCGCTTTCGTCGTTGTTTTCGCGGTTGAGGTTGATGGAGACATTGGCTGCTGCACGAGACGCCAGATTTGGTACTTGGGGGTGTATCCCCGCTGGTGCGAAGGGAGCTAAGTAGCGGTACCTTTGTGGGTGTTTGTGCAAGCATATAAATCGCAACATACGTCTTCTAAAAATTGTACAAAATTGTATTGGCAGCTCACATACTATTTTTACTATATTGCATTATTTTGATATTTTTCCAGATACTATTTGTCCCGTATTCAGAATTGATTGGAATAGCTAGATGTAGAGCTACCGACGAGTCATCGCAGCTCATCTCATAAGTCACGTGAGTTCCTGACAAAGCATTTCTGATGTACTACCCCCTGAGATTCGACCTGGAGCTCACGCTCAACACGCTCTGCTACACGCGACAACAGCATGTAGAATATGTATTATGTGTGTGATATGTGCAGTTTGCACACAACTGTTGGAGTTAAACCAGTCTTGTCTAGAGCTCGCACTGGGCACTCGCGGGATGGCTGTCATCCTCTTTGCGACGGCCAATCAAGCCCGTTCACATCTTCGCTGCGTCTTCCTTCTCTTTTGGAAGTTGGGCGCGTCGGTTGCGACTTATCGTCCGATCTGATAAATCCACATTGGGAAGTTGATTGTCTTCTTTGGGATCCCCGTTCCCCGTCTTTCAGCTGTGACCCCAGAGTCGATGCTGACTAATCTCTCCACATAGAGCTTTACCGTAATACTTTGTAGTATACCATGTACTGGAGTAATAATGTTTAATCTAGGTTTTGAGTTGATGGCCCGTGGTGCTGTTCTTTTTTGGCTCTTCGCCCTATAAAACCAACAGGCCCCGCAGCCGTTACCCATTGTTGCCCAAGTCCATCTCGTTTCGGCTCCCAGCATAACGGCCATGCCGAGTAACCGTTGAGTATTGCGGTATAAAGAACGGCAAGTAGGCAGTTTAGAGGTCATACAGTAGAATAAGATGAGCTTACTCACAACGTTGACGCTGCATATCAGACAGAAAGTGTATGATTTAAACGTGTGATATCTCTTAAAACCCAATGATTAAATGCTACAAACATATTGGGATAAATACAGAGCCCTAAATAATACGGAATACAAACATCTTTACATCGATTGCCATGCCTAACACAAGTCAGGCCAAACAAAATCTGATGTTGTACTGAAGAAAAGGCAGTCTGTATTTGTGATGATGAGTCAGCCACGAAATCGTCCTGCACAGAACAAGCACCGGTCGAGACAGATGCCCCACTCTACAGCGACATGACGCAGCAATTTCAGGCAGCTCCCCCTCCTGCCACGCTGCAGCTCTACAGAGGCTCCGTATGCACTGTGTGTCTGGGAATAGCTGCCCAGCCTTTTCTCTCTCCACTTTTGCTGTCCTCAACATCGTCAGCCTCAACCTCGAACGAGAACACACAATACAAATCCTGCTCGCCGATCATTTGTACTCTCCAGAAGCAAACCAAGCTCGCAACCACATCATCATCCCAATTTAAATCACAGCTACCAAGCTCTGCCGGCACCGACCATCGCTTGCGCCCGACCGAGCTCGCCAGCAGCTCCAAACAACCTCCTCACATCACTACCAACTGCACATCCGGCCATCATGAGAATACGACTGCCTTTTGCAGGTACACATTTTTTATACATCTTAATAAAATATAACAGAAGAAAAAAAAAACTAACTGCCTAGGAATCTTCTTCCTGCTGCTGCTGCTCGCCGGGTATGCCGGCCTCACATCGCTGCAGCTCGACGGCATCGTCAACGACAAAATCCTGCACTACATCACCTTTTTCCTGCTGACGCTCGTGTTCTACTGGATCCTGGACACGAGCCGCCGCCGCACGATGAACATGGCCCTACTGGTGTGCACGGGCGGCCTGGGCGTGGGTTCCGAGATCCTGCAGGGCATGCTGCCCAACGGCCGCGTCTTTGACATGTTTGACATTGTGGCCAACATCCTGGGCAGCCTGACGGCGCTGGGGCTGTGCTCGTGGTACCACAAGCGCATGCTGGAGCGCAAGCGCGAGCGCAAGTACACGGCCGTGCCGGGCGACGAGGGGGCGGAGGGGCTGATGGACGGCGACGAGCACGCGGTCGACATCGAGCTGGGCGAGAATGTGGTGCACTCTGTGCATGATATTAGTGGCACAGACGACGAGGGCACAGTGGCGACGCCGGCGTCGACAGCTGCCCCTGCCTCGGCTGCCGGCAAAGCACCGGCTACGCGCTCCCTGGAGGAAGAGGTTGACAACTGGGACGAGAATGCCGAGGATCCGTGGGACGACGACGACGGCGATATTGGTGGCGGCCCATCAAAGAAGCGGGCCGACTAGGCGGCTATGTTACCATTCACGTTTGGTCTTGTGTTATGTCTTTTACGTCTTATATGCTATTGTTGTATTCACATTGTTCTGAATTCCAAATAAAAGAAAATGTTCAGTGTCTAATCAATGTATAACAACAGCAGACCAAATAACTACCACCCAAATGACTCGTTGTGCCACCACACGGTGCGGCCCTTTGCCACCCACGCGCCCACGGCACGGCGCAGCTCCCGCACCATGGCCTCGGGCCCGCAGACCAGCACGGCAACACGCTCTTCCGTGCCGTGCCGGAACACATCGTCCACAATCCGGCGCAGGTCCGGCCGCTGCCGATGTGATGCAGAGTGATTTGACTCTGGCAGCGCAGCCAGCTCGATATCGCCGGATGCGGTGCTGTTGGCGCCCGTCAGGAATATATGTGCATTTTTGTCCTGCAACAAGCTGCCCGCTGCCGCAGCCCACATGGCCTCGCCGGCACTGCGGACAGACCAGACGAGGCTGACTTTTGTGGAAGCGGACGCGCCAACAATGGAGCGGTAGAGAGGCACGATGAAGGTGGCGCCGACGCCGCCGGCGACGAGCAGCACGCGGTCGTAGTTTTGTGGCGAAAAGTCGGGAAAGTAGGCCGTCGTGCCATAGGGCCCTTCGAGGTTGACAGACACGGAGCTAGGAGAGTTGGGAGAGCTGGTGGCTGCACTGTGTGTACCCTCGCTGGCGGCGGCGGCTGGAATGGCAGGCGTCTCTTCATTGTCGTCATCGCCGCCGTCGTCGACGTCGCCGTCAAAGACGGTCTCTTTGGGCAGTGCCGACGACGATGCATACCGCTGGATGACCTTGGACATGGGCCCGTCGCGCGCGCGCACAATCAGCGTCACGTCGCTGGCCTGCTCGTCGACCGCGGCGACAGTGAACGGGTTGAACATCATCTCAAAGAGCCAGTAGCCGCGCAGCGAGGCCAGCGAGAAGAAGCTGGTGGTGGGCCGCGACGCGTGCGGCAGGCTCAGAAAGACATGGCTAGACGGGTGCTGGCTGAAGCGGCACATCTTGCCGAGCGGGATGGGCGCCACGAGGCGCACGAGCGCGGTGCCGGGTATGGCCTCGATGCGCGCGTGCGTTGTGGTTGTGTGGATGCGGCGCAGCGTAATGTCGGCAATGAGCAGCAGCAGGGCGCCGGCGACATAGTATTTGGCGTGGCTGGCGTGGAAAAAGACGAGGGCGGGCAGGGCAAAGGCGACGAGCACGTGGACGACGAAAAAGAGGCGGTAGGACCACCGGCGCACAAAGCCGAGGGCGGTGGTACTCAAGATGGTCATCCCGAAAAATGCGGCAAGGCCGAGCGCGACAACGGGGCGCACCAGGCGGCCCCAGAAGCTGCCGCCCGAGGGCGACGGCGTCTGGGCGAAGAAGTTGAGATAAAAGACCGAGTGCAGGGTGACGAGAATGTAGACAATGGCGCCGAGGGCGCGGTGCCAGCGGTTGATCTGCTCGTGGGATGTGCGGAAGAGGGCGAGCAGCGGGCTAACGTGGCGCATGGCGAGGATGTACTGCAGGGGCAGCTGGGACATGGCGACGATGCCAAAGCGCTTGGTGAGGTGCAGGTAGTCGCGGCCGGTCTCGACAGCGCACAGGGCGAGCAGCGCGGCCAGGTAGGCACTGCCGACGAGCCATACGTCGCGCTGGCCCCAGCCCTGGCCGAGGACAACGACATCACCGGCCAGCCACCACTTGGCGCGGCGCAGCCAGGCCTCCCACGAGCCGCGGGTGGTCAGGCGGTGCGACTTAAGAGACGGCGAGTCGGGGATGACCTCGTAGCGCGACGAGGACGAGAACAAGGCAGTGGCGGGGGTAGTGGTTGGAGATGCGGGATAGGCCGTGCCGGGGTCGCCTGGTGCGAGACGGTCGTTGCTGGCGTAGACCTGGAACAGAGCGACAGCCCAGATGACAGACCGCACGACGAGCATGGCAATGGCCGGCGACACGGACAGGAGGAAGCCGTAGTGGCCGTAGCGGTCGAGCACGAGACGGCGGGCATGGCGCTCGTCGGGGGAGAGGTCCTGGAACTCCCACGGCCAAGACATTGTCAGCAAGCGTAGAGGGCTATTGCAAGCTCACGATGGGCGATGAGTGGCGAGAACGCAAGCCAGCTATGAGTGAGATGTGATGAGAGCCGGTGAGATGTCGATGTCACGATGCCAAGACGGATGGAATCAGATTAGATGCACTTCTGTGGACGCGGCTGAAGTCTAAACTGAAACAAGCTGAATCATATCGGCAGTATCAATATATCTATATCTCGTCGAAATCAACAATCAACAATCTCGACTGTCTATTCTTCTTCCTGTCGCAAGGCTGGCCGCTTCTTTTCGGCTTGCAGGCTGGCAGCAAGAGTGCGAAGATGACATCTTGCAATTTAAGCTCGCTATGGAAGGTGCATTGAACTTGTAATACAGCAATTACCGTCGTAATCTGTAATCATCATAGCTCGAAGGTTATGTAGTAGTAATCAATAAGCAGCAGCTAATAGGCACAGTAAGCGTAATAGCTACTGGATAATAGTGGATGGCGTGCGTAAGCTGACCGAGACAGGGCGTGTGATAGGCTACAGTAGCTGCACTTGCGAACTCTTGAATACGCCCTTTAAAATGCTGACATAATCACGATATTGGTTGTTGTCCAGGCACAAGCAAGTTGGTCATGCCAACCCTTGAGATGTAAGTTTCTCTGCAGCTCTCCTCATTGATAATCGCCAGTTTTTGCAATGCCTGCTTGGGTCATACAAGTAGCGGCTCTGCACACGGATAGCCAAAGATGGTGGCAGAGCAGAGCAGAGCAAACTAGAGCAGAGCAGACGCAGAGCCAAGTAGACTTATAGTATGCTTATGTGCATTTTGTATTAGTAGTGCATTTCTTATCTACATAGCTACTAGACAGACCAAGCATCGTGTAACAGAACAAATGGAACAGGCCGGCGCTGATTTGCCGCTATCTTGGCGTGGCGCTGCTGCTTGTATAAGAAGGCCGCAGAGAAAACTTGCAAGTCGACAGCCATGGCAAGCATGACGAGGAACCGGCAGCATCAAAGGAGAGCCATCAGCCATCAACCTGGACTGACGCCGCGTGTTTGTATTCAAAATGAGTTATATACGTCGGGATGTGAGATTAGTCATCAATCGAGTAGTTGCCGTTTAGGGTAGTCCGGTTATATTATCTAATATTTATTATTTATATATAAAATACAAAATGATTCCTCAAGTGCTGCACATCAACCATTCAATTATAAATAAATAAATACTAAAAGTGCAGCAAAATTACATGTCATCAACGAATTGCACAATATATCCTGGACGCAGAAAACCCATGAAGAATACAACCAAAAGAACATATAGAGGGCAACCCTTCTAATCAACAATCCCAAAACCAACAACAAACCAGTAATAAAAAAATAAGTCAATAAAGAGGAATCACGTCAGACGCCGCTGACTGGTCCCAACTGGTGCAGACAGCCTAATAAGGCAGGCCGGATTCGGTTGCTACTTGTCGTTGTATTGCAGCAATACTGGAGGTGCGATACTGATACAGATAGTGGAGCACGGAGTCGTGGATAACGTAAGGACTACAGAGGGTCGTTTCCCCATTTCTCAATGCTCTTTCCTCCACCTCATGCAACGGCTGACCGACGTCTCGAGAGAAGTTTGAGAGTGTGTGAGTCTTGACTTTTGAGCAAGCGGAATCAGTCTTCTATCTTCAGTCTGCCTCTCCTCTCTGCCCTCTCTTTGTCTTACAACGACTACCGACAGCCCACCGCACGCTACTGCTGTCAGGACCGACCCCGCCATCTGACCAGCTTTGAACTCGACACCGACATCGATCTCCAGATATCTAGATCTCTAGAACAGAAGCCGGCATCCTCGACCTGGCCCCTCCACCCGGACCTCTACCCTCTACTCGTACCAAACAACCCTCTACACCACACACCATGGCCACCCCCCAGGTCCAGCCGTGCCGCTACAAGGTCGGCAAGACCCTCGGCGCCGGCTCGTACTCGGTCGTCAAGGAGTGCGTCCACATCGACACCGGCCGCTGCTATGCCGCCAAGGTCATCAACAAGCGTCTCATGGCCGGCCGCGAGCACATGATCCGCAACGAGATTGCCGTCCTCAAAAAGGTGTCCATGGGCCACAAGAACATCCTGACCCTCGTCGACTACTTTGAGACCATGAACAACCTCTACCTCGTCACCGACCTCGCCCTCGGCGGCGAGCTCTTTGACCGCATCTGCCGCAAGGGCTCCTATTACGAGTCCGACGCCGCCGACCTTATCCGCTCCACGCTGTCCGCCGTGGCCTACCTGCACGACCACGGCATCGTGCACCGCGACCTCAAGCCCGAGAACCTGCTGTTCCGCACGCCCGAAGACAACGCCGACCTGCTGATTGCCGACTTTGGGCTGTCGCGCGTCATGGACGAGGAGCAGTTCCACGTGCTCACGACGACGTGCGGCACGCCCGGCTACATGGCACCCGAGATCTTCAAGAAGATTGGCCACGGCAAGCCCGTGGACATCTGGGCGCTCGGCGTTATCACGTACTTTCTGCTGTGCGGCTACACGCCGTTTGACCGCGACAGCGACTTTGAGGAGATGCAGGCCATCCTGCAGGCCGACTACTCGTTCACGCCGGAGGACTATTGGCGCGGCGTCTCGGAGGCGGCCAAGGAATTTGTGCGGCGCTGCCTGACCATTGACGCGAGCCGGCGCATGACGGCGCACGAGGCGCTGCAGCACCCCTTCCTGGCGGCGTACTCGCGCGGCGCGGACACGCCCGTGGACGCTGCCAACAACGGCATGAGCATGAACCTGCTGCCCACGGTCAAGAAGAACTTCAACGCGCGGCGGACGCTGCACGCGGCGATCGACACGGTGCGGGCGATCAACAAGCTGCGCGAGGGCGGGCAGCAGGGGCGGATGGACGGGGCGCGGTCACGGGAGCCGCCGCGGCCGTTTGTGGGCGGAAATGGCCCGAATACCAATGGCAACAGCAATAACAATACTGCTAGAAACAACGACTCGGGGTATGGCAGCACACAAGAAGGCCAGATGCCGGCGGCACTGACACCGGGCGGGTATGCGGTGCGGCAGATGGATGGCGGCGACGTCGACATGGCGGATGCGTACTCGCATCAGCAGCAGTCCCCACCACCGGTTCCACAGCACATGAATGCGGTGCCCATGTCGCTGCGGCCGGGCATGGAGGTGAACAAGGTGGTCGAGACGAGCAAAGGGTTGTGGACGGGCGTTGGCAGCAGGGGGTAGTTTGGGTGTCTTGTGTCTGGATGCCTCGACGTTTTTCGTTACGTCTCCTCACGACCTGTTTGTTTTGTTTGTTTTTGGTTTGGTTTTTCTTCTTTCAGTACCGCATCTGCCTGCCTGATATACCTTGAGCCTGTTAGTATTCCGTGATCTGGATCATGTCTTTTCTTTCTTTCTTTTTTTTCTTTGTCATCTTATTCGTTCTTATTTCTCGTTCTACTTTCTATCCCATAGCCGAGCGTTCATACACAATCAAAAACACTGACGATCACTGACGCAAGGCTGCTCAGTATTCGGCCAAACAGACTCAGCCTCGTGACAGAAGTGGCAACTCGGGGCCGGTTCGACGTCGGCGAATAGAGCTCGGCAAAAGACAATAAGACAGTCGAGGTACTTCCATAGTATAAAAGGGGATAAAAGGCAATAGCCCCTGACAGGAAGAAGAAGAAACCCGAAAATTAAAGGCCTAGAAAACATTGGCATGGAGTATGGAATTCCATCCAGACTGAAGCCGTTTCCGTATTCTGTATTGTGTACCGTCGCCCCTATTACCCAGTACTCTGTATGGATTGCAATGTTTATTGCATTCTTTCGGACCCGTCAAGACGTTAAGGTTAGGTTGAGGACCCTCTCGTATAACGGTCGTTCTCCAGATATACCCGGTTTATTTATTTTTAATATTATTATCATTTTAATTCAATACTTCAAATCTCAGGTTTAAATGACAGGCCCGTTCCCCTTTTCTTATTCGGATTTGAAATATACTCTTACCTGTACTATCGATAATAAGCCTCTTATGAAGAGAGTCCTGACTAGGCAGGCACATATATCAGATGCGGGGGTTAATAGTTCTTGAGCAAAGCGCTGCGGCGAGGCAGCCTCGCGATGCCTGTTGCCAATGCGATGCGGCGGTGCAGCGTTGGAGTCTGTATGTCGAGCCATCAACACTGCGGAGCCGGGCAATAAGCTACTACCGTCATTCATTTTATTCTTACTTATGGAGAACAGAGTAAAGAGTCTCAGGCGTGCAGCAATCGACGACCCTCCCTTGCGTTCACTGGAATGCAATTTAACGCGTCGAGCCCGACGAGTGACGAGCCAGACGAGATACATAGTACAATGAAACGCCAATAACATTAGCAGAGTAATTAGAGTAATTCTGGGTAGTAGAGAGAACAGAATTAGAGTTAGCTGGATTCACTACAAGAAGCTACGGATGGCTCGGGCGGCCACGAGAATGGTGGGACAGACCACGGGAAGCCGGTGCTTTATATTGTACAATGTGTTTGCGGAGAACTGTTACTGTATTACACTCGTACATTCTCTGTACTCGCACAGCCAAGAACCATTAAGCTGGCTGTGCTTCTGTATTACTCTACATTCTCCGTATATAGTGAACAAATCATCAAATACTTGCTGCCTAATTCTTACAGAGGGGTTCGTCTGACATTGCACTGCCCGCATGGATGAGAATAAAAGTGAGAAGTAGAACGCAATAAGAAAGAAGTACATAGTAAAAAATACAGAAATCCCGTCTTGCTCTGCTGGCAGTCGGTTGGATCTGTCAGCAGTGGCTTGACATCAGCCGGATGGCTCGGAGTTGGCCAGCGCGAATGAACCCTTTTCTCGGTGCTCTCTTTACATAGTACATACTGGTAGTAAAATTTCTCAGTACTGAAACGGAGCCCAAAACGGACAAGCGTATACTGTGCACTATGCTGCCATTTTACATTGATGATCAGTGTGATGGGCGCGATGGGCAGCGCTAGACCGCTTGGGCACTGCTCATCTGGGCGCTGATTTGCGCACCGACTGAGCACGCGAGTCCGCACTGTAGGGAGATAGGACGTTGTATTGCTGAGTAGTTTATATGGAGATATGGGATATGAGATGGGTGGGATATGGGGTGAGTGCGGATTGGGCAATATTGAGCGAAACGAAATTGCACCGTGTCGGAGTATCTGATGTTTGTTGAGTTTATCAATACAAAGTCGGATTACAATTCACAGAGATGATAAGGACAAGATTAAGATGTAAGATGTAGACATCTGCATCTACCGGTCGGAACATCTTATCTGCATCGCATCAAATCGGTGGCTGGGGATCATCAGACCAGACCGATCACAAGCAAAGTTTTACTTTTTTCTTCTCTGTTATACTATATACTCCGTAGTACGGATTTAAAGCCTTACACACACCACCAAACACAAGTGCCAAGGTCACAAGACGTCAGGGTGCATCGCGATGCAGCCTGCATGAGGTGCCGATCTTCTGCCTACTACTACTCCGTATGTTGTAGAGTCTTTTTACAGAGAGGCAATTCTTGTCATGAGAATTCTACGACCGGACGAGGATCACCTACTGTAGATAGCCACGCCTGAGACGGTTAGGCTACTATAGATACTCCGAGATGGTGTTGTGACGAGAAAGTCGTCTCAGACCCTGATCCTTTCATTTGGGATTTAGTGAGCAGAGTAGCTTGGTCTAGGGGGAGCAGCCAGCATTCGCTTGCACGACGAGCACGAGACGGTGAAGACGGAGACCGCCCGAGCAGTATATACTATGGTAGTAGTTCGGCAAAGCTTATATAATCGAAACGTGCGCATTTGCCCGTTCGGGTTTTACGTACTCCGTATGCGCGCTCGGGTTCCCGGCTTCTAGTTTTGGTCAGTTAGAAAGTAGAAATTTGCAAAGATTAAAATTGCGCTTGGCAGTAGAGTGGGGTGTTCTCTTTCCCTCTGCTGCGTATGAGCAGGAGCAGGGCCCCACTGTGCGAAATTGCAGTCGGGGGTTGGCTGTTTCGCTGGTAATACTATGTAGTAGCGAAAACGACGAGTCCGTTGTCATGCGACTCCTTTCTCTTTTCTTCTTTTGCTATGTACGGAGTATTGAGAGGCACAGTATATCGCACTATGAGCAAACGGCACAGGCCTCTGCCGTTGCAGCGGCGCAACACGACTGCCGACGGCAGATGAGTGAGGTGTTTATTTCTTCAAGCGAAGAGGACTGACAGCTGTACGCCGTCTATTCGCTATTCGCTTCCCCAGGCCTGCATAGCACTGCATGCAGCTGCAGAAGACGACCCATTTGTGCAGCTGACGCCGTTTGCCATGATTCATTGGCCGACGGGATGTCTCTGTCAGTTTCTGTGCATCTATGGCGGGCTACAGTGCAGAGAAGGTCTACGCGAGTGTAGAGGTGAGTAGAGAAGATAGTAGAGAGCAGAGAGAGCAGAGTCTCTTGTCTGTCTTGTCCGTCTTGTCCGCTCCCGCTTCCCGTCGTCCCGTCTCTCTCGATCATCGCCTTGCTGTCTCAGCTTTATTCTGATCACGGGGCTATCGGTCCTAGCCAAGACCGACTGCCCAATCTCTTCTATGGTATTTATCGAATACGCCGTATTGACAATGCTATGAGGTCAGTATACATAGTACGAATTTTCTTTGTCTGTAGACAACCTCGGCCGCCAGTGCCGCCTGCTCCATTTTGCGGTCTAGTGCTAGCGTCTGTACGACGTAGTTTGCAGTGGCTTGGAACCGGGATTTAGGAACTAGCCACTCACAAGGCTGAACTTGTGATTGTTTTTTTCTTTAATTGTTTTTTTTCTCTCTTCTTTTTTCTTCTTTTTTTTCTCTCTATTTTTCTTTTTGATATTTTCTCTCTCTTCTGCAAATTAATCAGTTGGGGTTAAAATTGAGTTTAAATCTAGTTTTGCCGAATGACAGAATTTTTACAAATCGCCGATTCCCATTTTAAGGGTTTCTAAAAAGCCGATAGATCGGGCAGACAGACTTTTCACGCGCATCGACAACGGTAGCTGTTGGATTATTCAACTCTATTTGATTCTGTTTTGATGGAGACTGTAAAATTGACGACGGTTGTGACTTCAGTCCGACTTGACGACTCTTGCTTGATCTGATGGAGGCCGCACCGAGGCACCGCTCCTGCCGTAATGATAGCACTGTAGTTAAAGTTAGTTACTATGTACGTAGCTGCCATGTACTGAGTAAAGGCATTCGCTAGCAGCCCATGTAGCGTACTTTTGCATGACAGTAACTGTTAGCCACCCTAGACTGACAATCACCCTTTGTTAAACTGTTTGGATTTGTTCATGTGACTGTACTGCAAAACCTGTTTGCCTGCTTTCCTGCGCTGCCTACTGGCTTACACAGTAACTGTCTTTTGCCCATTGCCACGATCAGGTATGACGCGCCGATGAGCTGGCGAGAGACGGTGAGACTGCAGCCTGTCTACGAGAGAATCGAGCATATGAATCGCGTATGAATCGCATATGAATCGAGAACGGAGACCCTAAATACAGTTACTACTACTGGATGCTTACACATCTGCGTCGTGTCGTCATGCCAAGTCGGTGCATCAGTTATGCTTATGCTGCTGCATTTCGTCCGAGTCTAAGAATACTCTCGACGTCTGCTCTGTATGCAAAGACACAAAGACACGAAGCCGTTTCATGGCTGCAGGGATGCAAATGGCGTGTAGTATTCAGGCGCTTCACTTTGACTGCTCTTTCATAGTACTGCCTCTCGACAGCCAACCAACCACACCCCAGCGAGGCGAGAGGCTGCAGCGTAAACGAACAGCAAAGCTATTTCGGGTGTTTTAATAGAATAGACATCTAGACATGCGACGGCAGACAAAGATGAAACCTTGGCGTCGGCTGTCGCTCGACCGCTGCAACCACATATTACATGGGTGACACACTATTGGCGATGTAGAAGTGCCCTACCGTACTATGGTAATGCTGCAGCCTGCCGTATAGCGTGCTGCTTTGCTATGCTGCAGCCTGGAGGGATTTGCGTATTGCTGCCTGTAAACCGTACTATGTACGAGTATGTAGCTATTTACAGCAAGAACGATAGCGAGCTCAGCCGTTGCTAGTACAATCTTACGGCGTATTAGGCTTCTCTGAAAAGTAAAGAAGAACAGAAGAAGGACAGCAGAAGCATTCAGCATGATTACACTGCACTCGCAAACTGTATTCCTGGCTCGCCGGCGTCTCAGCGTGCTGACGTTGTCGTTTGGACTGTTTGAGGCCTCTGCCTGTATTATGTAGACAAGCTCCAGTCAACTGTAATCTTGTTAGGCTGTTAGCGCTGACCTTGCAATACCCCACATCCCCACCGTTTCTATTAACTGGTCCGTTTCTGTAGGCGACGCTTAGAGTCCGGTAGGCGTTCGGAATCGTCTAATTCCCCGAGCTCCTGTGCTTGCTTTCTCCCCCTCTGACGTAGAATATTAACAGTCGCTCGTACTCGTACGACAGTCGCCAGGCCGATTCCGTTCTACTCAATTTCAATAAGAATTCTCATTTCGAACTAGAAGAATACGCGACAGCCAATTAATGCGACACGCGACAGCTGCTGTGCGACGTGCTCCGGCTCTGTACTGGGTACTCTGTAATCTCAGCGTGAAACGGTCGTACTATGCAGGTAGGCAGTAGCATTGCGGGAACCCTACCGCGACGATCGCTCTTTCCTCGCACTCGTCGCATTCAGTAAACGATCGTGTGCCGGTGCGCCTATCAGTCACCAATCCACCCCCTATCAGTGTACTACAGTACTACTCCGTATGTGAGATACATAGTATCTTATGTATGTACCGTACCTAGCCCTCGCTCTCGACTTCTCGCTCATAAACACAATCTACATAATACTCCGTACTCCGTACACAGACTCAGCCCTCCTTGACGTAAGCGTTCTTAGCTTCTACCAGTACTTATGAAATCACCCCCTGTAACGCCTTCGTCCAACTGACGTAGCTTTGCTCGTTGCGCTAGCTCGCGTGTCGTCGCTTCGTTGTCTCCGTTCCAACCCGCCGGGTGGACCTGTCACTTTGTTGTGCTCCGTAACAAGTACTCTGTAAGCTGGCGCTGTACACAGTAGTAGGAGGTCATAGTTGCTTAAAACGGAGCATCGCTTTCGCTTCAGGGACCCACTATTTTGTTATTTATTTAACTCTTTTTTTCATTCTTTTTCATTTTACCCCTACAAGCCCCTAATACAGGCTACTGTGCAAAATGAGAAACCCCTAATCTGCCCGTACCGAGTAAAGCATCTCCGTCTCAGCCTCCGTATTTTCCATACTTGCCTCCCACTCTGTACTCTCCGTTAGCACCGTCGCTCCCTCGTCCTCGTCAGTAAGTGGCCCCATTCTATTTTCTCGCCCTCCCCCGAAATCCTCATATTCTCGTCGTCGCCCGAGCCTCCCTCTTGGTGTCTTGTCTCTTCCTTTTGTCTCTCTACTTTTGTCTCTCTACTTTTGTCTTTCTACCTTTGTCTCTCTACTTTTGTCTCTTGTCTCTGCCTCTTTTTCTCCTCACTTTATCCTGTCACTCCTTATTCTCACCTCTACTCCCTCACACTCCTTTACCACTACTCTCCCTCTAGCCTCTTCTCCTCAACCTCGACTCTTACATCGACGACGACCTCACGATATGGGCTTGTGTTGATCAGACTACCACCGTCTTTGTCGAGCTTCTCGACTCTTATAACGACCACCACTGAAATACCAATCCAGAGTCAAATCCAAACCCAAATCCAAAACCCAAAATGGCCGACATTGCCTCGCTCCTCCAGCCGTCCAAAATGAACGTCTTTGCTCCCGCCGCCGCGGCCCTCAACAGCCTCAATCCCATGCCGCGCAAGATGCGCCCCGCCAGCAACAGCATCACCGCAAAGATCAACACCTCGCGCAGACCACAGCTCCCGAAACCACGCCTGTCCGTCTCGGCCGCCGACTCAAATTTCATTATTGGCGGCAACCGCATCATGGCCAATATGCCCAACAACAGAACAACCGTCGGCGGCGGCAACATTGCCGCTATCCAGCGCTCCTTCAACCCGGCTGACGGCCTGCGCGCCCTCCGGAGGCACCGCTGGAACGTCTACGACATCCAGCACGCCATCACCGCCGTCTTTGTCGTCTTTTCGTTTGTCATTGCGCCGATCCCCATCTACATCGACATTGCCGCCGTCGCCGCATACGCACTGCTGCTGCTGATGCCCGCGACACGCCAGTTTTTCCTGCCGAGTCTGCCCATCTGGACATATCTCTTTTACTTTTTTGCCAGCCGGTGAGTTTGCGTACTATGACGATTATCTGCTTTGTTGTGTTGTTTGTACTGGCTGTATCTTAATTGATTTGCGTGGTCCACTTGTCATGCCCAGTGTTGCGCGGCCTCGGCTACGCAATGCCGGCGGTCGTGGATTAGCTGCACTGGTCGATAATCGACTGCACAGCCCCCTTCAATATTGAACACCGACTAACAAACATCCCAGCTTCATTCCCGTCGAGTACCGCCCACACATTTGGGTCAAGGTCCTGCCCGCCCTCGAGAACGTGCTCTACGGCGCCAACCTGTCTAACATCCTGTCGGCACACACCCACCCCGTGCTCGACCTGCTCGCCTGGATCCCCTACGGCCTCGGCCACTTCGGCGCCCCTCTCATCTGCAGCGTCCTGCTCTTCTTCTTTGCCGCCCCCACCACCACCCCCGTCTTTGCCCGCTGCTTCGGCTACCTCGCCCTCATCGGCGTCACCACCCAGCTCATCTTCCCCTGCACCCCGCCCTGGTACGAGCGCCTGCACGGCCTCGAGCCCGCCCACTACGGCATGCCCGGCTCGCCCGCCGGCCTCGCGCGCGTCGACCAGCTGCTTGGCGTCGACTTGTACACCACCAGCTTCACCACCGCGCCCGTGCCCTTTGGCGCCTTCCCCAGCCTGCACGCCGCCGATGCCGTCCTCGAGGCCCTGTTTATGAGCTACGCCTTCCCCCGCTTCCGCGCCCTGTTTATCGTCTATGTCGGCTGGATCTGGTGGGCCACCATGTACCTCAACCACCACTACGCCGTCGACCTCGTGGCCGGCAGTCTGCTGGCCGCCTTCTTCTACTACGTCTCGCGCGTCAGCTTCCTGCCCCGCCGCCAGCTCGAGAAGCGCTCGCGCTGGGAGTACGACTACATCGAGGTCGGCGAGAAGAACCGCTCCGTCGTCGACGAGTACTCGTACGACTACGACGGATTCGGCCTGGGCCTGGACCTGCTGCCCCGTCACCACCGTAGCGGCTCTGCTGGCGACAGCGACGAGTGGACCGGCGGCAGCACGTCCAGCTTCCACTCGTCGTCGGGCGGCAGCAGTCGTGGCGGCAGCAGTCCGGGCACCATGAGCCCGACAACGCCCGAGGTCGAGTTCCACAGCGTGCATGTCTGGGACGCGGCACAGCAAGAATCGGAAGCAGTCCGTAATGTCTAATACCCTTTTTGTTTTCTTTCTTTTGTTTATAATATCACGATAATGACTGCTTCCATTCTTGCTCCTCTTTTTTCTTCTCTTCTTTTCCTGCTATACTAATACTGGCGTTTGGCTGTGGCTACAATACATCATACGCATCACATTTTTGCATTCTTCATTTTATTTTCCTTTGTCGCAAATGTGCTCTGCATTGCATTCGCTTAGGTGTTCGGCTTCTGGCTGGTCTTTTTTCTTTTTTTGTCTCTTTTTTTCTTTTAGTGTTGTCTTTGGATAGTCGGGACGTCGGTCAGATGTGGATGGGACGGGACTGGGCTGCCAGTTATAATGGGCGGCGGATGAATAGACAAGTTACTGATGTGTTGGAGTGTTTAAGTGATCTGAGGGAACTGAGTGAACTACGTGAAGGGTGAACTGCGTGAAGGTGAAATGAGTGCTGCTTACATAATACATGACGCGCTGGCATGGCAAAGTGCTACTATGTAGAGTGCCAAATCGCCACATTAGCGCTGCCACGTCTGACCGCCAGGCCAGCACCTTCCCCTCTATTCGCAGACAGCTTCTTTCCTCTCTTCTCCTCCATTCTCCTCTTTTATTATTCTCCCTAAACACCTCGTCACTCCCACCATCTCCCTTGATTTGTTGATTTCTCATTTCTCAATTTCTTGATATCACCCCTTGACCATCTGCTCTCCTTGAAGAGACAGGCGTACAGCTTCAGCTTCAGCTTCAGCTTCCGCGCGTAACAGATTGAGCAGAGCCACTGCGCCCCAGAAGTCCGAGAAGCAGAGGCAAGAACCTCCTTCGCTCCTTCCCCTCGACAAACACGATCCCATATTATCGCTCCTTCCATTTCCGTCCTTTTGCTCCTTTGCTCCTTTTGCTCCTTTGCTCCTTTGCTCCTTTGCGTCTGTCGCGCTCGCAACTCGACTAGAACTGTAGCTCAATTGCTGTCTGTATCTCGACTCCTTCCATTTCCATTTCCATTACTTCGCTTCTTCGTCCATCTCTCCTTCTGTAACCATCGACACCGCCTCACCCGATCCAGTCGCCTTGTCCTCTAGCTATCGTATTCCGCCAGCTCTTGCTATTGCCTTTTATTGCTATAACTGTTACCATCACTGCTACAGACTACTAAGACTCTCACGATGGCTTCACCCGACGCCGAGGCGGATGCGCCTGATGTGCCTGATGTGGTCGCTCCTCAGGGAGAGCCTGTTGCTTCTGCCGCCGCCTCTGCTTCTGTTCCTGATGTCTCTGCCTCGGACAGCGCGATGACCAACGGCGTTGTCGAGGCCGTTGAGGACGACGAGGTGGACAGCGAGCTCTCCGATATTGATGACGAGGATCTGTACATGGAGGACCACTCGGACCAGGAAGACGAAGAAGTCCAGGAAACCCAGGAAGCTCAAGAAGACCAAGCCCAAGCCCGGGACGAGCCAGAAAGTAACACTACACAGGAGGCGGAAGCCGAGACAAACGCCGTTTCTACTAGCGAGATCAATGACCATGCCGGGGCTGACGTCGAGGCAGAACCCCTGACACAGGAGGATGTCCAATCCCAGTCTGATGCTTCTGAAGAGGTCGTGGCAGAGACTGAAGAGACCGCAGAGACTGCAGCCGGAGACACCGCACAATCCGAGCCGGCTGCAGATGCCAATGGCGATGCCGATGCAGTGACCGAGCTACAGAGCGAGGATCCTGTTCAAGGCAATTTGGCCGATGCCGCTGCTGCCACACAAAGCCCTGATGACTCTAAATCCGATGCCAATGATGAAGGACAGGAGGAAGAAGAAGAAGAAGAAGAAGAAGAAGGCGAGGTTGACGAGAACGAGGACGTCGAAGAGGGCGAGGCCAAGTCCGACGCCGAGCCTGATGACCTTCCTTACATTGCAGACATTGCCATGCTTGACGACACGGGCGACTCCGGCGACATCCAACCCGCGCTCCCATCCATGCCGGGCTCGGATTCACCAATGCCCGCTATGCAACGGCAGCCTCCTACAGGTCCTGCTGCCATGACCAAGGCCGCGCAGCAGACCAAGCAGCCTAAGCAGCCTAAGCAGCCTAAGCAGGCCAAGCAGCCTAAACAGCCCAAGGAGCCCAAGGAGCCCAAGCAGCCCAAGCAGCCCAAGTCCATTCCCACGGGCCCTGCCAAGCTGCCTCCTACAGGGCCGGCTCGTATGACCGGTGCTGTGCCCCTGCACAACGCGTCGTCCAAGGCCGGCTCCAATGGCAACAACACCAATATCAACAATGCGCCTCGCGGACCGGCTGTTGGCCGCCAGGCAAATAATGGCCAGAACGGCCAGAACGACCAGAACGGCCAGAATAACCAGAACAGCCAGAACCAGAGCAACCGTGAAAAGGCTGCCGTAGAACGCGCGTACCAGGCCTTTCTCGTGGAGGAGAAGGCCTACACTGCAGTTGGAAACTGGGAGACCAACTTTCCCGAAGAATCCCGCATGTTTGTCGGTATGTTAGACTCATGTGTATTATGTAGAAAACGCCCAAGTATACTGACCACCAGGCAACATCTCACAAGAAAGAGTCAGCAAGCGCGACGTCTTTGATACATTTTATCACCATGGCCGCCTTGCCCAGATTGCGATTAAAACGGCGTATGGATTCGTGCAGTACCACACCGCCGACGAGGCGCGTGCGGCTCTGAAACACCTCGAAGGCGTCGAGATCCGCGGCCGCAAGATCCACCTTGAAATCACCAAGCGTAAGCCCGGCGAAGCCCTGGAACTCGCTAGAAGCAAAAACGGCCGTGACCAGCAAAACGGCGGTGGGCGCCGCCGTGACTCTTCGCCTCGCCGTGACCACGGCCGGGATGACCACCACGGCGGTCGTGACCGCAACGGACGTGATAACCACAACCGCCACTCCCGTGATCGGTCTCGGTCCCCGGGAAGCCGGCACAGTCGCGACAAGTCTGCCTACCGGTCACGGCGGTCGTCTAGTCCATCCCACGCCCACGGCCGGGACCGCGAACGTGACCGCAAGGGCAGCAGCACCAAGTACGAGGCGATCAAGATCCGGTCTGGCAGCGACGTGCCCGATGTCCAGTTTCTCGTTAACCCCGGTCTGGAGCGCGAGTTTGTCAAGTGGACGCAGGCACCGTTCCTCGAGCGCGGCATGCGCACCGATGTCTTGTTCCGCAGCCCGCTGACGCCGCCGCGCGACTCGCTCATCCAGACGTACGCAGCCGAGGGCGTCGTTGCTGTGGTGGACCTTAACATGGCCGCCCAATCAGCCGGCAAGATCCCCATGCAGGTCTTTGACCGGTCGCGTGGCCACAGTAGTGTGCGGTTTGACGGCTACCAGGATCTGACACCAGCGGTTGCGGCAGACGTCGTGTCGCGGGCCAAGGCGGCATCTATGGCTTCTGTGGCTCAGAGATACCCTCAGAACTCGTATGGTGGCGGATACGCACCTCCTCCGCCTGCTGCAGCAGCAGCTCCTACTATCAGCGCCAATGATCTCGCAGCACTGGCGACACAGCTGGATGCGAATACATTCAGCCAGGTCGTTGCTGTGCTCCAAGGCGCGCAGCAGCAGCAGCAGCAGCCCCAGCCTCAGCCCCAGCCTCCAGCCCCAGTGTATGGCCAGCACCAACCGCTGCCGCAGTACGGTATTCAGCAGCACCAACCCCCCCAACAGCCCCCCCAGCAGCAGCTCGATCTCAACTCTGTGCTCAGCCTGCTCGGCGGCGCGGCCCCTCCACCGGCCAACATCAACAACTATGGCGTAGCACCCCCAGCGCCTGCTGTTTACGGTGGCCAGGCCCCGGCTTACCCTGGTGCACCGCAATCGTACCAGCAGCCGCCGCGGCCGGGACAGGCTTCCAATGACCAAGCTCTGCAGGCACTCATGGCCCAGCTTAGCCAGTACAGGCAGTAGGTGTAGGTAGTAGTCGTTGCATCTGATGTTTGGTATTTTGTGTGTTGGTTGGCTTTCCATTGGCGCTCCGTCCTGGTTGATACCCTATTTTATTTTACACTATTTGCCCTGCTTGTTTGGTATTATGATTACGATTCGGGGTTCTGCGTATCAACTTTGAGCTTTCCTGCTTGATCATTCCTGCATAATGCTCTTAACAAGTCTGAGGATATTTGAAGAGATGGATTTCTTGAGTAGGATAGTCACGATATGAGGAGAATCAAGAGATGAACACAAATGATAAGTGATATGAAAGATAAAATAAGAAAGAAATAAGAAGAAAAATAATCCGCGGCAATATCCAGTAGTTTATATGCAGGCCGTCCCCGTTTTCCGTTAATGTTTCCCGGTGTCCGGTTTTCCGTATGTGTGTGTGTGTGTGTGATATGTAGCTGTATGGAGTGTGTGTAATGTTGTGTTTTCCATACAGCCGCCCAATGTTGTACAATAGTCTATGCAGTGAGGTCAAGAGTCTTGTGTCTTGGTGATAGTGAGAAGGAGAGAATGGATGAAAAAAAAATTAGGGCCACTCCGCAGGCCGCCGCGTCAGGAGCGTGGCTATCCGGTCGTGGACATGCTTATCCGCCGGTTCGGCAGACTTTGAAGACTTGGCGTCCGCCTTGGTGTACTCCAGCCAGCGCGCCAGCAGCGGCCGCAGCTCAGACTCGGCCTTGCCCAGCACGTCCAGGCCGCGGTCCGTGCACGCCAGCGCCACTTCGTCTGCCTCCAGCGCCGCCGCGCCGCCCGCCTCGCGCAGCAGCGCATCGTCCTGCGCCAGGAACCGCAGACGCTTGCCGGCCGCGCGCTCGGCCAGCGACGGCACCGCCGACAGCAGGCCCAGGCGGTCCTGCGTCGGCGCCAGGCCCAGGCTGCGTGTGATCAGAAGCGAGGCAGGCGTCTCTCCTCCAGAAGAGAACGCCTGGAGACGGCGCTTCTCGTCGGTCTTGCGCAGCGAGTCGACCTGCTTGGGGATGCGGCACGGGTACGGCACGACGTGCGGGAACACCATGACGATGAGCGGCGTGAACTCGCCGCAGACCAGCAGCAGCAGGCCAAACAGCGGCAGGCGGCGCATGTCGTGCTGCCAGCGGTGGCGGAGCACGAGGTCGGAGCGCGTCAGCGGCTCGTTGTCGTTGAGCTGCCGGACGAGCTTGGTGTTGGCAAACAGGTACTTGAGGCCCGTCTTGTAGAAGGCGAGGTAGGCCTTGCCGGTGGCAAAGAGGTGGGAAAAGGTCGAGGTCTCGGGGGTGCGGTCGGGCAGCATCAGGGGCGGCGGCCGGGTGGTGTGCGGCGGGTTGGCAGTGCCGCCGACCTTTTCGAGCGCGGTTGTAGAGGAGGCGGTATTGGAAGGGAGCGTCGAGGCATAGCGGACGGCCGAAGGTTTGGATTTGGAGACGGCGGCGAGGCGGGCGTACGCAAACGAGGACGAGTAGGACGGCCCGTAGAGGCCGGCGGCCGGGAGACAGCGAGCGGACGCGCGCAGGACGCGCAGTTGTGATGGGGCGTGCATAGTGCGTGCCGTGTGAGATGGAGTATGAAGGAAGCAGAAGAACGAAGCAACTAAACAGAAAACAAGAAAAAGAGAAAATAGAAAAGATGCAGCAATGGAGATTGCTGGATGCTGAAATTGCTGGCTCGGCCGACTCGATTTGTCAATTTGTCGATTTTAGGAGCAACCAACGTGGCAGTCCATTGACTAGTTTCTGGAGAGAATAAAGTATTTAAAGTGGATACTGGCGTATTACGTCAGGGCGAATTACAGTTTTACAGTGGAGCATACGGCGCTGGCGGCACTAAAAAGGTTCGCCAACAAAGTGATGGCAAACGAACAGACAAACTTGGCATAAGAAACCGGACAAAGAACGGAGAACTGGAAATGGAAAGAAAATTGAGACGGACAACTCTGACTGAGTAGAAGCTGTGCACAGAGAAGGCGATAAAACGTATACAAAAGAACTGACTAAGCAATTGCGAGAACGGCGAAATGTAAGAACAACGGCCTGGGCTCTTGCCGAATACGTGCATTTTGTACTGTATCCCCGATAAACGGCTTTGTCTTTATCAGCCGGCCGGAAATCTGTCCGACGGATATAGATTAGTCATCACGTTTGACTAAACATTCACAACTATGACAGCTCATGATATCTTTACACCGACTATATTTCAACTTTTTTAATATTTTATGTTAACATGCCCGCCTATAGGTTAGCCTTGCCGTTACGCTCGAGGGTGGCAATGCACTCGATCTCGACATCCGAGCCGCCGGGAAGCTGGTGCACAGCGACGCATGTACGGCACTGTTTTATGTTAGATATCAGAACCAAGACGGTATATAAAAGACAGTGACTGACCGGCTTGGGGAGAGAGGTAAAGAACTCGTCGTAGACCTCGTTGACAGACACAAAGTCCTTCATGGAGATGAGAAAGATGTTGACCTTGACGACATTGTCGATGCTCGAGCCGGCCTCGGCCAGCACGGCCGACATGTTGCGCAGCACCTGGCGCGCGCGGTCCTTGACGCTGCCCTCGACAACCTTGCTGGTCTTGGGGTCGACGCCCAGCTGGCCGGAGCAGTAGATCATGCCGTTGCACTTGATGGCCTGTGACAGCTGTGGGCGCGGCTGCGGCGCGTTCTTGGTGTAGACGGCTTCTCTGGGCATTTTGTGTTGATGTTTGAGACAGGATATGTTAACAAATTTCGTATATAGTAAAATCAAAGTAAAACAAAACGAGGATGCATGTCGTCGGGATATCAGTCCTCCAGATAACGCCTTGCTAAACGGCGGCTTATCGCGAGTGGATCTGTGCCGGCAGCATGTACAATAGCGTTTAGGTAAGAGAAATTCTAGAAGTTATTGCAGAGGTGCAGCGGCTCAATACTGAATCAATATCAATCGTTGTTGTGGTAGGTTCTCAGAAGTGATTTCATTTGATAGATATTGTCAAAAATGAATGGCCACTGCCAGACAGAAAGCTGACATAAGCAGCCTTACACAGTAGAGCCCAAACAGGCAGCTTCGTGCCCCAGCTCACTCGACACTCGCTCGCCTCGACTGCTTCTTGGCGCTCTGCTTCTTCTTGTCTTTTATCCGTGCAGCATGGAATGATTTGGTTCTGTCAGTCAGCCTTATTTCCCTTGTTTTCTTCCCCTTTTCCAACTTGGAAATGGCGGACCTACACTTCTTTATACTTGGTCGCCGTCTCGGGCCGCGACTCGCCCGGCACGGCTGCGTCGTAAATTGCCACCAGCTCGTCGTACAGCTTCTGCCGGTTCGTCTCCGTATTGGCCGTGCGTGACCGCTGCTCTTGGGCCTGGATGGTGAGGCTGTCGCTGGCACTCGTGTAGTAACGCGAGGTGCGCACTCTTTGGCGCAGCAGCGTCGGCAGACCGGCCATGAGCTCGGACACGGCCCATGCCGTGGTGGCCTTGGTCTCAGTCTTGTTGACGTGCTGGCCGCCCGGGCCGCTCGAGCGGGCATATGTCGTTGAGCCCTTGGGCAGTTTGTCTGGGCCAGTGAATGCGGCACGCCATTGCCGCGCAGCGTTGAGGTCGTCGGGGTCAAACGACTTGCCGAATGCTTCGTAGCGGGCGCTGTAGTGTCGGCGGTGCAGAAGATGCGGTGAACATAGTCTCTGAATGCAGAATGGCAAGCTCCTGGGTGGAGCTAACGGCCTTGTCGCAAACATTGTGTTTGTGTGTGTGTAGTGGTGGTGTCGATGTCGGTATGGGTGTTGACGTCGGCGATCAATATGAGATCCAGTTTTCGATCAGCTAATACCGTGTTATTAGTCAAAGGCCGTAGTTATGAATACACTTACACTATAGAGAGGCTGTACAGTAAGATAAATCTTTGCCCTGTCAAACATAGATCTTTATTTTATTTTTAATATTAATTGAGAATACCGTTATTATATAAACGGCTGCTCACAATATAGTTCGTTGTAATCAGGTATATAATTTGTTTTTGTTGTTTTATATATTCTTAAATGCCATAGTTCGAGCTTCACAGGCAAACATCACCGTCTCCTTAAAACAACGCACGCAGGTCAACTGACACATATTAAGACGGCTTTGAAAATGATTTAAAAATGATTTGAAATTAAACAGATAAGCCTTTCCGTAAACACCCCTAACTAAAACGGCAGATGCAAGTGACATATGTGAGAAAACAGAAGAAAGAAGAACAAGAAAAGTACAGGAAAACATGAAACTGACAGGGAACCCTATAAATCAGACATATTCTTTTCAACGAGGCTCGACAGACTCGACGACATGGACCGTCTCTGTAATCAGTAGAGAGCCCATCCCCTGCGCCCAAATGCCCCCTACGGCACACGCGGCGCTGGGATCGGCGTCACCTTCTTAAATACCGGCGTCTCTTCGCTCTTGACCTTTTCCTTCTTCTCCTTCTTCTCCTTCTTTTCCTTCTTCTCGGCCTTCTCCTTCTTGGCCTTGGGCTTCTTCTCCTCGGACTTCTTCTCCTCGGGCTCGTCGACTTCCATAGCATCGGCGTCGGCTGCCGTCTTGGCCTTCTTGTCCTTGCTCTTCTTGGCCTCGGGGATGACAGGAGGGAGAATGGCAGTCTGGGGAATGGTAGGGGGTGAAACGGGCGTCACTTTGGCCGCGGCGACGGCAGTCTTCTTGGGGACCTTTGTCGTGCGTGGCTTCTTGGCCGCTGCCTTGACCGCGCTGTCGCTGTCGCTGCTGGTAGTGTCATCGCTGGTGGTGTCCTTGTTCTCGACAGCAACCTTGCGCTTCTTGTTGGCATTGTCGGTCACGCCAATGGGCAGGAAGCGGCTGCGCAGACCGGCAGGCTGGGCGCGGGGGATCTTGGCAGGCACAGAAGCAGGGGCCTGCACAGCCGGCACCTCGTCGTCCTGGGCAAACTGCGTCACGCGCTTCAGATGCATAGTCTGATCGATGTCGCGGTTCACTACATTGTTAGCTGTGGAAACAGAATATAAGGTATAAGGAGCCGACTTACACAGTTGGTACTTGTCGCCGACCTGGTTGGGGATGAGCAGCTTGATGGTCTTGGTGGTGATGCTGTCGTCAAAGCTGACGCCGTAGTCCTCGCCAGCGTGGCTCAGGACCGACTTGCCCTCCCGCGCCTTCTCGACGGGAATGGCCATCTTCTCAATCACGGTCACAGGCACGGACGCCGGCGCGGTAAAGTACCACACCTGCTTGCCCTCGAGCTTGGCCTGCTTGAAGATGCGCGAGACGTCAGACGCGTCGGCGTCCTCGTTGGCGCGCCGCAGCTGGAAGCCCTGCGACGTGAACTGGCTGGTCGAGCTTATAACGTTAGCATGAAACCTATAGGGTTTTAATAATTAGGGGCAAGTAAGTACCTCTTGGACTCGCGCGAGGTGATTGCAAACGACTGGTCGGCCATCTCCTCGTCCGAGTCGCTGTCGTTGGCTACTGGCGCCGCAACGGCCTTCTTGCTGGGCTTTGCTGGGGCAGCGGGCTTTGCCTCCTCCTCCTCGTCGCTGCTGCTGTCGTCTTTGTCGCTGTCGCTGCTGCTCTCCTCGCTACTGCTGCTGTCCTCCTCGGAGCTTGTGTCCTCGGTCTTGGCCTGGGTCTTGCCCGCAATTGTACCGTTCTTCTTCGCCGGGGTATCGTCGCTGTTGCTATCGCTATCACTGTCGCTATCTTCCTCGCTGCTGCTGCTGCTGTCGCTCTTCTTGACGGCCGCGGTCTGGGTCTTGGCCTTGCCGTTGGCTGTCGGTGCTGGTGCTGCAGCCTTGGCCTTGGCCGGCGTCGAAGTAGCCTTGACGAGCGCAGGGGCCGTCTCTGTCTTGGTTGATGATCCGTTGACTTTGCTCAGGAACGATGCCTTGCTGGTGCTCTTCTTTGTCTTCTTCTTGTCTTCGCTGTCCGAGTCGCTGTCGTCGGAGGAGTCGCTGCCGCTGCTGGACGAGCTCGAGTCGGAGTCGAAGTCGTCATCGCCAAACACATTGGACTTGGCGCCGCCGTTCTTCAGGTTCTTGAGCGACGCCATCGAGCTCGAGCCGGTCGCAGCCGAGCCGTTGGCACCGCCGTTTGCGCCGCTGCCCAGCCAGCCCCGTGATGACATGTCCTTGACATGCGCTGACAGCGAGCCAACGTTCACCCGTGGGCCCACCATTGTCGTCGAGGGAATGAGAAAGTTGTGTTGTGTTTGTGTTTTGTGTAACTTGCTATTTTGGAGTGTGGTCACAAAGTCGCAAGGTCGCAAGGTCGCAAGGTCGCAAATACCGCGTGCGTTGACAGCTGTCGGATCTGCAGTAAAACTTTTGGCGGCTTGTGTCGTCGAGAAAAAGTTGCGAGTCCCAGAAAATAGAAAATAAAACTTCACTTATTCGAATAGCGCACTCTGATTGGCTAGAAACTGCTCGTTTTTGGGGAAAGAGCGGCAGAATCACTTCACCGCCAAAATTATTTGGCAGGAAGGCGCGTTACTGCACTGTGCGAGTTGTGTGAGAACGGAGCACTGTTGGCATAATTGTAGATTAAATGAGAGATATAAAAGGCCTAGAATGTGTTAGATTTTATAGAAACTCACGGCAAACCCGTATAAGATTGTGCCGACTGCTTCCTGCTCGTAAGTGTTTGCAAGATGTTCGCCGTTTGTCAATCAGGGCCAGTTGTAATGAGGGTGATGCCCCACCGCCAAACAGCTCTGAAGGCACAGTGCGAATAGTCATTCCAGCGCAATCTGATTTCAACGTCTCGTCAAAATCCATTCACATTGAGATCAGCTTTGGTGAAGACGCGACGCAGAGTGCGCACACCCAGAGAAGAGACGACAGAGAACAGCTGGTACTCATGCCGGACGCTGTGCTCATAAAGGCCGACATGGAGCCGAGAAAAAAGAGAAAGGTCGAGCCAGTGCCGCCGGCTGCTGCTGCGCGTAAGTTTGATAAAACTGCTTGTTTTGTTTCCATGAGATTTTATGCGATGGCATGCGAACTTGTGGACCTTATGCATAGCCTGAGGAGTATAAGCTAACAAAGAAGCAACGAGCGCGTTTGCCCTGCGAAAAAGGTTGCAGCAGCAAAGGGAGGAGCAGGCCCGGGCGGCACAGGCCGAAGCCGAGACAGCCCAAGCTGCGGCACCCGTCGGCAACGAGGATGCTCCGTCAATAGAGAAACAGTCCTCAGCAGAGACACCAAATACGCAAAGGTCACGAAAGGCAAAGAAGGCAAAGGAAGCCCGGCCAGTTCAGCTAGATGAGCCCGTCGTGGCGGTTGTTGCTGTTGCCCCAGTTGAGCCGCCAGCACTCGCCGAGACACCGGCACCAGTCGACAAGTAAGACACTCGGACTGCAAACTGCGTTTATAGAACAGCGGAAGAAGGCAATACTGACAATTCAGGATTGTTCAGCTGATATCCCCTCCGGCGCGGACCGGGCCTGTGATCATCCGGTCCTCGTTCCAGCCAAACAGCCAGAACTTTCAGAAGAAACCCAAGGGACACTTGCATCTCAAGATTGCCGACGACCAGGTGGGTGAATATTCCGAGAGCACATTGCATTGACTACCACCGAGATCATACATGGTACTAATGGACAGCGCCTCGTCATTCTTGGTAGCTATGGCCTCACCGTGAGGGAAGGCGAGGTTACGCTGGCCGGCGCCATCCTGCGTGCCTCGGACAAGACACTCTGGGTGCATGCTCCACGATGCCATGCTCTGCCTGTCCTTCGATGCACAGACGACGCGTATATTGTACTGCAGCCGCATCCCGCTGCGCCTGCTCTTCGTGAGATGGCAAAGCTGTCGCCCATCTTTCAGAATATATGGAACGAGCCCAAGCCGGACGATGCAAACAGCACCTTTCAGATTGTTAGTTTCAGTATCAGCCTCCCGACTAGTAAAACAAAAAAACTAACAAGCAGATCTACACATCTGACGACTGCCAAGCAGTGACGCGCGACCTCTCCTCGCCGGCCGAGTGGAACAAGCTTATTGCCGAATTGACATCACCCAAGAAAACGGCAGCCACCAACACAAAAGGCGGCCAGCCTGTCTTCTTTGTCTGCGGCCCCAAGTCGTCGGGCAAGTCGACCTTTTCGCGGCTGCTGGCGAACCGCATCCTGACAGCCGACGGGGCCGACGGCAAAAGGACACGGAAATGGGCCGTCCCCAGCCTTGCCGTGCTCGATATCGACCCGGGCCAGCCGGAATACGGCACGCCAGGCTCACTGTCGCTTGTCCACGTGCAGGAGCCAAATCTATCGCCCACCTTTTGCCACCCGTACGTGGACAGCAGCAAGCTCTTGCGTGCCCACGAGACGGCCACGGTGTCGCCCTCAACAGACCCGGAGCACTATATTGAGTGCGTCATGGACCTCTTCTCGCTCTACCGCCGGGACCTGCGCAGCAGCTGCCCACTGGTAGTCAATACACCCGGCTGGATCCAAGGCACGGGTCTGGAGATATTGAAGACCTTGGCCGCTCGAATGCAGGCCAACAAAGTCATCTACATGTCCCAGGAAGGACCCGAAGACACAGTGCAGGGTCTGCGGTCCGCTTACCCCAACGTGCCCCTAGTAGAGCTGCCGTCGCAGCCGGGCGACCTCCGCGTCAGAACGGCTGCCCATTTGCGCAGCATGCAGACCATGGCCTATTTCCATCTGGACCTGGACGGCACAGCAGCCCCCTCACCACCATCGAAAAAGACATCAACGCCAACGTCAGCAGCAAACAAGCAGTACCTGTCATGGCATGCTTCGCCGCTCACGGCTGTGCGGCCATGGGCAGTCCCTTACTCTGGACCCGAAAGCGGGATCCTGGGCATCACATGCTACGATTCACAGCCGCCGCCACACTTGATTGCTGACACCATAAACGGCACGATTGTGTCTATAGTTGCCATTCAGAACGCATGCGCATTCCGCACAACGCAACACCGCGAAGCCCGCAACTACGACTCGCCCATGGACATTGATATTGATGAGGACGATGACGACGGCGACGACGCGGCAGCCGCTCCAGGTGTGCCAAGAAACGCCCGCCTGCCGCCCATTGTGCGCTCGCCTGAGGGCATCCCGTTCATCCTGAACCCGAGCGAGGCCAAGCTGGACCCGCGCCACTCGCACAAGCTGGGCATCGCCCTCATCCGTGGCATCGACCGCGTCAACAACGTGCTGCACCTGCTGACGCCGCTTCCCGTCGACGATCTCCTCGAAGAAGTGATCCGCCAAGACGGCATGGGCCTCGTGCTGGTGTCGGGCAAGTTTGACGTCCCCACGTGGGCATACACAGAAGACACCAATCTGCAGAATTACAAGATCGACAAGGAGGACGGCAGCGACGGCAAGGGCGACAAGGAGGGAGAAGAGACTGACAATGATGGCGACGAAGAGGGCGGCGGTGCAGAAGCTGCAGGAAATGCAGAAAACGCAGAAAATGCTGCTGTTCAGGCCGATTCTAGAACAGCTCCCGTAGATGCCTCCTCAACACCGTCGTCTTCGGTGCCCTGGGTGCAGGTCCTCCAGGGCCGGCAGACACGCGACGCCGGATCGCAGGTGTGGCGCGTCAGACGCGACCTCGGACGCAACACGGCCGCAGGCGGCGATTAGATAAGCACGGCATTCGATGCTGAGCATTTTCCAATCCAGGATATTCTTGAGTACTTCCCGTGACAAACGACACGCACTATGCTGTTGCTGACTGGGGGTGCGTTCTCCCTTTCTGTTACTTTAAGATTTAAAAAAAAAACAGAATGTTTCGGACGGAAATCAACCATGTTTGTTTTCCCTTTAGAAAAGACAACTGAGCATCACGCTTTTCACTATGGCCTAGGCGAGTAGTTTCAACTGTTGGAGGGGTTGACCTGGCATCGTTTAATGTGCCGACGCCTCGTAACTATAGCCATTCCGAAGCTTGCCTGAAAGAGCCGACTTTGGTAGTGAGCCACCTACTCTATTATAGGCCGTCTTGGTCTTTATATTTTGAAGCCCAGTTTATAAGTGCCAATAAAAAGACTCGAGGAACTACGTGGACATCAATTTATGTGAAATAGTTCCATGCTTGCAGTACTTCAACTAACTGGGTATACAGCTAAGATCTCATATAGACAACAAGTTCACAAATCAAGGCATATATTTGAAAATGGGTTTTATAAGTGCGTAGCTATCAAGAAATCGCAAACTAATTCTCGATCAGATAGTTCTCGTGTCATTGAAGCCTTGCCTGATTTCGTCAGCGGTCGTTGAGGGTGTGCATAGGACAGGGCCTGCCACCGTGTTAGGGGCCAGCGGCTTCAACGACGACTTGGATGGGTAGTTGTTGACTTGAACCTGCAAGTTCCATCTACCGTCTGATGTTTTCTATTCAGATTAGCAAAGATCTCGTTGTTGTACTCATGTTACTCACCCCTTGCATATCGACTCGGAAGTTGGCATCGGAATAAAGTGTTTTTTGGTTTTCCGACAGGTTGATGATTTTTTCGTCGGGGATGTCTTCAATGAACCAGGTAAGCAGCTTTTTTCTCGACATAATGGTTGCTGCAAGGCTCAATGATTGCTTTGATAGAGAACAGAATATCGGACGGTAAGAGCTGGTCTTGATACGACAAATTGGTGATGCTCGTTTCTTTTTCGGCGACTGTGGGATTTATATATACAGTTGGGGTGTTATATTTGCACTGATAAATACCAAAAAAAAGACATTTGGTTCATTTCTAATATTGCTGGCACGGCAGAGTGCCATGTCATCTCGCCGTGAGCCGGATGACTGGTAGGATAGGTTGTTGTAATACGCCCGGCAGGGATTCATCTTTGGAAGAACAAAAGGTAGCAACTGTGATGCGTGGATGGTGATGATTGGATGCCCCGTTCGAAATGTGCAACATGATGGTGACATTAGGCGCCCTGTTATGCACTTGTACTCGGCTACCCATGTCCACCCCACTTATTTGATGGTGTGTGTATCCGTATAAGTGGAGCGGGAACGGGTAGTATGCTGGTGTACATAGTATTGATAGCGCTCACATCAAAATGTAGCGCGCTCGGCAACACTTTCTTTTTCTTTTTCTTTTCATTTTCTCTGTGTCTCTCTGCTTTTTTTTTGTGATATTTTCGATGCCGTTACGAAGCGTGCTGCCCTTGCTTGGGCCAGGCCTAATTGCACCCCCTATCCACAGTGCGAATACTTGTGATTTTCCAAGTAGGAAGGACTGTGTTAGGCTATCAGACACATTTCGGTCCCACGTAGCATATCGGCAACCTCTACAAATATTGTCTGTCAGATTTTCCATTCTAAACACCTGCTAACCACGTCGCCTGTCACGCATCTATCCCCATCGACAAACACGTTAAATATCGACATTACATTGGCCACGGTCACCGGCATCACCTACAGCGCACTGGAACAATCGCCAAGCGGAGAAAATGTCAAACACGGACAGCGACGCCCAAGATGGCATGGCATGGGATTCTTGTGTCTTTGGTGCTTCCCCGCGCTGGACAAGGCTGCCCGACATGGATGCTGTCGCAGCGACGTGCTGCCGCGCCCTCGACTGCCCAGATAACAGCTGCGTCGCCTCTTTCCTCGCTGCCGGCGCATTCAACAGGGTGTACTTGGTGACCGGCCCAGGGCTGCCGGATCCCCTTATTCTGCGCGCCAGCCTGCCCGTCTATCCGAAGTACAAGACCGCCGGCGAGGTGGAAACCATGCGCTGGATCCGGGCTGCAACAGGCATCCCTGTTCCCCGGGTCTACGCCTTCAGCAACACCCAGGACAACGAGATCGGATTCGAATGGATCCTGATGGAGAAAATGCCTGGGCTGTCGGCTTACAAGTGCTGGCGATCCATGTCGATGAAAGCAAAGACGGCTCTCGTTGAAAAGGTAGCTGAGTACCAGAGCCAGCTCTTTCGGGCCAGCTTTGACGGAGCCCAGTTCCGAGGGATTGGCACGCTGGAGCAAGCAGCCTCCGGTGACAGTATCGAGCCGGTTCCAGCTTGTGATACAGCGAAAGCAGCCCATCCAGGTCGCATGGTTTCCAACAGCTTCTTTTTGGGCCCGCGCTATAGCTACAAGGGCATACCGCGTGGGCCATTTGTGTCAAGCCATGACTGGATCCAAGCAGAATTAGCCCTGCTTCAGCGAGAGCAGTCGGACATAGTGCACGCAATAGATAGCAAAGGCAAGAATATGGCAGGCGGCGACAATGACAACGACAACGACGACGACGATGACGAAGACCTCCGGGAGGAGGCAGAGGCTATTCTGGAGTTGGCTGGTAAACTGGGAAACTTGTTGCCCAAATTGTTCCCGGCCGTCCAGAACCCGCCAGAACGGACAGTGATATGGCACGATGACCTATCACTGCAAAACATTCTCGTTGATAGTGGCAGTTCCGGCAATGGCAGCGACGAGGTTCCCATCACAGGCATAATCGACTGGGAGAGTGTTTCGGCCAAGCCTGTTTGGGTGGCTACCAGCATGCCCAAGTTCTTGTACGGCCCTGACCGGGCAGATGAACCGCAGCGAGATGATTACGGAGATGCGAGTGAAGATGGCAGGAAAAATATAAGCAAGAATGGTGGCGATGACGACGGCGACGCCCTCGACAATGAAGGCAAAACGGAACTGTACTGGGACCATCTCATGGAGTATGAGAAGACACAGCTTCGTCTGGTGTATGCAAAGAAAATGACAGAGCTGTGGCCGAGGTGGGCTGTGGAAGCTGCTGACGCCCATCTCAAGGCAGACTTTTTTGAGGCCGTTGTCCGCTGCGCAACGGGGATAAATATGAGGCGAATCACGGAGTGGGTGGATGCTGTTGAGGACGGCCACTTCCCACGTCTACATGATGTCTTGTTTAGCCATCTTCGGGGGCTGTAAAATCGAGATACCCCTCATCTTACAACAAATCACAGGCTAGACAATACAATGAGAGCGGTGGCCTCCTTATGCATGCAATCACATGTGCAATACAATTCAGATACTTGTCTGACGAGATCCTGCCAATGCACCCAACCCGACTGCAGCTTTGGCAGTGGAGTTTCGGGATACTGACGACACGGGGAATATACCCGGACAAAACAGATACCGCAGTCATCCCGCGACAGCCACCTGATATTCCCGTCATATCGCCACTGCATCAGTCTTCCCTGGTCTGGACTCTTTTCTTCGACCGAAGTGGTGGACGCGGGGAAGCAAAAAAGCGCCTCTGCTTCGAGAATCTGACATTCTGGCGCGGGACACTGGAGAGGATGTGCACGGCAGAATCAATGGTCGGCTGGGGTGGGTGGTATCTTGCCCAACTGTGATGGTCTACAGCCAGTCAAAACCCTGCACGTTATCATCTTTTTGCACAATCGCTCTTAGAGGGGCAGTTGGAGGAATGGAGTATCATTTTGTTGCTGCCCGACAAGGACCACCGTATATCGACCAACGGCAGGCAATTGCACAAGTGCCCAGCGCAGTCGTATTCCATCGCTGCTGCCCGGTCTGGGTTATTTTTGTCTTCGCTCTTGCTGCAAAGCCGAGAAACAAGGTTGAGCTTTGCCAGTTGAGGGGCCAGCCTGCTTCCTCCATGTTTACACATGTTTACCTTTGATAATTTAGTTGAGCGGCAGAGTATTTGCTCTTTTTCTTCGCCTTCATCATCATCATCTTTCTCTTCTTTCTTTCCATCCTTCTCTTCTTCTTCATCTTCCATCTTGTTCATCTTCTTCCTCTTCGTCTTCGTCCTCTTCTTCACCCTCTCCCCCCCTCTTTGAATCACTCACACGTTCTTAACCCATCTTTAACGCCACTCCAGCCCGTCACCAACCCAACATATTCTCATTCGCGACATCCACCCTATCATCACTAAACTTCAATACTGCCTTATGACCCCTCTGCGGGCACAGATTCCCACGACACCACCCCCCCGAGCCCCAAGCCATGTCTATCGGAAAGTTTTCGGCGTCAGGTATCTCGCTCAATAACGAGAACACCGTAGCGCTTGCAAATATCGCCGTTGACGTTGCGTTTATTCGATGCAGTGCACCGATTGAGTTTTCGGGCATCGGAACAGCCCTTACGACCAAGAGGAAGCATGAGGCTGAAAACGGTGGCCTCCATACCACGGCCGTCAAGCTGGGGTATCTTTTCTACGACTTGGTACCAGAAACGCCGAAGCTGATTGCCGCCTTCGGGAAGCGAGTCTCCGAGATCCTCGAGGAACCCGGTATCAATCCAAAGGGCACTGAGCAGGACGGCCCGTTCCGAGACTTTGTCGGCGCCGAGTGCACTTCGATCTGGGCCGCCGCTACGTCCCCCAGAGAGTCGCTCTCCCTTGTACTGCTAGCCTGCCTGTTGGCTAGAGCTTGGTCGGCCAAAGAGGCCACTTCTATATGGGTGGAAATCATCGACCTTCGCAAGCAACAGATCAGTGATCAGATGCAAAGCGGAAAATGTGTCAGCCCCTATTCCATGCTAGCAGCACAGAAAGACTATACTCGATCCGAACTTTCCCTCTGGGATGCGAGCACACGCGCTTGGTTGTCAAGGGCTGACACAGCCATGCACCTCCGCCTGACGCAATTCCGGTTGGAGAGGGGGAATGTGAAAATGCCCTTTGAATTCTCCCGGTCGACAATGTACAATGTCGTGACGCCCTGGATCCAGTCGATGAACATGATGGAGGCCTTGTTAGACCACCAGCCCCAAGAATTGACATCGGGCGTTGGTCTTATTGCTATGTCAGCATGGCATCTCTTCCCAGATCTCCTTGTCCTCCAGGACAAAACCACTGAGATTCATTTTGGCGACGACCTCATTCCCAAGTCATCTGTTCTTAGCGTAGCGATAGAGTACGATGGATCTTCGGAAAATATCGCCAGGTGGTCCCTCTCTCTCTCGCACCTGCGACACTACGGCGATCCAGTCATGGTGAGAAGTAGCGAGGATGAACAGGCACGAGTGCCGCTGGCTCAGATCTGGGTTGCATTTCTTGGCATTGTTTTCCGGGAGTGGGGAGTGCCTTACGGGAGCTTTGACGGGCCTCTTGAGTGGCTGACCTTGCTGCATGACCTGCTTATCAGTGATGAACACTTGACGGGGGCCATCCCCCCTTGGGTTTTTGAACTCTCCAAAGCCGCAGCCTCAGTCACTAACAAGGAACTGGCGAATAGCGATTTTCTCATTAGATATGGCTATCGCAAGGGAAATGGCCATGCCTGCGACATAATTCCCACGTCTCTCCCAGCCTTTGGCTTGCGCAACCCATCAGTTCTGGAAGCTGTCCGCTCGCAAACAGGCGAAGATCGGTCGGCTGTATACCTCAGATCTATTGCCAACAAGCTGTACTTGATACCACAGCAAGGGAACATTCACGACCTTTACTCCAACGATGTCTACTCTATCCCCGTCTCAATGCCGTTGGCTGCAGAAGAAAGCGACCATGACTTGATAACGATGTCACACCACATGCATCAACATGGTTACGCAACGACCAACCCACCGGCTGTGGTCTGTGCAGCCGACATTGTAAAGATTGGAGTGTTTGACCACCACGGCAACGAGTGCATATTGTCGCATGGCAATTATAAGCTGCGGATAGCAAAAAAGATGTCATCAATGACCGGTGCGATACACCGCAAAGCCAAAAGGTTCCAGGGAGAGTTAGTGCCATGGCCCGAGGCTTGCGAATTGTTGCGCAGTGCAAAGCCTGGACGGTACAAAGATGGCCTGAGCTGGGCCTTGTCAGAAACGTCGATGGTGAGTGACAGAATAAATCATTTGCCGTCTATCAGCCTAACAGACATAGTTGTATATATTACCAAGACCCTGCATGTTGAAGTTTATTCTGCTGAGACTTGCAAAAGAAGTCTGCGAGGATCTTTGCCACGACACGGTCTCTCTAAAGGTGATCAGTGAAGAGATCAGCTCAACCAATGCGAACGAGTTGACCAATTGCATGGACAAACGAAACGTTCCCGCCTGCAGGCAATTGGAGTTGAAAATGTCTGTCATAGCTTGGATGGGGACGGCGCAATTCGATTTCTCCAGCGATAGAATGGACAACGTGTTTGCTATTGCATTTGAGGACAAGATTTACATTGCAGAGTTGCTTTTTATGGATCCTTTGGTGCGCAAGCCATGCACCAAGATCCGTTGTATCGTGGGCAATATCGGCCACAGCGGTATGACCCTGCTTGTGTCCCCACGGCAAATGCGGATGAGACCGCCGAGTGAGGATCCAGATAGCATAGGGAGCGTAATGCATCGTGCTTACGACGGGATCTCGCGGGACAGCTTCGGATCTACAACACTGCATCTCTCCTTCACAGATTGGGTCGTGCCTCTGCTTGGGTGGGGTATGGGTGCATTCGACAGTGAAGTTTTCATTTTGGAGTCTTTTGTATCGGTCCGGGAGTGCGGCAAGTGGGTGGCCGACATTGACATTATGGGCTTCAATGGCCCGGAAACCTATGGGATATCTATTCCTGTCATTGACGGGAATTGCGGTCACCGGAATCATGAGCTGGGGTATTCCGAAGAAGAAGCTAGGCGCGGCCTTGTTTCGATTGATAGATGGGAAGAACTGTTGGACTTTCCGCCATGCAGTGCTGTCTTCCGAGCCCATGGCAACTGGGCAGCGAGACTCGCTGCAGCCTGCATCTCCCACCAAGCCAAAAGTGTCGCGGAACACGACGTGGAGTCTAGCGAAGAGACTGACGAGTATGATACCGAAGAGTCCGACGGCAAGACCGGCAAGTGGGACGAGCTTGGCTCTGCTGAGCTGGTTCTCGTGAAAGGCGATAAAGTATGTCTACGTTGCATCCGAGAGCATTTAGGAAGCGATGATAATCTACTTATCATCCATTAATTTGGGCGATAGCTATGTGTCTACATATACCCGCAGACCTAGTTGGATAGCTTGATCTATTTTTCGTCAAAATATTTGCAGCAGAAGTGATATATATGTAGAAAATAAAGGACAGTGTATAGTTTGTTTGAGATGTGCGTGCTGATGCGATCACTGTGATTTTAATATAAGCAAAGCGGTATTCTGTCATCCGGGACACGGTATATCCAAGCAACACCTAATCTTCTTAAATAGGAGAAATGTCATCCTATAAGCTGGCTTTGCTCTTTCCTATTTAGCAAACGGCTCCATTGCAGAGATCACAATTTCAAATGAGGTAGTTCATCCTTTTCTATATTGCTGGGAGACAGAGTTAGGCGCAGGCACCAGGCGATACCCCGGCTATATTTCTTTACCCGTCGCCATGGGCACATGGCCGAAGTGGTAGTGGCTGAGATAAGGCTATACTCACGTAAAATGTTTTGTCAGCAACCCGGCTGCGGTCGATAGAGGTCAAATTGACGACAGACATCAATGCAGAAGCCCCGGAAAACTGGGACCTGACACGGCCCGGGCCGCCGCAGATGGGGCCGATGTCACAGTAGTCGTTTGCTAGTGCCGACGCCGGCGAGGCGAGGACTACGTTACCACCCGAGTTGTTATACTACCCACAGACGGCCCTGTCTGGGTCATTGATACGGATCGGCACAAAACAACACCGCCATTACGTCTACAGTGACATGAGCTTGGCTCTACTTACAATTCATAGGACCAAAAACCCGCCGCTCGTTCTCCGCAGATTCGATGCCTACAATATCAAATGAACCTGATACGTAGTAATATCAGCAAGGGGACTCGGCCAAGAAGAACTGGGCAGCCACAGACAAGGGAAAGGCCGTTCTCATCGGTCATTCAGTCACAGACATTGCTCTTGAAGCGCCACTTCCACCCCTGTGGTAGATTCTATTAGTTTAGGTCACAATACAGCAAAGACGAACACGAAGTAGTTGATATATATATTTACAAGTCAGAAATTTAAAGAAAAAAAGAAAAAAAGAAAAAGACCAACACCAATATGACTTACTACTAAACAAACTCTTGAATATTACACTCACCTATTCGGCCCGGCAGCTGTTCCACCAATGGCATTGGCCGTTGCGTTGCATGCCGCAAAGAAAGCATCATCCAAGCCCTTCCCCGGGGGAAAAGCACATCGTGTGTGACGATTAGCAATGAGACCACCATAGCCCTTGTAGATCTTGGTGAATGTGCGCGCAAAGCCCTGCAGAACAGGAAAATCCACCGAGTTGTCGATGGGCAACGGTCGTAAGAGCTCTATCTTGCGACCATGGACCATCGACAATTCCGTGGATTTCCTGTGCTGCAGCACCTCATGTGCACATTTACCAAAACCTACAGTGGTGGTCGTATCAACCAACATGATGCGCTTTCCCCCATGGGAAGGACTTGGATAATGCTTTTTTCTTTCCGGCATACAAGGCAACGGCCAATGCAAATGGTGGCCGAAGATTTCAAGTTTCTGGGGTCTTCGGGAAACCAAACCCCAGAGTCTCCTGTCTACGACAAGCCAGCATCAACCCAGCATCAAGCCAGCTACTCACTGCGGATCGGGATCCGATGGTGGAAAGTCCTGCGAGCTGTGCATGTCCAATGGGTGAGTTTGGGGAGGCATATGCGCTACAGGGCGACCGTCACGGCCAATGTTGGGGCGCGAAGATGCCATATGTGCAGGCGGCATACCATGGAGGGGGACCTCGTTGAACAGGGGCACGTCGTCCTCAAAGATGCCGTTGGAGCGAGTTGATTGGGAAGTGCGGGAAGTACGGGAAGTGCGAGATGTGTGAGAGGAACGGTTGCTGCGTGTTTTGCGCGAAGCATGGCGCCCCGCCCGGCGCTCCGCCCGGCGCTCGGCGCGTCTCGCCTTTGCGGCGCGGGCAGTTTTGACGCTCTTCCAGAGCACGGAAATAATGCCAACGAGGATGAAGAAGACGGGCACCACGATGGCAAAGATGAGGGCGCCGTGGGCGCCGCCATTGGAGTATTTTTGGGTAGCATCCCGTGCCATGAAGGCAGCAAGGATGGGGTGGTGGTAGATAGAGTTGATGTTGGAAGAGTTGAAGTTGTTGAAGATGCCGCCCATGGGAGGGACACCGGTAGGTATGGCACGAGGTGCCATTTTGGGTGTTGTAGTGTTGTTGTATTGTTGTGTTATTAGTAGAAAGGGTTGGGTGTATTTTACTTACCTTGGCCTGTGCACTGGATGCCTGATCGAGTGCTGAAGGGCAGATGATGTAGAGGTGATGATGAAACGAAGAAAACAAAACAGGAATACTTTCGACTGCGAGAGCACTCATACTTATACATTGTGAAATGACGGATGAACAGAGACGTGGACAGCAATGCGAACAAGCGAACAATGCGAACATCATGTCGAGGGCAAGGCTGTGAACAAGCAACAAAGAGTCCGAACAATAAAAACATGCTTTGCTGCTCAAAGAATCCAAAGAACGGTTTTGTTCACTATCATCTTTTCAGAAGGGCATTGTCTTCGGTGTTCTTTGTCACTGAAACATATTCGACTGATGTTCAGATTCGGGTGCATGTTCACATATCTAGAGTGGTATTCTGGATGAGGCTTGAAAGTCCTGATCATCAAGAATGCGATTCGGGATGTTCTATTGGCTATAATCAGCACGCCTGTTTGAATACTATCACGAACAGCACTGGACCGAGGAATAAAAAAGCACGCCCTGTGCACTCTACGGTTTGATATGGGAATGCCTTTGGAGAGTATAAAGAAAGACAGTAAATAAAAGACACAAAGCCATGCCGCTCTGTAACTGCCGGCATGACTCTGTATTCACAGCGGACGGGGCGAAACAAGAGTTGTTTATCTATATTGACGGCAACTTCAGAGAAGGCTAATATCGTGTCTATATTGCATTTCAATAACACCCAGCAGCCCGGCAATTTCCCTTGCAAAGCTTGTTGGCACTGATAGACTTGAAGACGGCCGAGCCGACTCTCTGATAGGTTCATTTTTGTATATTTAATCTCGCCGAAGGTGTGGTAGTATAAACAGATTGCATCGCTGTGCGAAGGGCATCCAGTTATATTCCGCCTATACCCTTCTCAGCGTGTATCACAGGACATAACAAATCTATATTGCGCCATGTAAGTCGGCTTCACCAGGTTGAATCAAGTGCCGAGACGCTGCACTCGAGTCTGGGCTATCTGATATCATCTATTCGGTCTGAACCAGGCCATGTCATCCGAGAGTGTAAGGATGGGTTTCGTCTATATAAAGGCCAGAAGAAGACCTCGCAGTTTGCGGCTTGGCAGATGGTTTTCACCTTTGCTTTTCAAGTCTTCTTGAGGAAACGCTTCGCAGATACACCTTGAACTACCCCTGACCTGCTATCCCCTTTGCCGATACACTCTACCTCCATGAAGACCCTCAAGGCTGCCGTTGTGGCTGCCCTGGCCGCAACCGTTCAGGCCGGTCTGCGCTTTGGCTGCTCGACCCTGACTATCCAGCGCCTCGACCCCGTCGTGCAGCCCGACTCGGCGCCCTCGTCCCACCTGCACCACATTGTCGGCGGCAACCAGTTCAATGCCACCATGACCGGCGATGTCGGCGCGCGCGCCTCGTGCACAACGTGCCAGATGGCCGAGGACTTCTCCAACTACTGGACTGCCGTCATGTACTTCAAGCACCCCACCAACGGCTCGCTGCACCGCGTCGACGTCGTCAACAATGCTGCCCTTGCTGCGGGCACCACCGGCGGCATCACTGTCTACTACACCGCCTACGACCTGACGCGCGACAACCTCAAGCAGCAGCCCATCACCACCTTCAAGCCGGGCTTCCGCATGACCGTCGGCAAGCCCGGCGCCACCGCCGCCGAGGGCAAGTCGCACATCGGCCTGTCCTACAACTGCCTGTCGACGCTCATCAACCGCGGCCCCGAGATGCGCGACTTCCCCACCAAGAAGTGCCCCGCGGGCATCTTTGTCACGCACCACTTCCCGGCCTGCTGGGACGGCAAGAACCTCGACAGCCCGGACCACCAGTCGCACATGTACAACACGATCAAGTACGACGGCTTCATGAACGCCGGCCCGTGCCCGGCGTCGCACCCGGTGCGCGTGCCGCAGGTCGTGTACGAGACGGTCTGGGACACGACCAAATTCAGCGGCATGTGGAAGGAGAGTGACCCGCAGCCGTTTGTGTGGTCGTTTGAGGGCACGAGCGGCTACGGCACGCACGCCGACTACATGTTTGGCTGGAAGGACGACGCGCTGGAGCGTGCGATGAAAAAGTCCGAGTGCTTCTACGACGGCTGTGGCGCGCTCAAGAAGCAGTCCATGAGCGAGGCCAACAAGTGCAAGGTCCGCGAGATGGTCAGCGAGAACATCAACGGCTGTAAGTTTTTGACAATCTGGATTTGACGCTGCGAACAACTGCTAACAATATACAGGGGTCGACACTCTGCCCGGCTTCGGCCCCGATATGAAAATGACCAAGTAATCGCCATACTCCGTCTCCCATCGGTCACGCTCGGCGGGCTTGCACAACCCGTCCTTTTTCTCTTCTTTTGTTGGTGTACTTTTTGTTCAATACAACAAAACAGCAGGCTGTAGCTTGATTGCTGTACAACTACCAAATCAATGCTTATAATAATACACACAGCAACGGTGACCTAATAACCAGTCAAGTCAATGGCAGCAATCAGCCAGAAACCAGTAAATTCAAACCCCCACAGGCTAATCAAAGTAATCAAACACACACTTAGCCGGTATACAGGGTATTTCCCATCCTTATCCATGTAGTCCACACCGGTATACTTTACGTAAACTTGCTCTTCACCGCACCCAGCACCAGCCCGCGCTTCTGTTTCGTCACGTACTTGCTGACATCGTCGGCCCAGCCCTGGCTCGACTCCTGCAAGTTGTCCATGCTTTCGCTCATGAAGTTGAGGTTTTCCGTGCGCTGGTTGAGTTGCCGCGTCAGGTACGAGCCCCAGCCCTCCTGGCTTGCGATGCCGGCAGACACGCCTCTCGTGGACGACGCGCCGCCGCTGCCGCCTCCGCTGTATCTTGCTTGCCGCTCTTCCTCCGCAGCGGCTGCCAGCATCCGCTTGCTAGGGGGACGGTCTGGACCGCCAATGAGAATATCGAGATCTGTGGGCGACACGTATTGCGTGCCGGCAATCCACTGGAGGTTGCTGATGGTCGGGCGCGGCGGCACGGCGAGCTCGGGGTTAACGAGCGTATCGCTTTGCTGCTCCTCGGGCCGGTAGCCAGCACTGCGGCCCCACACGGACACGCTAACAAGCTCTGACGGGCCAGACCATCCGTAAATATCTCCTGTTGGGCTGATGGTTGCCTCACCGAGTCGTGATGCGTCAAGTACGCCGAGGGGCGCCCTGTTGATCTCCTTCAGACCGGGCAGAGAGTAGGCCCGCGTAGTGCGGTCACCAAATACGCCGACAAGGGCGTAGCCGTGCAGCTCGAGGTGCACAACGGCTGCAGCGTAGCAAAACACGTCGTCAAACGACTTGGACGCGCCCTTGGCCGACACCGGCTTGAAAATGCGGGCCTCCTTTTGTGTTGTGACGACCAGTGTGCCATTCACGTGCTTGCCGTTGCGCAGACCGGCAACAGTATCACCCGTAGCCGATGCGGCTGCGCCCGTGTCGGACACAATGGGGGAGATGGACACAATGCGGTCCTTGAGGTCGGTAGACCCGGCGCATTTTGCGGTGTAGCTGTTGCCCGAAGGGAGCAGCTCAAACGTGCTGATCTTGCCCTGGCTCGTACCGACAATGCACACAAGGCTGGAGTACGCCTTGCCCTCGAGAGACAACACGGAGAACTCAATCACGACGGGAAAGTCCTTTTGTCCGGTGGGAGCACTGCTGCTCTTGCCCAGGAACGACTTCTTTTCGGCTTTCGCAAAGTCGGCTACGGCACCGTGGAAGATGACGGCAGGGCCGCGCAGGTCAACGATGCTAAAGAACCCGTTCTCGGAGCCAATAGCCACGAAACCAACGTCGGACACCTTGAGGGCCGTAATGGCACCCTGCATCATTTCGTAGCGGATCCATGGCTGCAGACCATCTTGCAGATGCTCCTCTGCGCGCGAGCTAATATCGGAAAAGCCGCCCGGGTTGGATGCCGGCGGTGGGGGTTCGCTGCCACCTCTGCCGTACGCCTTGTTGGTTCCCCAGCGGTACAGAATCATCTCTCCCTGGCGAGTACCCGCGGCAAGCTCGCCCGTACCTGACCCCATGGATAGCGCGGAGATGTCCACATCGCGGTCTCTACCCACAGACCGCGCCACATCCACCTGTAGCTGCGATGTATTTTCAATCTCGTCGCCATGGCCTACATCCCAGACGCGGATGGTGCCGTCAGCGTGCGCTGTCTGGATGATGTTGCGACGCTCGTAGCGGCGACGGGGCCTCGGGGCGGGAGCGCCGCCCTTGAGCAGCTGCTCGCCGAGGTTGCGCTTCTCTGTGAATCCCAGCCACCGCTCGCGGCCCATGGGTGTCATGGAAAATGCACTGACAAAGGGGCTGACAAAGGACAGCGATGGGTGGAGCTGGTTTGTCGGGCTGATGGGATAGCCCGAAGGGAAACTGAGGGTAAGCATCTCGCCCGAATTGATGAGCGTAAAGACAGCAATGGGGTCGTGTGCGCCGCCAAAATGTGGTGATGTTCTGGGCGCCAGGCAGAATCCAGTCACATCAGTGCCCATCGGAATGGGAAGGACGTGCTGCCGCTTGGCCTTGAAGTGGTCAGAGAGAACCTGCCAGGAGGATGTCGAGTAGACGGGTGTAGGGCCGAGCTCGAGGAACGTGAGGCCTTTCTCAGGCGCATCAAACGAGAGACCGCCCGCAACCAAGAGGGCTGTGTCATCGGGGTTCGCCTTGCAGCACCATGCAATCTGAACAAATGGGTCCAGCAGGCTAGGGCCTCTCTGGGGAGCAGATGGCTGGTCGACGCCCAGCTCGTAGAGAGTACGCGCCATCAGAACACGGCCGTCTTTGGGGTCCCAAAAGACGAGACTGCCGTCGTCGTGTGCGGTCAGGACAAATGTACCAGAGGGGTGCCATACTGCCTGTGTGAGACGCGGCCTGCGCTCGACGCTGGGGTTCTCTCCGTTGCCGCCGGGGGCACCAGCTGGCACAATGTACTCGAAATACTTGGTGGCCTGGTTATGCTTGAACGAGTAGATGACGGCACCAGAGGCGTATCCAACAAGCAGCTTTCCAGCATCGCGGGGATGCAGCTGCATTGACACCATGTGTAAGCCAGCGGACGCTGCCACGCTCGGGCCGCCCCGGATGCGCGGGTCGCGCTGGGTATCGAGGTAGGATTTCCACAGGTTGTGCACGCGGAAGGGCGCCAGACGGTCTCGGTCCAGATCGAATGCGACAATGTCGCCACTACTGAGACCCAAAAAGGCCCAGTCCAGCATGGGGTCAGTCACCATGCACACGGCCGCACCGGCGCTGACGGATCCGCCGAGCCGGTTGCCCGAGTCGAGGTCCCAGATGGCGACTTCGCTCTTTGCATCGAGAGACACAAGACGGTTGAAGCTAAACTGAAGGTGCCGCAATGACGCGCCGCCCTTGGGCCGGATGACCTGGGTGACGCGATCGCGGCCGTAGACGTAGATGGTGCCCGGGCCGAAGCGCGACTGTGTAGTGCCAACAGCCATCAGTGACTGTACGGGATCGTATGCAGTACAGCTTCATTGTCAGTTTTATATCAACCATTGCAGCGGAATATCAAAATTATATATATATCAAAAAGTACCTGATCTGTGAACCGACGCCGTATCGCATCTGCTCGGCCGGCATGAAGAGAGTTGGGAGAATGCTCGCGGAGAGGTCATTCTGCATGCCCGCCTGCTTACCCCGGATGAAGCTTGCCATTGTGACGGTTTATTCGACGGAGTATTCTCTCAAGTGAGCTAAATGTGAAAGCTGATGAGAAATCGTCGTTTCGTTAATTCATCTTCATCAGCTAGGCAAACCTCCGAATGAACCGTTGGTGGGGAGCCAAGAGTGGGGCTTAGATGAAACTGCGTCATTGCCAGAAGAGTACTCGTAGATCAGTGGTCACATGACTCGTCATGGGCTACCTTTTGCCAGTAAGGGGCTTGTAAACAACGTCTTATTCGGGGGATTTATACTGCGATAATTCGAAATGAGATTGAGTTCCTACAATGTCTGTACTATCGACCTTATTTTTTTTAATTCAATTACTAATGTCAGATTTAAATGTTGTATTTTAGCGAAAGGTATTTGTCATCAAATTTATGTTTTTCTTTTCAATAAAATATGTCTTTCTTCAGATTTGCAATATTTTCATTTTCCCATCAATTTATTTGCTTGCATTTCAAAAAAATTGATCCCTCGACTTCGATGCCAGGTTCGCGTCACGGTTGATTGCGTTGGTAAATCTACCAAAAGTGCACATTTGGGTCACCCGTCAGCAATACCCAACGCATTTTTGTAACCACGCGATGCAACAAGGCATTGTTGTAGAGAAGAAGCTCTAGTTCGCAGTAAACAGTAATCGAAATTAGAAGCGTGAAGCTGTGCCGTGCGCTGAAAACTGCCGACGATTTAGCTATACTAGTTGCTGCTTAGACATCACATTATTCTCGAAATGCAATGTAAGAACAGTCCAATTTGTAGAGCGAAAGCTATGAGATACAAAATCCGGAAGAGATGGAACAGGAATAAAAAAGGAAAAAGGGAACGAAAACAAAAATATATATATAAAAAACAAGGATGATGACTACAAGTAGAGCTCAGAAAAGAAGAAAATGAAAGACAAGCCTTGAGTAAACGAACAACTACCATCACAAACTGACCGACATGGCCGCGCGTATCTTGGAGCCCAATCTGTTGAACATCGGAAACACCAGCAAGCCCCCGCCTCATAACCTTTATCAATTGTTGCAATATCGCCATAGAACGCCTTTTTTCCAACGCCTTGCAGTTCGCACGAGATGCAAACTGCGAACCCAGTCCGCACCATGAGCCCCAAGAACCCGTCAAAAACTCTGTTGTTGAAACTGTGGCCCTCCTTACCTTGTTAAAGCCAATACCCCCCAAACCACCATCTTCACCAGCGCTGTGCTCTGCTTCGTTTCATTGTCCTGTCCCCCATAGGAAATATTTGAATCCGTAAACGACCACTTTAGAGCTCAATGCTATCGTCCATCCTCGGAGAGTAGTGGTCACTGCCGCGGGCCCGACTGCCGTTCTTCGAGGCCGTCGAAGAACCACTGCTGCTGTCGTCTCTGGGACTCCCGATGGGTAGTTTTAAATGGTAGACTTTCTTTTCCAATTCTTCAATGTTCCCGTCCTGGTCCGAGGACGAGTTACCATCAGCACTCTGTTGGGTCTGGCCTGGTGCTGTCGCGGCGAGCGAGCTTCGACTTTGGGCGCTGACAGGCTGAGCTGAAGAAGAAGGCAGACTTCCAGACACTGGATCAGCACTGCCTAGGCTAGGACTTCCACACCGAGGATTACTCGGAAGACTCATAATCCTGCTGCTGATGCTGCTGGTAGAGCCTACGGGGCTGCCGCTGGGCCGAGGGGCACTGATGCTCTGGCTAAAAGAGCCACAACTCCCCCGAAGCAGGTCACCGGCCGAGTCCTTGGACTTGACTGAGGGGCATGGTGAGCTTGACATAGTACTAGGAGATTGTTAGTAAGCTGTCTGTAAAGGGAAATCTTGACATTGCTCACCTCAGGGTGCCATCCCCGACATGGACTCTCTGAGAAGAACATGATTCTGCGTCGGAGTCATCTTGAGGATTGTTTGTCTGTGACATTGTAGTATATATGAAGTAGTGGTTTGAATCTGAGCCAATGTTTATTTGTGTACAGACAGAAAACATAAAGATTCTTCAGAGCGGAAGGACATATATATATAAACACAGTACACGGACATCCTTCATCTTTTGCGGTGTTGAGAATTTCGACCCAAGATCTCAACAAGGCTCACATCCTTCCAAGAGACAAATATGTTTTTGATATGCTGAAGAAGCCGCACAATTAAAGGCGAAGGCCTGCTCAGGCTCAGCAGTGAGATCGGGGTACATCGTGGATGCCCAACGATAAGTGATCTCATACCACCCACAACACACATCGAGGAGGGCCTAACAAACTACAAGCCAAACATTAGCATCTATTCTAACCGAACACTTGTGCCAGAATCTTAGGCAAGCATGGCGCGCCCTGGTTCTGCGGAGGGCGGGAGTTTAAACTTTGATTTAAAAATAACTTATCGTGTCGTAGGACTTGGAACGCTACACCCGCGGCCACGCAGGGGCTTGTCATAAATTTTCTTTCTACTCTGGGAAAATATGTACAGTGAGTCTCAATGTGCTGCTAGCATTGCCTCGTAAGTTGTATTCTCGTCATCATTTAGAGTGTCTCACTCTCTCGGAGTTATACGCCAATACAAACCGAGAGCGTGGCGGCGCGGTGATGAACGAAACACAACTGTGATGAAACAAATCAATAGGCGAGGATCGATCGTGGATAAGGCGCAGAGCGTGGTGCTGTTTGTTCAAGAAAGCGTCTTGTTGCTGAGGGACTTTGATGCGGGGGATATGCATTTTCCATTTTCTAGCATAACACACTTTATTCTTTTGCGAAAAGGAGAGAAATGCACAAGTATCTTTGTACTACATGCTATACATGCACTGTGTGCGTTGTTCTTTATTAAGCAATTTGTACCGAATGGACAAAAGAGCGTTCATCCGATAAACACCTGTAACCCATTAATACCTCGCCCTACTCTGATATGTAGTGTGTGCAATTCTTGCAAATGCACTGAGGTGTGACGGACTACGAATGGTCTGCGCTCAATAAATAATGGTGCATCTATACGAATGCAGTTCTTTATTCACGCATTGACATCGATCACATGGTAATATGACGGCATGATAGTTTCAATATTTCTCTTTGGCCGCCTGACTTCTAATTCAACAAACTCAAACCATACCCGAACCACAGCCCTGGCACCTTTTTGCAACAAGAACACACAAACAGCAGCAACTTGAAAACGTGCAAAAACCTAGAACAAAGAAAACGAAACGTGGCCAGACTGCCTGCCTGATATGTGGCCACAGCCTACTGCTCCGTGTTCACCACTGCCAGCAGAGAAGCAGCACTGGCACCGCACTCCTTCCGAACCAGAGCCCTGTCTTTGTTACCTGCATCAGCTACCGCATCGCAGAGCAAGTCCCAAATATGAGGCAAAACCTCGGACGATTTGTCCTTGACCGCCGTGTGCATGTACGTGTCACTGACATTGTGCACAATGTTGGCCGTCGCGTTGGCAGTCACCTGGGACAGGCGGGCATCGATAAATATGTCCTTTTCGTATCCAAATGAGGCGATGGGCACCTTGTTGGCTGCGAGCTGGTCGAGGTCAAAGAGAGGCGCCCAGTCCGCCTTGGCGGCGAGAATGTCCGCGGCGCCTTTGAGCCCGTGCAGCGACTTGAACTGCTCGTAGTGGAACTTGAAGACGTGTTCGGCATAGAATGTGACGCGGCCGTCGGGCAGCTTACCGTCGTTGAGCCACGAGTATTCGGGGATGGTCTTGCCCACCTTTTCGGCAGCCCAGTCCGCCGCCGGCAGGCCGACCTCGGTGTAGATGACCTCCTGCAAGACGCAGTAAAGCAGGCGCTCTTCGAAGCGGAACCACTTCTCAATGTCCCTGAGCGTGTTTTCGGAGAGGCAGCCGGTCTCGCTGATCTCGCGGTGGCACGTCTTGAGAGACGCAGCGACCTTGAGGTCGCCGTCGGTGGTGCCGAGAGTTCGGCCGAGGCAGAGGAAGCGCTCCTTGGTGAGATGGCCGCCGCCGGGCATCTCGATGATCTTGCCATTTGTTGTGTTTGCCTCGACCCATTCGACCACTTTTTTCGCGAGCTCAACACGGCTGGGGTCCGTGGCGTAGAAACGGTCGTTGGCTCTCAGCGTGGCCTCAAAAGTGTGCTTGTAGACCGTCTCGGCGCTTTGGCCAATAGGTGGAACACCACCTGTCACAATGACCATGTCGAGGGACTCTGGGTAGAACGAGAGGTAGGTAAAGGACACCCAGCCGCCGTAGGACTGGCCGATGAGGGTGAGCTTCAGATTTTTTCGGCCCTCTTTGATCGCTTGCTCCTCCAGAAACAAGCGGACAGCTTCGAGATCACGGACTATGTTGTCCTGGCGAAAGTGGGAAAGGTACTCGGCGATTTGCTCGTCCGTACCAATGTGTGCCAGACGGCACTTGGACTCGACGTGCGTGCCGCCGGTGAAGACGGCATTGAGATTGTCGAAGCGCAGCTCGTGGCTGCCGCCCATTCCACGGTAGTCCATGTAGAGAATCTGGAATCCCTTTGTAATGTGAAAGTCGTTCATGGCAGTGTGGGCCGTGGCTGGGTTGTCAGAGCCAGGGCCGCCGACGAGGTAGGCAGCAAGAGGCTTTGTAAAGTCCAAGAGGATGGCACAGTCCTTGGGGTCGGTGGTCTCCATTCCTTCAACCTTTCCAAGGACGGCACAGACCGTGACATCGATACGCTTGTTGCACTGGGCGCCGAGATGTCTGAGAGACGTCTTAAAGACAAGCTTGTTGATAGAGTACCCGTTCTCGTAGTAGTGACACGAGCTGACGATCGAGGCGGCTTCGACTGGACGCTTTGAAAACTGCAGTGCAGCAGCTCTAGCAGAGGCAGAGGCCTCAGCGTATGCCGGCTTGGGAGGCACCAGTCCCACGAGAGGTCCCTTTGTAGAAGACATGGTTGGTGCTGGTGATTTCAAGTGCTTGATGATGTCTGCGAGAGATGGCGGAGATGTCTGTTTTGGCGACGACAAAGCAATGCTTTTCCTTGACAGCCTGGTGCTGGAGAATAGTCGCGAAGCTGGCTGGGGTGTCAAGCTGAATCCCTTCAACTGACTACGACGGCAAGGGCCCTTTATAGTGGTGTTTTGTCGCATCCTGAGCTGGTGATGAGGTGGTCTTCAAAGCTTTGTCACAGACTCCTCAGGCCTTCCTCGCCGGGTCCTGATGATTTCTTCGTTACTTGATCACCCTTTTCTCGGAAGTGAACAGCTTCCTCATATGGTCCAATGTGTACAAGATATGGCTCTGACGTCGTATATGCTCGTACACGGTGACTGATGTCGGGGCAGCTGGAGAGCAGATGTTTATAGTCGAAGCTTACGACTTGGACGTGGATCGGTGTTGTTGATATACACAAAGTAAGGTATGTGGGATAATATCTAGCTATTAATTACAAACTTTTAATAAGAACTAGAAACTTTTTGGGCAATATAGGCGACGATATGACGGTGAGAGATGTTGTATTACCCTCATATCGCTGCTGTTGGCTGTGCAAGGCCGCATCTGTTGGACATTAATTTGCCCGTTACTACAGAACACAAGGGCCAGTTCTTATCTTCCCCTGATGGTGGCTTGCGTTGGCTATTTTGTGCCTGCTGTCTAACACGAAACGGTGTCTCGTACTCCGTTGCACGGCATTGCGTCGAGGAGCAATATAAGACTGATATTGTGTTCTTTTTTCATTATATTGATTGAGACAATATGCTTACATCTAAACCCACTGTGATCCAAAGCATGAGCCACCGGTTTGTCTTTCGGTCTTTTAGTAGAATATAGTAGGCTACACGGAGCATGGCAAGATGCATTTTGCATAGTGCCTCGGTGATACCGATGCCCACCCGCAACATCAGTAGATGATCATCCGGGTACGGGGATCTATGGGGTTCATCGTGTCGCCACATTGCCGGATGTCGGAAGCCAGGAACCGCGTGAAGGATTTCCAGACATTCATAAACATGATCGAGTGGGAAAGGCAGCGACTCTTGGGATATCCTGCCAAGGAATGCTGCTTCCTCGAAGCCATTTGCATTCTCAGCCGCCGACCATCATATTGCAACATTGTCTCGATGGCTGGTCACCTCCATCGGTATGATATGTCTCAACGTCGGCTGCGGTTACCTGCATGTCTTGTGACACTAAGAGCCCCATCGGGCTAGCTTCTTATTTTATATTTCTTATTTCTCATTTGCAGTTGTCTTTCATACCATCCGCCGAACCGCGCCAGCCCGTCAGTACCCCTGGTTCGCAGTATTGTCCCGGCTTGACCAGAGTGACCCAATCCATGGCCGTTAGACACTATGGTCTGTTGGGTGTCCGACGGCATCCCTGCATTAATTAGGCGCTCGCAAAAGAGTCTTCCCATAAATAAGCACTTGGAAAATAGGCTTTTCTTTTGAGTTTGGCTGGCAACTGATATGTTACTTAATATCTAGTCTGTCGGAAGCAAGTATAGTGTGTATAGTGTATATAACTAAATATACGCACAGTATATCTAAAGACACTACTCTTTGGTGTGCAAAATACCGCTCAGCCAAGAGTCGATCTCGCCCCAGGATTCCTTGCCCAGTCTGACAACCAGGCCAATAACACCATCTGGCCGCACACCGACAATAGCACCCTTGGTAGGATCTACACCGTATCGCGCGTATGCCCGACCGTCTCCGTCGTGGTGGCTAGCGCGATCGACAAACACTTTATCGTAGTCGATGCCGATCTTGGGATCAAAAGGCTGGTAGACACTGTGAAAACCAAGGTCCACGTCGTCTGCCACTGGCTCGTCCCTGTGGTAGACAAGGACAACGTCTAGAATACTGGGTGGGGTCTCTGGCTGGAACCCATAGCCGGGCCGGCCGCCGCCGTGGAGGTTTGTCGTGCCTGGCATTACGGCAATGCGCGGCAGCTTTGGAATCAGCTGCGAGGACAGCCACTCGCCGAGATTGTTGGCCGGCTGCAGGTCTTCTTGGTTCTCGACATGGCCGCCAAAGACGACCAGTCTGAAACGGCCGTCGGACTGCATTTTGTGGTGCAGCTGCCAAGGCCGGGCGTCGGAATGCCGCAGGACCTGGTGGGAGGCGAAACGCATGCCGGGTACGCATTCTGACGCAGGGGATTTATTTTCTTTTGTGTTTTCGGTTTCGGTTTCTTTTTCGTTTGGTGCTTCGCTGTTTTTCACCAGCATGTTTGCTTCGTATTTGATCCCGACGGCCGTAGTGAACTGTTTGTGTTAAATATAAACTTTACCTCTTCACTGCAAGTCTGTCTTACCATGTGACTCTGCCGAAAGGCAGCGCCAAACTCGACGACGGAGACGCCGGTTTCGTCGAGAATGTTCTTGATGGGGCGGCCTGAGAAGAGGCGCGAGAACTTGTGGTCAAAAGCGATGAGCTGTTCGGCAATGGGCCGGCGCTCAAGCTCGTACGTGGACAAGATCGACGGTTTGGCAATGCCCTTGCAGACGAGACCCAGCTTCCAGCCCAGGTTGAACGTGTCTTGCATGGACACGTTCATGCCCTGTCCCGCCTTGGGCGAGTGTGTATGGACGGCATCTACTATTAGCCGCGGTCTAACAATTATTGCAATGACAGTATAAAAACTTACCACCGGCAAGGAACACTCGATCGAGCTTGCTAAAGTGCTTTCCGACACGCTGGCCGATCTGGTACGCCGTCCACCAGTCGCAGTAGTGGTAGTCGATCGTATAGGGATGGAGGATTTTCTTGGCGGCCGCCAGGATCATCTCGGGCTTAATCTGAGACCGATCGACGCGCCCCGTGCCCACCGACACCTCTGTGAGCTGCGTGTAGAGCCGGACAAGGCGGTTCTCGCGCGGGATGATCATGATGCTGCCGTTCTCGGCACTGTGTATCATTGTGCGGTTGCGAATATCGGCTTCGCTGTAAGTAATCATGCATCTATTTACTTTTGTTTTCAAAAAAAGAAAAGACTTTGTAAGGGGAACTCACGGAAATCGGTGATGGGGACAATGTCCAGGACGCCCCAGATGTAGTCGGTCATCTCGCCGACCATCTCGTACTCTGGCCCCAGCGACTTGCGGACCCAGCTGTGTGCGCCGTCGCAGCCGACGACATACTTGCACTGGACAATTTCCTCTGAGGTGGCTGCAGCTGCTTCAAGGAGAGGACCATCTGGCGGACCGAGGTTGCTGCGGAAGAGCCCGTCCTGCACGTTGCTCAGCATCTGTGCAGGGGTCGCCTCGTCGTCGGACAGGTGGCGCAGGGTCACAGTGACGGGGTACGAATCCCTGTTCTCTGCTGCGGTTGTCTTTTCGTCCTCGTCAATGACCAGGCTTGTTGGCATGGTCTTGCGCTCGACGGATATCTGTTTTTGTTTTGGGGCGCGGTCTTTGTGTTCCTGGACCCCCACGCCCGTACCACCACCCTCTACCCGCTGCGGCCCGTAGGAGTCGCGGATGGCATCGAGGAAAAATGTCTCTGCGCGCCCCTGGTGCAGGACGACTTCGTGGAAGCGCGACAGGCCTGCCTTGCCATTGACGACGCGGCTGCTGCGGCAGATGCGGCCGGTGTCGTCTGGGTTCCAGAAGCAGACTTCGATCATGTGGTTGGACTCTTGCCAGATGCGCTGGGCGATGCCAAACGTATCGAGGATCTCGAGCGAGCGGACCTGGAAGCCGTCGGCCTGTCCGGAGTAGACCTTGTCGGTTCGCTTGTCGACGATGCGGGCATTGACGCCCAGGCGGGCCAGCCACAGGGCCAGCATGAGACCCGCCGGTCCAGCGCCCACAATCAAGACATCCGTCTTGAAGGTTGCTGTTGTGGCCATTGGGGCGATAGCGGTCGAACCGAAAATATATAAAAAGAACAGATAAAACAAACAAAAACAAAAGACAGGGTATATAAATGACGACGCACAACCGTCAACGTCGTACTACACACGGTTTCTATATTAAATAATCAAATAAAGTGCAGGTTTATCGCAGCGGCAGGATTTCGTACGTTATATTCTCAGCACTTTCTTTACATAACACTATATATACAGTTTTCGGACTGATGAAGTCGGAGCCCCCTCACAGGACTCCACGTTGCATCAGAGATTAACTCGATAAAGCGATGGGACCGGCTTACAAAGATGAGTAATAATGCCGTGCATGCGCGTGCAGACGAAGAGCGTATCGAGCAAGCGGGGTATAGCCATTCGATTGAAAACCATTACAGAGCATTACACATCAGTGGGAGATCTACCCGAGATGAGGTCGATCGCGGCCAAGAAAGGGCGGTGTCAATAGCATACGTATAGTTTAAGGAGGTACTGGAATATCATATTAAACTAACTACACTATATCTGGAGACGATCGAGTCCAGCCCCTCGTTCATTAAACCGCACAAACACACCCGACTAGTAGGTGTACCGGAAACCGGGCTGGTAGTTTTCCTAAAGATGTTAGCTTGCTATCATTTAGTGCAAATTTGGATAAGAAAAGAAAAAAACGTACTTCTTCGGTTTCGAGCTCAATCTCGCCCCGGTCGGCCTTCTTGTGGCTGAAGAAGAAGCTCGCGCTCAGGCCGCCGACCAGCAAGAGACTGAGGAGACTGACGGCAATGCATGCATAGATGCCCGGCCGGTACTCGGGGCTGTCCTGCGTGCGGAACACCAGGCTGCCGGCAATGCCGCCGATGCCGCCGAAGCCGACAAACGTGGCACTGGCAAACGCGCGCTTCCACTGGCCGCGGATGTTGTTGGCCTGGTACGACATGACGGCGGGCACGTTGGCATTGGCGCCGGCGGTGAGGAGGAAGACGCCAAAGTAGCGGATGGCGGCCTTGGGGTGGAAGCCGACAATGGGCAGGCCGACGAGGCACAGGATGTTGTTGAAGGCGACAAAGGGCCCGCGCAGCTTGTGGCGGTCGCCAATGTAGCTTTCGGCGAGCATGACGAGGCCGGCAAAGGCGTAGGGGGGCGCGACGAGGCACTGCGCCTCGACGGTGGAGAAGCCCATGTTGCCGACGAGGATGATGGGCAGAAAGTAGGCGAGGGCGTAGGTGATGGTGGTGGTGTTGAAAAAGAGCATGCCATAGGCCCACACCTTCCAGTCGAGGCCGCACTTGAGGTACGACTTGAGGCGGAAGGGCGGCAGCACGGCGTCGCCGCGGTCGGCCTGGACGCGCGCGACGACCCAGGCGCGTTCGCGCTCGCCGATGAAGCTCCAAGTCTTACGCTTGGAGTCGGGGAAGTCGACGAGCAGCCAGTAGCCGATGATGGCAATAATGCAGGTTATGACGCCCTGGAGGATGAAGATCCAGCGCCAGCCGTTGAGGCCCTGCAGGCCCTTCATCTGCATGATGCCCGCCGCCAAGACGCCCGAGAATGCGGCGGCAACGCAGCCGAGCAGGTAGAACAGCGCGTTGCGCTTGCCGAGCTCGTAGCGTGTGTACCACGTGCTGAGCAGATACACGCAGCTGGGGAAGAAGCCGGCCTCGAGGATGCCGAGGATGACACGCGTGGCGGCCAGGACCTGCCAGGACTTGACAAAGCCCATACCGATCATGACGGCGCCCCACAGCAGCGTGATGAGGGCGAGATGGATGCGGGGGCCGATGCGGCGTACGAGCACAGTCGAGGGCGGCTGCAGCAGCACATAGGGGATAAAGAAGAGCAGAGTCACGATGGAATAGCGGCTGTCAATGTAGAGGACAAGATCGGTGGACATGCCGGCAATGTTGGCCGCGCCCAGGTTTGTGCGGTCCATCAGACTGACGCAGTACATGAAGCCGACCGTGACGACGAGGCGACGGTCGATGTGTCTCATGATGCGCTTCTGCTCTTCTGGGGAGAACTCTGTGAGGATAGACGGCTCGGGGGGCGACGACGACGACGCACGGTGCTCAATCATGGCTGCACCCGGCTTATCATCGGGAAACGCCACGCTCAGCTCGGACTTGACGCGGTATGCCTCGCCATTGTCCTTGTTGGTGGTTGTGGTGGTGTTGATATGAGTTGCCGGCACACCGCCGATGGACGACGAGTGTTTGTCCGAGTCACTCCCGGTGCCAACCATGTTGCCGGTGGCAGAGGTGGAAAATAGTAGGAGGAATCCCGGAAACAATCAAGTAACCGGAGACAAAGTCCTATATATGTGATCTCTGACTGTGTAAGTCAGGACCAGTGATGGAGAGGGGGCACAAGAGTAAATATGTGTTGTTGAAGTGGTGTAGATCAAGTAAGACAAGGATAAAATATAGAGTCAAACAGATTAGAAAACAAAATAAACAAACACACTGGGTCTGGCGAGCGGCCTGATGCCCTTTTATCTTCGTCGGCCTTGGTCTTGTGGTGTTGTATTCTTGGTATGCCCTTGGAGATGCCGATCAGTACTCCAAGGCATGGCGAAGAGGGGAAGCAGGAAGACGAAAAAAGAAAGACGACGGACAAAAAGAGGCGCACTTGGCGTTGCAGTTGGGGAACTGGTGGTTGAGCAGGATGTCGAGGAGAGGGAGAGCCCCTCGAAAAGCCTGCAAATACAATACATTTGCACGTTCAAAGGATCTACGAGAGAAGTAGCCACGAGGTCGAGTCGCAGATCACCAATCTTTTTAATATTTCGAGTTTACTAATTATTATTCGATAGAAGACTGTTGTTGACGGCAGCCCTAATGTTAATGTCCAAACAGCTTGGTGTTGGTCTTTGCAGTATCTGTGTTCTTTGTCGCTCGCCTCGGACATACTTTGATAGAGGGCAAAAGAGACAACGACAAGAGAACAGAGAACGACAACGAGACGAGGACAGCGACATGAGTGGCATACTACACTTCCCCGCATCACGCTATCCTCATAATGGCAGTGTCACCATGGGGAAATTGTCTTGGTATTGGCTCCTGAGTCTCGTAAAGACGTGCCTCTAGGGCGAAGGACGCAATACCGGAATGCTGGGCTAGGCACTGACTGTCGGTATGTGTCTGCCTCGACTATAAATGCCCATATTAAAACTACATAGTACTCTGTCGACTACAAGTACTGGAGGGGTGGTGCCGGATCAATATCTCGAGATGGAGGGTGGGCTGAGAAGATTGGAATACAAGGCAGACAGGAAGAGGAGAGTGGAAGAAGAGACGAGGGGAAGCGGACGAGAACCCTGTTTGGGAATAGCAACAGCAGTCGAGGGGTAGGCAGCCCGCATAGAGATCGGAGAGCGAGGAGCTTGGACTGGTGCAGATGGATAGAGGTAAGCGACGAAGAAGACGAATAAACGGCCGTGTAATCACTTGATCAAAGCCAAGCAGCTAGGTCAGTAATAGGCAAGTCCCAATAATTCAAAAGCGCCATGCGTGTGCCAGCATCTTTGCCATTCATCGTAGGGCCTAGACTCTGCCACGCACTGCTGAATGGACAATACTCCAGATGTTGTGCTTTGATACCTGCCGAGCCCACAGTCCACTTCCCCGCACTGCACTAATGCCATTCTCCCTCCCATGTGGGTGGGTTTGCGGAGAACTGCACCACAACTCACATCGTGGCCATCCAACAGGGCATCAACAGCAACCATAATCTTGGCATGGAGTAGATAACAGTTCGAATGGCTGTGACAGCTGCCACTTTGACTTCCATATGGACCGAGGCTTCCATAAAATCTCAATGTTGTAGTGTAGCCAAGCAAGGGGAAGCAAGAGGGAAAAGGAGGGAAAAGGAGGGGAGCAGAGGAGAACATCTCCCTCACCGCTTGGTAAACGTCACCGGAGGCGGACATCCCACGTCTACTCTTCTTTCTCTTTTCCGGTCCAATTGTGCTTCGTTCGCTTTAATTAATCTTACGGATGTCAGAGTTGCAGGCGAGGCAGGGTCTTATTTTGCTATCTAATCCGTGTCAACGACAGGATCCTATCGTATAAATAAAAACATCGTGCGTAACTGGTAGACTACCACCAAGCTACCAAAGAAATGCAATCCGTCCCAAAAAAAAACAGGCATCTTTCAACTCCATCTGTGTCCATCTTTACTCAGTCCTTCTTTTCTCATCGATCTCCCACCTGTTTTTGTATTTTCCTCTATGAGCTTTTCTTTCTCCCGTGTTCCAATATTTATGCCCATTTCCATCGCTCTGTATAATCCTCCGTGTCTTGTTGTGTCAGGTCCATGTCGCAATTACACAAACCACATCGTGAAGGGGGTAAAGTTGGCATTGGATGCAGCTGCATCGGGCGATCCAAACGGCAGTAGCGGCTTGGACTCGGTGGGGTGCGAGATGCTTCCCGACGACTTTTTGGCTGTCCAGTTCGACATCACCTTCTGCATGTGGTCTGGGTCCTTGCGATCCGACTCCACGTTCTCATGTGCACGAGCACGCTCGCCAGCCAGGTGCGCGTAGTAAACCGCGGGGTGCAGGGAAACCGGCGTCGTCGACCGAGCATACTGGTAGCACTGTTGGTAGATCATTTTCTGCAACAGCGCAGAAGGCATCTTGATCTCGTCATGAATCACATGGTAGTGAACAGGCCGGGCGGTGCCCTGGATGGCAACATGCGAACACAAGTAGAAATCATAGTGGAAGGGGTGCGTCACCTCCGTTTCCACAAGTGTTCCAGGCAGCGGGTTGCCGTTGCGGTCTCCGTTCCCGCTTCCTTCGGGAAAAAAACGGATGTGGTGGCGCTTGGTGGCAACAATCACCGTGATCTTCGGCACACGGCCGCACCGGTGCTCAAAAATCTTCTTGATCTCCGAGACTTCATGATCCATGACCTGCGAGAATTGACCCTCAGACACGCCATCACGGAAGTAGAAAACATTTGTCGGCATCTTGCACGCCATGACCTCACGCCACTTGAGCAGGGCTCCCTCAAACATGCTCTGCATGCGAACGGCCTGCACAATCTCCTGCCGGAATCCATTTGTCTGACAAAAAGCCGCATACTTGGACGCATCCTTGTCCCACGAAACGGACATTGCCGCCATCGACGGCTCCAGCTCTCCCATGATATTGGTGGTGCCGTGGGAGACGTCAAGGCCTATTATCATCGTAGGCTCACGGAAAAAGGCTGGGCCGGCCGGGTTACTGCCTTCGGCTGGGATTCGGCAAGTGGTGCCACCCAGCTTGGAATTGACTTTCATCGCAATATTGGAACAGTATTGCGCTTGGGCCTTGATCACATGCGACGCGTTTAGCATCTGCGTAACCATTCCAAAACGGCACTCGCCGCTCTTCTTCAGCCGGTAGTAGTTGAAGCTGTTCTTGCTCTTCAGGACAAAAAACATCATCACCGGCGGAACACCACCGTTGGCATTCGCTGTTGCGTTGTATGCCTCAAAAAATGCATTGCCCAGATCCTTGCCCGGAGGAAAGCGCACCATGTGAGGGGGGTTGGTGATGAGGCCGCCGTGGTCTTTGTAGGTCTTGGTAAATGTCCGCATGAAATTTTGAAGTACGGGGAAATCCACGGAATTGTCGATGATAACAACACCCCAAGATTTCAGCTCACGACCCTTGTTGTTTATGTGGAATGACTTTCCGCGAAGATCCCAGCGACCAGACGTGCCCGGGTTGGCACTTCCGTTCTTGAACTGCACCATAGGTGCCTTCAGAAGGCGGGCGGTCACTGTGGCCATGGAAGGGTTGACACGGATGCCAAACTCCTTGAGGTACTCGTCCGAGCCCCAGCCCAGGCGGGCAACATTCTCGTGGATGTTTTTGCCACGCTCGGCAGGGCGTGTGACCGCGAACTTGATCATGTTCGACGTTTGCTCAGGGTTGAGCTTGAAGTTGTACCGTTGCCAAGGCAGGATATGGCAGACCTCCATTGGGAAAGCACCCTCGCGGGTTGTTTCAATCACGGGCAGGTCCGGGTACTCCAGGCGAATGTCGTACTGCTTGACATAGTGGTCGTAGACCGAGCGGCTTTCGCCCGTCTTGCGCAACTTGAACTTGTAGTTCTTTGCAGTCGCACCCTCAAACTTGTAGTCCTGGTGCCAGGCAAATCTGGCAATTGTATAGATTTTGCCGTCATCGCTCTTGCCGCGGTGTTGGACCCGGAAGCGAAGCTTGTGGAAGCGGCGGAGCACTTTGAACGCGTCAGAGACCGTTGGCTGATTGGTCTTTGTATTTCCGTGCCACTGGATAGGGCGCAGGAACTCGGCAATCTGTCGGCGATGACAGTCGCGCCACTTGTCACCAGAGATCTGGATCATCTTCCAGACAGCCTCATGAAGGCGATGTTCTCTCCAGAAGGTGGTGTTGGCAACGTCCACGTTGATACCGAGGCCCGAGCCACCAGAGCGAATCGACTCAGACAGACGAAACGCTGCGTAAATACCCTTGGCAGCATAGATTGTGTCGTCGAGATCACGGCGCGGTGCGTCCGGGTGGTAGAAGTTGCGTCGGATAGCAGTCATGGACTGTGAGGGCTTCTGGCGGAGAGCGTGGTCAAAGAAGTTCATGCACTCCAGGACATGGTTGTTCCATCCTGACTCGCCCTTGAGGTAACTAGCCAGGGCATCAAGGTGGATAGTGCTGGTGCGCCGCACAACCATGATGAACTTGTTGGGATGTCCAGGGCGCTCTGGCTTGCCCTGCTCGGCATCGAGGTCGATCTCAATACGGAAAGGGTCGATGACATTGTTGATAGACCTTTCCTATTAGTATGAACTCATTCAAGAATTGTTCCGGGGACATGCAACATACCATGCGAGGCTTCGTCCATCATACAGCCAGATCTTGGGGCTGCTCTCGAGAACACGCTGGACTGCGTGCGAGCTCCAACACTTTTGGTAGATAACCGACTTTGGTGGTTCAGGCACGAGCGAGACCTATGTTGTTAATGTTGTGAATATGAAGAAGTTTGTGTTGAGATGCTTGACTTACAGCGTACTGCTGCACCTTGACTGTGGCCGCTTGCTCGACGCGGTACTGATTCACCCGGACTTTAAGGGGCTTGTCCTTGGTGTTGTAACCTGGGCGGGCTGCAAAGATTGGCTTGCGTCCTTGCTATGTATTGTTAGACAACGTCAACAACAAATGGTGTGAGGCAGGGAGAAGTGTCGAAAACTTACCATGAGGAATGCCTCAGGGGGGAGGTCGAGGCGCTTGGGAACATCGCTGACCTCTGGCTTCTTTTCGCGGGCAGGGTCAAAGCCAAGGCTGGGAGGGAATGGAGACCGGTCAATACCCGGACCACCAGGGCGCTTGGGGCCGATAGAACCCACACGGGACCTAGACTTGGCGCGGGAACGAGATCTGGCACGCTGTGCCTGGGCATCGGGGCCAGAACGGCCACGGGCGTCCATGTTGTAGAGAATGGGAGACAAATAGTCTTTATTGTAAAGTTAGAATGAGGTTTTGGTTGTGAATAAATTGATGTGAGTATGACTGTAATGGATGGGACCAAACGGTGGTGTGGCTGTGTACGAGATGACCAAACTCAAGAGTCCATTGTCGGAACAAATATCTTGTCACGGTAGGGAAAGGATCAAAGAGACAAACAAGGAGGGGGGGCGTCTCTTATTTATATTTGTGCAGGATGTGACAACGTGGTGATGTGCAAGGCACGCATTGCTGTATATTTACCTTGCAGTTGTGTGAAATCAGTGGTGTAAGCTATTGTTGTTAGAATGAGACTGCTATGAGTCAAGCAAGGCAATATATGTGTTGTATTTTGTGTGTCAAACTTGTGACGTGTGGGAGATGGGTGGGAAGAGAGGTAGAGGAGGAGGGGAGGAGGGGGGCGGGTATTTATAGATATCGGAGAGCCAAAGAGGTGCCCTGATATGCCAACAAAAAAGCCATATTCAAGTCCTTGAGGAGAGGGTCAACGTGTGGTGATGAGAGTCTGGTAGATGAGTGAAGTGGAGCTGGATTTATCGTTTGCAATGTGGGAGTGGTGAGATGTGGGAGGTGAGACTGTTGTTGGGATGAAAACACGGCTTACAGAGTTTGTTTGTAGGAGTGAGCCTAGAATGTCAGCAGTGGCTCTGTTTCATTCAACCTTGCAAAGAGGTATGAAAACGTGATAAAGAGGAGACGTCTTTTGGCTTCAGAGTCATGAACAGGTGCGGCATGCTTGCTGGGCAAATCACACTGTTGGCGGCAACGAGAGGCAATGACAACTTGCTGCTACATGCTAACAACACATGATGCAGCAGAGCCGTCACCAAAATAAGGCTGGCAAACAAATAAACAAAGCACAGACAGACAGGCAAAGACCAAGACTTACAATGACTCTTCTTGAAGTTGTTGAGGATGGGGACGTCGACGATGTTGGCCACGCAGCACAAGATAATTCTGCTGGCATCCAAAACAGAAAACAAAAGTGAAGAGGAGGTGGTGAGACCGGGGCACTTGAAAATGGTGTTGGTCATGAAGGATGAAGAAGATAAGAGGAGGACGAAGAGGAAGAGGGGCAGGAAGAGAAGGAATAGGGAAGGGGGATTGGTTTGAAATCCATCAAATTTTGACACTCACTCTGTGTGCGTGGCTCGCTCCTTCCGTTTTGATATTGTGTGCCGATGCAGGAAATCAAACAATAACAAAGCAGGCCCATGACGGGTCTGGACCAATGCTACGAGGACGTTTACGAGCAGACTCAGGTGGAGAGTTGCTCTCGAGAAGGAAGGAGCGACTGGCGGCCGCAGTCACTACTTCCGATATCGTCACCCTACAGGACAATTACAAGTTTGAGGGGGGTGGAAGTGGCGGGTAGCCCTCTCTCTAGGAGTCATGAGGCCCGTTCTATTCATCAAGAAGGAGCAGCCATTGATGCCCTTCGCACCTTCCTCGTGCTAAAGGGCAACTCTTCCCGGCAACAGTTGCACTTACCATGGCTGTCTCAGTCTAACAAGTGGAAACAGCTACAATAATAGAAGGGACAATCTTCTCCGGTCTATCTATGCGGAGGACTATAGGCCAGCCTGAAGTCCTAGTTACATATTAATAAACATCAGACCGTTTTGGAAAGATGGACACACATCAAGCCAACCAGGCCTTGTCTATTGCCTTATCTTCTCCCATTTCGTCTTTCTCTCTCCCATGCTCCGTTCTAGAGCTTACATGTAGAGGCAGGCATATCAAGCAGATGATAGCAAAGCAGACAATATCAAATTAGGAAACTGGCTCTCTAGCCAAAAAGTCCGATGGGTGCTTATGCTTACTCAGCATGTTATTCAACAGCAGCTGCTTCACAAGACATTGATATCTGCCCATATAGACTGACATTGTGCTTTGCCCGTATTGGTATCGGTGACACAAACAGAAGCATATAGTACAAGCCATCCCTTGCTGAAGGGTGTCATCGATTGGCTCAGTGAAGACCCGAGCTGTTCACTCCAGGGCCGTGAATTGCTGTAGGTCACTTGAGTCAGTATTGAGTGTGTGTGAATGATAAGCTTTACGCTCAGGTGATGTGGTACGTGGACAGTGAAGCTCACTGAAAAATCTATTTGGCAGACTGGGTCAATTTATTGACAATATTTTCTACTTGATTTGAGATTCATAATACAGCTGTTGTATAACAAACATTGTTGTGTTATAGTTATTTGTGTTAAACAAAATTGTATAAGCACAACTTAAAAACAATTTAATTTACAAAATTAAAAGTACAGGATCAGTGTAATGTAAATAAAGTAAAAAATAAATTAAGACTAAATAAATCAACTAAATAAACCAATATATAAAGGCAAAGAGAAAAAAAAGTGAAACGAAAGCCTTGAAAAAAAACAGCGGACAAGTTCATTTAGACACGTCGTTCGTGCCACGTGATCTAAAATGCCGTTCATAGCACTTCGTTCGGAAGATTTTAGCATGAGACGCTATCTACATCCTGTCCGACTAGTATGGGATCTTATTGGGCGCTATCTAAACAAACTAAATAAAATCCAGATAAAGTGCTCCCCAGCTCTACCTCGCTCTAGTAGCGGTACCCGTGGCCAGGCGGCTCGTACGAGTCCTGCGACTCGGGCCGCAGCGACAACTGCCGGTAGCCGCCAGACGCGTTGCGGTTGCCGCCTGCAAAGGGGCTGTGGCCGCGGTCGCGGTCGCGGTCCGAGCCAGACACCTGCCGGCCGTGTCCTCCATGGCCGTGGTTGCGGCCGCCATAGACGCGCCCGGCACGCCGGCCGGCCTCGTAGGCAGCATTGGGATCGATCTCGGTCTCGCGCAGCAGGTGCACGAGGGCAGGTGCAATGTACCGCACGCCGTTGTACTGGTGTGCCGGCGGGATCTGGCCCAGCAGGAACGTGACCATGGTGGGCAGCGGCGGCGGCGGCGCGGGAGCGCTGCCGTACGGACTGCTGTTGTACCCGCTGCCACCCGAGCTGACAGGTGCCTGCGCCTGCAGGCGGCGCTGTTGGTCGAGGCGGCGGCCGGCAGCGCCCTTGAGGGGCGACTCGCCGCGCTGGAACTCGCGCTGCTCGGCCTGGCGCAGGATCTTGCGCGGCGGCGCATTGGCGTCGTCGTCGTCGTAGGGCCGTTTTGGCGAGGCAACACCAGAGGGGCGCGGGCTCGCACGTAGGTTGGGCACGGGCAAAGGGCTGTCACGCATCGCGGGCTGCTTCTCAAGACCCCGACTCTCCACAGACGGCAGCACCGTGAGGCGCGGCCGCAGCTGGGCCGACGGCGAGATGATAATTCGCGCTGTGACGGGATCAAACTTCTCGGTGGCGAAACGCTTGCCAAAGTGCAGCAGCTTGGGGTCGTTGGGGTACAGCTCGGCCATGCGCGCTTCCAGCTCAATGACACGTGCGAGATCGCCGTACTCGGCCTCGCGCTTGTGCATGTACGCCAGCAGCGGCTTGGCCTTGTGCACCGTCTCCGGCTTCTGGGCCAGGCGGTTGACGCACGTCTCAAATACGACGCGCGAGTTGGTGTTGTCCCCGTGTGCCGTCAGGTACTTGATGTACTCAATCATAAAGTAGGGGTCTTCGGGGAACAGCTTGGCGCCGCGCTCGAGAATCTTGCCGCCCGATTTGTCGTTGTAGCACTTCCACTCCATCTTGGCCACCGCCACGTAGATGTCGCTCTTGAGCCGTCCGCCCTTGCGCGCCTCGGCAAACACGGCACGCATGCCGCCCATGGCCTGGCCCGGGGCGCCCTTGCCCTGGATGCGGCGCATCGCCCGTGCCAGTGCAATCCATACGTGTGTCAGGCACTTGGACACAAGGTCCATCTGGGCCGCAAAGCCTTGCTTGATGAGAGCAACCTTTTGTTCGTGCTCAGGGTTGGCTACCGCCTTGGTCTCACCATTGTACAGGCCTTCTCCGTCGTCGTCGTCGTTTCCTGCTGTGTTTCCTGCTGTGTTTCCCGCTGTGGAGGCAAACATCTCCTCCATCCGTGTGATCTCGGCCTTTTCGCGATCCTGTAGCGACTTGTGCAGGTCGCGCAGGGTCTGAATGATACGGTCGTAGGGCTCGCGCACGGCCAGGCCGCGCGCAATCTTGGCCTCGTCGCCCTCCTTGATGGGGTATGTCGACTCGATGCGGTCGGCATGCTTGAGCGCCAGCAGGATGCTCTCAGGATTGGCCTCGATACCGTCTACCAAGAACTCGAGCCCCTTGTCCTTGTCGTTCTCCTTGATGTCGTTGTCGAAGCACCACTCGGCGGCTTCGACCCACAGCTCGGGCCAGAACCGCAGCGGCATCAGGGCCTGCTTGTAGCAGTACAGGATGCGCGCCTTGAGCACCTCGGGCTCGTCCATCTGCAGGTCGAGCGGGTCCGACTTTTCCCAGTCGACCCATTTCAGCCACAGGTCGACCTGCTGCATGTACTCTTGGTGGCCATCGAAGCCGGCAACAGGCGGCAGCCGGGCGATCGTGGTGCGGTTGAGGCCACGCGTGAGGTTCTCGAGGCCCGTGTTGGCTGACTTGGCCGACATGTAGGCAGGCGACCGCTCAGCCAGGAACTTGCGGCCCGTGATCTTGTTCAGGCCCATCTCGAACTGGTCATACTCTTTCCAGAGCTGGTTGACGTTGGAAATGGGCACGCTCGTCGCCCGCCGGAATGCCTTGCGCAGCTGGTCCATCTTTTGCTGGTCTTGCCAGCCGCTGCCGCCAATGGTGCCAGGGCCCGACCGGATGAACTGGATATAGTCTTGCCACACACGGCCCGAGTCCTTGTCGACGCCAATCTTTTCGAGCACAAACTCGTAGGCGCGGTTAACAACTACGCGCGACTCGGATCCGGTATCGTTGAGGTTGTTGCGCCGGCGCACATAGTCAAGGTAGACGATCCAGAGCGGCACATTGACGACAGTGGTCAGCGATCTGCCAAACAGCTCCTCAGCCGCGGCAAAGTTCTCCAGCTCGAGCTCCATCTCGATAAAGTCGACCCAGACCTCGCCAGCCTGGGGAAACACCTTGAGGAAACGGTTGAAGACGGACCGCGCGTCGTCGAAACGGTTGTTGCGGCGGTGGTCGGCAATAAGCGCGAGCCACGAATCAACAGCACCACGGGGGTCCTCCTTGATGCGAGCTTCGAGCGCTGCGGCAGAGTCCTGGCCGGCTGGGATGCCGTATGGAAGAGCAGGCGCAGGGGCTTGAGGAGCTTCTTGGGGTGCAGGCGGTGCAGGCGGTGCCGGCTGCTGTGTCTGTGTCTGTGTCTGAGTCTGAGTCTGTGTTGAGGCTTCCAAGGCTGGGTTGTAGTCGTCTGTGGTGAGCTGCGAGGGATCGTAGTCTTCGCCGTCGTTATCGTCGATGGGCTGCGCGGTCGCGGCTGCTACTGAGCGCGGTGCCGGTGTGTCGTCGTCTTCCGAGTCCGAGTCGACAAAACCACCTACAGCTTTGGGCTTCTTGGAAGGGGGATGCACGGCCAAGGCCGTTGATGGTGCGTCTGGCTGTTCATCGTTGACATCGTTAACGTCGTTGGCGTCGTTGGCGTCGTTGGCGTCGTCTCCGCCATCAGAGCCAATGTCCTCCAGCGGGACCATGGCCGCGCCAGGATCGTACTCGCCCGCACCTCCATTGGCATTGCCTTCTTCATTGCCCTCGTTGTTGCCCTCAACACCCTCGTTACCCTCGTCGCCCTCGTCGTTCTGGTCATCCTCACTCTCCTCCTCATCATCGCCACCTTCAATATCATCAACATTAGGAGAAGACAGAGCATCACCAGCAGTATCAGGGGCATCAGTTTCTGTAGCTTGTTTATCGCTGTCGCTAAGTTGGCTCAAGATATCAGACGGTTCCTCCACAACCATTGCGCTATCGCTTCCTGTGTTCTCTGCCATATTTGCGCCGTGTTCGTCGCAGGAGCCTTTGGCTGGTGTAGCTGCGCTGTTAGAACCGACTTGGTGCAACGAGTGCTTGCTTTGTAGAAGCGCGAGTATATAGGCAACGGTATGGGAAATCGTACCTTGATTGCTGTTCAGTGCCTCGTGAGCTCCAGGTGAGGTAGCCTAGCTAGGGCACGCGACAATACCACAACACGTCGACGTTGGGTGCTTTCCATAAACAGATACCGAAGTATAGACGTCGAAGCGAGCAGGACCGCCTGCGTCGTAGATGCAGGCCGGATTCGAGGCCGGCGAGTCTTTGGTCGCGATGGTCACGATGGTCGCGATGGTCGAGATGGCGAAGCTGTCGAGCTGTTCCCGTCGACAGGGTATCAAAACAGTCGAAAGATGCGGCGAAAACAACTGAAACCAAATTCCAAATGTCCGCTAGATGCAAGGAGACGGCGTGCAGATTGGGGCCGATAGAAAAGACAACTCCGTATCGTGACAGAGCGTGGTGAAGTGCATAGAGCTCGTCGTGTGTCGCCAGTCTTGCACAGTTCAGCTCGCTTTGGACTGACTCCCTGCGGTTGGTACAGAGTAGTCAAAAAGCGAAAAGCTGACCTGGGGACGAGGTAGGCCAGGCCTAGGCCGGATATGGACTAGCTCTGTTCTGTGACGTCGAGCACGCCAAATTGCGAAAGCCAGCCATCTTTGAGCTTTTCAGGACCCACACTGAGGAGTAGGCTTGTTTAGGCATCCCAGTCGCTGTTGGTTCCTGTTTAGGCCCTGTATTGAGCTTTCTAGTGGTTATCCAGTGGCTGTTTAGTGGGAAGGCTTTCATAATCAAGCAGGTCACAATTCAACGTGTTATTACGGTCTCAAGACTGTGACCTGACGCAGTCGTGTTCAGTAGACCAGCATACAACCACACAATTGCAAGAAAACAACTACATGATTAACTTCAGAAACACATTATTCGGCGTCAAGCGTCAAGCAATTGATGGAGTCAGTCATGGCAGATTTGAGTGGTGTGACACATCACGTGTACTTAAACTTCCGCATGAGGAAGCAGATGAGACCACCTCTGGTTGCCTCTATTTCTTGTAGATGATAAACCGACCGCGCATGATACCAGTTATGTCTGGCGTTTTACTTGAACAATTGCTTTTCAGGACAACCGACGAGGCTTGCTTGATTATTTCATTATCCAGCTCCGTGCTCAGAACACAACGCGGATGTCTATTCGCAATGAAGCTGGAGTGTCGGGTCGTACGCCAGAGGACAGTGTGGGAAGCTGTTTAATGTGTCTAAAATCCAAAAGGCCCATCAGCACAGAGCTGAAAGAAGAAAATAACATTCAGGCGTGTGAGCGTTTGCCAGTTGCAGTTGTCTCTGCCATAGACATGGTTGTCTCGGCAAGTCAATCAAGGGCAAAGTCTAATTAGCGTCTAATTACACTGCAATTAGAAGGTGCAAGGGTCTAGCAAATGATTGGCTGCCATCTCCCAGCCTTCCTAAACGCGGGTCCCAACCGCCGTCGCCTAGCGAAACGCGCCATAAGGCCGTCTCGTCTTTCCGCTAGACCTCCTGCCCCCAGCCCAGCATAGTGCAGATAGCAGCAGCAACCACTTTAGCAAAAGACGCGACCTGGCGACGCGACGTGTCAGGGTGGGTGGCGTCTACTCGTTACTTTAGTATTTTCCGACCCACTCTGCCAGTAATACTACATTATAGTAGATCGGAGCAAGCTCGAGGCCACCTGAAATAATAGCGGAGATTGGCTGAAGGGCTCCTGGCTAACTGGGTAACTGCTTGAGAAGGGTCCTTCCTCTTCTTTTCGACCTCCCCCCTCTACTCTCTGCCCTTGTCTTTTGCCCTTTTGCCTTTCTCAATCCCGACTTTCTTCAAACTTCTTTCTATCGACTCTCACTCTCACATTGTCACTATTGTCAGCTTTCTCACTCTCCTACTCACCACAACCATTCCACTTCACGCTTTTACCGCCAGGCCTGCGATAGCCACTCGACACCGCCTTTCTCAACCCTGTATCGCCCCTCTTCGCGCTGGTCCCCGTCGGCTCGTCTCGTCCCAACCCTCGCCTTTGCTCTTCTTCTCTCTCTACCCTGACCTTTTGTCTTTTGTCTTTTGTCTTTTTGGCTTTTGCCTTTCATCTCCAATACCCGCAACTCACACCCCAATACCGCCAACATGTCGATCGTCTCGCTTCTAGACGTCAAGGTCAACAACAACCCCGCCAAGTTTGGCGACCCGTACGAGTTTGAGATCACCTTTGAGTGTCTCGAGCAGCTGGAGAAGGGTGAGTGCAGGCGCAGGAGTAGCCATTATGAAGCCTTTCAGCTTTGAGGCCTTGAACCGTAAAGCCCTGAAGCATACTAACTGCCACAGACCTCGAGTGGAAGCTTACGTACGTTGGTTCTGCTACTAGCGACCAGCACGACCAGGAGCTCGACTCGCTGCTCGTCGGCCCCATCCCTGTCGGTGTCAACAAGTTTGTCTTTGAGGCCGACCCGCCAAGCGTCAAGCAGATCCCCGACACTGAGATCCTGGGCGTCACGGTCATTCTGCTGACCTGCGCCTACGACGGCCGCGAGTTTGTCCGTGTTGGCTACTATGTCAACAACGAATACGACACCGATGAGCTGAACGCCGACCCCCCGGCCAAGCCCGTAGTCGAACACATCCGTCGCAACGTTCTCGCCGAGAAGCCGCGTGTGACCCGCTTCGCGATTAAGTGGTATGTCTATACTGTCGAAAACAACTGTTGAGAAAATACAGAATTGAATGTAACTAACAAACTGTCCAGGGACTCTGACGCATCTGCCCCTGCCGAGTTCCCTCCTGAGCAGCCCGAGGCCGACCTCGTGGCCGACGAGGAGGAGTACGGTGCCGACGAGGCCGAGGAGGAAGAGGCCGAGGCTGCTGCAGAGGGCGCCGAGGCCAAGGCGGCCCCTGGCGAGGATGCTGCCATGGACGGTGCCGACGAGACTGTGGGTGCTGCAGAGGGCGATGCCGAGGAGGATGAGCTCTCGGACGATGGCAGTGTCGACATTGAGGGCGAGAGCGAGGACGAGCTGGAGGAGGAGGATGAGGTTGAGGGCGAGGCTGCCGAGGGCGACGACGCAATGGATGTCGACGACGACAAGCCCGCCGCTGCTGCACCTGTGGAGGTCATGTCGCACTAGGGTGTGCTCGAGCCGTGCTGCTGAGGTGGGAGGCAAACGCAAGCAAAAAAGTGTTGCTCTGGGCGGGCAGTAGCTGCAGGCTGAGCCCGTTCTGTTTATGTTTTACGTCTATATGATTTTCTGATTTGTTTGTCGCGCCTCTGCATTATTTCTGTCGTTGTCTTGCTTTCTCTTGCTTCCTGTTATGTATTTCTGCTGTTGTTTGCTTTCATCTACCGGCAATGCCCTCGGTCGAACATTTGTCTGTGCCACCACACATGAAGACTCGCCGACACAGAATTTCCTATCCTATATACCACAGGCAGGGCAACCAAATATGCACGTTATGATCAAATGATCAATCGAGCAATGCAGAGAACAGAGGTCCCTTGCGGAGAAGACGGTAGAATCAGTGGCCGACAAGCAAAGAAATGCCCCTCGCGGGTGTACTGTATAGCTTTTGATATGTAGCAAGAGTAATGTAAATAACAAGTAAATGGGTAATCATGGTTGTCCTCCGTGTGCCAGCAGTGGCTGTTGCTCGTCATCACGGCGCGTCTTCCGTCTTCTGTCTCGTCGCCTCGTCGTCTCGTCGCCCGGTCCGGTCTCGGCGTATCTCCTCCTCCTCCCCCCTCATGCATCTGCCATCGGTGTGTCCTGTGTCCTGCTAGTTGCCGCCGTCTTGGCCCACTCGTCGGGCGTGTGGCACTTGGCGCTCCATGCGTGGATGTTGGCGATCTCGTCCTTGAGCGCCGTGTTCACTAGACGGTGGCGCTTCAGCCGGTTCAGGCCGTTGAATTGCGGCGACACAATCACCGCCGTGAACGCCTGTCCGCAGCCGCCTGTGCTGTTAGTGTCCTTTTCTTTGGTTCTGTGGTTCTCTTCTATAGTTATCTTCTATAGGTCTCTTCTATAGTATGTACCTGACACGTCTGTCACTTCGACGGCCTCGGCCTGCAGCTTGGCGCGCAGGACGTCCTTGAGCGAGTCCTCGGTGATCTGGTCGGCCATTGCGGGGACGTGCAGGGTGTGGTGCGTTGAGGAAGAAGAAGACAAAAAAGAAGAAGAAGAAACGAGTGGGATTGGAATGCGAATGCGAAATTCCGATGCAAAATGCGGTGCAACGAGGGGTGCGGTTCCAGTGGCGACGACAGTTATCAGATTGATAAGATGTCTGATTTTTTTGGCTTTCTGGAAGATTGGCAGAGGCAGAAAGGGTCCGGTACGGAGGAGCGCTGTAGTTAGGGGTTGGCAATTTGCACTGTGTACTGTGCTGGCTAAGAAGTTGCTGCTAGTGAGTGGGTTGGCACAGTTGCAGACAGAAAATGTCTTTTACTCTAACAAAGTTCTTATCAAGAACAGCCAAGGACAGCTTAATTGCAAACGCAACATTGATTTCCAATTTCAGATTGAGATCTCCAAAGCACGCGCGCTGACGCCATAGCCGTACCCGGCAGGCCGCCAGGCTAGTCATCCCCGCGCATTTGCGACACCGCCTGTAATTAGTGTGGACTGTAGTAGGGTAGTTGCAGATACACAGTGCGTTGGTCGATGCCACTGTAAACACTGTGCTTGCTCAGTCAGCATCAAGCTTTAGTAGTGACGATAGCTGAGCTTCTACAATTCCCAGTATAAAACAGTGACGACATAAAAGCTTGGTTAACATTTCGCTACTTGATTTATCTGCTTGAAATAATAAACAAGCCAGGTTCAAACATACACCCCCGTACGCATGTCCAAGTCACGCTTCTGCCGTGTTCTCACCCACCAGCACGTCACCGTACCGTCGCCGTCCACCTCGTCGGCCTCGATCTCACTCGCACAACTCTCACGATTCTCACGACCACGACTTGCACCAAGGCTTGCACCAAGGCTTGCAGTTGCAAAGTACCCACGCGCATTCTCATCCTCCCACTGTCTCTCCCGCTGCTGTTCCCCGTCTTCAGTCAGGCCAATTGTCTCTGAAACCCTCATAATGGATGCCACCGCAGAAGCTGCCGTCAAGGCCATGCAGAAGCTGTATGTTTTTTTTTCTTTCTTTGTATATTATTGCAATCAGTTCCACATCTAACAGTACAGCTACCCAGAGTGGCTCGCAGATAGTGCCTGGGACAACACCGGGCTGCTGCTTGCAAACACAGCAACCAACAACGTCAAGAGCCGCCCGCGCATCCTGCTCGCCAACGACCTGTCGCCCCGCGTCGTCGACGAGGCCATCACTTACGGCGTCAGCATCATCATTGCCTACCGTATGAAACGCCTTCCTTTACTAATATTTTACGACAACACCACTGACAAACAGACCCCTTCATCTTCCGTGGCCTCAAGTCCATTACGCTCAACGACCCCCAGCAGGTCTCGCTGATCCGTCTCGCCCAGAACAACATTGCCGTCTACTCGCCACACACGGCGCTGGACGCCGCACCGGGTGGCATCAACGACTGGCTGGCCGATGCCGTCCTGGCCGCGGCGGCTGCTGCCACAGGAACGTCGATTACCAGCGCCGGTACCGTCACCCACGCCCTCAAGCCCGTCAAGGGCGCTACGCAGACACCCGCCGCCGGCCGCAACGTGCCCCGCCATGTTGACAGAGACGGCAATCTTGTCACTGGATACGGCCGGTTTGTGCAGCTGTCGACGAGCACTCCCGTGCCCGTCCACGCCCTGATTCGCGGCATCCTCAAGAGCCTGGGCCTGCTCAACGACAAGTCCGACACCGCCTCGGCCGCGTCGACTCTGCGGCATGTGCTCGTGGCCCGGCCGCGCATGAGCCGGGGTCTCGGCCGCGAAGTTGGCTCCGAGGGCGATCTCTACAGTGCGCCCGACAAGGCCGCGACCGAAACCATCAGCAGCGTCGCCATCTGTGCCGGCTCCGGCGCAGACATCCTGCGCGGCGCGCCGGCAGACCTCTACCTCACAGGCGAGATGAGCCACCACGACGCGCTGGCCGCGACCGTGCAGGGCAAGTGGGTGGTGTGCCTGCTGCACAGCAACTCGGAGCGCCTCTTTCTCAAGCAGCGCCTACAGGGCCAGCTCGAGAGCGAGCTTTCCGAACCGGACAACCGGGCGTCTGTGCTGGTGAGCGAGGCCGACCACGATCCGTTTGAGATCTGGGACATGACGGATCCGAATGCAGCCGTTCCCGCCGATACGCGGCCTCAGGCATACAGCATTTGAGTAGACGACTTGTCGGATGAATAAAGAAAATGAATATAAAACTGAACAAGCCTGACTTGAATATAAATATGTACTGTGTATAATAGAAACCCCGCTGAACGCCGCATTCGTATAATTAATGAGCAGTAAAAATAAAAATGGCAAGCATCGCTTCACTCCGTCTCGTCGACCTCGGCCTCTTCCAGGGCAGCGTCACCCTCTGCTATGCACGCCTTGATTTCGCCCACGCCGCCGACGCCTTGGTCCAGCCACGCCTGAAGTAGCTGGCGCGGCCTCTGCCAAGCTTGCTTTGCCTCGTCGGCCCGCCCCTCCTTGATCAGCTGCCGCAACCGTGCCGGTGTTTCCAGGGCCGCCTCGGCCAGCTGCCGTGTATGCGCGCGCACTTTTGCTTTACGGGCGGCATCGCTGTCCGGCGCCGGCACGGATGCGCGCATGGCGTCGCGCAGAGCCGATGCCTGGGTGTAGATGTGGGCAATCGCCGGGTCGAGCGTCTTGGCCATGGGGTTGAGGGGGTCCATTGTCGCGCGCATCTAACGGTTAGCCGTGTTTAGATATTTTAAATAGATATCGAACAAATACCTTTCTGATAGTCTCTGTCGCCGTGATGAGCCGGCTGTAGTTGTCGTAGACGAGACTCTTCTTCTCAGCATCGAGGGCGCGCGTCTCACTCAGCACGCGCGTGTAGACCCGCAGAAGCTCATCGAGGCTGTTGTCCTGCAATGCCTGGCGCACGTATGCCTCTGCGTCAAAGTCGGCGGCGTCCATGGCCGACGACGGCACTTCCGAGTACGACAGCAGATCGTTGGGCTCGTCGGGGTCGCCCGTGACTTCGAGGGTGGGTGTGCCGGGCTGTTTCTTGAGGTTGTAGTACTCGCGCAGAGCGGCACGGTTGCGACGGGCATTCTGTGGTGAAGCTCCGGGCGCGCCTGGTGCAGGTGCAGGTACTCCTGTAGCCGGTATTGCTAGAGCCGGTCCACGGCTGGGCGACCGCGAAACCGACCGGGCCGAGTCGAAACTGGGACGATTGCTAGACGTCGGAGTCTGCGAGATGCGCCGGACCGGCAGGTCGCGCGGTGTTGCAATGGTAGACATGGTGGTTAACTGAGGAAGGATGTAAGTTGGAGAGAGCCAGCTCGCTGTCGTCATGTAGTGGCAGTCGTTGTCGATCGTCGTCTGGGGGTTCGTTAATGTCAATGAGATGTGACGTCGAAAAGGTGTGCTTAGGTCATCGCGAAACGACAGCTGGAGCTTCCCAAAGCGGACCCTGAATTTAGCACTAATTGCACTATACAGTTTACATGTGACTTGGCGTATTTATGGTGAGGACCACGCAGCTATTTGCACTACGCGTCACAACACCCAATAGACCTGGAAGTCGAATTCTTGTCGAATCCTTTGTAAAAATTATCAAAAAAGACAGAATGAACGCGCCCGTTGAAATCAGTCGTCTGCTGCGAGAGGAAGGCTTTCCACCAACGACTCAAACATGGGTCCAATCCATCATCAGCGGCAAGTCGCTGCGCGAGATGCCCGTCCTCGTTGCGGAAGTAAAGGCCCGGCTGCTGGCAGCAGACTGGACGACACCAGGGCTGGTTGATGGCAGCTCGCCGTCCGTTTTCCCCGCACAACTTCTGCGCTCCGGTGCAGAGTCGATACAACAACACCGTCTGCCCAGGGATATCGCTGTCCAGGTGCTCGATATCGAGAACATGTCGCAGAGCCGGTGGCAGCAGGTGCAGGCCCTCGAGGCCATTGAGCGCGGCGAGCAGAAGCGAGGGCGCGAGATTATCCGCGTTGTGAGTGATGCCGATGCCGAGGAGACAGACAGCCCGAGTGGGAGTGCGGTTGGCCCGCCTAGGGGAGGCCCTGCTGCCCGGACACAAGCACCGCCAGACACCCACGCGACGCACCGGCTTGTTCTGCAGGACACGTCGGGCAGCAAGTTGTTTGCCATTGAGCTGGTGCGCATCCCCCGCATCGGCATCGGTCGGCTGCGTATCGGCGAGAAGCTTGTGCTGAAAGCTGGCACGACAGTCGCACGGGGCATGGTGCTGCTGGATCCCACAAGCGTCGTGTTTCTCGGCGGACAAATCGAGGCGATGAACAGTGCCTGGCTTAAAGGACGGCTGGCACGGCTACGGGAAGTAGCTCTGGCTGATTCTTCCAGCTAGCTATAATGATGATTCACAAAGAAAGAAAAGATAGATTTGATACCCTGATATGCTATTATAATACACCTGTTCAATATGCAAAACTATGCAATGGCCTCGGCCAAACCCTGCCATCCGTCGGCGAGCCACGGTGCGATCATAATCGCTGTTTGCGCATCGGCCGGCCAGCGCGTGCGCACACATGCCCTTGCCAGATCCTCGGGGCCCAGCTCGCCACGCGGGGGTAGCAAGCTTGTCGTGAGCTTCAGCGACATGTCGTTGCAGTACTCTTCCTCTTCGTCGTCGATATCTGGGTCCTCGCCCAGGGCAGCCCACGAGTGCGGCAGGTAGGGGTGCAGCATGATGTCCCGCTGCGCCTGTGCCCGTGCCGCCCGGTCATCACCAGACTCTGGGCTGGCCAGGGCATGCAGTACTTGGCCGATACGTGCATGGTCAGCGACGGACATTGTCTTGTTTTCCGTATTTTGCTTGCCCTCTTGGAGATCGACAAGCTCCGACACCACAGCTTCGGCGCTGTCCGCGTCGCCCGTAAGCAGAGAAATAACACCCAGCAGCAAGATGACCTGTATGTGGTTGGGGTGTGCCTCGATGACCGAGAACAGCTCGTCTTGTGCGCGCTGCTTGGCATCGTCGATGCCCGTAGCCCACAGCACTTGGGCGAACAGACACACCGCATCAGGACTGCGGCCCTTGTCGGTGCCGTCCTGCACGGCCCAGATGGCCTCGAACTCGGCGAGGGCGCCGTCAAAGTCTTCTGTGAAGTACTTGGCTAGTGCGCCGGCGAGGTGCGCGGAGAGCTCGACCTTTCGGCGCGCCGGTGCCGACAGTTCACCGATGTCTTCGTCGTCCCCGGCATCGGCAACAAGCTGGAGGGCCATCTCGCTGCACTCGAGCGCCTGGCCGTACTCACCGAGAGCGACATAGGCGCGCGCGATGTCGGCCTTGGCCACGGCAACACGCTTCAGGGACTCGACAGACTCGGTCGCCTCAAAGTCGGCCTCGAGCACGGTGCAGATCCTCTCGAGGATAGCCACAGTGGTGTCACGGTCATTGACACGCTCGCCGTAGAGCGCCAGCAGGTGGGCATACGGCAGCTCGTCGGGGCGCAGGCGGCGGACCTGCTCGAGACCGATGAGCGGCCGTGCCAGTGACGAGTGGCCGCTGTCTTCTCCACTGGTCTCCTCATCGGCGACGTCCACCAGGTGGTCAAACAGAGAAATCGCATACTGCTCGCGCGCGGCAAGCGACGAAGCATCCGATAGGTCCATGGCGTGAAGGAAGAGACTGCGGGCCTCGGCCGCCTCACCAAACTGCAGCGCGACATAGCCCTGGCCGACCCAGCTGAGCGCATAGTCTGGGTCGCTGGACTGTCCGGCAGTGAACGCGTGATTCGCCAGCTCGGGGTCGTCGTGCAGCAGCGCAAGCGTGCCCAAGTTGGCCCAGACCGGTGCACGGCCGCGGCCGAGGAAGAGGCTGCGTGTAAAGGCGTGTTGGGCCACAGGCGCGTGCACGGCACTGGTGGCTACACCCAGCGCGTTCCAAAACTTGCGGTTGCCCGTCTCGAACTCGATGGCGCGCTTGAAGCAGCGGATGGCGGCCCGCAAGAACCCGTTGAGCTCGTGTCTCAGATCCTCGGGGAGACACGTGTGTGCGCGGTACTCGGCCCAGCCCAGATTATAGTGCGCAATAGCGAGCATGTGCGGGTCGGCCTTGCTTGCCGTCGAGGCAATGTAGAGCTCGCGCTTGAATGCGAGAATGGTCGCGTGCAGACAGCGCATCAGGTTGACGCCGCTCTTTTCGTTGTACGCGATGCTCTCGGCCAGCACAATGTTGGTCCCAACCTTGTCAATGTCTTGCAGAAACTGGTAGGCAGGGTTGCTGTCCGTCCCGACGTCAGTGGCGCTGCCGATCGACACGAGAGACGCCATAACAGCAGAGGGAAACGTGTTGACCTGCCCCTGGACGGTGGTGAATACAGTGCAGGCGCTGGCGATAGCTGCCCAGAAGCCCAACGTCGACTCGGCAGTAGCCACTGGGACCTTGCTTGCAAACGAGAGCGTGTCGGCAGCCTTGCTCGCCGCCTCGCCAAACAGACCTGTCTTGATGCAAGCATCGGCACTCTCGACCATGGCGTGCATGAGCGCAATCAAGACGCCCTGCTCGTGTGGCCGCTCTTCGAGGATAGACTGGTACAGTTCAATGGCCTTGTCAAACTCGCCGACGCCGCGGTGAACGTTGGCCAGCAGATACTCGGTGAACCACTTGTCGTAGCTGGCGTCCAGGCCGGCCCCCTCCTCTATGCGGCGAGCCTGGTCAATGGCCCGGATGGCCGAGTAGTGCATCTTGGCCCGCAGGTACGTTTCGGCGAGCGCAACAAAGGAGTGGTAGTCGTTGCCGCCCGATAGACGCGTGGCCATACGGAAGGACATCATGGCTTTGTTGTACTCTTTCTTGTGCAGCTGGGCCGTGCCGATAGCCGCAAAGGGCCAGCTGTGTGCCGGCTTTTTGGAGCCCCAAGGCGGTGTTGCTTGGCCCGAGTCGATGACGCGCTGAGCCACGAGCTCGATACTGTCCCAGTCATGCTTATCGGCAAAGGTCTGCACCAGCCGGCGGCCCGACTCGAGCTCGCCGTCCGACAGTTCAATGGCCTTCATGAAGCACTTGAACGCGCGCTTCTTGTCCTTGCCGTAGTCGGCATAAAAGACACCCAATCTAGTGTATGCTGGTGCCAAATTGAGGTCGTTCTTGAGTGCATCCAGGTAGTGACGGTAGGCGTTGTTGCGGTCTCTGCGAGCAGACTTGGACGGGTCGAGGTCCCAGAGGCAGACACCGAGGCGGTACTGCGTCAGGGCCAGCAGCTTCTTCGCCGGTTGTGCGATGCGCATGACGTTGCTCTGGACCTGCTGCACGAGAAGAGGGATGCACTCTTCAAACTCTGTCTTTGCATGCGCATAATTACCCCTCAGGGTGTGCACCCAGGCTGTCTCGCCGCGCACACGGAGGTCGTTCTTGTTACGCTCCAGAGCACGCTCGAGGAAGGAAGCAGCCGCATCGTAGTTGAGCTCCTCCTCGCTGATCAGGCCAACACCAATCAGAGCCGGTATGTTCTTGTCGTCGTGCTCGAGGATCTGCTGCAACAGCTTCTTGGCTTCGGGGTGGTTATGCGGTGTCTGGTGATAGATGAGAGCCGTGCCGAGGTAGGCGGTCAGGGCATCTTCAGTGTGCTGGAACGGGATGCCCGTCTCCGACCTGCGGGTTTCGAGGGTCTTGAGTGCCTTGCGCATGAGGCCGATGTTCCCGGGATAGTCACCCGAGTCCTGGTACCACGCGCCCAACATGCGGTATGCCAGGAATGACTTGGCTGTCTTGATGCCGTCGAGGATGGAGTCGAGCCGCTCCTCGTCTGTCTCTGGTAGGGGCACAACCCTTTTCCTTGGCTTTCTATCCTTTTTCTGCTTCTTTTCGTCTCCTTCTTGCTGATCCCCTGCGGATGCTTCCTCTTCTTCCTCCTCTGATATATCCTCGTCATCTTCCGTCTTTTTCTTTGCTTTCTTCTCCTCATTGGGTGCCTTTTGGCTAAACGGGGATATGTCGCTCGTCAGAAATCCAGATAGAACTTTACCGAGCCCGCTGTCGGGAAAGTGAGTCCGGTACTTCCATAGCAGCTCGACGTCATAGTCACTGATTTCGGCGCGGTCTTCCCAGTCGACTGCGATGTCCCATGCCAGCTGGTAGGGGTAGTCAATGACCACCATGCCCCGGGCAAACTCCTTGACCTGCGCCAGCTCGCCTTCTTTTGCCGCACCAGAGAAAGCCGAGAGCCTATCAACGCGGTAGGCCAACAGCTTCTCTTCATAGTCGCGCCGCAGATCGTCGTCGTTGGTCCAGTTGATGAGCTCGTTGTAGAGGCGTGTCAGCTGGCTGTCAGCATATACTTCAGCTTTAACCTGCACGGTGACCTCGACCAGCCGTGCCCCTATACGTGTCCTGCGCTCCGCAATGAGCGTGCTGATGCGCTTCTGCTCGTCTGCTTCGACCAGCTTCGCGAGTGTCTCGTATGTAGCCGCTGGCCGGGGTACGCGTCCCTGCAGTGTTGTATAGATCGGAGACTCAGGCAGAATAATGCTGAGGGCTTCTACAATCTGTCTAGCATCACCCTTGCTGCGTGCAAATCCAGTAAACTTGTCGACGACACCCTGGCATTTGAAGAGGTCGTCGGCGTCGCGGTAGATGATGGCCAGCTGCAGCGCAGCATCTTTGTACTTGGGGATGGACTTGGCGCCCTGCTTTTCAAAGACCTTGATCAGGCCCTGCCACACATTGGCATCGCTGGGCTTCACTGCCGCGGCATCTTCGTAGACCTTGACGGCCTCGTCGAGCTTCTCGGTCTTGTCGAGGGCAAAGCCAAGGAAGATGAGTCTGTCCATTAGCAGTCTGTACTTCCACCGCACCTTTATTTTTCATAATTTTGTTTTCAAGATTGTTGTCCTCACTATCCCAGCCCCTAACTTACGCCTGGTAGTTCTTGCTGTCGTGCTCGAGCACATCCCGGGCCTTGTCGGCCGCATCGTCAAACTTCTCCTGCTTGAGCGAGTCCGCGATGGCCTTGAGCTGGATCTTGACCACCGCCGACACGCCTCCGGGCTTCTTTGCTCCGGCCATCTATACCAGTCTCATTCTAGTCCGAGCCAGGATGTTTTCTTGAAATAATATACCAATACTTTTCAAAACTTTCATGGAATGGTGTGCCACCGTTGAAGCTATGATGTCGTCCGTCAACGTCAAAATATGTGGGGCACCTAGCTAGGCCGGCCTCACTGCTGTGCCTGCCGTTTTGAGTCGATAGCTCTGATAGCCTGATAAGTGCTTATCGGTCCCCGCCGGAGTGTGATCAACCATTTTCCGCCTATCGCGATAAGGAATTTCTTATCGTACCGATTTTTTTTTTTTTAGTAGTACTGCGACCGTTTGGCTGCCATAGTACCGGGCGCAAGCACTAAACTAACAAAACATCACCACAAAGGCACATCCGGCCAGCCAACGACTTTGGTCAACACACATCACGGAGCCACCATTTTTGCTAATTGGCTTTCAACACCCGCCAATATGGACTCCAACCCGGCCAAGCGTCGCAAGACCGACCATTCAGGTGCCGGCAGCGCCCTCCCCTTCGATGCTGCCGCCGCGTCTGCCGGCCTCTTCCGGCCGAGCACCTTCATCCTCGAGACGGCCGAGCTGCTCGAGCAGAGCCGTGTCAACTACGAAAAGCTGCTCCCCGGTGCAGAGGAACTGCTGCGCGATGTAAAGACGGCTGTTGAGTCCGTCGAGACGCACAGTCCCGTCCTGGTATGTTCTACTGTGCTCTAATGTGTCGTCCACCTCGACCGGCGCGTGTCGCTAACCTGCTCTCCTCCTCCATTAGATCAACAAAGCCTCGACCGCCTTTGAGAAGAAGAACGCCATCAAGATTCCCTACCCGACCCCGCATCCGGCAGAAGACTCGCTGCTGAAGCTGTCCATGGAGACACCCACACACATCAACGTCGTCGGTAGCTACGTGCTCAAGACCATGATCCGGTCGCAGCGCGAATTTGCCGTCGACATGATCGTCGAGATGCCCAAGACCATGTTTCAGGACAAGGACTACCTGAACCTGCGCTACTTTTACAAGCGCGCGTACTACCTCGCACACATTGCCAAGGCCGTGGCCAAGTCCGACAAGCTGAGCGGTCTCCTCGGCGACGTGTCGTTTGCCTACCTCGGCGACAACCCGCTGCTGCCCATCCTCGTCGCAACACCCAAGAAGACCGACGCTGCCACCGCCAGCACCAAGACGAGCACAATGGAGTGCAAGATCCGCATCATTCCCTGCTGCGCCAGCGACTTGTTCCCGCGCACAAAGCTGCTCGCCAACAAGAACTCGCTGCGCCCCGAGGCTGCCAAGGACAAGGCCGAGGCCGAGAAGAAGGACCTCCCCCCGACGCCGTTCTACAACGCTACCCTCAAGGCCGAGTCGACGTACGTGGCCTACCTCAAGCTCATGTACCAGGCGAAAAAGACCTGCTCGGCCTTTGCCGATGCGTGTCTGCTCGGCCACGTCTGGCTGCAGCAGCGCGGCTTCGGCAGCTCGCTGGCCCGCGGCGGTTTTGGCGCGTTTGAGTGGGCGGCTCTCGTTGCTCTGCTGCTGCAGACGGGCAGCAAGAAGCGCTCGTCCTCCTCCTCGTCCAAGACTGCGTCTGTGCTGTCCCCCTCGCTGAGCGCCACGCAAATCTTCAAGGCCGTCGTCCAGTTCCTCGCCTCGACCGACTACCGCAGCAAGCCCTTTTTGCTCGCCGGCTCTGCCCCCGAGACGGGCCTCGACTCCATCAAGGAGGGAACGCCTGTGCTGTTTGATGCCGGCAGCCGCCAGCTGAACATTGCCTACAAGATGAGCGCGTGGTCCGCCGGCCTGCTGCGCCAGCACGCCAAGCGCACCCACGAGCTGCTCAAGGACGACGCCGTGTCGGACCAGTTCACACCCACGTTCATTGCGCGCGCCGACATTGCCCTCGAAGCGTACGACATGGTGTTACGCGTCCGGTGTCCCGCTCCCAAGACCAACAACCTCAGCCGCCATGGTGCCGTGTGGGACTTTGGCGACGGCGTGTTCCAGACAATGAAGCGCGCCCTGGGCGACCGTGCGCGCCTGATCAACGTGCAGCTGCCGCCGTCGTCTTCATGGACCGTCAGCCAGCCGACCCCGGAATCAGCCCCCAGCAAATCCGCTTCTACGCGTACCTTTATCGTCGTCGGTATCACCTTTGACGCAACCAACATGTCGCGCCACATCGACCACGGCCCACCCGCCGAGGAGAAGAAGGAAGCACGCAAGTTCCGTGAGTTCTGGGGTGACCGCGCCGAGCTGCGCCGCTTCAAGGACGGCAGCATTCTGGAGACACTCGTGTGGTCGGCCGGCCAGTCGGCTTCGGCCACGTGCGAGGAGATTGCACGCTACATTCTGTCCCACCGCCTTGGCGTCAAGTCTGACGAGGATATCCAGGTCGTGTCCGGCACCGAGGAGGCGGGTTTTGCTGCCATTGTGCCCATCACACCCGTTGTCGACACTGCTTCGTTTACGCTTGCAAAGGAAGCCTTTACTACGCTCGAGGCCGATATCCGTGCTCTCGAGGGCATTCCCCTGCACGTGCGCCAGCTGGCAGCTGTTGACCCTGTACTGCGCTCGGCCACTATCCGCCCGCCGCCCGTGCAGTCTGGCAATGTGGCTCTACAGCCGATGGAGGTTGTGCTGTTCTTTGAGGCCTCGGGCAAATGGCCTGACAACCTGGCTGCCATTCAGCGTGCCAAGCTTGCTTTCCTGCTCCACATTGGCGAGACGCTCGAGGCGTACAAGGCCGAGAAGTCGGGCGGCGACAATGTCGTTCAGGCCTATGTCGGTCTCGAGAACACCGAGATCGGCAGCGGTGTCGCCAACCTTGCGTACCTGGATATTGTCTACCGCGAGACGGCCGCGTTCCGTATGCGCATCCACAGCGACCTCGAGGAGGCCATTCTGACGCGCCAGACCAAGGACAAGACGCTCGAGCAGCACGTGCGCACCACCGCCGCGCAGCTGCTGGCCGTGCAGCGCCGCTTGTGCACGGTGCTGCCCCTGCACAACCAGATGATCTCCACGTTCTGCACACGCTTCCCCGCCTTTTCGCCAACGGTGCGGCTCGTCAAGCGCTGGTTCAGCGCGCACAAGCTGCTGACAACACACGTGACCGACGAGACGGTCGAGCTGATTGTGCTGCACGTGTTTTTGCGGCCGTACCCCTGGACGACGCCGGCGACTGCCGGTACTGGTCTGCTGCGCACGCTGCAGTTCCTGGCCCGCTGGGACTGGCGCACCGAGCCGCTCATGGTCGACACGTCGTCGCTGACCAACGTGCTACCCGAGGACGAGGAGGCGCTGGCCAGCGGCGGTCCGACCGCCGACCCGCGCACGCGCCTCGAGGCGTGGCGCAAGATCGACCCCAACATGAACCACACTGTGCTGTTTGTGGCAGCCACGCACGAGACCAGCGGCACGGCCTTTACGACGGCGAGCTCCATCTCGCCCGACAACACGGGCATCAGCCGGCCGCAGCCGAGCAAGGTGGTGGCTGCACGCATGACGAGCCTTGCGCGCGCCGCGTGCCGCATCGTGAAGGAAAAGGACGTCACGGCGACGGCCAATTTCGAGCAAGCCGGCAGCGACTTTGAGCCGGACAGTCTGTTCCAGCCTTCGCTGGGCGACTTTGATGTGCTGCTGCACCTCAACAGCCGCGTGGTCAAGCGTCTTCTCAAGGGCGACGTGTCGGAGAACGCCGACGAAGAAGCATCCACCAAGGGGCGCCGGTCGGTGTACAAGAACCTGGACGCGCGCACGGGCCGCGAGCTGCACGCGCTGCCTGCACACCCCGTGAAGCTGCTGCTGGACCAGCTGAACGAGGTGTACAACAGCGGCAGCGGCAGCGGCGTGGGCCCGATTGTGTTTTTCTACGGCGCGCCCGACGAGGAGGAGGGCGACCACGTGATTGCGGCGCTCTGGAACCCGCAGGTGCACGCGCGCACGTTCCGCGTGAACCTGCCGTGCTCGTTCAAGCCCGTGGCCGTGGCGACGAGCAAGAAGCAGAAGAAGAGCGCTGCCGAGGCTGAGGGCGAGGACGAGCCGATGATCGAGGTCAACCGCGAGGCGATCCTGTCCGAGGTTGCGCGCATTGGCGGCTCGCTGATTGACCAGATCGAGATTGTCAGCAAGGCCTAGATGTGAGTATAGTTGCGTGGGTGTACATTGGTGTTGTATATCACAAAAGTGTTTTTTTTTCGTCACATATTTTTGTCACATTTCTATAGATCAGCATAGCGAATGCATCTGGAGTTTCAAATTTAATTGGATATAGCCATAATACAGTCATTACATATCAGCCCGACCGAGTCACCCCATCTGAAAATCAACATTGACCTTTTCCTTGACGTCGTTTTGGCCGACCTGCAGCCGCCACTCGGGCTCGGCCCCGAACCGCATGGTGAGCCGCATGTCCTCGACGACGCGCGTGCCCCTGCTGTGGTTGAGCACGGGCAGGCTGTCAAAGGGCGTGTCGTACTGGCAGGTCAGGATGCACAGCAGGCTGCACGTGTCGTCGAGACGCACGGGCGGCGTGTCGGCGGCGCTCACAAAGATTTTGAACTGTGTCGAGTTCGTCTTGGCGTCGTCGACGAGCTCGTAGAACTTGTGCGACACAGGATCGCGGTTGTCGAGCTTCTCGCCCTTGGCGACGAACCACTTCATGCGCCAGACACGCTTCTCGCCGCCGGGCTGGTTGTAGAACTTGTCGAGGGCGCGGTCGGCACGCGGCTCGGCCTCGCTCACGGGGATGCCCGTGTTGACGCCGTAGCTGAGGCGCGCGATGCGGCTCGCGACCTCGGGCAGCGTGCTAAAGTCGTGCTGCAGGTTCGGGTTGCCGTTGACATCGTGGATGTCGAGGGGCAGGCTGTAGTTGCGCAGGATCGCGACGACGGCGCCGCGCGCGACGGCCGACCACGACCGCTGCGGCTGCACAATGATGTGAAAGGCCTCCTGGAGGCGCCGCAGCAAGTAATTCGAGCTGCCGAGGCCGCCGACGAGAACGATGTTTCTGGGCGGCTTGCCGCGCTCGGCGCGCAGGATCGCGCCGTACTGCTCCTTGATAAGACTGGCGATGCCCTGATAGGTCTCTTCAAAGAAGCCGTTGATGACATCGGTTTTGAGCGTGACCTTTTTCGAGACCATGTGCGACGAGACCACGCGCTTGTAGGCCGGGATGGCCTCAAACGGCGGCGTCAGGTGCACCTGCACGGGCTGGCCAGGCCCCCAGGTGAAGTGGCGCTTGAGTGTATGCTCCCACTGCATATAGACAAACTGGCGCCAGTCGTCGGGGGTGCAGCTGTCAAACTTGAAGGACGTCTTGTTCCTCATGTAGTTGACAAACTTTTCGTCGATCATGAAGGCGCCACACAGCTTGCCAGCACCGCCGACGACCTCGCGCACGCGGAAGGGCTTGATGCTCACGACCTTGTAGCTGATGACATCGATGGTGCCGCCGCCGCAGTCGACGACCATAAAGGTCTCGCCGTCGACCATGTCCGGGTACTCGCGGCGCTCCATGAGGGTGGAGAGAGCCGCCGCCTCAGGCTCCTGGACCAGGATCAGCTCCGTCTCGCCGGCATCGCGCTTGTCCAGAATGCCGGCAATGCGGGCCGCGCGCTTCATCGAGTCCTTGGCATAGCCAGGCCAGATGGCCGGGACGGTCAGGGCAACCTTGATGGGCATGCTGTCAAGGGTGACCAATCCGATTTCGCGGGCAATCTCGTCCAGCGCCGTCGCCCACAGCTCCTTGAGAAATGTGGCAACCAGCTCGATAGGGCCGTCGTCGCCGAGATTCTTTGTCTTTTCGCGCGTGGCTTTGAGATATTCGGAGTTTGCAATGTCTGGCGGGATGTCGGCATCGTTGAGCAGCAGGAGCTTGAACCAGCGGATAGGGTCATCGCTGCCCTTGATAAGGTAGCCCCAGTTGCGCGACTTGAAGTCCAGCAGTGTGGGCACCTGGGCTTCGTCGAGGGTCTTGCTGTTGCCAGAAGACGAGTGGTACTGCTGGATGTCGCGGATGCTGCTGGGGTTGGCCGAGTATGCCCACGAGACACCCGAGTAGGTGGTTCCAAAGTCAATGCCGATGGCAACGTAGTGCTTGGTAGGATGACGGGGACTGGACGAACGGATGCTATTGCCAGGGCCACCGGGGCCTCCGGGAACCGGGAAGTCGGTCAGGCTGTATGGTGGTATCGCAGGCACGGGCCGAGGCGGCTGCGTGCTAGGTATTGGAGACGGATCGTAGCGGCCAACACCGTTGGCAGCGCCGCTGGCGACTGGTTTGCGCGTCGGCACTATTGGTGACGACAGGCTGTGCCGGGTGTGCTGGTCTCTAGGCGACAAGGATGGCGGCACGCCATAGCGCGGTCCTGGAGGGCGTATTGGAGAGTTTGCAGGTGGGTGCACTGGTTGTGGGTGGTTGAGCATAGCCAGAGGGGCGCGTTCTGGCGACAACGGCATCTCGGGTGGCTGGCCGTACTTGTCTTCTGGTGTTGGCGGTTGCGGCGTTACAGACGGGGGTGGCGACGGATCGCTCGCCGGAGACTGCAGTGGGATCTGTGGTGGAATTTGTGGCGGGATCTGTGGTGGGATCTGTGAAGGTTGTTGGGATCCCAGAGACGGGGACCGGGGCGGCAACGGCTGAGAATCACTCTGATCTGGACTCGTGACGAGGCTCTCCACATCGAGATACTGGTTGAACGAGTCCAGAGGGCGAGGCGGCATGCGCCACGAGCCAGACTGCACGCTGTTTTGCCGGGCTGGGAAGTCGTGGTGTGGGTTGCTGTGCACACTCGGGCGGTTGCTCCGCGGCGCGGACGTGCTGTCCACGGAGGAACTGACAGACGGGCGATGGTTGAAGCGATGGTTTATATAGCCGCTGAAGGCATAGTATTCCGACGGAGGCCGGCTGTCGGACATGACGGGCGACGCCGGGGGGAAGTGCTCGCCATCACCGTGGAGAGGATATGGACTGGTGCGCGAGTCGCCGAGCGAGGACTGTGAGGGCGACAGAGAGTAGCGCTGCTGGTACGGTCGCTGGTACTGGTAATGCTGCTGCTGCTGGAAGTATTGTTGCTCGCGCTCATGCTCTTGCAGCGAAAAGTTGCGGAAGCGGCTGGAAAGCTGGTCGGTTGCATCACATGTATTCCGCTGGTTGTGCGTGTTGGTGTAGGGGTCTGGTAGCTGTCCCTCGTGAGGAGGAGGAGGAGCACCGCTCCAGTCGGGAGAAGTCATTGAGAACGCAGGTGTGTCGGCTCCAGATCCAATAGCTATGTGGAGGGTGATATGTCGACAGTCTCTAGACTCGTGCACAAAATCAAGAGAGAGAAACAATCAAAGACGTTGTGAAGATGTGAAGCTGAGCGAGGCAGAGGGCGGCAGCGGAGCGGGAGAGGTCGATGTGGAAGGGCCAGGCCGAGGGATAGAAGCACGTCGTCGCTTGGGCCGAGCTCAGTTAAGCAAGAAAAATGTGAAATAAAATAGATAGACGGAGGAAGAAAAAGAAACAAGAGCTGGCAGCAGTAGTGGTGGCGGGTGGTGCTTGTCCGGAGGACGTAAGCCCGGGGGTGTCGCCTTTTCGCAGACTCTCCGCCTTCTTCGGGACGACGATTATTGGACCACTGATGCTGCTCTCTGCTGTCTTTTGTTTCTCCGGCTCTCTATTTCCATCTTCTCTATTCTCATGCCAAAGCAATACGTTGCTGTCCTCTGTTTGATTTCTTTCGGAGACTATATTTTGATTTCGGATAGAATCCTCGCAACGACGGCGACAAGAAAACAAAGCAAATACAACAAGCGGCTCTGCTCTGGTCAATATTAAAAGTACTTGCAGATCAGTGAGAGACCTGCATACCCCTGCTCGTTGCCAATACCCAATATTCCCGAAATTGATGCCTTGACCCCCCCCCCTTCTTTCCCATCTTTCAGCCCAACTCCAGCCAGCACCATCCATCCAAACATCTACATACTACTGACTCTCTGGGCCTTGCTACTCGCTCCTCTCCTCCTCCTATCTACCCAAACGATACAGAGTAGAGACGTACAGAGTAGAACAGAACCAATATCATGGCGGTGACTGCGTATTAGCTCTAACCCATGCTCCTATTCCACTCTTGTTACACTCTAATAGTCGGGCCCGAATAGTTGGTGGGGTTTATCGGCCTGCTAACGGTGCATTAGCGGCCTGTCGACTTCAGCCTTGCGCAGCCACACTCCCCCTCTCAGTCTCACTCCCGGTTTCTTGTTTCTTTTGTTGTTTCTCTACAGAGTAGATCACATATCACTCTTGCTTGCTTCTTTCGGTGGCGCTACTGCTGAACATGTCTATATTCGAGTGGTCAATAAATTCAGAGGGCCTGCAGCATGCCATGCACCCCCTCCCATGACCAAGTCTCTAGCTTTACTACTCTTACTCAGTAAAATACATTGAGTACCAGAGCACTGCTAACCCGTACTTAGCCATCATCATACACCTAAGAAATACTCGGTAGGCCGTTTGATCACGAACGCCTGGCGGTTCTGCCTCAGTCCCCCCCCTCCCCTGCACAGCCCCAGTGATAAACGAGTCAACCTTGTACCTCTATATATGTAGTATTCTCCGTCTTTCACATGTAACTTACTTCATCGCACATTGGCATCGCATTCGGTCGCCACGAATCCCATTCTCAGCCTCTACTGGAGCTCCTCTGACGCACCTTTTAGCCTTGGCTCTGCAACTTGTCGCTGTGCCGTCGTCTTCGTCTTCTTTAGTTTCATCTCCTTCCGTCTCTGTAGGCATCTATATTTACGCCCATGTACGTGTTTGTCCACGCATGCCATTGTCATGTGCTATGTGCTATGTGCTATGTGCTATGTGATATGTGCTATGAGCTATGAGCTGTGAGCCCAATGTCTGACCGACGCCGTCGCGTTTAGTCGCTATTTTTATCTTTAGCCTCTGCCCTATTACCCTACATAACTCTCATCAAGCTCTCTCATCCTCGGTGTTCATTACGGTGTCGGTCGACGGCACAGCTCGTCCGCTCTTCTGATATCATCTCAGCCACTCCTGCTGAGAGTAGCATCCTCTCTCTCTCATAAAGACGTCATATTCTTGTCTATTTCAGGTTTTGTTTCCGTGTTTTGTATTTTAATGCAGAACTACAGAATGGACCGACAGTCACGTACACGGGCGCAGCCACCGCTGTCTCACGGCCACGACATCAGCAACAATGCACAGGCAGTTCAAAGCCAAAATGTGCTCACGAAGCCGCGGAGGCGCTCGCTGTCGAGATCGCGCATCGTGCGGTTTGTTAGCGGCTCGGCGGTCAATCTCATGTCGTCGACAGGCGGCGTCGGCAGTGCCAGCGCCAGCGCCAATCCAAGCGACGAGCAGCCGTCAAACTCAAACAGAGTGTCTTTTTCAAAGCATATCAAGCATGCCAGAAACCGCATCATGGGCAGCAAAGCCGAGGGTCTTGGGCCGAGCTCGAGCGCAGTCTCGGCAAACGCGTCGCAGCCAGCATCACGAAGGACGCGCAGCACCGGCAGCGGCAGCAGCAATGATATTAATATCAATATCAATTCCAAAGCCAATGACACAGACAGTGCGTCTCCTGCCAGCGACGACGACTGCGATAGTGTGATCCTCGACACCAGCAACGAGCCGCTCCCAAATGGCAGCTCAAAACAGGTCGCCCATCCGGCGGCTCCTCCCCCAATTCCATCCAAAGTGAAGCAGGATATCTTCGTGCCGGAACCGCCACCGCCCATTGCATCGTATTCCTCAGACGGCCGCCAGGTCCAGCAGCCGATGGGCCGGTCGGTGCCCATGAAGCCCGTGTCGGAGAACGCTGAAAGCCTGCCCGGAAAGGCCGATATTCTCGAGCCGCCGCCGCCTGTCCGGTCGGCGGTTGACGCCAGACCAGTGCCTCGGAATTCCTTGCCACGGACCGTGCCACAGACCGTTCCGCAGAAGCAGCTCCCGCCAACGCCAGGCAAACCCAGCGGGCTATCACTTTCTGGGGCTACCATGGTTGCGATAAAATTCAAGAAGCTGCGGAGAGCAAGCAGCAAGCGCAGTGCCAATAGTGCCAGTGCCGATAGTACGACTGTCAGCGGCACAACCCATACAGGGGCACCGCCGGCTGCTGTTGGCAGTGAGCCGCCCAGTCGCGTCAACTCGTTTCCAACGCAGCAGCAGCAGCCGCAAACAACTGTGCAAAAGCCAATCGGGGCCCCGACATTGACCACGAACAGCGGAAATGCCAACATACCTCCGCCACCTCCGCCGATTCATTCTCGTCCTAATATCCAGGTAGCAAGCTGGGAAGACCATTACCAGCAGCAGCAGCGGCGGCAGCAGCAACAATACCAGCTCGTTCAGGTCTCGCTGGCACAGCAGCACTTCAGCCAAACCCAACCCCAACCCCAAGACCCGCAGCGGTATAACAATGCTATACAAGACCCCTACCAGTATGCCTCCGCCGTCGAGGCGGAACTAAACAGTGTCCGCCAGCAGTGCGTCGCCCAGGTGTCGCTGCTGCACCAGCGCGACGCCCAGATCGTGGCGCTGTCGGACACGGTCGAGCGCCTGCGCAAGCGCATGCAGGACCACCTGCAGCAGCAGTTCGAGTCAGGGCAGCAGCAGCGAAGCGTGTGCGAGAGCAGCGGCGGCCTGTACGGCACGGCGTCGGCGTCGCTACCGGACAGTCAGGTGCGGTCGCGCTGGACGGGCCTGCGGTGGAAGGTCCGGCAGTGCGTCGAGACGTCGGTCGACGCCGACCCTCTGGTAGGCTCGTCTGGCTCGCAAGAATCTCTATCTCTAGAAGTTCTAGACGTTCAAGACGTTCAAAACGTCGCTGGCCGCACAGTGTCGCCTACGCGCGCGGCCCAGCTGCGGCGCCTGTCGCCCAACTATGCCACCCTGCTGCAGTCGCGCACCGGCACGGTGTGCCTGATCGAGGCCGCCCTGTGGACGGTGCTGGCGCAGCACGTGTTTGGCGATGTGCGGCGGTCGAGCCCCATGTGCTGGGCACCGCCGCCGTGGAAAGCGCTCACAAAAATCAACGACAACCTGCTGTGCACGCGGCCGACGGATGCCGCATTCCACCAGTGGCGCGCGCAGACGGCCACGTTTGTCGCCGACCTGCTGGAGCAAAGCAAGGAGACAAGGGAGTCGCCGTACGTGGACGAGGTGGTGCGGCAGCTCGAGGTGGAGGTGGGCGCCCTGCTGGCCGTGGCGTCGGGCCGCGACAACAACAACAACAAGAGTCCGCACCCACGTCCGCGCAGCGCAGACTCGGCCGGTCTGCGTCGCCAGCTGTTTGACATTGTGGCCGCCGCTGTCGCGCTGGATTTCGACCTGTGCCAGCAGCGCGCATGGTTCTATGTGCACTTCCCGCTCTCGGGCAGCGGCAAGCGGTATGGCATGCCGCTGGACCCGAACGAGATGGTGGTGGTTGAGCAGGACGAGGTCATGGGGAGCGATCCCTGTACGCACAACACCGTGTCCTTGGTGGTACGGCCGGCACTGTTCAAGGCTGGCAACTCGCGGGGCGAGGCATACGACGAGGTCAAACCGATTGAGCATAGTGTCGTGTGCCGGGGCCCGGCTGCGCCGCGGTCGTCGCGGTCGTCGCCGCAGCCGCTGTCACGGCGGTAGTCTGGACCGGCGAGCTGCTGGATATAGTAGAGACAAGTAAAGTAGAGATGCAAATCACAGATCACAAAGCAAAAAACATGCAATCAGTGGAGACCAATTATAATATATTAAAAAGGAAGAGATGACGTGGTATCTCGTATGATAATCCAAACGCCTGGCTAGAACGAGTGACCGGGAATAGATATAAAGGGGTAGAGGCATATAAATTAAGATACAAGTGGTGAGAAGGGAAAAGAGAGAAAAGAGTGAAGGGAAAAGAGAGAAAAGAGAGAAGAGAAAAGGGAGAAAAGGGAGAAAACAGAAAATAGAGAGAAAGACCAAAGAGTGACCACAATGACCACAATGACCACAATGACCACAATGACCACAATTAAAAACAATATACAATGCCGGAACAGAAGTATCTGATCGCTCGCTTAAAGACCAACAGAAACCTATAGGAGACCAACAAAAAGCAAAGATGCAGACACCGAAAGACACAAGAGGTGATATATAATAAGACAGTGATAAACACAAAAGGATGAAAGGAACTAGGATGCACTCGGGTCCATGGCCGATTGGTGCAGGTTCATATTGGATGCTGCCGCCTTGAGACGGCCGACACGCCTTGGTGGTGGCAGCTTGGGCGGCAATTTCTTGACTGCAGCGGTGGTTTGGGCTGCGGCCGTGGCGGCGGCGGCGGCGGCTGCTGCTGCCGGGTGTGCCTCGCTAGCGGTGGCATTGTAGCTGCCACCGTTGGGGGCAGTCCTTGACGGCACAGTGGCACCGGCAAGAGCTGCACCGGCTGCTGCTTCTGCCGGGTACAAAGATGGAGGCGGAGTGGCCTGCCGGTGCTGGGGCGGTGGCGGCGCCTGCTTGACGGGCACGCCATGACGGTGCTTGGGCACGGCCGGCAGGACGCGTTTTGCACGTGCCTTGAAGCCGGGCGGGTGTGAGGGCGGCGGCGGCGGTGGCGGTGGTGTTGATACGACCTTTGACACAGGTGCATCAGTATCGCCCACGTCGAGAGAGCCAAACAGGGATGAGACGGCATCGGCGGCAGTGGCTGCCTCTGCCGTCGAGGCCAGCGTGGCATCGTTGAGGTGTGCGTGGCTCGCACACTCGAGACCGTTCTCAAACGATGGCTGGGCAGCCAGCTTACGGCTCGGCGTCTTAACGCCTGGCTTCTCTTTGACTGCGGCGACGTCCGCAACACTGGCGACACTGGTGCGGCTTTCGCGGCCGCTGTTGTCGTCTGCCGGCCCGAGACTGATGCCGAGGAACTTGTTCACAACCATGTTGCGCTGTCGCTGCTCGTGCTGCTGTTCGTCGTCGGTCGTCGGGTTGCTGCTGCTGCTTGCAGTGAGGGAGCTGTCAGTACTCGATACCGTGCTCGTGCGCGTTGTTGCCGTGGCGAATGATGGTGCTTCTGCTGTCTCTGCGGCAGAGGTCTCTGCAGCGACTTCGAGTGGAGACGGCTGCGGCTCGGGCGACTCGGGCGGCGTGATGGCTTCTGCAATCCACGGTACGTTGGACACGCGATTGACGAGACGCAGGGTTGTTTCGTCGGCAGGTGCGAAGTGCGCATTGCCGGTGCCGGACAGGATGGCGAGCACGCGCAGGATCTCGTCGCGCTTGTACTGCGGCGCCTGGTTGAGCTGGGTGTGGGCCAGCAGGGGGTAGAAGACGCGCAGATAAGTATGGCGAAGCGAGGCAGACTCGTCGGGCAGGTCGAGCAGGTTGCGGATGATGACGTCGACAAGCACGCGCAGGTCGTTTGTGTAAAAGTATTCGTAGGTGGCGTGGGTGGTGAAGAGCAGGTAGAGCAGCTTGAGGATGAGCAGCTGCAGGGCGGTCTCGGTGGCGCGGTTGAGCAGCAGGATAATGTTCTCGCCAAAGGTGCGGAAGAGCAGGCCGTGGCGGCTGAGGATCTTGACGACGCGGTTGGTGAGGGGGGCGGTAGTGGCAGAGTCGACGGCATCGACGGCGGCTGTGGTGGCCGCGATCATGTACTGCTCGTTGAGCACCAGCAGGACGCGGATGACGGGGTAGTGGTACGGATCGTCAATGTCATCCGACAGGTCCTCGATGATCTGGAAGAGGTAGCTGACAAAGGCGTCGTCGACATGCAGCAGGTCGGCGATGCGGACGCGCTCGATGCGGGCCATCTCGTACATGAGCTCGAGCAGCAGGCGGTGCAGGCGGCGGTCGTCTTCGCGGCGGTTCTTGAGCAGCTCGACGAGGCGCGCAAAGCAGCCGGCGTCGATCATCTGGCGGAAGACGGCCTCGTCATAGCGGCCGGCAAACAAGAGATAGTTGGCGATGACGTGCAGCGGGCAGGACTCGTCTTCTTGCAGCAGGCTGTAGACAATCTGGGTCTGGACGTAGTCGCGCACGTCGGGCGAGGCACACAGCGGGCTGTCCAGCAGGCACCGCGAGCAGCGTGCAAGGTCGATTTCATCGTGGAGGAACTGGTCGCGGGCCGACGAGACGAGGTCGAGCCAGGCGCGGAGGGTGTCGTCGATCTCTTCGTGGCTGCCACAGTGCGTGTTGACGGTGGAGGAGAGGGCTGGCAGTTAGTGGATGTTAATTGTTGACTGGGCTGTAGACTGGCTGTAGACTAGACTGCAGAGTAAACTGCAGCTACACTTACTATCCCAAAACTGATCTGGATCGTCAGAGACGTCCTCGCCGGGGTACGTCATGATGGCGGTCGAGGCTCAGGGGGGGTCCGTTGCATGGGGGGATCAAGTCGGGACGGCAGCTGGTGTCGGCATCGAATATGGTAGACGGCGGCCTCGTAGCGAGATCATGTAAAGCCGGTGTGATGGGGATGTCGTAGAGGATGATGTCAATGATGTGGATGTCGAAGTGGGCGTCGGCGTCGAACGAGGGACGATGTCTCGAATGAAGCGAATCGGGCGAGGTAAGATGCAGTAAAGAATACAGGCGCACAGAGGAGCAAGAAACAGCAAGAAACAAGCCACAATCGAGCACAGTCGATGCAGATGCGTAGTGGAATAGAATGAGGTGAGTCGCGATGAGATAAAGTGTACTGAAGAAGACGAGAGACACGCCGACACGAGGAGAAGTGGAGTGGGTCTCAATTTGGCGATGCGATGGGCAAAAAGACATGGTGCAGGGCTAAAAGAGGGTAGTGCAGTTAGCAGACTGGCGCTGTATAGGGCTATAAATGGCTAATACGACAGTTGGCGCCCGTGTTTCGGCTCACCCCGCGTTGGTCAATCATGCTTATGTAAGATTTTGGGCTGGTAGAATGCCTTGCGACGGCATGATTCCAAGGTCTGGCATTCAAATCTATTTTAGTATGAATTTAAGTCAGAAAGCAGATTCAAGGCTATTCGGAATCAGTTTAAACCTATGCTAGGCTTGCAAGGTGGTTCATGATATATAATTTAAATCCTATCGAATTTAGATGATTTTACAATTTATTATTTAAATATTCCAATTTAATCTAATAAAAATCAATTATTTGTATGGGAAAATACCAGATATTCGATAATTATAGATCGAAAAATAGAAATGACAAAAATAATAGACAGTAGTTAAGGTAGCCGACTCTGAATGACAAGAAAGCCTCACTGCCGATCGTTCAAACGGTTTCAAGGCGTCAGCGAATGGCCGTCTGGCAGATAGTTTATGACAATGGCTATTTGTAGTTCACGTGCGATTACTTTTTATATACTATACTAACACGAAATACGATATACAAACACGAAATACGAACATGGACGATACAATGTACAAGCGACATCCTATTCTCCCGGTCACTACGCCACTCTACTCATCGCGGACGACGGGAGAGCTCTCGGACGGCGGCACATGCGTCGACCGAGACTGAGGAGAAAAGAGAAGAGAAAAAGAGAAAAAGAAGAACAGAAGACGACGATCATCGAGGGAAACATCCCGAAAAAGAGGTGCAAAAGTATACAAACGGAACAAAGGCGGTAGATGTCAAAGAGTCGAGAGGGGAAATGCGACGTTATCGATCATCAAGTGACTGGCTTTGCGAGTCAACGGAGGCCGGTGGTCACTCTGTCTGGCTAATATGGCGAGGCGAGTATAGGCCATGGTAGAGGCAATAGTATAGGTCAAAGTGTAGGCCAAAGTGCAGGCCAAAGTATAAGCCAAAGTATAAAAGGCCGGCAGAATGCAGTCAAAAGCAGGCAGGGCTGGCACAACAAGACAGTGACAGGACAGACCATCACGATCCAAGATCAAGACCCAAGATCCAGACCCAAGATCTAGACCACCATGCGCTTTCTCTATACTCTCCTGGCTCTGGCCGCACAGACGGTCTCGGCCACCATCGCCGTCGTTCCCGGCGCTACGTGGACGGCCTCGGACGGCGCCCATCTGCAGGCCCACGGCGCCGGCGTCATCCATGTCGACGGCGTCTACTACCTCGTTGGCGAGGACAAGACCAACGGCTCGGCCTTTCAGCACGTCAACTGTTACTCGTCCACCGACCTCGTGCAGTGGCACTATGAGGGGCCCCTGCTGTCGGTCACAGCCACGGCCGGCGACCTCGGGCCCGGCCGCGTCATCGAGCGGCCCAAGGTCCTCTACAACGACAAGACCAAAAAGTACGTGCTGTGGATGCACGTCGACAGCAGCAGTTATGGCGAGGCCAAGGTCGGCGTCGCCACCGGCGACTCCGTGTGCGGCACGTACACCTACCAGGGCAGCTTCCAACCGCTCGGCCACCAGAGCCGCGACATGGGCCTGTTCAAGGACGACGACGGCTCCGCCTACCTGCTGTCTGAGGACCGCCCCAACGGTCTGCGCATCATGCGCCTCACCGACGACTACCTCGGCGTCGCCAACGAAACGTACCTGTGGCCCGACCACATCGAGGCGCCCGCCGTCGTCAAGGTCCAGGGCCGCTACTACATGTTTGGCAGCCACCTGACCGGCTGGAGCGCCAACGACAACGTCGTGTCATCGTCGACGTCGCTGTCCAGCGGCTGGTCCGCGTGGGCCACGTTTGCCGACGTCGGCAGCAACACCTACACGTCGCAGACCAACTACATCCTGCCGCTGGACGACGGCAGCGGCAGCATCGTCTACCTCGGCGACCGCTGGGTATCGACCAACCTGCATGCCAGCACATACGTGTGGCTGCCCCTGACCATTGCCGGCACGAGCGTGACCATGAAGAACCACGCCGCGTGGGTGCCGCCGTCGGGCCGCGATGCCGTGCAGACAGCCGTGTTCACGAGCAGCTCGGCCGTGCTGGCCAGCGGCGCGCGCAATGTGACGTGCTCGGTGTGCTCGGGCGGCTACGCGGCGGGCTACATTGGCGGCCCCAGCCACGGCACGGCGACGATGAACATCAACAGCGCGGGCGCGCAGCTGACGACGCTGATCATCCGGTACGGCGTGTCGGAGGCGGCAGGCCGGCTGGGCACTGTGCGCGTCAACGGCGGCAGCCCGATCCAGGTGGCCTTTTTGCCGGGCAGCAGCAGCGGCAACATTGGGCAGAGCGTGCTCACAGTGCCGCTGGTCAGCGGTGTCAACACGCTGCAGTTTGGCGGCGTCGGCGATGCGTACGGCCCGGACATTGACACTGTGACTGTGCCGTCGTAGGCTGTGTAGTCCCTGTGGTGAAGAGGACAGCGGATGTTTCAAGTGGTCGCGTGCGGGATTACAAAGGATCATTAAAACATGAGAAAATATATGTATATAATCTGGCTGTTTGTTTTATCCCATGTTTGCCATGTTCCCACGGAGAAATTGGTTTCGATCCTCCGACTTTGGCCCCTGTCTCCCTCCTCCTCTCTCAGTCACACTGTGACGACGTTTCAGGGATGTTGTGGTGCGTGTTTGTGAGCTGTTGGCGGGTTGGCGGGTTGGCTGTTGCGTATCCCAATTACCGTGCTCCTATCCAATACTACAACCGTCAGACTGCTAGTCTTGACAATGACCAATACCAATTTCAATGCCACTGCAACCAGCCTCGGCCTGGCTGCGTCGTTTTGAATATGGATAAGTGGCCGTAGCACGCAAGTAACCTGTTTATCGGTTCATTCTTCTACTCTGTACTCTGTACTCTGTACTCTGTATCTGAGTACCTGCCTTGTCTCGTTTTCTCTTGATCTTCATTTTTCTCCTTCTCTTCATCTTCGTCCTGACCGGCTTGATCCTTGCCTCAATGCCAACCTTGACCTCGGATCAAACGTCCATCATCTATTAATAAGTCCCTGCTCCTGTCTACATATGTGTTTGTCACTTTAGATGCCTGTCTACGGAGTATATCAAGCGGAGTATTACCAAATAGCCTGGTCTATCTGTCGCAGATTAGCTATTAATAATCGAGCAAGAGATAATGCCTGCAAACATCAACGGGCGCACTCGGCCACAGGACTCATCACAGCGATACGAGATGCTGTTGCTCAGCCAAGAGATTCAAGACGAAACAGCACAGCCCGGTGTATTTACGAGTAGATTGTTCTTTTTTTATTCTGCGAACACGCAATCGACGTCCTGATGATCCGTCTGTGCTCAGTCTGTGCTTTCCATGGGCATAGCCTACTTAGCCTGGCCGTGTGAGGCATTGTGGCCTTTGGTTTTGATCTTTGATTTTTTTTTGGTCATGTCCTGGAGTCAAGATAGTTCCAACAACCATTGATCTTCCATAATAAGACAGAGAAATATTCGAGACATGGCTGCTCCCTGGATCTACATTGTGTTGCAGGCCTCCGTACTCGTCACGCCAAACCAGCGGATCGTCGCATAAGGCATCTGGTGTTTGCCGAGTTCTACAACGTAAGAATAAGAAGTAGACAGTAGATTTCGGGCCTCCCTTCCCATGTCTCGTCTTCTTCACCTTCTTTATCTGAACTTGTGCCTTTTTTCTACATGCCAAATACCGACAGATCCAGATCGGCACCGGGAAATAAGAATGAAAAACTAGAAGAGACGAGACGAGAAAATAGAGAAGAGAAAACAGAAAACAGACAGGAAAGAGAGACGACCTAGTTGCACAAATTGAAAACTGCCGCCATTCGCTTGCTGTAAGACAGGCTACCCATCTTTATCTCTTTATCTTTTATCCTTTTATTTTCTCACATTTATTGTCCTGATATGACCAGACACGGCACCCTATCAAGCACTGATGTACATGGCGCATGCCGTGCCGCTGCTGAACTCAGACCGTCTCTCTTCTTTCTTACTCGTCGTTTTTTCTTATCTTCATTTCTTCATCTATTCTTTCTTCTGCTCTCTTTTATCTTATTATCCTTTTCTGCTCTCTCTTCGCCCTTGCTTGCAATTGCATGATCTTGAATCCGTGTATCGCGTAAATGCATGGTACCTTTAAAAGACAAACTACGGAGTAAAAGAAAAGGAGATATAATCAAATAAAAACGGCTGGCTCCCCGCCTGTTCCACTATGCAGGAAATGCCCGAAGCGTTTCCCGAATACCCTGAATGCCATACCAAGACTTTGCACATGGTGTTTGTACAGAGTAGAACTGCCGCTGCAGCTACGGAAGGCCAGATCCTGGCCCTTGTCGACGGCTTTTGCATATTAGTTTAATGTCTTACATAGTGCATGTACACCGTATGTTGTATCTGCGATGACTATATTTAAGAGATATTTTATTGTCGACTATATTTCTTCTGCTTCGACTTGTGGCGTACTCGGCAGAGGTGTCCTAAAAGGCATCACCTTTTTGTGTCTGATATCTCTTAGTATCGTTGTATCGACCCATTGCATACATGTCTTACAACGTGGCGTCCATCTTCTCCTTTCTCTCTCTCTCTCTCTCCACTTGTTGTCGTCGGTCACGCTCTGATCTTCCGCCGTTTTGTCAGCCTGTTCCGATCTCATTCTGTCGCTCGCTTCTCTCGCTTCGCCCTCTCCTCCTCGTCAAGTTCGCATACATAGTAGCACACCCTTTTTCCTCTTCCCCTCTCCACCGTGCCACCGCTTGACGAGCTTAATTTTATTCGCGACTAGTTTAGCCGTGTGAGCAGGATTGATGTCTCGTGTATGATTCAAATTATGGGAAATGCAGTCCCAACACCCAACAATACTCTTACTCATACAGAGTAGTCATGCACAAATCGGACACGACCGTAGCCGCAGAGAAGATACTCAGCAGCCTTGTGTATCTGAATCCCGGTGTATCCGACCTCCACGTTTGTGCAGAGTAGTAGATGCACCCGATATTGCTTCATACTCTGTTCTGCATATCTATGCAGCCTCCTGCACCTCGACGCTCTGGGCCTGTCTTTCTTCTGATCTTCATTTCCGTATTTCTGTATTTCATCTTCGTCCTCGTCCTCGTCTCTCGTCTGTCCTATTACCTTCATATTGCTGCATCATGTACTTTAACCAACTCCACTGTCTGTTGGCCCGCTTTGCGAACCCTGATATCAATCACCAGCACAATAACGGTCAGCCATAAAAGTACATACTTGCTATGCCTCGAAACAAAGGGAGGCGAACAGTACAAACCTGATGTATCTCCATGCTATACCCCCCCTCCCCCCCCTACAACTCTATGCTTAATCACTGCCGACGAATACCGTACATAGTACCTGATCTGAAACTGCAAAGGTGTGCCCATTTCATCAGTGGCTTTCGATAGTGTCCGCGTTTTTCTTGCACGCCTTTCTTGAAACGGACATCTTCATGGCATCGAATGCTCCATGGACTCGTTACACCTCTTCTTCCATTCGCCGTCTGCGCCTCTGCTCTGTAATGCAAGCCATTGGACTCCGCCATGCTCTCTTGGTTTTTTCTTTCATTTATTCTTCTAGCTTCCACTTTACTTCTACAATTTCTGCCGTCCTAATATCTCTGACTAGTCGCCGTTACAAGTGCGGAGTCAGTCCGTGTTGGCTTGTCAAAGGGTGGCCGATAAATGTATTTACAATTGAGAGCATACTATTCTAATAGCATCTTCTCTCTGCATAAAGACGTCACAAGCAGTCATACCGCAAATGATAGGCGGGGCATTCTGCATAGTAGCCTTCTATAATACTGACTAGTCAACTACTCCTAAACTAACTGTGCACTAGCGACTATTTTATGGAGAGTCGCACGACAAACCGGGTAACAAGGCGCGTCAACGTGTAATTAAAAGGGTAGATATATTAGATATTAATGTGAGAATATGCAATCGAAGCAAGAGGGCGTGCTGGTGGTGGGCAGACATGCTGATGAATTGTCTTTGCCACTGTAGAGAGTAGATGAGGCAGGAACGGGAGAACGAAGACAAGAAAACGAAACACCAACGCGGAAGGAACGTCTCAATCAATTAAACAAAAAGACGGCTCCTTGCGTGCGCCAAAGCACAAGCACAGGACAAAGCGCAACGCACAGCGAACCACAAGACGCCGCCCCCAACTGTCCAGGTACGCTGTGTCGCGTCCTTCCTCCCCACTTGGCAGTTGTTCTTTCCTTCTGTAAGATACTTCCTTTTGTAACTTTGCATCTCCTTTTGTCTTTCTGTGAATGTCGCCGTCGTGCCTTCCTTTTGTTGATACTTTGTTTCGACAACCTGGATTTATTCTCTTGGCTGCTCTTTCTTAATCCGTCTCTCAATGCTCTCTCAATCCGTCGATTCTTTTATGTTTGAGTGCTCCCCCGTTCTCCTCCGTCTGGCTACCGCCCGCCCTTCGCTCCTACCCTACTTCCTGTTCTGTATGCAATAATATGTACCCTCCCACCCAAATAGTCCTACCCCTTGCCTTGTGCCTGCCTACTTCTGTCTACAGCGGCCGCCACTGGTCAACTGACAGAAGCTAAAACGAGAACGCTAAAACGGACACCACCCACGTACGCCTGCGCTGAAACGGTTCCTGAACCCTGCCAGCACCCCTCTTACCTTTTCTTCTGCCTCTGCCGTTCTGCCACTCATCACACCCCTGCTCCACCCACGCGCGCATCTTTCCCTCTCCAATCTCTTCTCGTCGCTCTTTCTTTCTCTGGCCCTCACTTCTTTCATCGGTTGTGCCTCTTTTCTTGTCTCTTTCCTCTTTCCTGTCCGTCCTCGTCTCATTGTGTGCCTACTCTTGCCTTTTCCGTCCTCTTATCTCGACGTGACCGTTTTTGTTTCTATTCTTTCTTTTCGTTCTTTCTTCTTTGTTTCTTCTTTCTCCCCTTTTTCATTATCTTTCTCTTCTTTTTCTCCATTCACCTGTACTGTCGTGTATGCCACATAGTACATCACTCGGTGATTCTCCTAAATGAAGTGAAAATCTAAATTAACGACGTATATATGATTATATATTAAATACAGTTCTTAATTCATCAAGACCATTAAACATCGTCTCTAAATATAAAATCATTCAATAAATTCCACATTTAATCGACAAACCAAAGCCCACCCCTCAGTGTAGTACAGCAAGAACTGCCCTTCTCTCTTTCCCCTTTTACTAGTCACCACCCGCTCCCTCCTCGCTTGCCTCCCTCTCCCCAGTCCCTCCTGCCTCCGTCCCTCATCCTCAGGGCGATACTCTCCGAGTTTCATATTTCTTGCTGTCGCCCAGCATATCCCAGTACGCTCTATTACTACATACTCACATACTCCGTATCCCTCATTCTTTCTTTCCTTTTTTCCTATTGTTGCCTTTTCATGCTTATCTGCGTACCCTGCCTTGAGCCCTCCTCCCCAGTCACGCACGCACACGAGCATCCTCATCCTTCCAACATTGCTTGCTCCGCTTCAACACCTCTCATCCCTCATCTACATCACCACTTCAACAACAGCCAACAGCATATTGTTACTACACCGCGACACCATCGCCTCTCGTCGCGTTAGCATCTCTATCATAGTTCAAATATCGCTGCGCGCCACACATTTGCGCCTGCTTCGACTGACGCTTCACGACTCTCGACACATCGTCAACCCAGTCGCTCCACATCTGACCAGTTGACAGAATGTCTGTCATGCTGCAGACGCCCTCACGAGCCTCGACTGCCTCTTCTTCCTCCTTTCAACCCATATCCAGACAAAACACAATGTCGTCCTACGATGGCGCGCGCAGCGCCCGCCAATCCAAACGCATCAGCATGTCGGCGCTGTACATGTCCATGTCCGCCCAAGAGACCGATCTCGAGATTGAGGACGAGCTGGCAAGAGCCCAAAAGGTCCTGCGCGACCTCAAGGCCAAGATCTCGTCCCAGTCCAAACAGAACTTTGTCCTCGAAAAAGATGTCCGCTACCTCGATTCCCGCATTGCCCTGCTGATCCAGAACCGCATGGCCCTCGAGGAACAAAACGAAGTCGCCAGCCGTCTGGAAGACTCCAACGAGCTGCAGGTCGGCGCGTTCCCCAACGACGACAAGACCCAAAAGTATGGCAACCTCATGTTCTTGCTCCAGTCCGAGCCGAGGCACATTGCCCACCTGTGCCGTCTCGTGTCCATGTCCGAGATCGACTCGCTGCTGCAGACCGTCATGTTTACCATTTACGGAAACCAGTACGAGAGCCGTGAAGAGCACCTGCTGCTCACCATGTTCCAGTCCGTTCTCACCTACCAGTTCGACACCACCCCCGAGTACTCGTCCCTGCTGCGCGCCAACACCCCCGTGTCGCGCATGATGACCACCTACACGCGCCGCGGCCCCGGCCAGAGCTTTCTCAAGACCGTCCTCGCCGACCGCATCAACAGCCTGATTGAGCTGCAGGATCTCGATCTCGAAATCAACCCGCTCAAGGTCTACGAGCGCATGGTCGCTCAGATCGAGGAGGACACCGGCACCCTGCCCGCGTCGCTGCCCAAGGGCATCACTGCCGAGCAGGCTGCCGAGAACGTGCAGGTGCAGGCCATTATCGAGCCCCGCCTGACCATGCTGAGCGAGATTGCCAACGGCTTCCTGACAACGATTCTGGACGGTCTCGAGGAGGCGCCGTACGGCATTCGCTGGATTTGCAAGCAGATTCGCAGTCTCACCAAGCGCAAGTACCCCGACGCCAACGACCAGGCTATCTGCACCCTAATTGGCGGGTTCTTTTTCCTGCGCTTTATCAACCCGGCCATCGTGACGCCCAAGTCGTACATGCTGATTGATGGCACGCCGGCCGACCGCCCGCGCCGCACGCTGACGCTGATTGCCAAGATGCTGCAGAACCTGGCCAACAAGCCGTCGTATGCCAAGGAGCCGTACATGGCCAAGCTGCAGCCGTTTATTCAGCAGAACAAGGAGCGCATCAACAAGTTTATGCTGGACCTGTGCGAGGTGCAAGACTTTTACGAGAGCCTGGAGATGGACAACTATGTTGCGCTGTCCAAGAAGGACCTGGAGCTGTCGATCACGCTCAACGAAATCTACGCCATGCACTCGTTGCTTGAGAAGCACAACAGTGAGCTGAACCGCGACGCCAACGCGCACTTGGCCCTCATTCTGGCCGACCTGGGCGTTGCGCCCGCACAACTACCGCGCAAGGAGAACCGTGTTATCAACCTGCCTCTCTTTAGCCGGTGGGAGGCAGCCCTCGACGATCTGACGGCGGCGCTGGACATTACACAGGAGGAGGTTTATTTCATGGAGGCCAAGTCCATCTTTGTGCAGATTATGCGGTCGATCCCGCCCAACTCGTCCGTGGCACGCCGCCCGCTGCGGCTGGAGCGCATTGCGGATGCGGCCGCAACGTCCAAGAACGACGCCGTCATGGTGCGCAAGGGCATCCGGGCGATGGAGCTGCTGAGCCAGCTGCAGGAGATGAAGGTCACCGATAAGTCCGATGGCTTTGGTCTTTTGCGCGACGAGGTGGAGCAGGAGCTGCAGCACCTGGGCTCGCTCAAGGAGGGCGTGCTGACAGAGACCAAGAAGCTCAGCGAGGTGTTTGCGACGATCACGGACCACAACACATACCTCAACGGCCAGCTGGAGACGTACAAGAGCTACCTGCACAATGTGCGCAGCCAGAGCGAGGGCACGCGGCGCAAGCCGCAGAAGCAGCAGGTGCTGGGCCCGTACAAGTTTACGCACCAGCAGCTGGAGAAGGAGGGCGTGATCCAGAAGAGCAATGTGCCGGACAACCGGCGCGCCAACATCTACTTCAACTTTACGAGCCCGTTGCCCGGCACGTTTGTCATCTCGCTGCACTACAAGGGCCGCACGCGGGGCCTGCTGGAGCTGGACCTCAAGCTGGACGACCTGCTGGAGATGCAAAAGGACAACCTGGACGAGCTCGATCTGGAGTATGTGCAGTTCAACGTGCCCAAGGTGCTGGCTCTGTTGAACAAGCGGTTCGCACGGAAGAAGGGTTGGTAGGCGGGAGTCGACTCCACTTTATCCCTTATGAGTGACGGCCGCATGAAGTTGTTCTTTTGTCTTGTCTCTTGCCTTTTGCCTTTTGCCGTTTGTCTTTTGTCTTGTTTTGTTTGCTCACTTTCTGTTTCTCTTGTTGCTTTGATGTCTTTTATGCCGGCGTTATGATACCACCTCGCAACTATTGCACAAAAGACCAAAAAAAGAAAAACATGTTTGTCTTTGTTTGTCTCGTTTTCACTTGTTGTCTGTTCTCTGCTGTTCGCTGTTTGCGATTTGCTATCTGCGATTTGCAATTTGCTCTTTGCTCTCATGTATCCCCGGCCATTTTGGCCAAGCCGAGTAATGTCTTTCTTTTGTTAATCTACGCCTCTCCTACTGTCTTGCATGTTGTTGTTTGCGTCTGTTTTTTTTTTTTTTTGGAGGAGGTCTGCTTTTTCTACCGTCTGTGCTGTTGCCGTCTGCTGCGCTATCTGCTGTCGATTTTGATCTACTACTACTAATAATTTGGACAAGGTGTCCACGAGGAGGATTTGCCTGTTTGGATGTCTTTTCCTTTTCCTTTCTTATTCCTCTTCTATCTTCCATCTTCTATCTCTCCCATCTCCTTTTTCTTCTACGTACCACACTCTCACTTCTATCGTGTCTTTTCTATGTCTACATGTTTCGTCACGTCTATTATCTGCGCCTACGTTATCCTATTTCACTGCTATTTATTTTTCTATTTATTCTTCTATTGTTTTGCTTCGTGCTTGATTTACTTCGACTCTACCTTGACTTTACTTGGCTCTGCTGGTTGACTGGCTGAAGTGGCTGAACTGGTAGCTGCGCGTGTCGGCCGGTCCGGAGCTGCAGCAGCGTGTACTGTTATCATGCTTCTTTCTTCTCTTCTTACATCTCATATCTCATATCTCATAACTTATTTACTTCTACTTACTTGTTACTTGTTTACCGGCGGGAAGGAAGCTAGTTTGTTTATTTTTGACGGGATTATCTGCTGGGTTCTGTGCGTTTGTTTTCGTTCTTTTTCTTTACCAAGATACTTTACTTCTATTCCCTCTTTAGCATCAATATTTAACACTGCCAATGGCATTTTATTATTTTTGGGTAAACAGAGTATACTGAGTGTGATTATATTATGCCGATATTATTGGTATTAAAGAAAATAGAGAAGAAAATAGAGAAGATGATAGAAAAGAGAAGAGAAGAAGAAGTTGATCGTAAGACAACGCATGCATCGCACGAACGTAATAACCCTCTTAAAACAGTAAACATCAAGCAAAAAGAATGTGTGATGTAGCTATATAGACATCTCAAATGTGCATTTGATGCTACCAGATATTACCGAATTTGCCCTACACGCTTAGATGCTGCCGTCATGATACACAAATTAGTCAGCTTCCATAAAAGCACTAAAAGCACTTACGTGCTACCTTGTCTTACCTAATCTTCAGCATTACCGAATATTACATAATCAAGCTAAGTGCAGCAGATTAAGTGCAGCAGATTAAGTGCTTTTCATCTGTCCAACCGCGACCCCGCTGACGGGTCGTCTTTGCCGGAGTACGGACGAAAGAATGTGATGTAACTGGATCGGAGAGGTATCGGATTGTTCTGCATGGCGCATTGGCTTTGCACTCTGCACTGCATTGATTGAGATGATAAAAATGTCTTAAAATAACAGCTTGCAGTCAGTAGCTAGCCGTCTGCTCCTTCCATTCCTCACCAACCGTTCCTGCCTTTGTCAGAGCACAGAAAAACACTTTAACAAAGAGTCGTCCGCACCTCTACTATGAACGCCTTTTTATATTTTTATATTTGACTACACTTCCACCCTGGCCGTTCCCTGTACTCCATAAGCACTTTACGGTTGCTTTGGATTTAGTATAAACGGCTTTTTCCTTCTTTGGGACGCACTTAGGCTCTGTCTCCTCCTCACGACCAACCTACAGTCTATATCAATGCCAATACCAGTTGTTCTGGCTTGACTCACGACAGTTTGTCTACAGTTTACCCTGCACACTCTATATCCGGCTTCGACGACCGGCAGCTCGACCCCAACCTCGCAACCTCGTCTCTCATCTCCACAACTGCATTATATACTACATATATACATATACACACCTGCCACTCCGCAATGACAATCGGCCTCGGCGAGTCCATCCCGCCAGACACGGCACATGTAAGTTCTTGATATCGCATTTCATTTTGACATTGCATATCTGCGGTCCAGTGCTAATACCACAGGCCGTCAGCGTGTCCCTGCCGACATGGCGGGCAAACGTCGGCTATGAAGAGGGCGAGGCTTGGGTCGTCAACAAAATGGTCACCGGCTACCCGCGCTTCTTCATCCACAACAGCATCAAGGCCTTTGCTGCCGACATTGCCGGCCGCTATGCCAAGCCCGGCCAGACCGCCGTCCTCTTCTCGTCCAAAGCTGCCGCCACGCGCTGCCTCGCCTTTATGCGCCAGTACGCCGCCACCATCGAGTCCCAAAACACACTGTCCGACCTCAAGGCCGTCCACCTCGTCCTCGACCCCAGCAACCCCGCTACAGCCCCCGCCCGCTCGCTTGTGCCCACCATATCCGCCGTCCTCATGCACACCGACGCCTTTCCCCTGGCCAAGCAGTACTGGCAGCACACCGGCGACGGCGTCTCGAGTCGGCGTGCCGAGTTCAGCCACAAGCTGTTCACCGACGGCCTGCTGATCGACGAGCAGGCCGCTGCCGCCGCCGTCTCAGCCGCCAAGCTCTCGGCATCGCCACCCTCCACCACTGCCTCTGCCTCTGCCTCTGCCATTCCTATCCCCGGCATGAAGCAATTCCGCGGCCCTAAGCGGTACCAGCGGCCAATGTCGCCCACCAATGCCCCTCAAATCTCGTCTATATCTGCAGCGACAGCGGCAGCACCCAACCCCACAAACGGCCGGCCAATCTCGCCCAGTCTCGACGACGAGGAGGAGGAGACCAACCGCTTCCTGGAGGAGCGATTTGGCCGCAACCTGGACATTTCGTTTGTGCGTCGTGCTCGTGCCGCGATCCTGCGCCGCATCACGGGTGCATTGACGGCCGATAACCACGCCGACAAGATATCGCCTTCTTCGTCGCCGACAGAAAAGACAGAAAAGGACGCTGCCGCCGAGGAGCCACTGCGCGGCGTCGCTGTCCGTGAAGAAGATGTCTACCTCGTACCGTGCGGCATGAACGCCGTGTACAATGCGCACCGCTTCCTGCTCGAGGCGCGCCCCGACCGTGCCGGCCTCAAGAGCATCAACTTTGGCTTCCCTTATGTCGACACGCTCAAGATTCTGCAAAAGTTTGGCGCGGGCTGCTTGTTCTACGGCCACGCGTCCGAGCAGGACCTGGACGACCTGGAGAAGCGGCTGGCGGGCGGCGAGCGGTTCTTGGGCCTGTTTTGCGAGTTCCCGGGCAACCCGCTGCTGACGTGCCCCAACCTGGTGCGCATCCGCAAGCTAGCCGACCAGTACGACTTTGCCGTCGTTGTCGACGAGACCATTGGCACGTTTGCCAATGTCAATGTGCTGCCGTACGCCGACATTGTCGTGAGCAGTCTGACCAAGATCTTTTCGGGCGACTGCAACGTCATGGGCGGCTCGCTCGTGCTGAACCGGCGCCTCCCCCTGTACGACATTCTCAAAAAAACGGCGACGGCCGAGTACGACCCCGAGGGCTACTGGGCCGAGGACGCCATTTTCATGGAGCGCAACAGCCGCGACTTTGCGGCGCGCGTCGAGCGCATCAACCAGAACGCCGAGGCCATCTGCGACGTGCTGCGCGCGAGCCCGATCGTGAAAGAGGTGCACTACCCCAAGTACTGCCCGACCAATGCCAACTACGAGGCGTGCAAGATCAAGGCGACCAGCGGCTACGGCGGCCTGCTGTCGTGCTCGTTCCAGACGCAGCAGCAGGCGATTGTATTCTTCGACGAGGTGGAGTCGGCCAAGGGCCCGTCGCTGGGCACCAACTTCACGCTGACGTCGCCGTATGTGATCCTGGCGCACTACAACGAGCTCGAGTGGTGCCGCAGCCTGGGCGTCGACCCGGACCTGATCCGCGTCAGTGTCGGCCTCGAGGACACGGACGATCTGCAGCGGCGGTTCCAGGTTGCGCTGGCCGCAGCGGCAGCCGCTCCCGAAGCCAAGTAGACGTTGGTTGGTATTGCTGTTGACAGGTGTTGACATGCCAAGATGTAGATGTCGATGGGAAAATGAAAAAAAGGAGGACGATTTCAGCTTAAATGACAGCATTATATCACGCCACGAGCATTGCCTTTTAAGAAAAGCACAATTTTCAATACATTAGTTATCATATTAACTTTTCTATTTATATTATTCATGGTATCGATATTCGTATAATCATTCTGCTTGCTAAAATGGGTATCGTACTACTTATAACCTTCCCCGCCCCCTCTACATTACCACACAGCTCGTCGGCTTGTAGCTCTCGCCAAACAGCTCGACACCCCGCTCCAGCTCGTTGGCCTGCTGCTTCTCCTTGGCCTCCTGCCGAAAGTACAGCTTCAAGAACTTTTCCAGGTCCTCATCCAGGTTGTCCAGGTCGGCGGCCATGACGACCTCGCCGCGGCACAGTGGACAGTGCTTGCTGTTGTCACGCTGCATCTTGATGACGCAGCGCACGCAAAAGACGTGCTTGCAGCTCAGGCGCACCGGCAGCCAGGCCAGGCTGAGACAGACGGGGCACGTGTAGTCTTCGAGCCGCGGCACAACGGCGACAATGTCCTGTGCGATGCGCGCGCACACGTCGCGTGCAAGGCCGTCCACCAGCAGATCGGTCGTGCCGTCGTGGTGCCGTGACAGGGCGACGGGAAACGTGGTCGACACGCCGAGGGCCGTGACCTTGTCGAATTTCTTGAGAATCTTGATCTGCGCCGTCTGGTTGAGCTCGCGGAAGCGCATGTTGAGGTACAGCCGCTTGTTCAGCAGCAGAAAGTTGTGGTACGCCGTCCGGCTCTCCTGCAGCCGAAACATCTGCAGCAGGTTGCGCTGGCGCACTTGGTCCTGGAACCAGTCGAGCTTCTGTGCGGCCTGCACCGACGATCGGGCGCCGCCGTGGCTGTGGCTGCGGTCGCACTCGCGCGTCGAGAAAAAGATTTGCGCGTCCAGGTACAGCTCAAACACCTCGCGCCACGTCGTCAAGTCGCTGTCGAATTTGGAGAGCACGCCCTCCTTGTGCTTTTGCGACTTCCAAAAAGGCCGCTTCAGCTCAGGCCGTGCAACAGCCTCAACCTCTTTGCCCAGGGCAACGACATCACTCGTGATGGATGCCTGTTCAGCCTGTCCAATGCGCTCTAGCTCGGCCATGTCGCGGTAGATGAGACCAAAGAACTCGCTGTCGGCTGTCAGAGATACCTCGACACGCTGGAAGCTCTTTTGGTGTTGCCGCGTCTTCGTGGCACGGTCACCGTCTATAATTTCGACATCACCGTCATCGTCGTCATCGTCATTGTCGACGACCGAGCCATTCTCTGACACGTCTGCCGATACATCTCTTGACGCATCTCTTGACGCATCTACTGATGCATCCGCCGAGGCCTCGGCCGAGCTGACAGATGATCTCCGAATATCAGCCTGCTTCTGCAGAAACGCGCGCGACGCCGGGGACAGGGAAGCGTCTACGATAATGCCGTCCTCGAGGTCGACAAAAATGGTAAAGTGTGTGCGCACATCCGACTTGCCAACGTCAAACTTGTACTTTGCAAGCGGGATCTGGTCGCCGTGGGATGATACAGCTTGGGCGGCAAGCAGCTGGCGCAGGGTATCGGCGTCGAGGCCCATGTCCTGGAACTCGGCGCGGATTTTGTTTAGGCATTTCTTGAGCGTCGGGTAGGGAATGGCAGCCTGGCACCATTCCTCGGGGTAGTCGCCGCTCTGGATGGCGGCCTTGAACTCGCGAGCGAACTTCATTTTGGTTTGCTAATGTGTGATATATTTGAGTGTTGTCCGGCGTTATATGGATTGTGGAATAATTCGAGTCAAGACTGAAAGGCGCCGTGGTGTCATGGCGTCACGAGATGAGTTATGAGTGTTGTGCTGTGAATGTATGAGTGGGATGAGTCAGGTCGACAAGGCATGAGCTGAACGGGAATGATTGAGGTTGAAGAAGAAAGTATCGAGAAAAAAGAGGAAGAGAAAGAGGAAGCGAAGCTATAAGTTGAATAAAGTTTGGCCAAGGCTGTCCCGACCGGAATGCCAAGCTGTGCCGTTCTATTCTCGTAAAGGGTCGCGTGCCCGGCTTGGCGATGAGCTGGGGTAGATTTCTGCAGGAGGTGCAGGCGTGGTAGAGATCGGGAGGAGAGGCAGAAAGTCTGGAGGTGGCGATATAATGCTCTGCAATGTTGCGGGTCATGGGCCTGTCTGGAACAGGCGTCGGTCAGGGTCGAGTCGCCACTATTTGTAGTGGAAGGAAGGGCTGGGCTGGCATAGAAGCTAAAAGCAGTCTAAGGGTACGGAGTTAGAGTACACGCCTCTGTTGACTCTATGTGGGAAGACGGCACGTTAAAGAGGAGGCCTAGTTTTTGATTGGCGCGGGGCGGAAGGCTAGACCCCTGGACCACTGACTGTTCTCAAAAGTCAATATCGCATAACACGGCAGTGTGATGGCCAAAAAATGCGCACTAGTCAGGGGATGTGGTAGCGAAGGAGCAGGTAAGAGCGTCATAGAGGATGAGGCTTTCGATGCTCATTTAAGAGGACGTCGTGATAGACTATTATGATGACTAAAGCCAGCACGTGGAAAGCACGTTGTTGTTATTGCTAATGAAGATAGTGAGAACGAATACAGAAAGAACGACGAGTGTTCCTTCTAGGTTGGCGATGCATATACAAGGCGGCATTACTCATCCAATCTTTCGACAGGACGGCACGAGGCTGGATCTAATCAACACTTGCGCAAGAAAACAGCTATTCCAGGCACATGCCAGAGTACTGGACAACTACTGGCCAGGATCCATGTCATGTTTAGTAAAAAAAACAAAATACAAGACAAAGTACAAACAAGCTTGCAAGAAACAATTAGCGAGAAATAGCGTTCAGAGGGCAGGCGCTGACTAACCGAACCACGGCACAAAATACCATCGAGAACACCTCATTATTATCGTAAAATACACATAGCAAATTTACCATTGCGTTCAACTATACTCTAGTTATTCTAAAAGCGGCCGCATCATAATGTCCTACAAAATGGTAGCAGATTGCAGCTACGACTTACTCTTGCAAGCCATGTGCCGTTCTTGAGTACTTCATTCAGCCCCTTGATTAGACAACCGTATGCCATAAGACATATAGCAGTATCTATCACTCTGAGTTAAAGTTAGAGCCCGTGTCACATAGATTTGCAGATGAAGTTTTGTTTGATAGAGTTTTGACTACAAGTGTCTCCTTTAGGTTTAGCGTATTTAGACAACTGTGCAAATAGGGGAAATAGCAGTGCAAATAAGTCTGTCTGTCACATGGCTACCCCTCCTTGTACATGCAGGCAAGTAAAAATCTAGTATAGTGCGGTTAGTTATCAGTGTAAGTGGTGCTCTTATCGCGTGCTTCAGAAAAGTCTATCGCGATAGTGGGCTATGAATGAGATTCCGTCATACCAAGCGGAAGTATTACTGCAGAGGACCGAGGACGAAAGTGACCTCACGCAGGCATTTACATCAACGGCAGAACACACGGCACAACCGCAACCACACACACAGACGACACACCACAAGGTGCAAGCCAGAGCACCATGGGAGCAGAACAGTCGTCGCAGCGCAGCGCTGCCCAGGCAGAAGCGACGCAGCAAAAGACATGCTACTACGAGCTGCTCAGCTGCGAGCGCACGGCCACCGACGACGAGCTGAAAAAGGCATACCGGCGAAAGGCTCTTGAGCTGCACCCAGACCGCAACTTCAACGACGTCGAGAACGCGACGCGCAAGTTTGCCGAGGTCCAGACGGCCTATGAGATATTGTCAGATCCCCAGGAGCGCGCCTGGTATGACTCGCATCGCGACGACATCTTGCGCGGCGACACCGGCGCCAACGGCGGCGATGGCGAGGGCGAGGGCGATGCCGGACCGCGGTACTACAACAACGTACGCCTGACGCCCGCCGAAGACTTGTACGCGCTCATGGGCCGTTTCAACCGCAGCGTGCCCTTTGACGATACGCCGTACGGCTTCTTTGGCATCTTGGAGGCGACTTTTGCACAGCTCGCGCTGGAGGAAGAGGCCGCGTTCAGCTGGGACGCCACGCGCAACGCCAGCGATACGCTGCCGACCTACCACCCCTTTGGCTCGGCAGACGAGTCCTACGACGCTGTCGCCAAGCCGTTCTACAAGGACTGGTCCAACTTTGTCACGGTCAAGTCGTTTAGCTGGAAGGACAAGTACCGGCTGTCGGACGCACCCGACCGGCAGGTGCGCCGCATGATGGAGAAGGACAACAAAAAGGCGCGCGAACAGGGCATCCGGGACTACAATGATGCGGTGCGGGCACTTGTGGCGTTTGTGCGCAAGCGGGACCCGCGGTGTCTTGTCAACAATATGCAGACCGAGGCCGAGCGGCAGAAGGTGCTGCGGGACTCGGCAAATGCGCAGGCACAGCGACAGCGTGCAGCCAACCAGGAGAAGCGGCGGCAGCAGATGCAAGAGCACGCGGCATACGTCGAGCCCGGCACACGCCCCGAGGAGATTGAGGCGCAGATGCGGCGAGCGGAGCTGAGCTCTGACGAGGAGGACGCTGGCAGCCAGGACGACGAGCTCCTCGAGGAGATTGAGTGCGTGGTGTGTGAGAAGACGTTCAAGAGCGAGAAGCAATTCGAGGCACACGAGAGGAGCCGGAAGCACGTCAAGGCGGTGCAGACGCTCAGGTGGCAGATGCGCAAAGAAGACAAGGCGCTGAACCTGGCCGAGCAGGCCCAGCAGGCAGTGCAGCCGCAAGAGAGCAGCGAGGCAGCAAATGAGGAAGAGAAGGATGCAGAGAATAACGAAGAGGAGGAGGAAGAAGAAGAGGAGGAGGAAGACGATGACGAGTTTGTTGCAAGGATGAATAAGCTAAGTCTCAAGAAGCAGAAAAAGAAGAAGAAGCAGATGAAGCAGATGGGCTTCTTTGGTCAAGATGAGGAGGGGGAGGAGGAGGAGGGCGAAGAAGAGGAAAATGAGCAGGAGGAAGAGAAGCCTGCAGTGGAAGAAAAGACGGAGAAAGAAAAGGCAGACAGCGCCGAAAAGGAGGACAGCGAGCCGATATCCAAGATGGGCAAGGCGAGGGCACGACGCGAAAAGAGAGCTGCCATGCAAGCCGCCGCCGCTGCCGCGGCTGGCGAGAACGAGGGCAGCGTGGCCTGCACCATGTGCCGCCAGACATTTGCGTCCAACACCAAGCTGCACCAGCACCTGCGGGCAGACCACTCGGCCACGTCGGCCAAGGGCAAAGGCAAAGGCAAGAAGAGGAAATAGACGAACGTCTGTTGCGATCATAACAGTTAAAAGTGTTTTTTTAGCATAGCAAGTCATAGCATAGCATTAACGAGATACGACATGGGTTTCAGATGATAATTAATATTAGTTTTCATGAGATGAAAATAGACAGAATCAATGCCACCGAGTGCTTCAAAGGCAAACAAAAACAAAAACAAATGGTATGACCAACTCCGCAAATGCCAACCAAGGTATATAACCAAAACAAAAACAAAAATAGAAAACACTGAAAAATATAGTAAGAAGTAAAGACGGGCAAACAAACAAAAAAAAACACTTTTTAATGAATAGGGCCTTGGAGACACAGACTACTTGGACGAAACAAGGACGGGCTCAGTAGTCTCGTTGACGTCCGTCTTTTCATTGTGCTCCTCGTCGATGTCGGCCGTCCGCTCGATATCGATGCTGTGCATGCCGCGGTCGCTGCCCTCGCTAGCACTGCCGCCGCAATTTGCACGAGCGGCCTCTTCGCGCTCGCGCTTGGCCTGCTGCCGCGCAAGGATCCGCAGCAGCTTCGCCCGCTTCGCCTCGGTGCGCTCGGTGTCGGCACGCATCTGCCGGATGACGCGGCTGCGTGCGCGGATCTGCTTGCCGTACTTGAGGAAGATGACAGGGATGGGGATGAGGCAGACCTCGAGCAGGCCCAGAAAGGTGCCGGCCCACTGCGGTGTCATGGCCTCGTACATGGCCGGGCCGGCGAGAGGCAGCGTGCCGCCGATGATGGAGCGGATGACCATGTTGCTGGCGAGCGCGGACGCGGCATAGAGGCCGTAGGAGCCGGCGAGGTAGTTGGAGCCGTAGATAAAGGTCAGGGTGTTGCCGGCACCGAAAAAGGTGCCAAAGGCAATGGGCACGGCCCAGTGGATGGTCGCCGGCAGGCCGGTCCACGAAAACACGAGCTGGCCGATGGGGGTGAGGACGGCGCCGATGACCATGACGCGGGCGGAGGCCTCGGGCGGTGCACGGCCGGTCTCGGGGTCTTTGGGGTAGTTGTTGATGAGGCGGCGGCACAGGGGCTCGCTGGCGATGGCAAAGATGGTGCCAACGCCGATGCCGATAAAGGCGAGGCCGGAGATGCCGGCGCTCCAGCCGCGGCCCTCGGTGAAGACGATGGGGTAGGCGACGAAGCACAGATACAGAATGCCATAGACAATAGAGATCCACACGTTGAAGAACCAGAGGATGGGCTCGGTAGCGGCGAGGATAAAGGGGCGGCTGAGGTTTGTCTTGACGAGCTTGGCAACGGAGATGCGCTCGTCGTAGCGGCACCAGTAGCGGTCGTCGTCCATCTCCTTCCGCTTGCGGGCGGCCTTGGCCTTGAGGATGGCGGGCGCGTAGGTCTCGCGCACGGTGGACATGAGGGCAATGGCGACGCCGCCGAGGATGATGACAATGTACGAGTCCCAGCGCCAGCCCAGATACTGGTAGACGAAGCCACCAATCAGGGGGCCCGTGACGGGGCCGTTCATGGGTGCAATGGACATGAGGCTGATGTAGAGCGCGCGGTTGTCCTCGGTCGAGATGTCGACCATGGTGGCCGGGCCGTTGGACACGAGCGCGGCGCCGAAAAAGGCGCCAAAGAAGCGCACGACTAAAATCTCGGCGAGCGACGTCGCGAGCGCACTAGGAATAACGAGCAGCGTAAAGCAAAATATGCACACCAGATACACGTTGCGGCGGCCGATGAGCTCGCTCATGGGGGCCACGACCATGGCGCCGACGGCGAGGCCCAGCAGATATGTCGTGACGCCCAGCATGGCAATAGCCTTGCTGGACACGTCAAAGGCGTCCATGACACCCGGGATGGACGACGTGTAGCTGGTGCTATACACGACGACGACCCACGTCGAGTAGGAGATGGCGGCGACGATCCAGAAGCGGTACCAGACAGGCCAACGGCGCGGGTCGTCGGGGTCGTTGTCTTCAAAGGTGACCTCGAAGTCGGGCAGGCGCGAGGCGACACTGCCGAGGGAGGTGGCGGTGACGGCGTGGTAGATGGGCTCGCGTGCGGCCTGCTCGGCCTCTGTCTCGATGTTGGGGGTCATGGCGAGCTCGAGCGGCTCGAGGGGGTCGGAGTCGTCGCTGGAGAAGGAGGAGCGGCGGGTGCGTGGTCTTGTGAGGTGGGAGAGGCGCGTGGCATGGCTCATCTGGCTGACATGGCTGGCGATCTTTTCGAGACGAGCAGCCTGTTCGGCGTCGCGCGAGGAGATGTCGCTGTCGTCAGTGGAGGAGGCATTGGAGGACGGCACCTCGGCCGTGGGGATGCGAGCGAGGGGAGATGTTGTCTCTGCTGTTTGTGATTGTGATTGTGATTGTGTTGTTTCTATTTGCTCTGTGGCAGCATGGCCGGTGCCAGCCAGGCCGGCAGCCGATTTTTCTGACATGGTGCCGGTGTTGATGCGGTTGGGTAGTGCAAGTGTATGTCGTCTCCGGGCTCGGGGTTCGGTCAAGCTCCGAAGTCGTTCCGGTTCGTAAAAGGGAACAAGATGGTAAATAATATAAAGGTATCAGGTGAGGATCAGAATAAAAGGACGAGGCGAATAAATCGAAGAGTCAAATTAGGACAACCAAATCAAAGAACCGAGTAAAAAAGAACTAGAACTAGACAATGGATAGAGGAGAATAGGAAATAAGAGAATAGAAATCAAACAAAGAACAGACGAGCACACAAGCTACTAATAAGAAGAATTGAGTCACGCAAGACGGTTGCCAAGTTGTTAATCGGCGGGTCTTGAAATCATAAAAGAAGAATTAAAGAAGGAAAACAAGAGAAAAAGAGATGAAAAAGAAAAAGAGAGAAAAAAAAGAATTTATTAAACCAACAGCCTGCTAGCTATTCCGGGGTCGTCTACTGTCGGCTTCTTCCTCTCTTCCTTGTCTTTTCTATTTCCTTTCTGGTTTTCCGCTTCCCTTTTTTCTATTTCGTCCGGCAACGCGCCGCCGTACGGAGTCGTATTTTTGATACCACCCACCTTGGGCTAAAAGGGAGCCGAGTTGGGGGTGGACCGTGTATAGTAGAGGGTAGAAGGATCGAGGCGGATCGAAAGTACGCTTTGCAGCTCGAGAAGTAACAAAGACGGGCTTTAGAGATGCTGTTGGTTGGATGGCGTTGATAAATATGTCCACATGTCCACAGGCTTGTGGCCAGAGGCAACAGAGGCAGAGGCAAACAAAATAAGATGCCTGTAAAGACTCTTATTTCGACAGATTATCTTCCGTAGATATCAATAGATTTTTCTTTCAAACGGCGACTGAATGGCAACATGCCGTGGCAACTGACCCCGAACTCGACTTTTGCAGTGCCACGATGGCGAATGCTGAACAGGGTTTGGAGTAAATCCACTTGATTTTCTGGTGCAGCTTTGCCCCTTTCTAGAAGGATGGAAGTTTTAGTAGCTGTATGTACATTGCATGTTGAAGGAAAACAGCAGAAATTTACAGAAGGAAAAAGAAAAGAAAGAAAGAAAGAAAGAAAAGTTTTCAGCAAGGATCTAACCGTTGGCACCACTCAAATACGACAGTGCCCCTTGGGCAGCAACCAGGGGATGGAATAGCAGCTGGAAATTAGAATAGAGCCAAAGAGCAAAGCGAAACGACCATTCTTGTTTCCTATTTCTTGTTAATTTCATTATTTTACTATGTACATACACATAGTACCTTCTCGTACTATGAAGACCTCCGCACGGGTATAGCTGGATATAACAGTACTGCTGCCCACGGGGTCGCCCAAGCACAGCAATACTCTGTAAATAGACGTCTAATTAAATTCTTCATACGTAATATCAACAATGCCAATATAGCAGATGTCGTCGTCGAGGATTGAAAGGAGGTCAGTCTTCCAGTTTAGGCTAGTAGCAGTGTGAGTATCATTATTCCTGGGAAAGTAATATGCGATCAAAGAAAATGCGAGAAAAGAAGAATCCGAGAGAGACCAAAACGGAAGGCACGGCGGGGCGGTACGACAGGGGTAGCTGCCGCCAGAACGAAGGGTTTGCTCCGCAGGTCGGCTTGCGACGGGGTTTATTGGCCCGAAGGCTAGGTCAGTAGCCGGTCTGTCTGTCATAGGCGTGCGGGTACAAGGTACATGGGCTTCACTAATCTCGTTTGATCGCCTTCTTGTTGGGTTTCTCTTACTAGACACTGCTAATAATACTCAGTAGAGTACGATAAGATAGCCTATATTCTGCTTATGTAATCAACGGAAACGATCCGCGGGCCGATGTCAACCGCACGGAACTCGGGTTCGAGCAGAGGTGATACGGCGGAAAAGTGTGAAGAAGAAAAAAGAAGAAGAAATCGCATTAATACCAAGGCCGAGTGGCAAGCAATGCGGCAACTATAGACAGTCGAATTGCTCACGGCAAAAGACTACCGGACTCAAGGGTCAATACAGCCGATGCCTTCCTCTTGGAGTTGCCTTGGTGTGCTTGTCCTTCGTTCCTTCCTTTTTTTGTATTCTCTCCTTCCTTTTCTCTTCCTTTCGCGGCCCTCCTTTCCAATATTTTATCCCTTGCTCTACGCACGGGTATTCAGCTTCCTTCTTGCTCCTTCCCCAATTTCGTCACGTTCCCCCTCGCAAGCAAACAGCATGAGCAAATCTAAAAGGTCAGCAGTCCCCAAGAAACAGAGTGGATTCCTTTAGGTACATTCCGTTCTCCACCAGAACCGGTCCACATTCCACATTCCAGTCCCGAGTCCACTCCTGTCTGTTGAGTGCATGCATGTCTGCAGGCCCACTCTGCACCTTCCACTGGAGACTGCACCTTCTCCATCACTGGCACTGCCTTCCGACTCCACACGTTCGATGCTCGCCTAGACTTTCTGCTCTCTGCATGCTCTCACTGCCCGTGTGTATGTCCTCATGTCAACCTGTGTCTTATGTCCCCGTGTAGCGGTCTGCATGGCCTGCATGATATAATGTGTGTGACATTGAGCACATCATTGTCGTGGAAGTGCGTATCTAGCTGCATCACAGCACGGGTCAACCGGCTTTGCTGTTGACGGCAGCGTGGCTACGTGTCGGCATATAATTCCAGCATGTTATACGTCAGGTAGAGTGCAAACTTGGCACACGGTCTGGCTTCGTCTGACCACCTCCGACTCGGCCCTACCTCCGATGCCGTGCTGACTTCGGAACGTTGGCCGAGTCAAAACAGACAGCACGATGTAGACAACACAGACCGGAGCAAAGTGGGTATATCCTTTTGCTGTACTATAGAGTACTTCGTACCTAGCTAGCCCGCTTTCGGAGTCGTTGAGCGCCGATGGCCACCGCGCCGAGAGGAGCTCCTCAGTAGATCGTAGATGGCCAGACAGCAAAAACTGGAGCAGGCAAACAGACTGAGAACATGTAGTCTGTAGCAAGCATGCCATGATCGAGATGGGAAACGATATGGGCAGTGGCTCTTTTATAGGTTTTGTTCTTTTTCCTCCTTTTCCTTTCTCCTTGACTATGACAGAGTTGGCCATGTCCGCGAGCCATGAAACTCTGTAAGATGTCCGATCAGACGTGAACTGATATAACTGGCGTGTATATGATATCAGATATTAGATATCTAGAAAGCCATCCATAAGCAGCCTTGTGCTTAGACTTGCCCGGCATCCGGCTTGGCTTTCAGGCGCCGTTGTACAGAGTAGTCTTGTACTCTGTATGCTGTGCCCAACACATTAAGAGGCCAAGCATTTCTTGTCTGGATGTCTGGCTGTCCGGCTGTGTCGTCTCCTCGTGTATATATAGCACAAGTATTCCGAAACATTGCAAAATGTTTCCTACTCACTGGTCGTATCCATGGAAATCGCACGTCGGAGAATATGGAGAATATCCAAGTATATTCTAAATACAATAGTCCGTGATCATGGCAGTCGGCGGGAATACAGCTCTTCCGGCCTGATTTGCAGGTGCAATGCCTGCAAATGAATGCAAATAAATGCAGAGAAAACAGTCTTGGCATGTTTGCAATATCGATCATTCACGGCTTATATTTCACGGTCTGCTACTGGTCTCCTGTGGCCCGTTAGATGTGCATCATGCCAGCGGAGAATTCTTGCACTGTTTGCATTGAAGTCTTGTTTCAGAGCTACCATATTTTAGATACTGTTCATATGTATTTCATATCACTTGTTCATAATCGGCTGTCTCTGGTAATTGTAAGTACGAAACAACCAGCGTCGCAGCCGCTCTACGCTGCGAACCTTTTACAGCTAAAACAAACTTTATTTTTGTTTTGTCGTCTAATGCCAAGCCGGCAGTCGAGCAGCCCCGACAAGGAGAGGCTGAAAGGCAGACGTCGATGTGGTCGAGTGTGTATTTGCAATATGATGTGTCGGATATATATGCAAGATATTCTCCGACATCTGGTAGATACGAGCAGACTTTGACTACATGGAAACGACTTGCACGGCAAGCATCGCACTCAACGAACGAAAGCTTTTGATAACTGCAGTCATCAGAGCTGACAATCAAAATAACTGTAGTGACTATTGGCGATGGCAAAATGGCAAGCCTCCTTTAATGCCAGCATCCAGCTTCAAAACTAGTGTAAACGGCCGCATAAGACTTCTACCACACACCTTGCCTTGGCCTTCTACCCCAAGACTCACCCAAAACTTCTGTCTACGTTTACCCCCGTCAAGGGAAACCGGAGCCGGGCGGTCGCATATCCCATACCGGCCCTTGGCTCGTGAATACCTGCCGTTATACCAAAGGAGGCTCGATCGACAATGTCTTTGCAGGTGCTGTGCTCTGCTGATGAGCTGATGATTGCCGCTCATATGTTTCTTCTTGCAGATGAAGACGCAGAGGCAAGGATGGCCTTTGCTAGAAATCTGTCTGCTGTCTCTGTCTGCTGTCTTATTGTTGTACTTGTACTCGCAGTGTTATATGCACCCCTCTGGTTGACGGCTTGGATGTCGGAGTATGGAGGATGGGGATGTCTCTTCTACTCTCCCATATCTTTTAGCTGTCCCTTGACCATTTTGTTTCTTACTCTTCTTACTCTTTCTCTTCTTTGTCCTTCTCTTCTTCCTCGTTCTTCTGCTTCTTCTTTCTTCTCCTTCTTCTTGCTGTTGCTCGTCTCTTATTCTTTCTTGTTTTGCTCTGCTGTTCTCCCATTGCTTTCTTTCATATTTTGTCTTCTAGTTTGTTTTCTTCTTGTTCCCATCTCTCGTTCTCATCTTCACCCCCCTCTGTCTACACATCTAGGCATCTAGACATCTAGGTATCTAGACATGGGCATTCTCGTTTTTGCTTACTAGGTTTGATACGCTGGTCGTCAACCTTTCTTTTTTTTCTTTTATCTTCTCTCGCTTCTCTTCTCTGTATATTCGTTTGCCCTGGTGGCCCTTTTTTTTTGTTCTATAATCTCTAATAATCTGTCGTCGTTTGATCGATACTCAATACTCAATATCACTACTCGCTCGCCATGGGCAACCCATTCACAGCCATCGGCCACGCCGTGGCCACCTACGGCCGCAACCTCAAGAATGCTCCCAAGGCCCAGTATATGACGAGCACGGCCGCCGAGTCCGTCATCCCCAGCATGACCACCCTGCCTCCTCCCGCCTACCGTCCAAACCGCCCAGCCCGCACAGGTTTTGATTTCAATTTTGAGTCTAATCCCAACAACGCCTCGCGCCCGTCAAGTGCCGGCAGCCTGGACGAAATCGCCATAGAGAAGGAACGCCTCAAGACGGCCGCCGCTCTCGCTGCCGGCCCGCTGCCCTACGTCAAGACAAGCACAAGCACAGCCAAAAGCACAAAAGCAAAAAAGGGCGTCTTTGATTTTGTCGTCAACGCCGCCGGCTCGCGCTGGACCTTTTTAGTGACCATCCTGCTGCTCGCGGTGTGGGCCGTGCTGGGCGGCGTCTACGGGCCGACCGACACCTGGCAGGTCATCCTCCAGGACGTCTCGTCCATCCAGTGCTACATCTCCGCCACACTGCTCATGCGCCAGCAGCAGAACGCAACGCGCGCCCTGCTCGATACCATCTGCGGCATGCTCTCGCGCGCCCAGGGCAACGAGCAGCTGCTGCGCCAGCTGTCGGAGAAGCAGCTGCTGACGCTCAAGCAGTCGCGCCGCGCGCTGCGGACGGATCTGGCGCCGGACGCCCGCAAAGAGGAGGGCGTCTTTGACAGGATGGCCAATGGCGTGTCGCGGTTTCTGGGCTCGCTGTATGCGCTGGTGATGTACTGGGCGGGCATTCTGGTCTGGGTCTTTTTCGGCATCCCGCTGCGCTTCTCGGACACGTGGCAGCTCTATGTCAACACGGCGACGGCGCTGGAGCTGACGTTTACCACAATGTTCCTGCAAAACGTGCGCCGCCAGCACGAGCAGTACCTGGCCCGGTGCCTCGAGGGCATCGACATTGTGGACCGTGCGCTGGAGATGGACCTGCGGCGCATGACGCGCGACATGAGGCCGAACCCCGTCGTCGCGTCGCAGCCGCCGCTGCGCTTGAGCCGCGCGGAGACGGCGATTGACTTTTGGGCGTACATTGTGGGCGGCTCGGTGGGCGTGTGCCTGTCGTGCATGGTGGGTGCGGCGTGGCTGGGCATTGGCGACTTTATGCACTTTGACGACAACTGGTGGCTGATCATCGGCACGTACACGGGCCTGATGGGCTTTGTCGACGGCTTTGTGCTGCGCAACGTACATCACCGTGAGACGGCCATGGCCGACAAGCACTTTGCCATGCTGGCAGAGCAGGACTACAAGCTTCTCGGCATGCTGGACATTCCCTTCCCGGAGGCTCCATCGCCCGTCAACCAGAAACTGTCGCTGTCATCCAGAATCTCGCGCTGGGTCGGCCACGCGTGCGAGGTCCCAGCGGCGTCGCTGGGCAGTGTCGTGGTTGTGGTGGCCTTGCTGGCGGTGGCATCAGCTATGCAGTGGACGGTGACGGGCCAGCTGCTGTGCAACACGCCGACGATGATCATCGAGGGTTTTTTGTTATTGATGCTTATCGAGGGCCACAACAGCGCCGAGGGCAAGCGGCGCGCGCAGTACACGGACATTCTGGAGCGCCGACTCATGCTGGAGCGGCGCGTTGCGGCATGGGATGACAAGTGGGAGCTGGACCTCGATATTGACGACTTTAGCATGATTGATGTGTTGACTGTCGGTGAAAAGTATATGTAGGTGTTTGTGCGTGCGTGAGTTTCAGTGTGTGTGTGTCCATTTTGTTTTTGTCTTTTGTTCGTATGATAGTCTCTTGTCTTGTCTGTCCTTATCTCATGTACGATCGGTTACGGTGCCTTATGATATCACATGCGTCTCGTGGTTATAAAACTAATAAAAAACGGTCAAATCTAAACTTGTAAAGCAGCAAAGTTCAAATGTCTGATACTGAATGAGGTGAGAAATACAAAGAACTCCAAACAAAATTAAAGTCTCAAAAATATAAAATAAAGTCTCAAAAATATAAAACAAAGTTCAAAATAAAAAATAAAGTCGTGAAATAAACCAAACTACTCAGTCTTTGAATTTGTCTTCGCACTGGCCTCGGCGGTCAGGACCAGAGCACGCGGTGCATCGTCCTTGGGCATATGCATCATGACAAACTGCAGCTTTTGCGCAGCGATAAACTCCTTGTCGGCCAGCAGCGTGTTGAGCTCGTCGACCGTCTTGACCTCGTGCTTGGCTGTGCGGTCCTCCTTGCCGCCAAAGACGGTCACGAGGTCTTTGAACTTCCACTCGGCAATGTCGTTGTACTCGGCCTCCATTCCGTGGATGAAGCGCTCAATGGTGAATCCCTCGTTGCAGATGAGGAAGATAATGGGGTTCAGGCCAAGGCGGATCATGGTGCTGAGCTCTTGCGCGGTCAGCTGGAAGGAGCCGTCACCGACAAAGAGGATCGTGCGCCGCTTGGCCTGCATGTCCTTGACGGCCAGAGCGGCACCCTGCGTGGCACCGACGGACCAGCCAATGCTGCCCCAGAGGACCTGGCTGAGGGCGGTTGCGTTGGGAGGGAAGCGGGTATCCCAGATACCAAAGTTGGAAGTGCCCGTCTCGGTGACGATGACGTCACTGTCCTGCAGGAACTTGCTGATTCTGGGCCAGAACCAGGCCTGTGTGATGACTCCGGATGCGTCAGCCTTGATCTCGGCAACCTCCTTGTGTGCAATTGGCTGCACATTCAGCTTGGAGACATCGACGCGGTCGACAACCTTCTTAAGCACGCCGCGCATTGTGACGTCGGGGTATTGCGAGTAGCGCACAACTGTCATGAAGCTGTGGAAGTCGATGGAGTGCAGCTGTGAGGTGCGGTACGAGAAACCAGACGTGTTGAAATCGCTCTTGAGTGCACCGATGCTCAAGATCAGGTCGGAACCCTCGACACGCTTGATGACGTCGGGGTCGGAGCTGATACCGGCATAGACACCGCCGTATGTTTCGTGTTCCTCGTTGACGGCACCCTTGCCCATGGGTGTGACGAATACGGGCATCTTTGTTTTTTCAATAAGCGCGTGCACCTCGTCCAGGGCACGGTGGCGGATGGCACAGGCATCGACCAGGATAACGGGGTCCTTGGCCTCGTGCAGGTACTTGAGCACAACGTCGACAACGTAGTCCTCGCGCTCGGCCTCGTTCTTGGGCTCTTCGAGGTCAATGGGGGTGGCAAGACGGGCGCCCTCAACTTTCTTTTGCACCATGTCGGTGGGCAGCATCAGGTAGACGGGCCGGCTGCGAATCCAGCACTGGCGCAGGGCGTGGTCGATCTGGGCGGCGATTTCGGTGGGGTTGTTGAGGCGAGCGAGGTCACACGAGATCTCCTTGCTCATGTTGGAGAAGACGTTAAAGTCTCCGTTGCCGAGCGTGTGGTGCAGCAGCATGCCGGAGCGCTGGGAAATGGTCGAGGGGCAGCCGACAATGTGGACAACAGGTACATGCTCGGCGTAGGCGCCTGCAATGCCGTTGAGGGCGGACAGCTCGCCAACACCAAAAGTGGTGACAATGGCAGAGATGCCCTTCACACGAGCGTAGCCGTCGGCGGCATAGGCGGCGTTCAGCTCGTTGACGCTGCCGACCCAGCTGAGGCCGGCATCGGGAATGTAGTCGAGGGCAACGAGGTTGTAGTCGCCGGGCACACCGTGGACAGAGCGTACGCCGAGCTGGTGCAGGCGGGTGAAGAGGTACTCGGCGACGTCGACGGGCTTGTCGAGCGAGCCGGTACGGATGTCACTTGAAGACATGGTGAGGTGTGAGGTGTGAGGTGTTGGGATTCCAAAGGTGGTTGAAGAAGCTCAAGTTGTGTCAATTGGTGTGAGACGACAGCAGGTGAAGCTTATAGTGGTGAGAAGAGTGTTGGAGAAAAGGAGGAGGATAGACAAAATGGAAGGTGAATAAGAATAAGACTGGGGAGGAAGGAGACGAAAACAGTGAGACAGCTCGAGACAAAAGGACTGAGAGACACCGGCGAGACAGCTCTTTAATATTAAATACGGAAAGAGCTCGGAGGGGAGTGTCAAGTATGACGTTGCTAGGTGCATCCCACATATCCCACGTTCCCAAAGGGGCAACTACGGTCTATTGTTGAATTTATTTTATTTTATTTATTTTCTTTTGAATTTAGAACTGTTAGAGCTAGTCCGAGGGATCTCGCTACGGAAAGGAACGGCCAGGTCGCAGTTTCCTTGTTGTGCTCCGATAGTATTTGTGGGAGCTTTCCGTGTTAGCCAAAAGTGGACTGACGCTGCAGGTATAATGCCGGGACGCCGGAATCGTTGAGGAAGGAGCTATGGGTGCCAACAAATACTTCTTGCGTTTTACGTCTTAATTACTACGCAGTTACCAGGTAAGAACTACGCAATGAGCAGTAACGAAAGAAGGAGCGATGAAGATGAAGCTCGAAAAGACCTGCTTCGTGCTTGCTGCTTCCTGTTCTTTGTTCGTCCGCGGAAATATGGAGCTTCGATGGTCGGGCGAGACACGATCCAATGCCCGGTCCAATCCAGTGCCCAATGCAGAAGCTGAGCTGTGTTAGTCGACAATCGAGGTGGTGTGAGGACCCGCTCTGGACAAAGGCTACTCCGTAGACTACTCCGTAGGTGTGCATCTCGAATCAGTCCACGCGAGAAGCAGACGAGACGACGTAGAGACGAGTAGCGAGGAGCGATAACGGATGGGTTATTTGTATTATTGTTTATTATTCTTTTATTACATTGTTTTTTTTTTTCATTATTACTTTTGTATTGTAATGCAATGGTATTTTATTCACATGTTTTATTGAATGTTGATAAAAGTATTGAAATAAAAACAAAAAGAACTCAGTTGCAAAATAAAAGGAACATAAAGACAAAATATGAAATTGCTTAAGAATAAGAAGCAAGAATGACAGCTAGAAACTGGTACCAAAAAGAAGAAAAATTAAAAATTAAATAAACAGTCTATCTGTAACGGAAACTTCATGATCAATGCCATGCAATGCAACACAGCCAGACGACGCCTGCAGGATCGTTTGATAAGACCTTTCTGCTATCTACTTTCTGCTGCTTTCTCCTGCATTCGCCTGCTCATCCGTGGTTCTATGCAATGCGGTGTTGTATTATGTGTTGAGACGGTCATGACATCGTGCATCGTATCGTACATCGTATCGTATCGTACAATGGCCTGGCCGGTGGTCTGGCCGTGTCCAGCCATGTTGGCCTCTAGCAGTCCAGACCTCTGCTCTGCTTTCTTTGCTCTCCTCCTTCTGTCTTCTATTATCTGCTATTATCTTTTATTGCCTTCTCGATCCAGCTCTGCTCTTCAAGCCTAATCACACCGGCCGTCTTTCCAGCCCGTCCGCCACCGCTGCTCCCACAGGTTGCAGTCAAACTGCGGCTTGCCCAGCTTCTCGTTCACCTCATTGTGTGCCGCGCACAGCCATCGGCCAAACTCGTCGCGCGATGCCGCCCGCACCGGCGACCGGGCCAGGAAGACCTGGAAGTCCTCGGCGCACACCCAGCACGGATACAGCCGGCTGAGCGAGCCGATGAACCCGCTGACGTCGGACTGCTGTGCGGGTGACGGCTGCGCAGGGTACTGGGCGGCAATCGAGTGCAGCAGGGTCCAGGTGCCGCGGCCGAGGGTTTCGACGTCCGGCGGGCAGTCTGAAGCAGGGGTCGATGCCGAGGCAGCAGCAGCAGCGCCTGTGATGCCAGCGACGCCAGCGGCGGCCGTGCCCGACTTGAGAGACGACTTTGTCTGATTAGCCCATGAGGCAAAGGACGTGCATGAGCGGCAGCTGTCTGTTAATTTCTTTCTTATTTCTTTCTCTCTCTCTCTGGCTACACTCATCCACTTACGGCTTGCCGTCTTTTCCAAGGACGACACCCTTGGGCATCCTCTTGGGGGCCTCTGCATCGCCGGCGGGCGTATTTGACTGGCCGTCCGACATGTTGTCTGTGAGTATCTTTATCTTGTATCTGCCGATCTCGTACTTGTTACGTGCCGTGCCGTGTCGTGTCGTCTCGCCGACGCAATGCACTCAATGCAATTCAGATCTTGATCGTATGTCAAGTATCGTGATATGCAGCTGACCGAAGTCGGAGAAGGAGGTGTGGCAATTAAGATATTGATAAAGTGAACCCTGTAATCTGGAACGGCAGGATACAAGACATCAATCCAGCGAGCTTTGTTCCTGGTCGTGAGACTCGCTTCTCGCGTCGAGTGGTGATCCTGTCACATCGAAATTGAAAAATGAGTACCGATTTGTCAGCTGCCGTAGCTACTAAACTACAGAATACAGTGGCATCTTTGCATAGTACAGCGGCTCCGTTGAATTGCCAGCGCTAAACCGCCCCACTACTTTACAGGCTCTACCTATGCGCAGCACAGCAGTCATCCGATTCTATGCGACGCAAGCCTTTTTTCTTATTTCTCAGCCTTTTCTCCAGTCCCAGTCAGTCCCAGCCTCGACCGTCCGACATGGCAGCACCAGCGCCGCATGCCCGCGCACACCCGGCCGTGCCCGTGTTCCTCCTAAAAACCAAATCCTCGCCCCACGATGCTTACGAAGAACTGTTCAGCTCGACCTCGCCCGACACCCCAGACACCCCAGACTCCTTCAACCCCGTGTTTGTGCCTGTGCTCGAGCACCGCTTCGACGACGCCGGCATCGCCAAGCTGACGCGCGTGCTCGTCGACAGGCAGATTGCCGACGGCCAAGAGTATGGCGGCATGATCTTTACGTCGCAGCGCGCCGTCGAGGCCTTTGCCAAGGTGGTGCACGACGGCCGGCCTCCTCCTCCTCCTCCTCCTCCTTCTTCTTTGTCTACATCGTGGCCTCACTTGCAGGTGCCCGTGTACAGCGTCGGGCCGGCCACGACGCGCGCGCTCAAGGCTGTGCCGCAGGAGCCGCCGCTGCAGGTCTCGGGCGAGCACACGGGCAACGGCGAAGACCTGGCCTACTACATGCAGGACAACTACACGTCGCCGCCCGCTGACGACAAGAACAAACTGCTGTTCTTGGTCGGCGACAAGCGGCGCGACATCATCCCCAAGGTCATGGCCAGCGGCAAGGCGCGCGACGGGTCGGCACGGCCGGTGGTCCCCGTGGACGAGGTGGTGGTCTACGGCACGGGCGAGATGGCGTCGTTTAGCGAGGATTTCCGGCGGCTGCTGGCGGACACGGCGGACCGGCCGGTGCGGTGGGTGGTGGTGTTTTCGCCGACGGGCTGCGACAGCATGCTGCGCGAGCTGGCGGCCGTCAAGGCAGGCTCAGGCGCCACAGGCGCCACAGGCAAGACATACGTGGCGACGATCGGGCCGACGACGAGGGCCTACCTGCAGGACACCTTTGGCTACGAGCCGGACGTGTGCGCGGCCGAGCCGAGTCCGCAGGGCATCATGCGCGGAATCACCGAGTTCATGCGGAGGTTATAGTAAAACGTCAATAGTATATAAGCAAACATGTAAATAAATGTAAATATATCGTATCATAAACTGTGAGCATGTAGTAAATGGAGGCATGCCTGCTTGGGTGTGTTAGGTGCTTGAGTGGCGTAAATGACATACCTGATAATTAGGGAGTATGCCCAGTACAGAGAGTCAAGTACAGAGCACTACGTCACCGACCGACGCATGCAGACTTTACTCTGGCACTACTCGCAATACAGCGGGACGGGCTGAACACCAAACCCCGCTAGCGCCCTGCCTAGCCTAATCTTATGCTCAATCTTATCGCTGCAACGGACCACTCCCGGCAGCCTTATTGGCTGGGCGCTAGGCATGCTATAGTAATCAGCACTCTCTAGCACTCTACCCTGCTCCGTACAGTAAGATAATGTACTGTACATATGCAATCTGTTGGTTTGCGTCTGACGTCCATCCCACGTCTCGCCTCTTGTCACCGGCGACCATCAACTCCGACCAAGCGGCAGGCATCCAGCCAGATTCTTCTATCATTCTATCGTTTTATCTTTCTACTATCATCCTATCAGTCCCACAGCCATCTATATCTGGCTTATTCTGCAGCTTTCTATCGAGGCTATTGAGCTCACCGACCTCGACGGACCGACCTCGACGGCCCGACCTCCTCGACCTTGCCTGATTATATCACACCACATCGACATCACCTGTTGCAAGGCAATACACTGCTCACCGCAACTATGAGTTACTACAGCGGCGGCAACCAGACCGACGCCTCGTCCGTCTACTCGGCACACTCGCGCACCGGCAACGACAACAACAACAGCAGCAGCAGCAGCAGCAGCAACAACAACGGCGGCTACATCTCCAGCTCCCTCTACAGCGCCTTTGGCGGCATCATGCGCAGACTCTCGTCCGACCCAAATGGGAACCTCTCAAACCACCACGGCGACCGTGAAAACCACCTCGGCCACGCCGTCACCTTTCCATCCTCCCCAACGTTCAACTCGAACAACAATAACAACAACGGCGTCAACGGCGTCTACACACCGCCCACCATGACCCGCACCGCGTCGCCGCTGCTGCTGCGCCCGCCGCCGCTCGAGCCCCTCACCCTGTCCGGCTTCGCCGCCGACACCCCCGCCTCCGCGCGCCTGCTCACCAACACCGTCGCCGAGGAGATCCGCATCATGGTGCCCGAGCGCCTGCGCATCGAGGAGGACTGGCAGCTTGCATACAGCCTCGACCAGGACGGCGCCAGCCTGGCCACGCTCTACGAAAAGGCCGCGCGCTACGACGAGCACCGCATCGGCTTCGTCTTGGTCGTCAAAGACCAGACCGACAACGGCGGCATCTTTGGCGCATACCTGACCGAGTACCCGCGGCCGTCGGCGCACTATTTCGGCACGGGCGAGTGCTTCTTGTGGCGCGCCTCGGTGCTGGCTCCGAACGCACACCCGGCGAGCACTGCAGCTGGGTCGGAGTTGTCGGCCGAGTCAGATTTGTCGACAGATCTTCTTGTCCCCGACGACAGCACAGCGTCGTATGCCTCGTCCCGGCAGGCGTCGTCGTCTACACTCGCGAGCATGGCCGCGCCGTCACTTGTATCGGCATCGACACAGCCGCCGCGATCGCCGCGTCTTGCTGCGCCACTACCACCACCGCCGCCGTCCATCCGCTTCAGCGCGTTCCCCTACAGTGGCGTCAACGAGTACTTTATCTACTGCGAGGCGCACAGCCTGAGCGTCGGCGGCGGCGACGGGCGGTACGGCCTGTGGCTGAACGACAGCCTGGACAAGGGCATCAGCGCGACGTGCCTGACGTTTGGCAACCAGCCGCTGAGCGACGAGGGCGACAAGTTTGGCGTATTGGGCGTCGAGTTGTGGGTGATTGGGTCGCGGCGGTAGGCCTTTATTATACTCATCTACTCATCTATCATTTACTCTTTACTCATTTACATATGTACATATTACGTATGTACATTCACATTTACGGCGTTTGGATACGGTCTGGGTGGCATTGTGCGGCATGTCTGCGAATTGCTGATTGCTTAAATTTACAAGATAGATTACAATACTTGGTAGTTTATATATCCTCCACTTGGTTACTTGCTGCGACTTGCTTCTACATCTACCTCTACCTGCTACTACTTCTGATCAACGTTACAACCGGTGTCGTGCATATGCTGTGCTTGGTCGTTGGACAGCCGTTGATCAAGTGTCACCTCCCACGCTGCTGCTGCAGTCATGCTCGATGCCAGCAAGCCGCAGTTTGATCATGTTGATCATGTCATATACTCAGTAACATAAATTCGGTAAAAGTAAATAATGCAAAGCAAAGCAAACATAAATGGCACATTCCAAGCAAAAAGCATTAAATGCAAGATAGCAAAACAGCCAGCCACATGCCACAACAGCTGTCGAGGCAGCAAGCGGGCACATCAGCAGCAGAAGCAGCAGCCAAGGTCAAGGCCGAGGCAAAGGCCACCGGCACTCCTCCATGGCTGCTATGCGTTGTAATATCGGATACCTGTCGTCTTCCCGATGCCCATTCCCTATGTTTATATCCTATGACCATCCCATGCCCATCCTATACCCTATGCCCATTTCCACGGCACTCCGTTGTAGTCGGTTCGTCGTGGATGTGTAAATTGTGATTTTGTATTGTAATGTTGACTGTAGCTTCGTTCTTGTATCGTGGTCCTCCAAGTTACTGTTTACTTCTTGGAGCCCCTAGATGGTCAGTATACGGTATGGTATATACAGCAGACATGTCTCGTCCAAGTCTACTCACTTCTTGCCGGCCGTGGTCTGGACAGTGTTGGCGTGCTGGTTCCACACATCGACCAGCACCTTTTGCGTGGCGTCGACATAGTTCTCGTTCTTGACGTCCTTGACATTGACGCGCATGCCGTCCTTGGTAAAGGTAAAGTTCTTGTTGCCAATGTTCTTGGTCGCCTGCTCCTGGATCTTGGTGACGCTGAGGTAGATCTGGTAGCCGACGAAGCCCAGGCCGCCGATGACGGCGAACAGCACGACGAGCGGGGCGATTTGGCTGGCCGTTAGTGGGAGATATTAGGAATAAAAAAGAAGAGGCACGCGACACAGCGAAGAAAAAGAAGAAGAGAAAAAAAAGAAAAGACGTCGTCTGCAGCGACGATCAGCGATCGCTGCATGATGCGTGCGCATGCGTGTCTAAAAGAAAATAGACGTACCCGATTATTGATTTTGCCATTGTGTCGTGGAGGTTGAGACAGTAGTCGAGCAGCGAGTGAAGTTGGGCTGTGTGTAATGTACGATGTACAAAGTAGAGGTCGCGGAGTTGGAGGGAGGGGTCAGAAGCGAAGCTGTCAAGTCGGCTGAGGCTGGCGAGAAAAATTGACGAAAGTTGACGAAAGAGGAAGGAAGAGCAGAGAGACAGATCAGACGGACTGGGCTGAAACAGGGGCTGAAGAAAATGCGTATCTGTACGGAGTAAATAGTAAGGAGGAAGGAGCGATCGCGAAAGTTGTAAACAAGAAGGAGCAATGAGAAGAGAGCAGAAGAGGAGACGATCACAAGAAGACGTTTCTCTGTCAGACGGTACTACTGCGCTCATGTACAGTAGTAGAAAACAAAAAGCACCGGAGGCCTTCTCACATGCCTGTCCCATTCTTTGCGAGCCTCTAATTCGCCTGCTTTAAGGGCTAGGAGTTTATCCCTTTTTAGCTTGAATTACGTAAGATGCGGCAGCTAGCAGTTTAGAGTCAATAGTCGCCACGGCGCAGTTCAGCTGGGCAAATATCGCAAGTAGTACAGATTAGGTATTGATTCGAGCTGATAGCAGTGATAAGTATCAAAATGCCTTAGGGTCACAGTAACCGCACGGTTATTGCACTGTATACATAGTAAAGGTACAAACAGCAGGGATATATTATCTGATGGAAAACTATAAAATAAAAGAAGCAATAAAAAAAAAGACGAAAGACAAAAGACAAAAAGAAATACAACCACCGCCACTCCAACATATACTTTATCTACTCCTTCTTGGACTCCTTAGGCGTCTGGGTGCCACTGGCAGTGCCGACCTGCTCGCCCTGGATGACACCGGCATCGGCAGAACCCTCCGAGGACGCCTTGGTGGCGGCAATGGCCTCGGCCCGCTCAGCGAAAATCTGGCGCGCCTTGGCCACGCCGTCACCGCCAGTGAGATCGGCAAAGATGGAACGGGCCGTGCGCACCAGTGTGTGCCGGCTCTCAAAGACGGGGAAGATGCCGACGCCAATGAGCGAGCCGAAGATCCACATGATGCCGACGACGACCCAGCCGGTAAAGAACTTCTTGGAGAAGATGTAGCCCGAGCCGTACATGGGCATGGGCCACAGCACCAGGAGCGCAATGGTCATGATGATGGTGACCCAGCGGCTGATCTTGGCAGCGCGCGCGAGCTTGCGCTGCTCCTCCTCCATCTCGGCGTTGGACGTGACGTGGCCGGCCGCGGTCTGCTCGAGCTCGACGTGGGCCTCGGCGGCCATGTCGTGGTCGTCGCCGCGGCGGATGTTGAGCATGCTCTGCCAGTCGTAGTTCTGGGGGCCCAGAGTGTAGGTGAACAGCGGCACGAAGATCATCGGCGACAGCAGGGCCGTGACGTTGCCCGCCAGCATGGGGTTGTTGCTCTCGGTGCACTCGATGCTGAGCGAGCCGCACTCTCTCTTGGCCGTCACGAGCCACGCGACCAGGGCGACCGCGAGGCCGAGGATGGGCGACAGGCCGGCGGCCCACTTGTTCTGGCCGGACCAGACGAGCGTCATGGCGGCGGGGATGACGGCGGCCGAGATGATACAGCCCATCATGAGGTACAGGTAGCCCATGGAAATGCCGGCGTAGTACAGGCCGACCGAGAACGAGCTGATGAAGAGCGCGTACAGCACGACAATCGAGTGCGACATCCAGATGAGCGACTTGCCCGACGCGCTGGGCTTGAAGTAGGTGCGGTACACGTCGTAGGTCAGGATCGACGACACGGCAATCAGCTCCGCCGACGTGGCCGACGTCACGGCCATGAAGATAATCAGCAGCGTCGCAATGGCGCCGCCCTTGCCGAGCAGCGCGACCGCCGCATAGGGCAGCACGAGGCCCTCGCTGACGGCGGCGGCAGACATGCGATCGGGGTAGGTGGGGAACACGGGGTTGCTCTCGAGAGCGAGGGCGGACAGGCCCATGGTGGTGGCCGTGAGCCAGGGGATGGCGAACCAGCACAGGCCGCCAATGAGGTAGCCGGGCAGCGCGTGCACGGGCGACGCGGCAATGGCCTTGTTCCAGTAGCCGTTGTCGAGGAAGACGGTGCCAAAGTTACCGACAATGTTGATGACAAAGAAAATAGCGCCCTCGCGCGAGCGCAGCGTCAGGTAGCTGCCCTCGGCGTTACCCTCGATGGGGTGCGACGAGGCGGCAGCGACGAGCGCATCATACACAGCGCTGGGGCTGCCCAGCAGCGACGACGACGCGTAGGCGGTAAAGGCAAACACAATGATGATAATCAGCAGGATAAAGGTGTGGATCCAGTCGGTCAAGAACGTCGCCTTGAGACCGCCGACGAGGGTGTAGAGCACGACACCCAGGGGCAGCAGGAAGATGGCGGCAATGGTGTTCATGTCGGTCAGGGCGGCGACGGTGGACGAGCCGCCGACGATCAGCATCAGCGACACCAGGATGTTGGTGGCCAGGGCAAAGACGATGAAGACGATGTGCACAAACGTGCCGTAGCGCGCCTTGATGACCTCGAGGTAGGTGTGGGCGTTGGGCGCTCTGCGCTTGAGCTCAATGGCGAGCGTGGCAAAGAGCAGGATCTGCACGGTGGCGCCCGAGGCGTACCAAAAGGGGCCGGAGATGCCGTACTTGTAGCAGACGGCCGAGGACTGCAGCAGAGTCGCGGCCCAGGTCCACGAGGACACGACGGCAGAGCCGACCAGGCCCGACTTGACGGTGCGGCCGGCCGTGGTGAACATTTCCGAGGTCTGGAGCTCGCCATTGTAGCGGCGGAGAATGAATGTGATGAGGATCATGCCTGCAGGTTAGTGGTGCTGATCCCGAAGAGAAAGGAAAAAAGGCAAAAGAGTCATCAGACATACCAAAGGCAAAGGCGAAGCCCAGGCCGAGGACGATGCCGTAGCCAACGCCCTGGCTGAGGGCCGCTGCAATCATGATGGCGGCTGGTTGGAGACTGTTGACTGCTGAGAGTGTTTTGATAAGACTTGCACTTTGATCGCCGCTGTCACTGCTGTCAGTATCTCTCTAGTGTGTAGTGTCTTTGTCGTGGTCTGCTCGAGCTCGGAGCTGTCGATCTATCCACGAGGGGGCACCAGCTTTTATATGTGCGACCACACGCGAGCCATGAGACATCACCGTGTGTGCGTACTCCGTACATAGTAGCTATGTGATGCCGATCCTCATTGGTTTCTTTTGCTGGGTTTACTTTTCTAGTGCCTTTTGCTTTCTTATTTTTCTTTTTCTTTTTCTTTTTTCTTCTTTATTCTGATACCAGATCCACTTACAAGATGTACCTGTTACATGCACTAATATCTAAGAGATACTCGCAGATAGTGTGATAAAGATAACAAAAGTACCGTTCCTTGGTTTACTGTGTAGCATAGCACAAGGGCCTAGCCAGATCATCGTGGGAGACCCCGAGCTTGTGAGAGAGCTAGTCGAAATTTGACTATTCTTTTTCTCCCTCTTTCTTTTCTTTCTCGTCCTCTCTTTCTACATCTAAGCCTACCATTCTACTGAATTATTCTATATATTATTCGACATATAGCTACTTCTACTACCTCTGCTGACCTTTGTTTATCCGTTCGTCCTTGCTCTCTTGAATCTTGGTGACTGACTTTACTTTGTATTACTGGCAATTGTGACTTCCCCATGATGCTCTACCCCATCTGCTCCGTATCATATCTTCGGGGCTCCCTACGGGCCTATGAGATGAGAGATGTAGAGTTGCAGTCAGTGTGGCAGGCTAGCCGTGGGTGGTCTTGGGTCGTAAGGTGGTGCCAGAGTGGCCAAGGCGGTAAGACGGCTTATTGATTTGAAGGAGTATTAAAGTATAGAATTACGAAACATTGACAATATTGGTTGCTTAGAGATAGCCGACACATATACCAAGTACATAGTAGAGGTACATTGAACATCCCATCTGCCGAGTCGATGACAGCTACGAAGTGGTTTTTTATTCTTTTGGTCAGTTGTTCTATATATTTAAACCCACAAGCATCAGGTTAATATCTCATACAGAGTGCAACCCGTTCGACACATGGGCATTGGTAATATGTGCAACACGGGGGAGCAGCGTGGCGTGCATGATGGGGGGTCCGTTGTCGGGAGAGTTTCTTTTTTTTTCTTTCTTCTTTCTTTCTCTTCTTCTTGTTTACCCTTTTGTCCTTCCTTATACTGAGTCTTGCTGTTCTCTCTCTTATTTTTGCTAACATCCCTCGTCCAAGATGGCCCTCTTTTCTTCACCTCTCCACCCTGCGTCATATTCTGTTCCCTGCCATTTCGGATCTCGTTGTCCTTTTTTGGTTTAGGGCATGTTTTATTTCTTATAATGTACTATTTCAACCCTTTTGTTGTAACGATAAATAATCATCTGTCACGGAGTACACAGTAGAACCTGTCTCGACGTTATGTGTTTTGCCTTGATCTAAGCTCTACCCAGCAAGCCACATTTTAATCCCCTACTCACCCCATACAGACGCCTCCTCGTTGCTTCTTGTCTCGTCTCTCTTTCGTCTTTCCTTTCCTTTTTCTAGCCCTCCAGAAAACGACTGCCGCCGCTTCTCCAGGCCCCGTCTTTTAGTCGGGATTAGTCTCTAGTGATATTGTACTATGTACCCCGTAGAGTTTAATATTACTCGATCCAATCTGTGCGCTTTCTCCGGCCGCCTCTCGTTGGCCAGATTGCCCAGAGATAGCCATTTTTAATCTCTATCTCGACGTGATAAGATAAGGTCGAGATAGAATGAACCATTGATATTAGATGTCGTAAAGCCAAGAGGCGTGTAAGCTAGCCAATCACATGCAATATAATAGACCCATAATTATCTACGTCCAGTCTCGTTTTCTTTCTACTCTCTACCTCGACGTCTACCTCGTCGTGAATCCTTCCCTTCTTTTTACCCGGCTAAGCTGCCGGTTGCAATTACAAAAACCTAGGCATAAATAGATCGTCTTTAGACGAGACGAACTCAAACAAACTAGATCCTTGCCAACCCACGTCAATGGCAGTTGACATGCCATCTCTGATCTGGAGCGTGGCTACGGAGTACAGAGTTGACCCACTTACATTTAAAAGTACGGGATTCGTCGAGGCCGTAGAGATAAGGCTGGGTCCACTCCGAGACCCACCACTCTCAATTCGGGCCAATTTCAATGAGCTCAATTTTGAATTGTCCTGCTTGAACCAAGCCAACCCAAGATTATGTCAGCATTCGCCGTCGGTCGGCCGTCGGCGGATGGGTCCTTAATACCGTTACCACCAATCGCATGTTGCACAGCTAGCTTACACGACCTCAACCTCACCTCATCCCGTGTAAACGAGGAGCCTGCAGTCCTATCCAATAAGTCGCTCACCAAAGCTGGAAGCCATGTACTTGTAAACACTCACGCTAGACCTTCATTTTATACACAGCATTTACACACTTTTACAGGCCAATCACAGTACTTCCTTTGGTGCGACCACCAGCCGTGCGCTCGCCTCGGCTCTCATATCTGATTCACTTCCCCAGACACTCGAGCACTCTGCACATAGACACAGCCTTCTTCAAAATATACGGTTTGAAGGGTGAAGAGTTTTCTACCAGCCCCCACGCTGCAGCCTTACCAAGCCGACGGTCGCCCACGGGTCCTGAAGCTGTCAGAGCTCGCCGTCGGGAACTTGTCTCGGGGCAGACCAGGCTGTCTTTGTTTACGGAGTATTTTCAGACATCGTTTTTTCGCGCTCATTTATATCATTTATGGATGTGTCTAGTCATTGGCCCGCTTTTCTTTCTGCCCTTCGTTGCCGATTTGGTGTTAATGTTGTTTCGGACTATATTCAATATTTCAGAATCGTCTCGGAATCGGCTGGCACTGCGAGGCTGAGCCTGCGTCGAGCCTCGAGCTGTTGATCACATAACATCATTGGGAGTTCGCATCAAGTCATCCGCCGTTGGCACGTCGATGCTCTCTTGACGCTGCTGGTGATCTCGCCACCATATTGCCGCGAACATCCTCCCGACGCCCTTTGGCATGCATCGACTCTTGATTCCTGCTCGCTTGGCTCTTGTAACAGCCAACGGCCGGCGACGACACCTCCTTGTCTTCTTGACCTGCATGCCGCGTGCGCTTTGTATATATGCGTGAATATGCCCCTTGTCGATGACGAGCTTGATGATCTTGTGGGATGCCTGCAACCACTACAAGACCACCACTCTACCACACTTCCCATCCTTCACTCTGCCATCACTCTGCTGCCTCCATCCACCCCGGCTTCTCCTTCATCGGACCTCCTTCCTACGTCGCACCTGAAATCTCTGCACGCACCATTCATCTGAGAGATTTACTCGGGCGTCCCATCTGTCCCGTCTGCCCCTGTTCATCGCTGCATTTGGTATTTATCGATTTTAGTTGTTTTATTCATTTGTTACCCTTGCACTTATTTGCACTTATTTGCACTTACGCTTACACACTTGCACTTACACATACTTATTCACTTACATACCCGCCGTCGGCGAGCCGCCACCACCTCCACTACCCCAACATGGCCACCACGCTACCTCCTTCGGCCCCTGCTTCTCTCACTACTCCCTCCACCACCTCCACTCCCCTAACTATTGCCGAGTGGCGCACGGCCCAGACTGCCGGTGCCGGTCTTGCCCGTCTGCTATCCCTGGTCGACACAGAGGCTAAGCTCGCCAGTCCTGCTTGGATCGCGCTCGCGTCCCCCGACCAAATCAAGCAGCAGTGGGGCTGTCTGCCTCCAGAGAAGAACCTCCCGCTCTACGGCGTTCCCTTTGCTGTCAAGGACAATATTGACGGCATCGGCTTCGTATCCACTGCCGGCTGCCCCGAATTCTCGTCCACTGTCTGCACCGCCGATGCCCCCGTTGTCGCCCGCCTCAAGGCCGCCGGCGCCATCCTGATTGGCAAGACCAACCTCGACCAGTTTGCCACCGGCCTCAACGGCACACGCTCGCCGCACTTTGGCCCTACTCCCAATGCATGGGACCCTTTGCGCGTTAGCGGCGGCTCCAGCTCTGGCAGTGCCGTCGTCGTGAGTCGCGGTGCTGTGCCCTTCTCCCTGGGCACCGACACCGCCGGCTCCGGCCGGGTGCCAGCTGGGCTCAACAACATCATCGGCCTCAAGCCCACACGCGGTGCGCTCAGTGCCTGTGGCGTTTTGCCCGCCTGCCAGTCGCTCGACTGCGTGTCCATCTTTGCGCTCACTGCAGAGGATGCTGCCGCCGTCCTCAGTGCTGCCGAGGGCTATGACCGCGAGGATGCCTACTCGCGAAAACGCTCGCCATCGCCTGTTTTGAAGACAGCGCCTCGCATTGCCATCTGCGACAGCCCGCCGTGGTTTGGACAGACCGAACAGCGCGATGCATATAATGCATCCCTTACACTTATCAAAGACCGCCTCGACTGGAACCTGGAGCCGGTCGACTTTACGCCGCTCTTTGACCTCGCACGCCTGCTCTACAATGGCCCCTGGGTTGCCGAGCGCTACCAGGCGATCCGCAGCTTCATCGAAGACCGCGGCGGCCCGGGCATGGACCCCGTCGTGCGCGGAATTATCATGGATGCCAACAAGTACTCGGCCGCCGACGCCTTTGCTGCCGAGTACAAGCGCCAGCAGCTCACACGCATCATTGACGAGGCGCTGGGCGAGTACGATTTTCTGCTTGTGCCCACGACGCCGACATTCCCGTCCATGGAGGACATGCGCCGGGCGCCCGTCGAAGAAAACTCGCGCCTCGGCACCTATACAAACTTTGTCAACTTTCTCGACTGGACGGCCCTCTCCATCCCCGCCGGCTTCCGCCCAGGCGACGGGCTGCCTTTCGGCATCACCCTCATTGCGCGTACCTGGCAAGAGCCGGATCTTCTCGCGCTTGCCGGCCAGTGGCTCGGCGGCCAGAACAGACTTGTGGGAGCTACGGGCCAGGTGCGGCAAGAATCACTACCTCCTGTGCCCAGAAAGCTCGTGCCCCGAGAGGGAACGGACTCGCTTACAGATATCGTCGTGGTCGGCGCACACCTCTCGGGTCTGCCTCTGAACAAAGACCTCGTTGAGCGCGGTGCAGCCCTCAAAGCCTCGACAACGACTGCGCCGTGCTACAAAATATACGCACTCGCCACCGAGGGCCCCGTCAAAAAGCCCGGCCTCGAACGAGTCGCTGCCGGCGGCAGTTCCATCTCTGTCGAGGTCTGGTCCATGCCCACACATAACCTCGGCAGCTTCTTGGCCACCATTCCGCATCCCCTCGGCCTAGGCAGTCTCGAGCTGCAAGACGGCTCGTGGTCACTCGGGTTTATCTGCGAGCCTTCTGGCCTGCACGGGGCCACGGACATCACCCACCACGGCGGATGGAAGGCCTATCTTGTCACCCTGTCCCCTCCTACTGTTTCAAACAATCCAAACAAGCCACTATCCAAAGTTCTCATTGCCAACCGTGGCGAGATTGCCGTCCGCATTATACGCACTCTCCACACCATCGGGATTCACGCCGTCTCCATCTACGCAGCAGCCGATGCATCCTCGCCGCATGTCCGGCTTGCCGACACATCTCTTCCGCTCGGGCTCGGCAGTGTCGCCGACACCTACCTGAACGGTGCACGCATTATCGAGCTTGCCGTATCGGTGGGCGCTGATGCCATCATTCCTGGGTACGGGTTTCTTGCCGAGAACGCAGAGTTTGCCGAGGCCGTCGAGGCTGCCGGAATGACTTGGGTCGGGCCCACGGCCGACCAGATGCGACAGCTCGGTCTCAAGCACGTTGCACGATCCATCGCCGAGGTAGCGCATGTGCCTGTTGTACCCGGGACAGGTCTCCAGACTACCGTGGACGAGGCCCGAGCCGCTGCTGCAGACGAAATCAAATACCCCCTGCTTCTCAAGAGCACAGCCGGCGGCGGCGGTATCGGCCTCAAGCGGTGCGACAGCGAGGCCGAGCTTGAGGCCGCCTTCGAGGGCGTGCAGCGCCTGGCTGCTGCCAATTTTGCCAACGACGGCGTGTTTCTGGAAAAGTACATCTCTCAGGCCAAGCACATTGAGGTGCAGATCATCGGTGATGGTACGGGCCGCGTGCTGGTCGTGGGCGACCGCGACTGCTCTGTCCAGCGGCGGCACCAAAAGCTCGTGGAAGAAGCGCCGGCACCTTTTTTGTCGGAAGACGTGCGCGTCCGAATGCACAAAGCAGCCAAGGACCTCGCGTCGAGTGTCAGGTACCGCAACGTCGGCACAGTCGAGTTTATCTATGACACCCTGACCAGCGAGTTCTATTTTCTCGAGGTCAACACGCGCTTGCAGGTCGAGCACCCGACGACCGAGTCCGTTACCGGTCTGGACCTTGTCGAGTGTATGCTGCATGTTGCCGGCGGGCAGGTCGACAAGGTGTTTTCGTCCAAGCAACAAGATATCAAGATTATCGAGACAAAGGGTGCCTCCATAGAAATCCGGCTGTACGCCGAGAGCCCGCTGCAGCAGTTCCGCCCATCGTCCGGCCACATCATCGACGTCGCGTTGCCATTCGGTATGGACGGCATCCGCGTCGACACCTGGATCGAGCGCGGCCTCGATGTCAGCTCGTCGTATGATCCACTGCTGGCCAAGATCATTGCCACGGGCACAACGCGCGCTGATGCTATTGAGAAACTGGCTGCTGCTCTCGATCCATCCTGCACGCGTGTTGTCGGTCTTGAAACCAATGCATCCTATCTTCGCCACATTGTACTGACCGACTGGTTCGCGTCGGGCAATTTCACGACACACAGCATGGACTCATTTGCATACTCGGAGCCTGCTGTGCAGATCCTCGAAGCGGGCCCTGCCACTACTGTGCAAGACTGGCCCGGCCGCAAGGGGTTGTGGAATGTCGGCGTGCCGCCGTCTGGCCCCATGGACCCGTACTCGTTCCGACTTGCTAACCAGGCCGTCGGCAATGCGCCGTTTGCACCTGCCCTCGAGTGCACCCTGCACGGCCCCAAACTGTTGTTTTACAGCGACACCATAGTAGCCGTGACCGGTGCCACGACGACTGTTTTGTTAGACGACACTGTCGTCAACCGGAGCAAGCTCATTTCGGTGCAGGCTGGCCAGGTCCTGTCGGTATGCGCGGCACAGTCAGGTTATCGCATCTGTGTGGCCGTGCGCGGCGGCTTCGCTGTGCCGGCCGTGCTCGGCAGCCGGTCGACCTTTGAGTTGGGCCAGTTTGGGGGCCACAATGGACGCAAATTGCAAGCCGGCGATATCCTGCGCATTGGAGGTTTCTCGGAGCAGAGGTCTAGCCTTGGTCTTGACCGCCATATCCCCCAGATCCCTCTGACATCGTCATGGAAGGTCGGTGTTGTACCTGGCCCACACGGCGCTCCTGATCTTTTCACGGAAGAGGGTCTTGCTAATCTTTTTGCCGGCCACTGGATGGTTCACTACAACAGCAACCGGTTGGGCGTGCGGCTGTCTGGTCCCAAGCCGCAGTGGGCGCGCAAGACGGGCGGTGAGGCGGGACTGCACCCGTCCAATGTGCACGACTCGCCCTACTCCATTGGCAGTATCAGCTTCACGGGGGACGAGGCGGTGGTTGTGACTTGTGACGGCCCGAGTCTCGGCGGGTTTGTGGTCTTTTGCGTTGTCGCTGATGCAGAGATGTGGAAAGTGGGTCAGGCCCGGCCGGGCGACCGGATACAGTTTGTGCCCATCAGTGCTGCCGATGCAATCACTGCTGACAAGCTGCTGAGCCAGTCCACGCAAGAGCTGTGCACGCAAAAATGGGAGCCAGCCGCAGTCCCGGCCGTGTCGCCCATTATCGGCCGCATCGGCGAGGGGCCTACCGAAATTGCTATCCGTCAGGCAGGCGACAGTGCTGTGCTCATGGAGTTTGGCGAGGACCAGGTGTTCGACCTCGTGCGCAGCTTTCGCATCTATGCCTTTATTGAGTCGCACCGGGCGGAGCCGCTCCCTCATGTGCTGGAGCTGACACCGGGCGTGCGCACTCTGCATGTTTCGTACGAGCTGGGCACGCAGCCCGAGAAGATGCTCGAGATTCTGACGCAGACGATGCTGTCGCTCCGGATCCCAGAGCAGGTGCCGTCGCGCCGGTTCCGACTGCCGATTGTGTTTGACGACGAGGCGTGCAACCGGGCTGTGCAGCGCTATGCGTCAACGATCCGCAAAGAGGCGCCCTGGCTGATGGACAATGTCGAGTTCCTGCGGCAGCTCAATGGGCTCCAGGCCGGGGAAGTTGAGTCCATTGTGGGTGGCCGGCCACTTGATGGCGGTCATGGAAGTAAAGGGGCCGAGTTCCTGGTTGTTGGGCTCGGCGACGTGTTCCTGGGCAGCCCTTGTGCCGTGCCCCTGGATCCACGGCACCGGCTGTTTGGCACAAAGTACAACCCGTCGCGCAGTTTCACGCCGCAGGGCGCCGTCGGCATTGGCGGGCAGTACATGTGCATCTATGCCGGCGACAGCCCCGGCGGATACCAGCTGGTGGGCCGCACTGTGAGCATATGGGACCCGAAGAAGCTGGTGTACGGGCCGTCCACCGGCCTGGCGGAACTCCAAGTCTGTCCACGGGATGTGCAGAACCCCTGGAAGTTTCGCATGTTTGACCGCATCTCGTTCTATCCTGTGCTTCAGAGCGAGCTTGCCAGGGGTGATGTTGATGCCGATGCCGACCTGCTGCAGGACGACTCTGACTCGCTCCATCTCGACGCGTACGAGTCATGGCTAGCCGGGATCAGCGCCGAGGTCGAGACCACGATGGCCTACCGGCGCAACGCCATTGCCAATGCCCCCTTCATCAGCGAGATTCTCCGGCCGGCACCGCAGATGGAGGGGGTGCATGGGGGACTTGTGCCTGATGTTGACGGTTCCAAGGACAAGCCGGGTCAGCTCATCAAGGCGTCGATCCCCGGCCGCTGCTTCAAAGTCAGCGTGCAGGTTGGAGATGCAGTGCGCGCCGGCCAGGAGCTGCTGTGGATCGAGAGCAACAAGATGGAGATGCACATTGCGAGCCCAAGCGATGGGCGCGTGGCGTCGGTGGCTGTCGAGCCTGGCCAGGCCGTGATGGCGGAGGACGTGCTGATGTCTATTGTGTAGACGTGTGGGTCTCGTTATAGGCACACGAAGACGCTGCACCTTCCACGTACGGCCATAGATACTGGAAAGCACGGGATCCCGTCCGCTCTCCCCTAGTTAAACCAGTGATCGGCGGATTAGTAGTTGGGTCGGTGACGACCAGCGAATACCCTCTGCTGTACGTTTTTTTATCTATTTTTGCAGTTTTTTGCAAGTATAGTGTAGATGTATATTTTGTTATTATTTTTCTATTATTCTACGCTTTAAACTTTTCTCTGTTTTTTTTTTTCGTTTTTTATTGCTTATTCATCAGCTTATGATTTTACTTTAAGTGCACAGACTGATCTAAATGATATTTTCGAACTCTTTATGCGTATTCTGTTGTTAATTTAATTCAAATTTTCATCATAATCAGACAATAACGATCACAATAGAGTCTATTGCGGCGGTCAGGTGATGGTGTTCTCAAATACTACATAACTTAGTCTTGATAGACGGCAGCTATGCTATCAGAGCTCGGCCGACGGAAATGGCCCATCCCCCATTTGTCAATTGAGAGTGCCGATGCCGAGCGTCAGTTGCACTTTCCGTTTTGGCTCGCATCTTTCTTTGCTCTTTCCTAATTGATCTCTAGTCTCGTCACCTATTTACACTCGTCTATCATCTTGCCTTTTAAGTAGGATACTGCCGACTCACTGTCTATCTACCTATCGTCTGCGCCTTCTGACTTACAAACAACGAATACTACGGAGCACGTCTCGTCTGATGCCCGCCAAGGAGTGAGCACGGACACCGGAACGAAACACGTCTTGTTTTTGAATTGTGAATAGCGAACACCCCGTGCCCCGTATGGGCACCCCGTGCATTTGTAAAGTAAAAGTACGAGGAGTGATGGAGGTTTACCGTGGTACCGAGTGGCTACAGTGGCTGCTCTGGAGTCCCTGGAAGAGTCTGAAAAGACAGATTGCAGCGATTGCAGGGATCTGGTGGGACAGTTCTCCACTTTATTAGATATAGAGTGCAAATAGCGAATAGCAATGGTGAGAATATTATTAAATATAGCTACTTCGTACCAAGTGCAAGGCCTAAAAGCAAATAGAGTAGGTGCCACCGATGAGACCGATCCCTCCTGCCGTCCTGCGGGAACTTTAAGAGGCTAACAAGGGAAGGTGCGTCCAGAACATACGGTACTTGCACCGCCACCAATACCACACACAAGCGCATGTACTCTGGCCACACCTTTCCCCAGCTAAAAGGACACATTGCCGTCGAGCAGCCAGCGCGTGCCCAGGAGCTCTGTCAGGTGGTAGTATTCTAAGAGTGGGTGCAGAAGAAACAGAGGCAAAAGCTTCGTTCAGTCTTTCTGTCTTTTTGACTTTGTAGCTATTTGCCGTTTCGTGACTTTTGGCTGTTGACCACCTAACTCTATTTCTGCTGTTATCTCGTGGCTTTGCCTCTGGCATCTCACCTAGTCTCAATCGCCTCAAACATCTCACCTTCGCCTCTCACCTCTTCTCTCTACCTCGCCAGCTCAGCCTCTCGCCGGCCTTTGCCCCTCGACATCGCCATCATCTCCTAGTCACGGCCAGCCTTTGTCAACTCCCGCAACCTCGTCGACTCCGTACTTCAGTCTACTACCCGCTAGTATAGCTGTCCTCTACCCAACATCTTCTACTTGCTCTGCCCTACTTGCACTCCCCCCTCTCCACCAGCCCTCAACCCTTCACATTCCTTGCGCGGGCATCATTTCCTTTTCTCTTTCGATTCCATTTCGATTCATTTCTACCTCTTTTCTGTTTCTCATTCTCTTCTCGGCTGTCTTCTTCTCGGTTATTTTCTGCTCGGCACTGTGTGTCTGTTTGGCTGCTCTGTCATTCATCTTCTCCTTCGAATCTCTCGACCTCGATCTCTCGATCTCGACTTCAACCTGCCAGCCTCCTTTTTGGATACTTCGACGACACCGACAGCTCCGCGAGCTCCTCCGGCATCAACTCTCTCTCTCTGTCTCTCTCATCTTCGACTCCCCCGACCTATACTCTCCCCTCACAATGGCTCACATGCGCAACACCGGCTACGGCATCGGCCAGCAAAACCCCTTTGGCGGCCAATCACAAGACTCGGGCGAGTCCAGCAACGCCCTCGACACCATTCGTGAGCAGACCAGCAAGATCGAGGACCTGCTAGACACCTACAGCGAGCCCGTCAAGCCCTACCTGCCCGCTATTGGCCGTTTCCTCATCGTCGTCACGTTCCTCGAGGATGCTCTCCGGATAGTCACCCAGTTCAGTGACCAGCTGCGCTACCTCCAGGACTTTCGTCACAGTAAGCTCCATCTCGTTCCTCTTCCTTGACTCCCGCGTCGTCTCGGGCCACAGCTAACAACCAGTCCCCTGGGGCATCACCCACATCTTCCTCATCGCCAACGTCCTCACCATGCTGGCCTGCTCTTCCCTCGTCATCGCCCGTCGCTTCTCCGGCTACGCTGTCGGCGGCCTTATTGGCGTCGTCGTCTCCCAGGCCCTCGGCTACGGCCTCATCTTTGACCTCAACTTCTTCCTGCGCAACCTGTCCGTCATGGGCGGCCTGCTCATGGTCCTGTCCGACTCGTGGATCCGCAAGACCCAGGCCTTCGCCGGCCTGCCCCAGCTCGAGGAGAAGGACCGCAAGATGTACTTCCAGCTGGCTGGTCGCGTGCTGCTGATTTTCCTGTTTGTCGGCTTCGTCTTCAGCGGCGAGTGGACTGTTGGTCGCATCATCGTGTCGCTGCTGGGCCTCGTCGCCTGTGTCATGGTCGTTGTTGGTTTCAAGGCCAAGGCCAGCGCCACGCTGCTCGTCGTTATCCTGAGCATCTTCAACGTGCTGGTCAACAACTTCTGGACCCTGCACGAGCACCACCCCCACAAGGACTTTGCCAAGTACGATTTCTTCCAGATCCTGTCTATCGTCGGCGGTCTGCTTCTGCTTGTCAACAGCGGCCCGGGCAAGGTCAGCTTTGACGAGAAGAAGAAGGTGTACTAAGCGAGCATGGCTTGTATATTCTGTGTAGCTTGCATGGTTTGTAAGCTTATATGCTTATACGCCTATAAACTTGCGGAACAACAACTATATGAGCACAACCTGACGAAGCAACGACAAAAGAAGGCACTCGCGGGACAAGACGAGGAGTGCATGGTGCGTGGAGGATATACCGATATTGAAAGTCCAAAGAAGCAAGCAAGCAGGCGGATAAGCACGAGTGGAAGAAGGCCTGCGCGCAGAAAGGCGTGAGAGCGAACATCTCTTTGTATTCATTACCAGTACCATTACTATTACTTTTTACGGTTCAATTTTATCATTTTTGCAATGCGTTCTATTTCCCGTATGATGTGTTCATGCGTTGTATGGATGTATCAGGTCTAGGTACAAGTCGCAGCAACCGAGCCTACTTCAAGTCTACCTCCACGAATCCGTGCTGGCGCGCCCTCTGGCGATATTCAGAGAACTGCCATTGTCATTGCCGGCGCTGTAGAAGCCGGTGGCGTCTTCCCACTCCTCGCCACCCGCAATGCTGAGGCCGTTCACAGCTGCGCCGTGGGCTTGCTCGGCCGCAGCACTGTCGCCTACGTCATACCCGAATCCGTCCAGCTGCCCGGCCATGTCGTCGAGCATCACCGCATACATGTGGTTGCTCTCCGCACCCGTCGCCAGATCGTCTCCTGCGCCGTTGACGTCAAAGTCGAACCCGCCGTTCTCGTCCATCTCCAGCAGCACCAGCAGTGTTGTGTCCGTCTCCGACGTCGACCCCGCCAGGCCCAGCCCCTGCTCGACCTCTTCCGCCTCCGCCAGCAGCCGCTCGCGCTCCGCCTGCACCACGCGGCACCACACCCGCTCACACCGGTGCTTCTGGGCCAGCGCGCGCTGCTCGGTGCGCTGCGTGCGCACGTGCTTGCGCTTCAGCGACTCCAGCACCTCGGACCGCACGTCGCGCGCCTCCTCGGCATTGAACCGGATCTGCGCGAGCTCGCGGTCCCGCCACTTGAGGTAGTCGTCGAGCCGGCTGTCGTTTTGACGCTGGTACTCCCTGAGGGACTTCTTGGGGTAGTCGGCGTCAGCATCAGCATCAGCAGCGGCGGCCTGCACTTTGGCACTGTACAGCGCCTCTAGTCTTTTTTCCAGGGCGAGCCGTACGCGGTAGTCGGCCTGCCAAAAGGCCTCGCCCTGGCGGATGGCCTTGGCGGCCTGGGCATCACTGGCCGCGCGCTCGTCGGCCTGCTTCTCGGCCAGCTGGCGCCGTTCCTGGATATGCGCGGCGCGCTGTGCGACGCGCTCCGACCGGCGCACCTGGCGCGCGTTTTGCATTTGGCTCTGGGTCAGCGACACCAACGAGGCCCGCAGCGCTGCGTACTTGCTCTCGGTCTCGATGCGCAGCATGGCCTCGCGCTGTTTCTTCAAAGCGTGCAGCCGCTGCCGCTGAACGGCGCGCTCGGCCGCGAGGCGCTCCGTCTCCTGGCGCTCAAACTCCTCGACCTGGCGCAGCGCGTCGCGCACCTCCTGCAGCTCGCGGTCGGCCTGCGCGGCGAGCTCCTCCTCGTGCCGCTCGCGGGCTGCGCGCACCTGGCGCCGGCTGGCCGCCGAGTCTTTGAGCGCGCGCAGGTCGTCCATGGTGCAGTCGCACGTGTGCCAGCGCTCGCCGCAGACATAGCAGAACTGGGCGCCGCAGCGGCACGTCATGTGCTGGCAGGCCTCGCGGTGCTCGATCATGACGGCGCACGAGATGCAGCGGCGCCAGCCCTCCTCGGCGGCAAGGTTGTCGGCGAGCTGCTGGTCGCGGCGGTCCTGGGCGGAGGCTTCAGGGCAGGCCTCGCGGTTGTTGCGGCCGTGGGTGGGCTGGCGGCAGGCGGTGCATGTTTCGTGGCCGTTGCGGCAGTGGGCGGTGCGGGCGGCGGCGGAGACCTGGTTTTTGGGGACAAAGACGCCGCAGTCGACAGTGGGACAGTAGATGCGGTCGGCGACGGGGATGGCGAACTCGTCCTGCTTGTTGGAGTAGTGGCGGGCAATATCGCGCGGGGCGTACTTGAGGACGATCTTGCTGGGGATTTCGTTGAGGCAGCACTTGGGCGGGAACTGGGCCTCGTTGGCGACGGCTGTGGAGATGAGCTGAGCAAAACAGTCGAGACAGTACCAGTGGCACACGGTCTTGACGGCCTGCTTTGTCGGGATGTCCTCGAAGCACGAGATGCACTCACTATGCTGTCAGTGCTGGGTGGGATGATCGTGGAGTTCAAATAGATTCAAATAGATTCAAATAAATTCAAATAAATTCGAAGGCCAACTTACATTGTCTGGGGCGGCACGACCTCCTTCTTCTTTGCCATGTCCTGCTTGACTATGGCCAGCAGCATCGTCTTGCGCCGGCCTTCGGAGATGGGCGCCATCCCGGGCTCCCTGTGTATAGCTAGCTTAGGATCATTGCTGCTGCTGCTGCTGCTGTCGCAGTTGTCTGCTGTTTCGGGCACAAGCTGCCACTGCTGGCCGTGCTCGCTGCGCACCCACTTGAATCCGGGCGTCACGCTGCGGCCGGCCATCATCTGGTTGTGGCGCTGCAATGCTGCTGATGCCGCCGCTGCTGCCGCCGCTCCTTGTGATGACGACTCGCCGGCGTTGCCACGCAGCCGCCTGAACGTGGAGGCCAGCAGTTTCCGTTTGGACATTTTCTGCTGTGCCTGGGATAGTGTCTGGGACGATATTGTTGTCGTCGTTACTGAGGGTGGTGGGCGAAGTGTTGCTGTCGAACCGGCCATAACTTCCTTTCCTTTTGATTTTGATTGTTCTGACTTTTCCGAGGCCGCCTTGACTGCTTCCTCTTGCTGCCGCATCTGTTGCGTCCGTTCTCTGTCGTCTTTCAGCGATGCTGCCGCCGCCTTGAGCAGAGGCACCTGTGCCTGGACGCTCTCGACGGACGACTTGAGGATGGCGCGGAGCAGATCCGGCGCAGTCTGAGCGTCGATGCCCACGAGGTCGGGCACTTCCAGGAGTGCTGCGGGCACGACCACTTCTGTCCACTGGGTGGCATTATCGATGTCTTTGGCGGCTGCAACCCCAGCGAGCCCTTCCGTGCCGAGCGTGCCATCTTTGTTGCGCAGCAGGTCGATGGAAGGCAGGTCGCCGTCGTCCGAGTCCTCGACGGTCTCATCGGATATCCTGTCGGCGTCGTCCTCGCTCTGTGGCGAAGAAATATTTGTGTTTGCGCTGGAGGCAGAGGCGGTTGATAGCAGCGATGTGTAGGAGCCGGAGAAGATGCTGTAGTCGGAGAGTGTTGGCTGTGCAAAAGTGGTTGCGGTTGTTGTGGCTGCGGTAGCTGTAGTGTCATGGCTAGCAGTGCTTGCGTGGATGCGTGACGAGGACGAGATGGACGGTTGGCTGTCATGAGCAGGAGAAAAGGTTGCAAACGAGGTAACGTCAAATGCCGCACCCATTGTCATGTGTGGCTGCGGCTGTGTTTGGGCTAGTGGCTGTGTTTGTGCTGGCCCCGGGGACGATAGTGTATACTCGGTTGTGCCGTCCATCTGCTGCAACTCTTTGGGCATGTCACTGGTGAAGTCGTTGCCAAAGTCGTTGTAAAACTCACCCAGGCCGTTGTCGAAGTCGTCGAGCGGCGGTTCTAGATATGGGTTATTGGAGTCAAGGGTGAGCGAGTTTGTCAGAAGAAGAGCCTCGGCCGACAGCGGTGTCTCCCTCTTCTGTTGTATTGGTGAATCTGACTGCGGCCGTGGTTGTGACTGTTCTGCGTCTGCGTCTGCCTCCACCGCAGTCGTTGTCTCCATTTCTATATGCAGTGTGTGGTGCTGTGCCTGGCATAGCGAGCGTCGGCCAGCCTCACAGTCGGGCTGCGTGGCGTCCGCCGAGTCAGGCCCCCCTCCCATGGTGCAAGTCGAATCTTCTCTTGCCTTGAAGTCGCTGAAGTCGCCCAAGTAAGGAGCATCGATAAAGTCTCCGGGCATGCGGTAGGTAAAGCCAGCCGCGTCCGCCATTGTGTGACTGATGAGGTGGATGGGGAGAGACTGCTGGACGAGATTCAGGGAGCAATAGGGGTATTAAGAAATACCATGTAAAATCAAATACAGCAAAACAAAACAATAAACAATAAACAATAAACAATAAAAGGGAAGAGAGCTGACTGATAAACGCCACGGATCACGATCTGGGTCGGCAAGGCTCTCCAGTCACTGGTCGGCGTTAGGCTCAGCTTGGTCCTGTTGTCTTTATTCCTACTGTACTTTGATCTTATTCTCCCTTTCTTTATCCCCCTGATCCCCTGCTTCTGTCGTGCTTCTATATTGCTTTTTTGTCCTTGTTATTGGTCTTTGTCTTTTGCACTTTTGGCCCGACCCCTCTCGAGCTGAGCGCCTACATGTACACTCCAAAGGCGGCACCCCAAAGCGACCGGCTACTAGTACAAGCCCCAAGCTTATTGAAGACAAGCAGCGGCTGAGAATGCCCGTCGTCTGCAAAGCCTCTTGGTTCAACCTCGGATCGAGCCACCGCAGTCTTGAGTACTACCTCACAACCAACCCGTGTTCGCTTCACTGCAGCGTGTCTGAGAACTGATAAGCTGCTTCTGTCGGTCTCCTGTTTTCGTACTGTCATCATACAGCTCGGTGAGCACTCCCGGTTACGTGCCATATTTACTGCTCCTGTTCAGTGTTCAATACCGTCCTGCCACATATTAGTATTCTGCGGACATTCCCCACTTGTCGACTGACATACAAGTCTATTTAGTGGATCCAAGGCTGACCGCAGAAGCCGTCTTCTTTGCTTCGCGTTCCTCGTATGGCTCTAGGCGACGCTGTTTGTTTCATTAGTGGTCTCTTTCAGTTCGTTAGTGTCATGTGCTATGAGACCGTGGGTGCTTGCCGATCATTAGCCATGGTGAGAAACTAGCCTAGCCAGGGATAAGGAGAGCACTGTTATGTATGGCAGAATACGCCTGTCGTGGCTGTGCAGACTATATATTACTATAGTGAAAACAGTGTATTTACTTGTCCAATATCTAAACACACCGTCACTTTGATCACGCGTCTGCAACTACTCAGTATTCCCGGTCATCTTTACCGACGTCGTTTTGATGTTAGTAGACACGCCTATTCTCGGGGTGTTTTGAGTCCTCTTCGTCTGATCGCTTGTGCCGTTAGAACCTATCTTATCTCTGGCTTCTCGGTCACACAAACAGAGAAATGAAACAACTTAGCGATGGGTATCACCGTTGCAATGTTGAGGCTGTCGGGGATAGTCCAGATCCTTCCACACTGATCCAAAGTATATAAATGCAGCCGTCAGCCCAAGCACGGCCGCTTCCCAGCGCCACATGGTGATCGCTGTACTCTGTAGATCTTGCCGGGCAGAAACGACCAGAGAGCCGCGTTATGGCGTGCTGTTCTTTATGTATATCAAAAATGACGTACACTGTTGATGTCACCGACTTTCACAATCACCAAGTATTGAGGTAACAGCCTGTATTTAACATCATGACAAAATCAAAGCTGTCTCGGATGGTCTTGTCCAAAGTCAAATCATTCTTCTTCTTTTGTCTATATACATTAATTTGTTCAAACTGTCTGCAGAATAACACTCTACAGCTTCGACTTGCTGTCAAACTCAACCTTGTTTGTGCACACACCCACGCCCTCCAGCTCAACCTCGACGACGTCGCCGTCCTGCAGCCACAGGTTCGGCGTCCGGCCCATGCCCACGCCCGACGGCGTGCCCGTGAAGATCACATCGCCCGGCAGCAGCGTCACGCCCTTGCTCAGGAACGAGATTGCCTGCTTCACATTAAAGATCATGTCGTTGGTATTGCTGTCCTGCACAGTCTTGCCGTTGAGGCGCGTGCTGATCTGCAGCGTCTGGGGGTCCGGGATCAGCGACGACGACACAATGCCGGGGCCCCAGGGCGCCCAGCCGTCAAAGCCCTTGCCCAGCGACCACTGGCCGCCGCCCTTCTTGAGCTGCCACTCGCGGTGCGACACGTCGTTGCCAACCGAGTAGCCCATGACGTACGACAGCGCATCCTCCTCGGCAATGTTGACGCCCTTGCGGCCGATGACGGCGACCAGCTCGCACTCGTAGTCGAGGCCGGCGTCTTCCTGGGCGGACACGGGCACGGGGATGGGGTCAGTCGGGCCGCTCAGCGACGTCGATGGTTTGTACTGTTGGTTAGTTCTAGTGGATAAGATATAAGATTGACAAGAACAAGGTAAGGGTAGCATACAAAAAGAACCGGGTACTTGGGCAGGGCCATGCCGGTCTCCTTGGCGTGGAGGACGTAGTTGAGGCCGAGGCAGCGCACGGTGCGGACGTCCTCGGGCGCGAGCGGTGGCAGCAGAGTGCGCACGTCGGCAATCTCGTCGGTCACGGTGTGCTGGCCAAAGATGTTGCCGGTCACGACGCGGGCCTGCTTGGTCTGGGCGAGGTCTGTGACGCCCTCGGGCAGGATGGCGTCGCCATAGTAGATGCGGCCGTCCTTGGACAGGAAGCGAACGAGTTTCTATTCCTGGTTAGAGATATGGATGAAAGGCTTCCGGACAGTAGACAGTAGACAGTAGACAGTAGACAGTAGACAAGAAACAAAAAGACAAAAAGACATACCGAGAATGAAGGCATTGCGATGTGGCTGATGATGATAATGGCAACACGAAGCAAATCAAAACCGACCCGACGGAAGTGCGAGGGGGGCTCTTGTTTATTATAAATAATTGGAAATCAATATCGAAACATCCAAATGAAAGCATTCCGCCATCCGGTTTCCGCTCTGGCCATCTCCCCTCTATCGCTATCGTCAGCTATCATCCATTTATTATCTTATTTTTATCTAAATCGGACCTCGATCCATCGTCAATCTGTTAATGGTTTTTGCCTCTTTGGGTAGTTTTCTTTTCTTCTATTTCTTCTGTTTCTCTCGCTCATCCCCTTCCCTTCCATCGGAGCAGCTCCGTAGACCTCTTCATACTCTAGTTTCCCTGGCTTGATCGACGAGCTCCCCTCCAAGACTAGACACCCAGGCAGCCCCAGCAGATAGAGCCCCGGCCTTATCTTATCGGACGGAGTAATTTCGGAGTCGTCACGCTCAAGTGCCTACAATCCACCGCAGACCACTGCAAACCATTCGAGACGACGGCCAGACACCACTCCGCAATCGCCCTTGGTAATACACGCGCCCTCACTCCCCGGGTTCCTGGTGTCAGTGCCCGGTTGACTTATTACTTAGAAAAGCTTTCCTACCACTTTCGGACTAGTCTTTCCTGCTCACCTTGTGCGTCGTCGGGTCACATTTCCTCTTCAGTCAAGCCGTCACGCTTCGAGACCGTCTGCAAGCCTTGCGATACTCGTCACTGCGACGCAAGATCTCCAAAGGACAGAGGACCGCTACCATGCGTCTCTCCGGTCTCCAGCGCGAGGTCCTCAGCCTCTACCGCCAATGCCTGCGTGCAAGTCGACTCAAGCCTGTAGTATGTCTTTCTTTTTTATTCATTCAATTTCTTTCTGTTTGCCTGTATTAGTCAGCAACTGACAGCCCAGCGAAAACATTTCGAAGAGTATACTCGCGTCGAGTTTGAGCGCAACAAGGGCCTCGAGAAGAAAGACTTTTCGGCCATTGAGTACCTCTTGCGCAAAGGCCGGCGACAGCTCAACACCATGTCGGCGCCCGGCATCAAAGACGTGCGGTAGCCCGCCCGCGGCTGCCGGTCTTCGGTCTTCAGCCTCCTTCCCCGCGTCCGAAAACAAGACACATGACGGTCGGAAGATCCGCCGATGCACACGTGACTCGGCTGCACCTTCCGTACCGGTTGATCTCGCGCGTCATCTCATCTACATATTATGACTAATCTATACGACTCCGACAAAACAAGCAATCGCTTCTCATCCACTTTGACACTCGCTTCTCATTTTCTCTCTTTCCTCACATGTCATCATCACATTGCATACTCTGGCGTTCATCTTTAAACCAATATAACATATTATTTTATTACAGCTGGCAGCTATCCAAAGGCAAAGAAGGGGAATTCGAAGAGAAAGAATACTGGAAAGAGACGAAGGAGTGAAGAAGAGAAACAAGAAGACACAAGACACACAAAGACACGAGAGTCAAGACATGGCACTGCAACGATCGGCACCCGAATGTGGCGGCCACTGGCTACAAATCACAACCCTTAACAGTCACTGACGGTGGCCACACGGGCAGAGACAGAAACGACGGGAAACGCATCGGCTGCTACACGTCCTTGGCCTTGATCTCGATGTGGTCCTTCTCGGCCTTCTCGGAGCTGAGGTCGTGCGGCTCTGCAACATCGCCCAGGTCAATATCCGGCACCGCGTTCGGGCCGTCAATCACACGCGCCAGCTCCTCCAGCGTCGGGCCGCGCGTCTCGACGTACATGTAGTACACAAACACAAACTCCAACAGGATCCAGCACGTGTAGATGAGGTAGAACTTCCACGCGCCGCGGTCGCCAAAGTAGTCAAAGGCCACCGGGTTGGCATACACGTTGAGCGTCAACGCCGCCTGCACCGTGTAGTTCATAATCATCATGCCCTTGGCGCGCAGGCGGTACGGCAGAATCTCAATCGCGTAGCCCACCAGCAGGCCCGACCACGCGAGCGAGTAGAAGATGCCAAACACCCAGATAAAGAAGATCATGGCCTTGTTGGCGCCAGGCGTCTTGTCCGCGTGCTCGCCGTACAGGCCGGCGGTGAGCGTCCAGAACACAAAGGTGCCAAACATACCGCCAGTGGCCGCCAAAAACATGGGCCGGCGGCCGACGCGGTCGACGAGCATAGCCATGCCGATGCTGACAATGAGGGACAGCGCCGTCTGGCCGCCGGAGAGACCGAGCTTGACGTTGGCGCTGCGCACGCCGGCGGTGTCGTAGAGCTTGGACTGGTAGTTGGAGATGATGGCGTTGCCGGACCACTGCGAAAAGACGCCGAGCGACAGCAGCACGGCGAGGCGGTAGCGGTTGCCCTTGGTGCGGAAGAAGTCGACGTACGACGAGTTGTTCTTCTGCCGCATCTCCAGCTGGATGGTCTCCTTGATCTCGTGGTACTCAAACTGCACAGTGGGGTGGCTGGCGTCACCGTTGCCGTGGTACTTGGCCAGGATGGCGAGGGCCTGGTCGTGCTTGTCCTTGGCCATGAGGAAGCGCGGGCTCTCCGGCATCCACCACAGGAACAGGATCTGGATGACCGACGGCAGGCCCTGCACCAGGGCGGGGATGCGCCACGATGCGTCGCTGTTCAGGTAGTTGGTGCCAAAGGACAGCCAGGTGACAATCAGCGCGCCGACGTTCCAGAGACAGTTGTACACGGTCGTCAGCCGGCCGCGGTGCTGCGGGTGGCATAGCTCGGTGAGCAGCATGGGCGAGGCAATCTGGGCCAGACTGTTGCCGAAGCCGAGCATGGCGCGGCCGCCCATAAAGGTGCCGAGGTTCTGGCAGCTGCCCTGGAGCACGGCGCCGACAATCATAATGGCACAGCCAATAGCAATGGGCAGCCTGCGGCCATAGTTGTCGGTCAAGTAGGGTACGATCGGGATGGACACGAGCGAGCCGATCTGGTAGAGGGCGCCGAGGAGGCCGAGCTTGGAGCCCTGGGGGTTGTCGAAGTAGCCCTTCCACGACTCAAAGTTCTGGACCGAGTTGAAGAACATGCCGTCGTAACCGGTGGTTGCGGAGGCAATACAGAGGATTACGGCGTAGAAGTAGAGCTTGCGCAGGCCGGGGTCGCGCTTCCAGTCGACCTTTTCGAGGTGAGGGCCATCCTCGGGGCGAGCCGGCCCGGAGCCGATGACAAGAGGCATGTTGTATTAAACGATATTTTCTGAATAATAAAAGTAAAAATAAAAAGAATAATAATAATAATAAGAAGAAGAAGAGTGAAGAGTGAAGAGTGAAGAGTGAAGAGTGAAGAGTGAAGAGCAGTGCACACAAGATAAACAAGATAAACAAGATAAACAAGATGGACAGGCTGATGACAACAAGACGAGAAAATACAAGCAAAAGGCCAGGGGAGAGATATCATATATATACAAAGATCGACTTATAGACGCCGAGACCCAGGCATTGAAGCATTGGATAAGCACAGAGCATAGCAGAACAAGAAAGAAGAAGAAAAAAAAGGCAGCTCTCCCCGCACAGGCTGCTCTCTGCTTGACTGAATCGCGTGGAATAGAGTGTACGGCAGGCCGGCCCGAAGTCGACATTGGGGTAGACGGCCACTGAGCGCGGTGACAAGCGCCTGTCTCACTGTTTCCAGAGAGTCTACTCTCTGCTGTCAGCTTTCTTTCTTTAAGCTATATTTACATTTAATGTCAGTTGCTGGGGCTCGCCAAGGCCTTGTTTGTTGGCACTCTAACGCGAGTCGAGGTTAAAGAAGAAGTGGCAGAACCGCCGAAACGCAAACGCAAACGCAGAATGCAGAACCAACAGACTGGTTAATTGTCAATAAATTGCACTGAGATTGGATAGTATTGAGATTGGATAGTATAATTGATTTTTATATGATTGTGCGTTGTATTAATGCTCGTTGATATCGACGGCGTGGAGCAAGGCATGATGCGGTCTGCCCAGACTAAGAATAGCAATCGAGACATGTATTTGTATTTTGTATTTTGTGTCTGTTGCATACGGCACGGACATGGACACGATTAAAAACGACAGAGGACAACGGGCAAATGACAAAGGATGCAGTATACGGAGACCAGCTACGACGTTCCGTGAAGAGCACACGGGGAGAGAGTATCAGGTAGACTAAAGGTGTGACCACATGTCAGCACGACCAAACTTGTCCAGGCGACCAGTCCCGACTACAGGGCAGACACCCAAACAAAGCACCAGACAGTGGCTGATGTGGTACTCGGCTGGATCATTAAACACCTCGACCGGAAGCCACGTCAGGTTAACCAGTCAGCGACTAGCAGCAGACCAGGACGGGGAAGGGAATGGGGTAATGGGGAACTGGCTGGGATGAAACTGGGGAAGAACAGTGACTGGCAGACACAGCGGCCGGCCGAGAGATCGAGAGAAGAGGGACGGGGATGAGGGGGACGCCAAGGTGTCTGGCAATTTAGGCAAAATAGGTCCCTCCTCTTGGAATTCCAAGGCCCGATTTTCCCGTCTGGTGTGTGTGTATGATTTTATCTTTATTCTTCTTTGATTCTTTATTTCTCTGACGGCCAAGCGAGTCTTCCTGGTGGCAAGGCTGGCCAAGTGCTCCGGATAAAGTGATGCCTTGGCCGTCTAGTTTGCCTCTGATGCATCACGACATCTTTATCTACTAAAGAATTGTATTATTGATTGAGGAGTTTATTGATCCTGTTGCTTGGTTGGTATCAACGAGTGGCGTAATTTGTTATTATATTTTTTAATTGACCTTTTTTATCCGTGTTCCGGCAGCGCGTGTCATTTTCTAAAACAAATTAAAAAGAAAATAAGAAAATAAGGAAAAACAGTCCAGACCCCTTATTTGCCGCGTGCTCGCTTAGCACCAGCTCAAGCCTTGCTTAGATTGCTTATGCTGCAAAGCTTTCTTGTCAGTCTTGGTTTTCAGTTCTTTTGATTTTTGGTAACTCGGAGACACTCAAGTGGATGTTTGAGATGTATTTGAAGAAGAAAGAAAACAAAAAAAGAATTTGAAAATCAAAACACACAGCTCGACGTCAGGAAATAAACAGGGAAATAGTTATATAAAATAAAAACACTATTAAAAGACTCTTATTTGATCAGAAAAGATAGGATCTCTTACTGTCTAGTAAACAATTTAAAAGAAAAACAATATGTCATAAGGTATATTCTTCATCATGGTCACGTGCGCAGTATCCAGCCTTGTATATACCACCGCGCCGCGCTAGCGTAGCCGGGCCGAACTCCGACGTCACTCGCGTCCCCTAAGCTTCGCTCGAACTTTGCGCTTTTTGTTTTTATGTTCAATTGATCGATTGTTATTGTGAAAAAGCATCCGCATTCATTACGACGACCACAATGGCCCGTCCGCGCCGTGCGCAGCCGACACCGTCATGGTCCTCGTCGTCGCGCATGTCCAAGAAGAGCACAAACACGACTACAAAACCCAAAAACACCAATGTGCAGGTCGTCCTCTACGACCGGCCGCGCTACATTGCCGGCATCTCCACCGTCGCGAGCCGCCCCATCACCATAGTCCCCCGGGCCTACAAGAACTCTACCGACTATAAAAACGCATACATTGTCGACAAGGTCGTGACGCCGTTTGACGGATGGGGCCCGCAGGCCGCGACGGCGGAGGACTACGACACGGAGGAGGAGGACGCACGGTATGCCGCAGACCCGGCGCGGCGTCGGGTGCAGCGGGTGCTCAACTACGTGGTTGGCTGGCGCGACGAGCCGGCGCCGCACGCGTACGAGCTTGTGCCGTGCACGCAGATATTGGAGTACGTGTCGCCGTACGTGCTGGAGGCGTACGAGTATGAGCTGAGCGAGCGACAGCAGCGGCGGCAGCGGCAGCGGCGGCAGAAGCCGCATTGCAAAGCAAAGGCAGGCGAGGCAAACACAGGCGCGGTGGCCAAAGCCGACAAGGTTGCGAGAAAGAAGAAGCAGACGCAAAAGAAGGACAAGAGCGACACAGGCAAGGACGAGGACAGAGTCAAGCGGGCGCTGGCGCAGCAGCGCGATGGGAACGGCAAGTTTCTCCGCAAAGGGGAAAGTGCTTCCATTGCGTCCACTCCAGGCAGAAACACGCTCGCGGCAGTGCCGCCCGCCTCGGCCTCGCCGGTAGCTCTAGGCCTGACCCCCAGCAAGCGTGCAGGCCTTGGTCTGTCTCAGCCAGTCATTTCTCTGTCCTCGATGCCGTCTCTATCGATGCCGTCTCTGTCACCGAGCAAGCAGCGCACCTTACCAAAACAAGGCCTGGCAGAGCGGACAACCTCACTGAAGCGGCCCTTTGACTCGTTTTCCGAGCACTTTCAAGAGCAGACTGAGACAGACGAGGAAGAAGAAGAGGGGGCGGAGGATAGCGAGGACAGCGAGGAGGACGAGCTGCACGCGAACCTGCCACGGGTGACACAAGTGCCACTGCCGGCATTTGCGTCTGCATCTGCGTCTGCGTCTGCGTCTATATCAACATTGTCTCCGAGATCGACGCCTTCATTTGTACCGGCACCACCTCTTCAACCGGCATCGTCGACACAGCACAAGGTGACAAGGGTCGAGCCGCCGCACGTTATGGGCATGCGCAGCGAGGCGCCTGCTAAAAAGGTCAAGCTCGAGGCCAAGGCCATAAACGGCAATGCACGAGAAAATAAAGACAACGAGAAGAAGAAGGAGAAGACGGTGACGCCAATCCCACCGCCAGTCTTTGGCATGAGCCAGCATAGACAAAGCCAACCCAAAATTGAACCGCCTAAAGAAGAAGAAAAAGAAGACGAAGACGAAGAACTGTACGAGGTGGACCGACTGGAGGGCGACTGCTACACATACATTGACGACGATGCCGGAGGGGTACTGCCAGATGGCACTCCGCAAAAGAAAGTGGTGCAGTACTTTTCTGTCCGCTGGAAGGGAAACTGGCCGCCAGACCAGAACCCGACGTGGGAGCCCGCCGAAAACCTGCCGCCGCGCATGGTGCAGCAATACCTGCGAGGACTTCCTCAACAAGAGCAGGCACTGAAGCAGGCACAGCTTGGTGGTGCTTCGCGGTATGATGATGAACTTTTACTGGATGCCTCGTCCGATGAAGATGGCAGAGTGTCACAGGATGACTTTGCACCCGTCGTGTCCTCCGATATCATCTAGGACACACATGTCTTGAGCACGCCTTTCTACTATTACGATACAAATGATTATGATACTTATTGGGATCCTCATCTGAGGGCTGGATTGCATTGCATTACTACCTAACCGAGTTGACTTATTTTGTTCTGTGTGACTTAATGTCGTTTCTCATGCTTTGCTGTAATGCCCCGCTGCTTGCAAATATGGAACGCGTTCCCTGGCCGGCCGGCCTGGAAGTAAAGAGAGATGAATGTGAAAAAGGGAAAAGACAGGAATTGGAACAGCAAATGAAGAAGAAACATACCCAAATCAAAACATATCTAGGCCCGACATCAAAGTGTCTGTCCATGGGGAGCTCTCTGTTGCCGAGACTGGCTTGGCCCCAACGTCAATTGACGGAGCCATGCCAAATTGAATATCGAGCTTGGTCTGTGTTGCAGCACCACACATCCCAGGATCAATGCTCATGAGCAGGCTTGCAGTGCTGTTTGGGAAGCTAGCCATTGCGGGCTTCAGAACCCGGGGCTGACTTGTAGTGCTGTGGGCGGACGACAAAGAGACAGCCGGCTGGGATTTCTGCTGGACAACAAGCCGGATGTCTGGCTGGTATACTGGAGCACCAGCTGGCGCGGCACTGAAAATTGACTTGGGAACAGACCGGGGAGTTGAGCGGGGGGCAGAAGCTGCCACGGAGCTCTCCATCTTGTTGACGAAGAGCTTGGCATAGCTGACCAGCCCCGTAGTCTCAAGAAGTGACTTGAGGCCCTGGCAGCCGTTGCTTGCAGTCTTTGCGATACCGTCACAAGACAAGCCGGGCTCGGTCCGGGCGCAGGGGTCGGGGGAGTAGTGGACGCCTGCCCGGTATCTGCCATAGTGAAGGACACTGGTGATACCGTGCGCCTTCTTTGCCTCCTGGATGCTGGTAAAATGTATGTGGAGTGTGTCTTTAGCAAACCACATCTCTTCCAGCACATGCACTTTGTTGTGTAACTGGAACTTGTTCAGGTACAGCTCCGTGCAGAGCTCGTTGATGAGATACTTTGGGAAGTTGTCGACTGAGAGACAGCGCGTTGGCTCTTCCGCAAGAGACAGGTTCACATAACCTGGAGCACAGGATGGGATTATGTCGTTTGTGGGGTATGAGGCGGTTGGGAGAAGACTGAAGTGCCACTCACAGGCCAGTCCAGACCGAGAGGCTACAGAAGAGCCCAGGTCCAGACAGGCATGTGCCTCCTTTGAGGTCTTGAAAGTAACCATTGCATTATGGGTGTTGCCACCATCACTGGGGTCCTTAGCCAGCTTCACGGCTAGGACAGAGCCGCCACGGATATATGCGAGAAACTCATGAATTGTGGTCTCTGGCGCGATGTTTTGGACGAGGACAGAGCGGCGGCTGTCCTTGTTACCCTTGATGCCGCTGATGCGGTCTGTGGTGGCCCCATCCAGCTTAGATGGGTCAAACGCGATGCCGAAGCGGCTGCTGTTCTTTGGCTCCTCAGTCTCAAAGTTAATGATGGCCGAGGACCGGCTTCTATCTGATGCATGGTTAGGGCGTGGCCGTCTCGAGTTCACTGGTCTGAATTTGGTCTTACTGTCGTCGTCGCTGTCATCAACAGGCACGAATGGGGCATTGCGGTGGGACTCGGTATCCGTGTCCTCGGCTGACTCGACTGTAGTCTTAGTCTTGGTTGTAGCTGTGGCCGAGTTCTTGGCAGTCGCCTCAACATTGCTGTGCACAATGTTGCCACTCGGAAAGCTACCCTGCGGCTTGAGCTTCATGGGAGTAGCCTGAGAAAACTCAGCCGGCTGCTGGGGCTGAGAATCCCCCTCAAATGAGCTCGGAGTGACGTGGCTTTCATCACGCAGCAAAGTCTGTCTGAGGAGGTACGCCTCTTTTTCAGCAATGCGGCGCTTATCGGCAGCAGACTCACGCATCTGTCGGTTCATGACAGTCTGCTTCTCGCGGAGAGCCTTGCGCATGGAAGCTCTCTTCTCGATGGGGGCATCGGCGATGCCCTCGAGCTCTTCCTCCAGTGTAAACTCATCTTCATCCCCTTCGTCTACATCATTTTCCTCTCTAGGGATTTTGGTGTCCTTGCCATTGAGGTAGGCCCCAGCAGTTGGTAATGTGGGAGCCGCCAAGGGCTGAATGGCAGCGGGTGCCATTGCGTGGACCTCTGTTGAGGACATTTCAAAAATGTCTAGTACGGAGTTGTTTGTCTGCTTGGTGTTGATGGTACTGGAGAGAGGTTTGAATGTTGTAGTTTGGTGTTTGTGTTTGTTGCTGTCGTTTTTGTTGTTGTTGTTGTTGATGTTGTTGATGTTGTTGAAGTTGTTGAAGTTGTTGAAGTTGTTAAAGTTGTTGTCAATGTTCGGATAGATGTTCTGGTTGATGTTTGCACCTCCCGGAAGCGTCTGGAAGGCGGTAGACACAACGTGGTCTCGGCTTACACTGTGGCTGCAGTAGGTGGGATCAGCATCAGAGATGGTAGCAACCTCAGAGTGAGTCTCAGAGTCAGTCACCGGTGGTGTCAGACTGCCGTCATGGTGAGATGATCGATATTGCAGAGACACTTGTGATGATCGGTTGGAGTCAAAGTCGAGCAGGCCGCTGCACTCGATGAGTTTCTTGATTGTGTCGAGAGCAGGACTGCTAGCAGAATTTGCCGAGGCCAGGTGGGAAATCTTTGAAAGGAGAGCCAGGTGCCGTGAGTTTTGCAGAGTTGCCTCGCTCAGCTGTTCCTTGAGGCTATTGGAGCTGTGGTGCCTCTGTGCCGCGCCCTGGGATCTGACGGCGGACGTCCCGGCCTTGCTGTAGACGCTTTTTGTGTTCTTCATTTGCAACATTTGCAACTGTGTATGGTTAGCACTCGTCGCCGGCAGTGGCAGCAGCAGCAGCAGTAAGGGAGACATGTAGCCTGAGAAGTGCTTTGGTGATGGTTTGCAGGACTGGAGTTGCGCCCTGTTGTGAGAGCTGCCAGAGTCAAGAGATCAAGTCAAAGTGAGAGTGCGTAGACCAAGTCATGGCTGGCGGGCTAACAAAGTTGTTGAGGCAAGGAAAAGCAAGGAGAGGCAGATGATGCATGGAGGATGCGACAGCGGTGGGTGGTGATGTGGCTAGAAGGGGATAAACAAACAACAAACAGACCAAGACAACAGTAAGGGAAGATACGGACGGCTGGAAAGGAAAGCACCATTGAGCGATTTCAGTTCTACCGCTAATCTAGAGAGTGAAAGATTGGAATAGTTGCCGAGTGACTCCAAGCAGACAACCAAGATGAGAAAGTGCAATGGTCGGAGGGTGCCGTAGAAGCCGATAGAAACTCTGAAGAGGGTGGGCAAGGATTACGGACTTACATGTTTGGCAAGCTGTCGGCCGAGTGGCAAGGTGGCCGTAGAGGAGGCTGCAGTTGCCGATGGAGATGGAGATGATAGAAGACGACGGAGAGAAAGAGAAATAGAAAGAGAAATAGAAATAGAAAAAGAAAAAGAGAAACAGATGACGGTACCGTTCGCGACGTCGGGTAGAAAGGCTGGCGAGGCGGCGGCGTGTCGACAGGTACCGACAGCTATCAGGGCTGTAACCGCACACAGCAACTCTGCTGTTAGCTTATTTGTTTGTGTATTGTCTTCATTTTTTATCCCTCCCGTCTTGTCTTTTGACTCTTGTCTGGTGTTTGATCACAGCAGAGGGCGCGCCCAGGGTGGTTTAGAGGAAGAGGGAGCCGGTGGCTGGAGAACGAGCTTACCTTGGCATTCGAACTGTGCTACTTGCTGTGTTAGAAGACAGATAGGGAAGGAGAGGAGAGCAGATAGAGAAGTGAGTAGAGAGAAAAGTGAGGAGAGAGGGAGAGGGAGAGAGAGAGAGAGAGAGAAAGAGAGAGAGAGAAGGAGAAGAGAAGAGGGGGCTGAAAAGGTAAGAGGCAGTGAAGACGCAACGGATGCCGGATACAGAAAGGAAAGAGCGTCCTGGCGAGTGTGACACGGCCGTCGATCTTCAGTATGGAGCTGAGAAGCAATTGGTAGAGAAAAAAGGAAGAAGAAGAAAGGAAAAGAAATCAACTTACAGGCAATGCACGAAGAAAGACAAACACCGGGTAACGGAGGTCAGAGAGAATGCCAAAAAAAAAGAGGGAAGAGAAAAACAAAGACGTGAAAACAGAAGAACTAGATAAAAGAGATCGATAAATTCGATAAACTTAAATTAGAGAGATTAAAAAGATAAAAAATAATTAAAAGAGAACTATCGAGTAAACAAACGTTTTGTTGCAAGAGGAAGGCGCGCCTGGCCGAGCGGGACAATGGGTTCTTGCTGTATCGAGAGGTAGAGGTATTGTATTGTGGTTGAGACTGCGGTGCTATTAGAGCAGAATTACCCGATTAGGAAGTGGGGCTAGTAGCAGTATCGAGCAAGGGAAAAGGTAGAACGTGAAAGGTGAACGTAGAAATGGTTGCAAGAGTCGAAAGAAATTCCGGGCATCCCTGAAAAGAGCAAGAGTTGTTTCAATTCAAACAGAGGATGCTTTTAACTGCAAAGTCAACGTCTGCTGGCAAAGATGCCGCAAGGTATTAGTGACAACGTCCGAATGAATCGGTGTACCGTGAATAGGCAATGAATGAGGAAGGTGCGAGTGGTCACTTCTATAGACAATAACACACCACAACCCACCAATGATAGCTTGCGTAGCCAGTGTCGGTCGTCTTAGTTGTTATTCTGCCACTCCGTCACTCAGTCATTAGTCATTCATATTCCAAGTGCAAGTGATTCAACGCCAGGCTCGCCACAACACATGAACAGCTCTCTGATTTGACTACCAGTGATTAGGTATTCAGACAAACATGACCCAAAACTCATACAGCAAACGACAGCAAACAACAAAACAAAAGATACTCAACAAGCCCGGAATTCACAAAGTCACTCAGGCAGCTCAGCCGCTGCCGCTGGCTCGTCTTGCGTGATGATCATGCCATTCTGGCGGTGCTGGTCGTGGGCATCGTTCTAGAATTGATGCCGAGGCCGAGACGAGATATGGCGATGGCAATGGCGATGGCGACGGCATCGGGAGTCTCGGTGACGGCATGCCGTCTAGGTGTATTCCGTCCATTTATGCGAGGCTGACAGACGTGACGATCATCCCGACGTTGACGATGATGATCTCAGAAATGTAGAAGAACTCGTTCACGCGGGCATGGCCGAGTCGAGACACTATATGATGTCTTCGTATAGGCATATGAACCACCCTATGGCCTGGCCATCCATAATCGGAGATCAAAAGTATAGACGGGCTCGACAGTCGGCACAAAAGAGCCAGACTAAAGGGAGAATAAACGACAGCGGAACAGCTGCGGAAGGTGTCAAATAGCACCGGCAAACGACAAATAGACATCAACGTGGCAGAGGCGACTTCTGTTAGATGGTGCTCTCCTTGTCGCGATTGGGTCAAAAAGTACTGCGGCCTAGGCTATGACCAGTTTCTAGGTCTGGACCAGCTTCTGCGAAAGGATATCGGTGGTCTGTAGTGTGCAGCTAGCTTTTTCCCTTGTCTTGAATTAATAAACTATTGTCAAAAATCTCCTTTGTCATCAGTGTCGCCGTGTCGTCCATCGCGAGGGGGTGGTGCCGGCTGTGACAAAGACGTGACGAGACCGGCCAGGCCGATGTCTCAGTAGAGCGGCATGTCAAACAGCAGGAAACGATAACGCTGGAATAGAAAGATGAATGAATCTACATAATCAAAATCAATCAATTCAAGATCAATACAGTCAAGATGAAGAAGACTGAACAGCCTCGAGGACAGCTGCCTCGGCCGTGCACGGTAACGTGGATGTGCGCCACAGATATCAACGAAGAATAGCTATTGTGCCCGTGGACCTTTCCGGCGATTCAGGTGCTGTATAAGGCATTAAAAAATGCAGAGAGAACTCCTGGCGACGTGATGTTGAATCCAAACTCAAGTTGTCGTCTTTAAATCCTGGTTATGCAACCACAAATAGATGACTCAGCGGTCAACACGAGGCTTCAGATGATACCATACAACCGCAAAGGATGCCAAAAAAAAGCTGGATATGCATCTACAAGTGCCCCGGAAATAAAATGAAAACAAAAACAAAGTAAAAAAAAAACGTACAGCAGAGGGTATTCGCTGGTCGTCACCGACCCAACTACTAATCCGCCGATCACTGGTTTAACTAGGGGAGAGCGGACGGGATCCCGTGCTTTCCAGTATCTATGGCCGTACGTATAAGGTTGACTTTAAGTATTGTATATATAGACCAGTGCAAACAGAGCTGTCTGAATACAGACGTCCGAAGCCCGTTCTATTTAGTAATTAAACTTGTTAACAAATAATTGTTATATAATCGGCACACGCCGTAGCGTAGTTTGGCTTCCCAATCGGGCAAGTCCTTGCAATTGTGGGGAGCAGCTCAAGCTCCATTGCCTGCAATTCGCTATCTTCACATCGCATCATCGTACATAGTAGTCATCCATCCGGGTGACCGCTTTCCTCTCTCTTTTTGGTTATCTCTTTCCCTCTTGATCACTTCATTTCTGTCTGAGTTTTATCTAGAGTAAAAAGAAAAAGAAGAAAATCACCATGAAATTCCTCCCTCTTCTTGCTGCGGCCGGTGCTGTCGCACGGCTCGACCAGCAGCCGCTCTCAGGCTTGTCGGCAGACTCGACGGCCGCGACGATGACGACAACGACGGCCGCATCGCCCGACTACCGGTCATCCCTCCTGGACCTCCATCGCAACCTCGTCTCCATTCCGTCACAGAGCGGCACCGAGGGCAGCGTCGGCGACTGGCTCGTCGACTACCTGGAACAGCACAACTACCACACGCTGCGCCAGGCCCTGCCCGCGCGCGCCAATGTGACTGACAGCCGCGGCCGCTTCAACGTCATTGCGTGGCCGGGTTCGTCTTCTTCTTCTTCGTCGTCTTCTTCTTCTTCGTCGTCTTCTTCTTCTTCGTCGTCTTCTTCTTCTTCGTCGTCTTCTTCTTCGGACAAAAAACTGCAAAAATTGCCGCCGCTGCTGGTGACGTCCCATATCGATGTCGTTCCGCCGCACATCCCCTACAGCATTGACGACGGCGACGTGGCGTCGTCGACCACGATTCGCGGCCGCGGCTCCGTCGATGCCAAGGGCAGCGTCGCCGCTCAGATCACGGCCGTCGAGGCCCTGCGCGGCGAGGGGCTGGTCGGCGCCGGCGATGTCATGCTGCTGTTTGTCGTGGGCGAGGAAGACTCGGGCGACGGCATGAAGGCGTTCTCGTCCTCCTTGGCCTCTTTGAGCGAGGATTCGTTTGGCGAAGAGTTCCTCGCATCCGAGGGATTTGAGAGCGCCATTTTCGGCGAGCCGACGGAAAACAAGCTGGCGTGCGGCCACAAGGGCATCCTCGGCTGCCACGTGACGGCCACGGGCCAGGCCGGCCACTCGGGCTACCCGTGGCTGGGCAAGTCGGCCAACGACGTGCTGATGCGCGGTCTGGTGGCCGTGCTGGACGCCGCTGCGGCGGGCGAGCTGGGCGCGACTCCAGTCTTCGGCAACACGACGGTGAATGTGGGCACGCTGCAGGGCGGCGTGGCGGCCAACGTGATCCCAGCCGCGGCATCCGCGGCCATTGCGATCCGCGTCGCGCGCGCACCGCAGCTGGACGGCCACGAGTTTGTGCGCGCGCAGCTGGAGAAAACGCTGGCCGGCATCGATGCCGACGCGCTGTCCGTCGAGTGCTCGCACGGCTACGGCATTGTCGAGTGCGCGTGCGACGTCGACGGCTTTGACACCATCACCGTCAACTACGGCACCGACGTGCCCAACCTCACCGGCAACCACACCCGCTACCTCTACGGCCCCGGCGATATTCTCGTCGCCCACTCCGACCACGAGGCTCTCACTGTCGGCGACCTCGAGGCGGCCGTTGAGGGCTACAAGGCTCTCATCAAGCATGCTCTGGGGGTGTAATGGCCATTGTATGATTTGTGCTTGGTCTATAGGATATGTACATATTTGATACCTATGCTTGCTACTTGTTACTCGATCTAGTCAGTATTACACTTTTCCAATAGACTCAGCACGTCGCTTCGCCGTGCAAATGTCTGCCTTGTCCATCTCTCCAGCCATCTTGCGCTTGCGCTTCCGCTTCCGCATGCCATCGACTGCTCCCGTAGTCTCGCCAGTTTTGGCCTCTTTTTCCGTGACGCTCTCTGCCTCCAGGCCCAGGTTCATTTGCATTCGCTTCTGTAGTCTCTGAAAGGACGTAACACTCTATGCTTGTCTCAGTTGCCCCAGGATCTGCAGGATTCTTCTTTCACGGTCCTTCTTGTCCTCGGCTGTCATGTGTCGTATTGAAGGCGAAGCAGCGATGGGTGTCGATGTGTTTTTGCAAAGAAGCGGGACCAAAAGGGCGAGCAGGCATCGACTATCACAGTCCCCCAGAACAAAAGCCTCGGCATAGACCACCGTGTACAGGATGGCCGACTCTTGCGCCATCCGTCGGATGCGTATCAGGCCCCGCGACATGCTTTCCAGGTGGTCCCAAGGGTTGTTTTTGTCTTCGGGTTCGAGGAGCTCCTCGTTCTAGTTGGGCTCGAACGGCACAATCTCGTATGTATAACTGCGGCCGGTCAGGGCAGGGTCGCCTAAAAAAAGTGCCAATGCCGCAGACTTGGGTGTGTCCAATGTCTCAAATTTGCCACTGTTGTCCTTCAGCCCAGGAAACGAAGCATGCAGCTTGAACTCCCCAATGGCCACCATGAGGCTGCGTATCAGAGGGTTGGCCGCCTCCTCTTCGCCGCCCTCTTTCAGGCGTATGTTTTCCAAAAGCTCGTCGAATTTTTCTGGCGTGTACATGGCTAACAGCTGGTCAATGTCGTCGGAAAACTCCTCGAGGCCGGGCAGGTCTTGCTTGAGCAGGACGAGCATCACAGACCGCATGATGATTGGCCGGGCCTTGTCGTGGCTCTCTGCGAAAAAGTAGGCGAGCGCCTGGGAGGTGTAGATGCTGGCCAGGTGGCGAACGGCATAGCTGAAGAAGGCACCCTTGATTTGGCAAATATCCTGCACGAAGTTCCTGAGGATTTCTTGTTCTTCTTCTTCGGTGGAAGATGTCATTGTGGCTAAGATATAGAGGAGTTGTTGTAAATGGTGTTCAGTGTGGGGATACAAGTTGATGTTGGGCAGGTTAGATGCTGTTGTAGAAGATGATGGGGAGACAGAAGAGAGAGGGGGGGGGGAGGAGAAGACAAAGACAACAGCAGGGCTGGGCCGCTGACGCCGAGATGGCCTGGGGACAGAAGTGCACCTGCCGTATCGGTTTCAAGTCAAAACAGAAGGCGCAAGCCGTTCAAGCCCAAGGCAACAAGGCTGGCTAATGGGTGTATACAGACATTGAGGCAATAAGAGGATTGTTGAAAAGATGCAGTTTAAGCTATAAGATAGAGTATGAGACAGGAAAGATACAAAAAGAAAAAAAGATGGCAAGAAGAAGATATAAGAAAGAAAGTATAAAGAAAATAAAAGCTAGTCTAGACTTTTTGGTATCCCAAGTGATATAATAACAGAGCGATGAAGAGAAAGAAAATAGAGAAAACAGTGACATAAAAATAACAAAACAAAAGAAAGTAAAAGAAGAAGAAGAGAAAAGAAGAAGAAAACACTACGCCTTACGCTCGTCTTCGTATATCTCCTCCACCTGCTCGCCCGGGCCCCCAATCACCGGACTGAACGAGTCCACCTCCTCCACATCGTCAAGCCCGCCGCCCTCCTCCATCATAAACCGGCTGATCGTGTTGTCGTCGTCGTCGTCTTCTGCCTCTTCTTCCACCTCCTCCTCCTCCTCTTCAATAGTGATCTCGCCCGACCGGCGGCCCAGGCCGCTCGCAGACGCGCTGCGAGAGTGCGAGTGCCCGCGGATCGCACCCGCACTCGGCGCGCTGCCAAACGACAGCATGGGGCCCTTGAAGATGTTGCGCTTGCGCTTCGTGAACATGACGGGCGTGCCGAACGGGTTCGGCGAGCTCGGTGCCCTGTCCGGAATGCCCTCATTGAAGTTTGTATGTGAGGAAGACGACGTAAAAATAGGCGGCGGCAGGCCGGTGCCGTTGCCGCCGCGGGCGAGGCGCAGGTTGGACGGGAACGACGTGGTGGTGGGCGTAGCTGGCAGGACCTTGACCGAGTGGTGCGGCGAGCGGCCGCCCATGGCGGGTCCGGGCGTCTTGGACATGCTTGTAGACACAGACCCGTTGGAGCTTGTGGAGGACGCTTTGGAGTGCGAGTGGTGGTGGCCCGGGTGGTGCATGGAGCGGATGGACGAGACCGAGGACGATGTAGACTTGCGGCCGCGCAGGTTGCCCGAGGCCGATGGCCGGCGGCCGGAATTGCGCGGCGTCAGTGGCGACGGCGACAGCGACTGACGTTTGTAACCCGACAGGCGTTGGCTTTGCTGGATCTGTTGGCTCTGTTGGCTTTGCTGTGGCTGAGTCTGAGACTGAGACTGAGACGGAGACTGAGACTGAGACTGGTACAGATTCGGCGACAGGGGACTGTTGCCGTTGCTGCTGCCGCTGTTTAGCCCAGTCAGGACAATGCCCGGCCCAAGGCCTTGTCCCGATGTGTTTGTATTTGTGCTGTTGTTTCCAGTCTGCCCTTCTTGCCCTCCTTGCCCTCCTTGCCCTCCTTGCCCTCCTTGCCCTCCTTGCCCTCCTTGCCCTCCTTGACCCTGTCCGCCCAAAATGCCTAGTGGCCCGAGCGGCAGAGGCGGAACGTTTTGATTATTTGATCCCCCACCCTTCGATCCGTACCCGTTGGCCACGACGCCTTTGGGCAGGCTGGCTGTGTTAGAGCCAGAGCTGCCTACACCACCCTGGCCTGACGCCGCGCCGTGGTACTTGCTGGTCTGCGGCCGGGGTGTGTTCTCATGCCCGTCCTTGCCCGACTTATGGCTGCTGTTGGACGGTTTCAAGAGGTTGGGCGTCGAGTGGCTGCCGCGCTTGCCCGCGTGCTTGTTACGCCGCGTGCTCTCGGCAATCCAGTGAGTCATCTGCTTCCAGTGCGTGATGATGACCTGGGACGTCTTCTTGCGCACTTTTTGACCCTGGCCCGGGTCGGTACTGTTGGCATCGCCGTCTCCGTTGTGACCGCTGTGGCCGTTGTGGCTGCTGCTGCCACCGCCGCCGCCATTGCCGTTTATGGACAAATGACGGTGCCCGACGTCGGTTGTCGTCACAAGATGCAGCGTCGAGCCTCGAGACCGCGCGCTTCGCAGCACGCCTTCTTTGGGCGGCGGTATCGGGCGGCGCTGGCGCGAGGAGCTGGCCGAGCGCACCGAGTCCTTGTCGACCGGCGGCGGTTTATTGTTGTAAGTACTAGAAGTGCTCTCCAGTGCATTGGCTGCCCTAAACGCGTCGTTGAACCTGCTGAGCTCGGCCAGGCCGGGAAAGTCGTCGATGCGCAGACCGTCATAGTGCCCACTACGACGCTGCGAGCGGCCGCGCGACTTGGGCGTGGGCGGGTCGCCGAGCTTGTTGTGATTAAGATTGTGGTTGAGATTACGGGGGTTGGACCCTGCCTCGTCGACGGTGGCGAGGCGCTCGAGACGGCTGGATGTGGTAGAGAGGCGGCGCGAGCTGCGGTGCTCAAGCTCCTTTTCCTTCCGCTTGCGCTCGCGGCGCGCGAGCTTGCGCTGCTCCTTTTCGATAAGCAGCGTCCACCAGCCGGCGAGAGCGTCGCAGCGCTGCGACAGGACAGACTCGATGACGGAGTCGATGTCGACGCCGGCGCTGTGCATGCGCTCGAGGGTGTCCTTTTCAACCGGGGTGCTAAAGGGCGAGGGCTGGAGTAGTTTGAGAATGGCCTGCTGCTGGGGCGCGTGCTCGGACAAGAAAGGATGGCTGAGGATGTCGGGGAGCGTGGGGCGCAGCAGGGGCCGCTTAGAGAGCATGGCCTTGATGAGGGCGAGGGCGTCGTCGGGCAGGTGGTCGGGGTACTTGGGGTCGGAGGTGAGGATGTTGCGGCGCGTGACGTCGTCATCGTCGTCGTCAAAGGGCAGCTCGCCGCACAGGAGGGCATACAGGATAATGCCCAGGCTCCAGACGTCGACCTTTTCGCCGGCATACTTTTCACCCTTGAGCATCTCTGGGGCGGAGTAGCAGATGGTGCCGCAAAAGGTGCTGAGGGAGTTTGCCTTGCCCTCGTACTCGCGCGTGAAGCCAAAATCGACGAGCTTGACATTTTCGTGTTTGTCGAGCAGGATGTTTTCGAGCTTGAGGTCGCGGTGGACGCAGGACTGCAGGTGTACGTAGGACACGGCGCCGACGAGCTGGGTAAAGATTCGCTGGACCTTGTCGACGGGGAGCTTGCCGTGCTTGAGCAGGTAGTTGTAGAGCTCGTCGCCCTGGCAGTACTCGAGGACGAGCCAGACGAGCGACTCGGTGACGATGACTTCGTAGAGGCGGGCGATGTGGGGGTGGACAAACTGGCGATGGTGGTGGATTTCGCGGGCGAGGTTGGAGTCGTCCTTCTTTGCCGACTTGAGGACGACCTTGGAGCCGTTGATGAGCTTGTGCGAGGCGAGGTACACCTTGCCAAAGGAGCCTTTGCCGATGAGACGGCCGAGGTTGTAGTTGCCGACGGAGCGGAGATCCTTGTTTGAAAATTCACTGTTTGTCAGTAAGCCAAAGAAGTCAACAGTCGACAGACAGAGGGTACACACTCTAGTAGTTGCTGGTAGGAATGGGTCAACTTGGCCTTGCGGCCCAGGGCCTCGGCCTTGCCTTTTCCCGTCTGCATCCCATGCGCCGCGGGGCTGGTAGTGGTGGGATGGAGGTCGCGCGTAGGAAATAATGTGGTCGCGTTTCGTTGCCGTCGTTATGCAATGTCGTTGAGCAGTGTCGTTGTTGTCGTCGTCGTTGACGAGTGGCGAGCAGCGAAGAGGAAAAGGGGGAAGGTCGAGTCAAGATCGGCCGCGACAGGCACGATACCAAATAAATTAGACGAGGCAAACGAGAATAGAAGAGTGCAAGAAAGGACAGGCACAAACAAGGACAGAAACAGCAGCCGCCACGCCAATCCAATCATGCGATGTCGGTGTGGTGCTGGAGAATGGTCAACGTCGCGGGATGCGAAGATCACGTCGTCGAGGAAGCAAAGGGACGAATAGGGAAGTCGGAAGCAAATGAGGCTAGAGTGGAGCAGGTAATTACAGACAGAAGTCACTTGGTCCTGTACTATGGCGGAAGGCGACTGCGCTAGTGCCACATTTACAATACGATTACAGGGTATTGGAGCTGTGTGATACAGCACCTCGCACAGGCGATCGACTGTGACGCGGACAGAGCCGAACCCAGAAGGAAAGAGCAGTCGAGTAAACATAAACATCGTAAAAGTAGGAGCCAGCAGCATCTGCAGAGTAGATAAGATCAGGCTTCGCACTCAGCTCTCAGGTGACAGCAATAGATAATTAGAATAATTACTAACTGTCAGCTGTCAGATGTGACTCCCTGCATGCATATACTTATGCTGGGCAGTTTTCAGAGGCGTGCTCTTTTCACAAGTACGGGGAAGAGTGCAGTGCAAGGACTGGGGGCTGGACCGGATGAATCAATTTGGTGGACGAGCGACTGGTCCCGGCTGCAGAGTACAGTATTGACAGAGTAGAATAATATATAGTAGAGCTTGGACAGCTTAGAGCTTATAATAAAGGTGTAGCTACTCTGTGATTTATTGGTTCGTTTTTAATGGCCTGGAACACTAAGCAGTGCTTTTGTATCATGCAAAGCGATCACAGCCAAGAGAAGAACGGGGGATTGAAGAGTCCGTAGTAAAAATTAAAATAACATTAAAAAATAACAAGAAGAAGAAGATGAAGATGAAGATGAAGATGAAGATGAAGATGAAGATGAAGATGAAGAAATAAACAAGCAAATATTTATGATAATCATCACAGCAAAAAAAATCATTCAGTGAATGGGCTCAGTCGGGGATCGAACCCGAGACCTCGCACAGGTATCTCTCTGTGTAGACAGAGGGGTTAGATAAACCCGAAGCACGAATCATACCACTAGACCACTAAGCCAGTGCAGGCAATGCGCTGCGTTGTTGGTCGGGCGTCGTTAGCGGAGGTTTTGTAGTGCGGTGTAGGAAATGGCTTTGAGTGCTGCTCTGAGTGCTGCTTTGATAATTTGATATCACGACATGGACGTAGAATAAGGGAATGATCAATATATTATAGATTAGTGATGCTGGATATGAGAATTGACGAGAAAAAATAAGAGAAAAAATGCAATTATGAGAGGACAGAGCTGACCAGAGGGTTAATCAATAGCAGATGAAAAAAAATGAAAAAAAAGACAACAAAGAAACCCTTATTCTTTAATGTTGATGCTGCTCTGATAGGAACTGATATAAAAAGTAAAATTCTTAAATAACGTAGACTGGGTAGAAAACAAACATGACTAAACCGATAGTATTTTACAGTAATTCATCTCGAGTTTAAGTAAAAATTCCGACCAGAAAATCGAACGTTTACAATAATATCAAAACAAAAAGAAGAAAAAAATCAAACAAGCAAACAGAAAATTCGAAAGTGCTGTTGAAGACATATAGCAGTAAAATCCGGACACGGTGATTCCCGCACATGAGCATGGGCGCTGCGAGAGATATATATCGGCTTGACTCATCAGAGCAAAATGTTAAGAAGTTATCGTGATGTATTTACAGTGTCAGACTTGGAGGCTTCGGTTTGCTATTCGCGAGACAAGAACAAGCACATACATGACAAGATATCACAGAAGTCCAAGCCTTTCTCTTTTTCTTCTTATCCCCCCCTCATTTCTCTCTCTTCTCCTGCTTCTTCTTCCTTTGTCTTGGTTTGTTTGAATCCCTTCTCCTTCTCACCGACTTCAATGCACTGGTAAATGCATAAGCACGTGAGTCTTGACTCCAATCCTCATATCTTCATATCTGTGCTGTCCTGCTTATCCGTGCCCCACAGCAATAAAACCTCGGAATTAAGACCCATAAACGACGAAATTAGCCATGCAGAGGTATTTCCCTTTGCTGTCTCTCTTTGTTGTGGGGTCTGACGGAATTCTCCATTGACATTTTCTATTTTGCAGTCTACAAAGTATGTACAGTGTGAAGAGAAGACGGAGTAGCCAGAATGGTTCCCCATGCCGGAATTAAGGGGTAGCTCTGCAAAGGACAGGGGAGGGAAGATCCAAAGAAGAAAGATTAAGGAAAGAAGGAAAGAAGACGGAAGAAGAAAAAAGGAAAAGAAGGAAGGAAGTAAAGAACAAAAGAAGCAGATAAGCAAGGGTAGCTTGAGGGACTTGGTTGCATGACAAGAGGTGCATTGCGGCATCTTGTTCTCAATATTCGGAGTAATAGCATCCTATGGGGGGCCATACTATGATCGTATCGAGGACGTCATGAAGTGCGTTGTTGTGCCTCACGGAAGCCCGGACCAGACCACTGACCAGAGCTGTTTTAGGAATGGCGGAGCTATTTAAAGGCGAGAGAGGAGAAGGCACATAGTAAGAACGATACTACTATGTATGTACTATGTATGTAGAGAGTAATTGAGGAACGAGACGGAACTGAACGAAGAGGAGACGAAGAGTGAGGCTGGAATGTGGAGTGTCTGCGCGTGTGCTGTCTGTGGTGCTGTGGTGTCTTACTAAGTGTGCCTGCCATTTTGTACCTGCATACGGAGTATGTACACATCACGCCGATTAGATTGCTGTCCAACGTGCAGCCAATCGCCGACACAGCCAAAAATAGACTCTTTCCTTCACTTTTATTTTCTTCTTCTCATCTTCCCTCCCTCTTTCTTTAGCTTTCTTTAGCTAATTAGCCTCTCGGCGCCACAAGATTCTGCAGGATTGATGGGCTTCAGTCTGCCATCGTTGTTGACTACTACAGTGTATATACAACCTATGGTGTAGAACCTGGATACTTCATCAAATGCCCCTGTCTTTCGCATTATGTAGCTCCTTGTATTTCTGTTATGTATTTCTACTCTGAACTGCGCTGAGTAGTATGGTTGACACTGCCTCATGCCCCATCCATCTCATGTCTCCATGTGCTGGCGGGTCCTTCCTTTTATCTGTATTATTATTTATTTGCAAATTAATCAATTTGTTACTTTATTACTCTCTTCATCCCAACTTTAGCCAACTTGAGAATATCTGGAGAATCATTTACTACTATGTACTCCGTACATACATAGTAGTAATCACCCGACTTGTGCTTTCTTCCCATTCCCCTTTATCCCCCTTCTTCTCTTCTTTTAATAATTTATCCCATCTTCTCCTTCATCTTCATATACACCCATATACAGTATTCTCCGACGTGAAACTCGCTACGATGATATCGGATGAGCTAAAGAATAAAAAAGAGGTAGAAAATAGCAGATACTACATTGTAGAGATATTGTGAGAACAAATAAAATAGCGAAACAATAAATAACAAAAATAATAAATCGCAAAAGGGGCTGCCCAATCAGGCTAGAGAGAACCCTCTTTTCTTGCCTCTTTCTCTTTCCTCCATAATTCATACCCACAATCTTCTGCTGTCCGATCCTCCACACCATTCACTGTGCCTGTCACCATTTCCTGTTTTCGCGGCCTGCACGTTCTGGACCGTCTCTGAGAGAGAAGCACGCCCGCCTTCTGGTTCTTGTATGTACAGAGTATTGTATCGTACTATGTAATGTAATGCCTTCTACACATTCGACGCTTTGTTTTCAGTTACGTAGTGATCAAAAGACCAAGCACTGCCAGTCGCTCTTTCCCATTGCCCCTGCTCCTTCGTTATATTCCGCTTTCTTAACCTAATACTCCGGCTGCTCTTTCCCTTTCTGCTCTCAACATATCCTTTCTCCTTCTGTTTTCGTCTCCTTTCGTTGTTCGTCGCTCGTTTTGTCCCTTAGTCACCTCTTTGTCTCCCTCTCCTCTCTCGTCTTGTCTCTTCACCTCCTCTTTTCAACGCTCTCTCTTTCAACATCATCTCTGCCATACCCCTTCGTTTCAGTCACCCTTGACCGCCCTACCTATTTCGACCTCGACTAATATTAAACGCTCGCTTCTACATTTTATTTTATTTTAATTTCTGCCTTTCTACGCCACGCTCGCTACTGGACTACTCTCGTTGTTGTCATCGCCTCCTCGCTTCATCTCTCCTCCTCTTCTTCTCTCGACACGCGCGCTTCGCTGCCCTCGTTGACCTTTACTCTGACCATCTGTCTGCCACTCCTTACCGACATTTATTGTCATCCATTCTTTACTGATAATTGATCACTCGCCACGCCTTCTCGTTTCCAACCCAACCTAACCTTATTTACGGTCTCGCAAACGGTCTCGACGGTCTCGACTTGTTCGTCTGTTCTGTTTCGATCGACCTTGGCTCTGGTCGCCTTGTTTCTTCTTTCTTCTTTCTTCTTTCTTCTTATTCTCCTTATTCTTGATTACCTATTCATCTTATTCTTTATTACGTCCCTTCTCCCCTTATACACCCGATCGTCACCCCTTGTTTGGATCGTCATTTCAGGATCCCCTTCACATCCATCCTCACATCCCAAACAACGTCTAGACTCTACAGAGTGCATTCTAGACTCGATCTCTACACTTCATACCGGCTGCTGTCTATTTTTACCAGTGCTCCCATTCCAACGCCAAACACTGTCCGCAGTCCATTTCAGCACTTGAGACACTTTGGCTCGCATCAGGGGTTCTCTTGCCTGTCGTTTCTCTGTACACCGTACTCAGTAGCACAATCTGCACATACCCTGCCCCTACAACGTCTACACTGCACGGACTGGCTGCACCGCACACGACACACACTACAACCCCAGTTCAATTAAGCATTGTCACCTGGCAAAACCGCGACACTCAAAACATCCCGCAATCAAGGGGTCTCCATTTCCGTCTTCCGTCTTCCGCCTTTCGTCTCCTTGATTCCTGGATTTCTGGATCTATTCCTAGATCTCCTAGATCTTCTGTGTTTTTGCGTTTCTTCGTCTTATCTCGAGTGTCTGTTCTCCAGTCTGTTCTCAGTCCTCGTACTCTCGACCTTCATCCAATTACTGCCCGCGTCCCAGGTTCTCATTCTCCCTCCGTTGGCTCCAGGAATTCAGTACCAGTCCGCGTTGCAGTCGCATCCTCACTTGTTTCTTGGCTCGATAACCGGTTCTGATCTTATATTTCTTTTTTGTCAATCTCTCTTCTCTTTCTCTCCTTCGAATCACTCTTCACTTTGTACGTATCTCGCCGCTGGTCAGTCCTACTTGTTGTACGACACCAGCCTCGAATACCGACGACTATATAATCTTTGACATCTCAACATCTCATCTTGCATATCATCCGCATATCATTCGCATATCATCACACGCAGAGTATTCGTCATCTTCACACCTTCAACTACGGACCACCGACACGCTTATCTCGGTTCCCCAATTCCACATCTTATACTTTTTTTTTTGGCACTCGTATTGCATCGCCTTTTAATAGGGCAATTCTTGGGTATACGACACATTTCTCTACACATCTATACATCGACATACATACATACACCCGCTGGCGGCATAATGCAAATATGATGATGGTCTATGAACACGCCATCGTCGACACTGTCGGCCCCAGCCCCGGCTCTCCTCCCGGCATGACCGCTTCCAAATCATCAAAATCTTCTTCCTTCCACTCTATTAGCTCCGACGACAACAGTGTCCTGTCCGACGTCAACCACTTTGAAGACATTGGCCTCGACGACGACTCGACAATCATCCCCCACTACGACCGCGACTCCGACTTCAAGGCCGTGCGCCCTAACCGCTTTTCTCCCTCATACTCTGCCGATCTTCGTACCGCCTCCATCCAGCAAAAGGCACAGGCGCCACGCATGCACGCCACACGGGAACTCGCACGCACGCGCCCACACACCCGTGACATCATTGCTCCCAAAGTCCGCCCTACCCTCAACCCTCTCCAGATCCAGCAACACAACCAACTCTCTCACACTTCGCAGCCGCGTCGCTCCCATAGCACCGGCGGCACCAATGACTCCAATGTCCGCAGCACAATCACGAGCGCCTTGATGCCAGACGGCATGGGCCCCAAGAGACACAGACCGACAGCTAGCCGCTCAGCAACGTCTCTGTCGACTTACCGCCATCGCAGCCCCAGCCCCAACACAATGAACGTGCCACATGGTCTTAAGGACCCTGGTGTTGTTGTGAAGCCGCGGCGAGGCAGCTGGCAGTCGACGGCGTCGCGCAAGTCGGCGCTGCAGCTGGAGATGGAGTGTGACGAGGACGAGGGCGACGACATCCCCGAGGGCCTAGTGTTGGACAACGTTCCCATCTCACCGCGGCCACCATCGGAGCGGTCGCACCCGATCAGCCCGATGGGCTCCAAGTCTGGCTCGCCGGACCGCAGCTCCAAGGGCAAGGACCGAGTGCGCAGCGTAGGCAATGGCACACCCGCCATTGCAGCAGCACAGGGCTGTCTGCGGTCGCCGTCGTGGAAGCAGGACGATGCGATCCCTGAGAACACCAGTGGCACTGCTAGCCCCGTGAAATTGCGAGCCAAGAGCTGGACGGCGGCACTGTCGGAACTCAGCATCGAAGCTAAGCAGCTGACGGAGAAGCTGGAAGAGCACGCGGACGAGGTGAAGCTCAAGAACCAGCGGTCGAGCACGGGGTCTCTGCCTGCAGCGCGGCGGGCAGTGACGAGCCCTGTGGAGTCCAAGCCCAAGCATAAGTCGGCACTGCCCGAGCTGCCACCTCTGCGGCGTAGCAACATCATGATCGACCCGCTGCCGGTGTCTAAAGAAAAGGAAGCAGTGCTGTCGCGCACCCGGCCTTCATGGCTACCGCCCAAGGACCCTGCTGAGGAAAAGCGGCATTTGAAGGAGTACCAGAAGATGATGGCGTACAGCCTGGAGGCGGAGAAGCGCCGCGAAGCGAGCAAGCAGGCCAAGTCGGAGTGCCGCGACACGGCGGTGACGGGCCTGATGCAGATCTGGGAGCAGGACATTATCCCGCGGTGGAACGAGGCGATCCGCGAACGGCGGACACGGGATCTGTGGTGGCGCGGTATTGCACCGCGCAGCCGCGGCGCCGTGTGGACGCGCGCGATTGGCAACGAGCTGGGCCTGACGGAGGCGTCGTTTGACGCGGCGCTGAGCCGGGCACGCGAGGTGGAGGCACGGGCCAAGGCGGGCACTGCGGTAGAAGGCGACGAGCACCACATGGCCAACTTTGCGTCGATCAGGTCGGATGTGCAACAGCACACGTGGCGCGACCTCAAGATCTTTCAGGCGGGCGCACCACTGCACCAGGGCCTGATGGACGTGCTGATGGCGTACTCGATGTACCGCAGCGACATTGGCTATGTGACGGGGTGCAACACGGTGACGGCGCTGCTGCTGCTGAACCTGCCGGGGCCGGCATCGGCGTTCGTGTCGCTGGCCAACCTGCTGAACCGGCCGCTGCCGCTGAGCTTCTACGCGTCGGACCCGGGTGCCAAGTCATCGGCGTACAACCTGCTGATGCAGACGCTTTCGTCCAAGGCGTCGGCTCTTTTCTATCACATCAAGAACATGTCGGATGAGCACGGGCTTGACTATTACTTTAGCGACATGTTCACGTCACTGTTTACGGGCCAGCTGGCGCTCGACCAGGCGGCGCGTCTCTTTGACGTGTACGTGTTTGAGGGCGACGCGGTGCTGGTGCGTGCGGGCGTGGCCTTTGTGATGGAGCGCGAGTCGGTGCTGCTGGGCACCAAGAGCGCGGAGGAGGTGCGGCGGGCGATCCTGGGTGCAGGCGCTTCTGGCGATGCCGCTGCCGCACCCAAACAGGCGGTTGTTGCCCAGACGGGCGAAGAAAACCGCTGGATGAAGGCTGTGCGCGACGCCGGCAGAACCGCCAAGTGATGTCTGACGTCTTTTGGATGTCTCGGATGTCTCCCTCCTCTGCCTCTATATACCCGATACGCCTTATGACTTTCTTAATCTTCTCTTTTTTATATATATTCTCCTCATCTTCTCTTCTTTACTTTTCTTCTTTCCCTCGCCCATCCTCTTACAACATCACTTATTGTTTAAGCGTAATTCTGGGTAATTCTGGGTGCGCCAGACGTGCCACTTTTGTGTTTTTGTTCTTCTCATCTACATTTCTTTTTGTTACCTACATTGGATACATAAATCCTAGCCATTATTTTTTTACTCTATTAGATAATATACTCTGTCTGATTGAACTATGATTGAATAAGCAAAAGTATAGATGGTAAAGATGCAACATAGTGAAATAAACTCTTTCACGATATATATATACAAAACGAAAAAAAAAGGCTTCGCTTAGGCAAAAGACAAAAAAGGGGCTCCACCGGGGATCGAACCCGGGACCTCGTGCAGTTGTAATAGTAACTATCGGCCGCTCGTTACCAAGCGGCGTGCTAATCGGAATACCCAAAGCACGAATCGTACCACTAGACCATGAAGCCCTTGTTGTTGAGTGGAGATGCCGGTAGTAGAGATTATGTAGGTAGGTGTGCAGTGCGTGAGAGGGCAGCTGTGCTTGACCACATAGCGTTATCTATTATACAGAATTTGATAACCATCCGTGCTCGACATTTAATCTAAGATACAACATCAAAACCATTATGAATATAAATACTTTATTCAGACTGATGACTCGGCGTCACATGTAAAAAAAAAAGACAAGCCGATACAACTTTACACGCTTTGTCGAGCACACCAACAAAAAGACAAAATTAAGCAAAAATACCTCTTTAGATATATGTACACGCACTCCACTCCAGCACCACGCATCAGAAATCAATGTCTTGCTGAATCCATCGCCGGCTTGTTTCAAGCAAACCAGACTTTGAAAAGAGCTTCTTGCCTGGGATGTTGCTGCCATGGCTTGCCTGTTGACTCTGCTTTGTCTCGCAATGTTTCTGCGTATATCTCTTTTTCTTTTCTTCTCTCTTTTCGTCTCTCATTTATTCTCTCGTCTTTTTACTCTCATATATTCTCTCACATCTTTCTTCTGGGTCTCTCTACTGCAAGTTCCCCTCCATGCCAAGACTGTCTCGCTCTCTCGCTCACCCTTTCCCTCTCGCCCTCTCGCTCACCCTTTCCCTCTCGCCCTCTTGTCGCTCCTTCCATCTCCCATCTCTGCCACTCACCGCCTATCGCCGACCATTCATATCCTGCCAGATACAACTGACACCACAGCACCGATCAATGGGTCTCCCCACAGCTCCTTCCTTACTTCTACTTCTTTTGCGCCCACTTCCCTCAGAACTGCAGGCGCTACAGGCTTGGACGCCTCAAGCCCAACAAAATTTAGAGGCTACCCCAACGAAAAAAAGCGGGGTGCCGTAGCAGACTCTACGTAGTAGACGTCTGCAGTTTGTCTTGATATCTGATTGAGATTCTGTACCCAATATGAGCAGATAACAGGCCTTTGCGAGTCTCTGAACTGCCTTTTGTCTTTTGTTGGACTCGCAAACTCATGTCAGCACTAAGATGGGTTGTGCCTGCAAACCTGTAGCCTGTAACACACAGCCTCTAACCCTGTGCAGAGTGTTAATTATCCCAATCGAAACCGTCAAATTGACATGTGAATGCCATATCGACTGTACTATGCTAGCTTTGATACTGTTTGATTCAATACTTTCAATACTATTTCCATTCGACCGTATATTCCCACTGCCATCCATTCCATTCTATCTCCATGTCTGTTCTCCGTCAAGGCAAGTGCGTAGACGGTAGATCTGCTGGGGAATGGGGTCCGTAGTGTTTTATTTTAATGAATATAATGAATATAATAAATAAAAAAGCAGACCTCGAAAACCAGCCGGCCCTACTGCATTTGGTCTCTGGGGCGGTCCTTACCACTGCTGTAACTGTAACCATCGTGCCACTCTCTACAGCTCTACCGTCTTCGGCGTGGATTCAACAGATCACACCAAGGGGTGTGCCCGTCATCTTCATGCTTTCCTTCTTGTCCTCCGTTTTCTTGCTGTCCACTGTAGACCCTTTTCCATCTACTCCTTACTCTCTACTCTCTACTCTCTACATATGTACATCTGTACAATCAGAAACATACCCGATGGCTTGGCTAGAGTTGTATTCTCTCTATGCTCTCAGGCACATCCAAGTTTGAACCCTTGACATTGCAGCAAAGCATTTATCCAGCTCGCTATGAGATGTACTTTTATTCTTGCTAGATACTCTGTCAGCTGGCAAAATATCCCAAAGCGTTAAAACGCATATTATTCTAGCCGGGTCTAGTCTGTCGTTCTTTCGGGTTTTGAGTTTCGTATTTGCCACCGGTTTTTGTCTTTATTTCATTCTCTTTTTCTTCTCATTTTTTCTCTTCTTGTTCAGTGTCAAACTTGACCCCCGGTTGCCTCCTGCCTCGATACTGTTGTACCTGACGCTATTCTTTTCCTCCGTTTTCTCCTTGTTCTTTCCTGTTTCGTCTGTGTGTAGTCCCTTTTTCTCTTCGTGTTTCCTCTTTTGGCCTCGACAGCCCTTTCTTCTTTCTCTTTTGATCTGCACTCTCTTGCACGTCGTCCGCCGTCCCACCAAAATCAAAACCAAAACTATAACCATAACCATAATACCATATTACACTCCGTTTTGTCTTTTTGTGACACTCCTTCCGTCTGCCAACGTCCTCGGTTGTTTCTTGCCCCAGAGTTCCTTCTTCTTTTTTTTCTATTTTATCATCCTGCTGTTTTGATGTTCTGCTGGTCTGCTTTTCCACAGTCAGTCGACTGTCGTACTATTCTTGCTTCGAGCCTTCTTTCTTTAGGTCTTCCGTCACCCGCTCCGTATTGGTGCCCCAACCCTCCTTTTTCTTTATTTGTACTGTCCTTTGGACTCTGGACTCTTGCCTCCGTTGCCTCTTCCTTTTCAGTTGGTCTCTTTCCTTTATCCTCTTTGCTTTTCTTTTCCTCTTGCTTCTTTGCTTCCTCTCTTCTCCTCTTCCTTTCCTTCTTCTTCTTTTCTCCCCCCCTTCTCTTCCTTTTCTCATCAACCTCACCAACCTCACCAACCATTATCAAACACCATGGCCTCAACTGCTACTGCCAGCGGCAAGGCCGCCCAGAAGCCCGTCACTCGCCGTGCTGCTGCTGCTGCTGCTGCCGACCTCGACTCCTCCCCCTCGACTGCTGCCCAGTCTCCTGCCGACTCTCCCCGCCCCTCGGCCTCGTCCACTTCTCTCTCATCCATGTCTGAGATGGACGACATCAAGCCTTCCACTGAGGAGTTTGGCAAGCTCATCGACCTTAACGGCAACGTGTTCAAGGTCCCCGACTACACCATCAAGGACATTCGTGACGCCATCCCCAAGCACTGCTTTGAGCGTTCCGCCATCCGCAGTCTGAGCTATGTCGCCCGCGACTTTGTCTGCCTGGCCACTACCTTTGCCCTCTTCCACAACTTCAACACCGCCGAGTACATCCCCAACACACTTGCTCGCGGCTTCCTCTGGGCCGTCTACACCGTGCTGCAGGGCCTCTTCGGCACCGGCCTCTGGGTCCTGGCCCACGAGTGTGGCCACGGCGCCTTCTCGCCCTCCAAGACCGTCAACGACTTTGTCGGCTGGGTCCTGCACTCGCTGCTGCTCGTGCCTTACTTCAGCTGGCAGATGTCCCACAGCAAGCACCACAAGTCCACCGGCAACATTGAGCGCGACATGGTATTTGTGCCGCGCACGCGTGAGGAGCAGGCCTCCAAGATGGGCCGCTTCGCCCACGAGCTGTCCGAGCTCACCGAGGAGACCCCAATTGCCACGCTGCTCAACGTCTTGGCCCAGCAGCTGTTTGGCTGGCCCATGTACCTGATCACCAACGTCACCGGCCACAACTACCACGAGAAGCAGCGCGAGGGTCGCGGCGTCGGCAAGAAAAACGGCTGGTTCTCCGGCGTCAACCACTTCAGCCCCAGCAGCCCGCTGTTTGAGAACCGCGACGCCATCCTTGTTGTGTACAGTGACATTGGCCTCGCCCTCGTCTGCACCGGTCTGTACTTTTTGATCCAGAAGTTTGGCTTTGCCAACATGGCCGTGTGGTACTTTATCCCCTACCTCTGGGTCAACCACTGGCTCGTTGCCATTACCTACCTGCAGCACACCGACCCGACGCTGCCGCACTACCACTCGGAGGAGTGGAACTTTGTGCGCGGTGCCGCTGCCACCATCGACCGTGAGTTTGGCTTTGTCGGCCGCCACCTGCTTCACGGCATCATCGAGACGCACGTGCTGCACCACTATGTCAGCACCATTCCCTTTTACAATGCCGACGAGGCCACCGAGGCCATCAAGCCCGTCATGGGCCAGCACTACCGTGCCGACGTGCGCGGCGGCCCGCTGGGCTTCCTCAAGGCCATCTGGACGAGCTCGCGGTCGTGCCAGTGGGTCGAGCCCAGCGAGGGCGCCACCGAGAAGGGCAAGAAGGTGCTCTTCTACCGCAACCACAACGGCATCGGCACCAAGCCTGCCAAGCTAGCGCAGTAGTATGGTGTCGTCTCGTGTATCTAGTTTTTTTGTTCTTGTTTTTGTTTCTGTTTTAGCTACACTGAATCTGTCAAGATCAAACTGTTGAAAAGTATGGATAGGGGCACTAGATGATATACAGACTGAGCGTTGGGAGTAATTTATTTGATTTGTTGATCTTGATTCTTGTTGGTTGTTGCTGTGAGAGTGTGATCCAAGACTTGAATAAAAAGAGAGAGCTAATCAGTAAAAAGTAAGACAGAAAATGCTGACCGGACCACTCGGATGGATGGCTTACGCTTGAATGCGTGGTAAGTGGATTGCGGGGAAGCAAGCAGATAACGACGTCACGTCAAGTGTCGAGTCGAGTATCATATTTGCATTATTCATTGTGTTTTTATTTTTATTTTTTATGTTTATGTTTATGCTGATCTGGGTGATTTGTTTGTATTTGTTGCCTTTTCTCTCTTTCTCTTTTATTTATTTATTTTAATATCTGAAACAGGATAACTTGAACTAAAGGGAAATAAATAAATCAAATAAAAAGGAGTGAAAATCAGAAAATCAATAAAATTAAACTGATAAAACTCAAACGACAACAGTCAAAAGTGCAGGCGGCTTTAGGAACGTGTCGCCGATAGGCTTACCAGCCTCACCGACAGCCTCGATATTGGGGATGCTCTCTGCCGGCAGAGATGTCTTCTCCTTTAGCTCCTGCTCTCTCTTTGCCTTTCTCCGTGCCCTCTTCTCTGCCTTTCTTGCCCTCTTTTTTGCCTTTTTGTATTTCTTCATTTTGAGTCTCTCCTCTGCTACATTCATCATTGCATATGCCTCCTCCGTCTCCTTCTTCTCCTTCTTTGCAGAGGCCAATACTGTAGAGAGTCCCTCGAGTCCCTCGATTTCCTGGCCCTTGTCTACAGACAGCATATCCTCGCCTGCACCCACTTCCATCTTGTCTGCACCAAGACCAAGGACTATATCTTCAAATAAAACAAGCTCCGAAGTGTCTTTGGCAGATGCAAAATCATCTGCAGTGTCGACGGCCTTCTCCTCGGTTAAACTTGCCACGTCTTGGGCGTTGTCTGTAGGCAATCCTTGCTCTGGCATCGTCTGCACCGTCTGCGTCTGCATCTGCATTCTTTTCGCCGTTTTCGCCTTTTCCGTCTTTTTCTTTTTCTTTTTCTTGACACCGGCCTTGCCGGCTTCCTGCAGTCGAGCAAGGAACGTTTTGGTAGACTCAACACAAGAGAGGTCGTTGTTGGCAAAATCGGCACTGTCACCACCGCCACTGCTTGCACCGATCTCACCGTCGTAGTCGCTATCACTGAATCCTTCAAAGTCGTCATTGTCAAAGTCGAGCAGCGACCGCGATATTCCGGGGGCTGTACATTAGAAAATATGTTAGTCGTAGCTGCAATTTTTAAAAAACAAATTAAAGACATGAAAGAAAGAGAAAACCCACAGTATCCATTCGCCGAAGAAGAAAGATACAGCGGCTGCTGTGCCATGTACCAAGGGGTATTGCTGCATACAGACTGCGGTGTTCCTGTTTCTGGTGTTCCCAGCATTGGAGTCGTCTGTGGCGACGGCGTCAAAGGCACGGCAGCCATATACCCCAAGCCCTGGCTGTTGCGACGCCGCTGCAGTCTCTGGCTTGCGTACTTATGCCGGCTGGCATTCTTGGCAGCTTCGCGCAGGCGCATGTCCACGTCCGAGTCAGATATAACGTCGTCGGAGTCGGTTGTATTGACACGACCTCCTCTTATAGCGCCTGGACTATCAGCAGAGGCGGAGGCATCGCTTGGGGTCATCTGCAGCATCTGCACGGGCATCTGCCCGGGCGGTGTCATTGGGATGATGCCATCCAGCTCCATGTTAGTGTGGTCAACGTCGACCCTGTTATTGTGTCTGTCTTTGTCCGCATCTGTACCAGGCAGACTGCTCTACAGCTCTACCCTCGGTTCAGGACTTGCTGAACTGCCACTCATATCGACAGACTCTATAGCAACAGACTCGACAGACTCAATAGAGACTGATTCGACAGACTCAATAGAGACTGACTCGACAGACTGCTCCTCTTGCGTCTGCTCCTGACGCCGCCTCTTCCGGTTCTTGCGGCCGCCGCGCTTGGTCTTTCGCTTCTTCGTAGTCGGGGTATTGCCCGACGTCGGAAGCATCTGGGAAGACTGTGCGGTTGAGCTAGCGGTTGATTTCGCTTTCGATTGAGCTTGGGCTTCTGCCCACTTGAGTGCTCGATCGCGATCGCGCTTTCTTTTGCCAGGGCGGCGAGTCGTGGCGTCGCCAGTGGCAGAAGACGGCTGCATCTTGGCGTCTCGATGTCTATTTTGTAGAGCTGTAGTTGTAGAAGAGAAAAGAGTTGTAGAAGGAAGGTGTCAGATAGTCAAGCTGATATAATGAAGAAAAAACCCAGTGTTATTCACGTCGACTGTGACGGACTCGGTGGACCCAAAAGTGAGGACGGCGGCCTTGTTGGCAAGAGTGAGTGCAGGAGTGAAATTGTTAATCACCATAGGCCAACTCACTGAAAGTAGATTACATAATAACACCTTGCTTGACCTGTTCTTCCCCTTTTATTCCTTTTTGATGTTGCTGCTTGGGTGATTTCCGTTTTAGGAAGGAACGACGAATAACACGACTCGACGCCGTCCACTTAGGACACGTGACTATATTCACGACTGCTTCACACTGTCTTCACTCTATTTCTGTGCTCACTCTTGGGATAGTAGTCTATAAATCTGACGTACTTATTTGAAGGCAGTGCAGCCTATACAAGCCGACGCCACTATGCGTATGTCGCTCTGGACTGTATATCTCTAAAGTGGCCTCGCCCGCATCTGCGTCTTATAGCATCTCGACGACTTGGTTGCAGACGGTGATGATGACATGCCTTGTCGAGAGTAAGAGATTATTAAATAACAGGGCTAAATAACACACCCGATACCAGTGAAGCTATTGTGTGGGCTGATAATATTGTTTCGTTGCTTATACATGCCTGTAAGTGCTGAACTTACTCTACATTATCCACGACATACACAGCACAATCACGATAATGACACCAGATAAAGAGACGATTTTAAAATACAGTCTTTGGACATGATCTCTCGTTGCTGTTTTAGTGTATTGATATATCAACAAACATGCCCGCCTAGATGTACGGCACTGACCCTCAGCCACTTTTGCGGCCCATCCCGCCCGTGCAGTAGAGCGTGCCGTTGACATTGCCAATGCCCAGATCCAGGTCTAGCGTCGAGTTTGTCATGATTTCCTTGGTTGCAGTCAATGGCATACATGCGCATCCCATCTCCACGCCCTTGCCTGCCGCCCAGCACTGGCTGCAGTACTCGGAGTACTTGCCGTAGATGGACCACTGCAGCGAGGCGTCCTGGTAGTCGATGCCGACGCACAGGTTGAGGTCGATCGTGGTGGTGTGGAAGCGGCCGGCACAGTCGAGGCAGCGAGCACGGAGCTGGTCGGGCAGTCTTTTGTCTGTTTCGTTGTTGTCAGTTTCGCTGTTCTCGGTCGTGTCCTCGGCCTCGTCCTCATGGACATCCGGGGCAAACAGAGCAATGGACTCGCACGACAGGCTAAAGTTGGAGTATGTTGGCAGAGGCGAGACGGCCGTACTAAGGGCAGTGCGAGCGATACCAGCAATAATACTCGCGCTAGCGATACGAGTAGGACTGCCATCGACGGGACTCGCCCGGGCCGTGCTGGCCGTGCTGGCTGTGCCGAGGGTGCCGACGAGGGCGAGCAGGAGACTGGCGAGCATGCTGGTGTGCGTGCGGGGAGCGTTGCCGTGAAGTGAGGCTGTAGATGCTGGTTTCGACGACAGATGTGGCGAATGCAAAGCAGAAGTGGCCAGCCCGGTGAGATGTGGTTAAGAGGTTAGATGCAGAGGCCAGGCCAAGAGGCGGCAAGGCGGTAGGCAATGCCGGTTGAGATGAATTTATGACTTAATAAACGAACAGATTAAAGTAATAAATAAAATAGCCAGAAATGGCAAGAGGTTGCAAGGCTGAGTGGCTATAAACGCAAACGGTAGGAGCGAACGGTTGAATTAAAATTAGGATTAGGGTTAGATGAGTTGACGGCAAGAGCAAGGTGAGCTGGGCTGTGCGACGCTAGGAGGACGAACGGCAGCAAGGATACGGGATATGGGATATGGGATATGGGGATATGGGATACAGGCAGTAGACGATGACAAGACAGCAGCTGCAGTGTGTTTGCATTGACGTGTATGACAAGCTGGGATCGGGGTAGACGAGACATTTGGGCAAGACATGGCTCAGAAGTGTCTGTCTGCTGTTTATTTTCTGTTTATTTTCTGTTTATTTTCTGTTTATTTTCTGTTTATTCCGCCGACCAACTCTGCCGATGTTTGACACAATTGTCATCCTGTGATACCTCACTTCAGTCACTGTCTTATCTGTTCAGCAAGATGTTGATGGGATTATTTCGTATTCATGTTAAGATGAGACATGCCACAGATCTTTTGTCCAGGTATACAAAAGAAAGAACAAAACAAAAGAAACGACAAAAAAGAAAAGGTAACAAAAGAAAACAGAAACGAAAAGAAGCGACAAAGAAGAAAATCATATTGACTTTTTAAACCCCGGCGACACCATGCAGATGCTGGCAGAAGAAAAGAACAAATGACAAAGACTAAACAGCCTGTAGATGATGATTAACAAACAAATCCATTTTTGCATTGCTTCGCTTTTGCTTTTTTGCTTTGCTTTTGCCGACCTATGACCTAGTCAAAATAAGAAAAAAAGAAAAAGAAACAGAACACAAGACCTCTTGCTCCTGTTGCCAAGACCCAACATGTCCGAACTCGTAAACATAACGTGAGAAGATGTAGATAAAAAGACGTCGATGAAAAAGAAGAAGATTACATAAATAAGGCGACCTAAGCGACAACCTCTTCGGTCTCCTCCAGGACCTCTTCGACAGTGTCCTCGATGACCTTCTCCTCTACCGGGGCGCCCTCGGCCGTCTTCAGCGAAGCAGTCTTGGCCGCCAGCATCTGGGAAATGAGGTCCGCAGGAACGCCGTTGATCTCGCGCTCCTCGGCCAGCTCCTCGTCCATGGACGCCACAAACGCGTCCCACTCCTCCAGCTGCTGGCGCCGCCGGTCCACAACTTCCTGGTCCGCGCCGGCTATCCGCTCGGCATCCTCCTGGTCAAACACGCGCGAGTAGTCGCGCAGGTTCTTGCGGATCGACTTCTGCTCCTCCTTGCTGAGCAGCGATGCCGGGCGCGGCCGCCACTGCAGCTGCTTGAACTTCTCAATGGGCTCCTCGCGCAGCAGCTCGCCGCGGAAGTCGTACATGTGGTAGCCGTTCTCCATGCTGTGCTTCCACGCCGACGCCCACGTGGCCACGTACCGGCCAGAGGGGTCCCACTCGACGTCTGTGACGCCGTAGTGCTCGGCCGTGTTCATCAGCTGCAGGTTGGCCGTCAGGTCCTTGTCGGACTCGGGCTTCTCGCCCTCAAAGTCGACGTCGTAGAACTCGAGGTCCGAGCTCTGCTGGCTGTGCACCGTCGCAATCACCACGAACCGGCCCTTGGGCGACCAGTAGATCGCGTTGCTGTTCTTCTTCTCCAGCGTGCGCAGCACCTTGAAGTTGCCGACGGCGCTGCCCTTGGCCTTCTCGGGGCAGTAGAACGACACCGACGTCTTGGGTGCCGACGCAACAACACCGGCGGCAGCAGCCGCGCTGCCCACAACAGCCACGGGCTCGGCTGTGATAATGACGAACCGGTCGCCCTTGGGCTCCCATGCAAAGTTGATGACCGTGTCCTTGATCGTGTCCAGGACCTCGACGGGCACGCCCTTCTCCTTGACGCGGAAAATCTCCAGCGTCGTGGCCTGCGACTTCTTGGACTTGCTGTGGCGGTCCACCTTAACGCACAGGTAGTTGCCTTCCGACTGCCAGTGCAGCTTGGCGTCCGTCACGCTGAACAGGTTCAGCGTGCGCACAACCTGCTTGGTCGGGATGCTCACCAGGCCCACCTTGGCCGGGTTGCTGCCAATCTCGGGCGTCCAGTAGCACAGCAGCTGCTCGTAACCCTTGACACCCTCGCGCGTCGGCCGTGCCGGCGCCCACTCGAAGTCCATCACGCCCTCAACCTTGATGCTCGTCTTGTCCAGCAGGTTCATGCGCGGCGTCTCGTACACCGAGATCGACTGGCCCTGTGTTAACCGTGCAACGTACTTGTCGTCTGACGACCACTTGAACGCGGGCCACGGCTGCTTGCGCGGCGTCTTGTCCTCCGAACCAGCGACAGGCGGCAGGTCAATGTTGGCAAACGACCGCAGCGGCTTGGCCGAGGCAATGTCCCAGATGACATAGTTTTTGCCGTCGTCGTCAATGGTCAGCGCGGGGTGGCCCTCCTCACCAATAGAGATGGGGCGGTTCGACCACGTCACCAAGAAGTTCTCTTGCGGCGAGAAGGCGACGAGGTTGACAAAGGGGTGCGGGAAACGGCCGACACGGTCCCATTTGGGACCGGCCCACAGCTGCACACCTTGGGGGTGCACCGACGTCAGGTATGTACCCAGCGGCGACCACTGCACAAAGCTCTCGGTCCAGTGCGCACGGTCGACAATGGTCTCCTGCTGGTCCTTCTCGTTGTTCCAGAACACACCGACGTTGTCGCCGCGGTACATGATCAGCTGGTCACGGCCGCGTCCGCTAGGGTCCGCAAGGAACGAGCGCAGGTGGTCGCGGGGCTCGAAGTCGTCAATTTGGGGAGCATGGTACTCGTCGTCGATGCGGCCTTCGCGGCCGTAGCGCTCAATGTCGGTGAGCTTGTTGACACGCAGCGTGTGCTTCTTGTCGAGGGGAACGCTGTCGAGCGAGCGGACGGCGGCGGCAGCCTCACCGGCAGAGGAGTATTCGACAAATGCAAAACTAGATCAGTCAGTATATGGAGGGGGTAGATGAGGGAGGGGGTTGGCTGATGGGGCTTGCGGTGATGGATGTCGCGGGGTGATATCAATATCGCGATGCACAGCCAGAGCTAGACGGCCGCAATGCGATCTGCAAAACACAAACCATCGCCAGAACCGCCATCATCGCCGTCATTATCTAACAGAGCAAAACCAAAACTCACCCGTGGGACTTGCCGTCCTCGCCCATGGGCATCTCGAGGCTCTCCTCGTGTGTGCGGCCGACCGAGTTGAGCTTCTTCAGCAGGAACTTGACCAGCTTGGGCTTCTGCTCCTCGGTGACGACGGGAAGACCGTCGATCACAACAAATGTGTCAAATCCCTGCTCGAGCTGCACCTCGTACTTTGCGCGCAGGTCTGAGATGTCAACCTCCTCATCATCAAACTCGTCGTCGTCGAGATCTGCCTCGCGCAGATGGTCGAAAGAGGGAGCCATGGTGGCGGTGTGTATTTGATGTGCAAGTAGATGTGTGATTGCTGTAGTATTGTCGATGCAGATGTCGATACTATTTCTTGGTATTAATTAATTGTGATAGTGGTGGTGAGTTCAAGGAACCGATAATTTTCAAAGGTCGACAGGTGGTGAGTCCGGATTTGGCTTGCTATTCTTGCATTCAGAGCCTACATTATAATACTGGGACGAGTCTGCTACTGCTGTTGGCGTATGCTGCTGCCATTTTTTTTCATTCTTTTCCTCCAAAAGTGGGGCTCTGATAAATTTGGTGAGGCAAGGCAAAAACTAAGAAGCCGGAGATATATTCCACCGACCCGGAGGGGTACTGTAGTAGTGAAAGGAAAGGTACAAGATACAATTGTAAATGATGAGTCATCAAGGGACAAATGGGGACAGCCAGGGACTGTACATGACTACTATGTACTCCGTACAGAGCAGATCAGAGCAGATAGGAAAGAGCTAACTTTAATGTGGACCCTAATAGGAGAGGAGGGGAATAGGAGGTGAAGAGGACGATTGAGGGAAGCAGCTAGAACAGCACAAGGCAGGCACGACACGACAGGCAGAAAAAAAAAGAGGGGAGCTTTGGCGGTGGTGCAGTATAGTAATTGTAATCCTTGGGTAGACCGTAGTTGCAGGTAGAGAATAGGAGGCAACGTCAACAGAGACATCACGGCCAACACACACAAACATCAAAATGGTAGGCCTTTCCTGTGATTTTTCGTGACAAATCCTGCCAAGTGCCCTACTGACACCAGCAGGCCTCTTTCAGCCCAACACAGATTTTCGACGAGGGCACCACCGAGGAAAAGGGCGAGAATGCCCGCCTGTCAGCCTTTGTCGGCGCCATCGCCGTCGGCGACCTCGTCAAGAGCACGCTGGGCCCCAAGGGCATGGACAAGATCCTGCAGTCTGCGTCGACCGGCGACACCATGGTCACAAACGACGGCGCCACCATTTTAAAATCGATTGCTCTCGACAACGCCGCCGCCAAGGTCCTGGTCAACATCTCCAAGGTCCAGGACGACGAGGTCGGTGACGGCACCACATCCGTTGCTGTGCTGGCCGCCGAGCTTCTGCGTGAGGCTGAGAAGCTCGTCGACAAGAAGATCCACCCCCAGACCATCATCGAGGGCTACAGAATAGCCAGCCATGCCGCGCTTAAGGCGCTCGCCGAGTCCGCCGTCGACCACTCCAAGAACCCCGAGGCCTTCCGCAAGGATCTTGAGGCCATTGCCCGCACGACGCTGAGCTCCAAGGTCCTGGCCCAGGATCGCGAACACTTTGCCAACCTGGCCACCGATGCCGTCCTGCGCCTCGGCGGCACCGTCGACCTGACCCACATCCAGATCATCAAGAAGACGGGCGGCAAGCTTAGCGAGTCGTACCTCGACGAGGGTTTTATTCTGGACAAGAAGATTGGCGTCAACCAGCCCAAGCGTCTGGAAAAGGCCAAGATCCTGGTGGCCAACACCTCCATGGACACCGACAAGGTCAAGATCTTTGGCGCGCGCGTCAAGGTCGGCTCGACGGCCAAGCTGGCTGAGCTCGAAAAGGCTGAGAAGGAGAAGATGAAGGCCAAGGTCGACAAGATCAAGGCGCACGGCATCAACTGCTTCATCAACCGCCAGCTGATCTACAACTGGCCCGAGCAGCTGTTTGCCGATGCCGGCATCATGTCCATTGAGCACGCCGACTTTGACGGTATCGAGCGCCTCGCGCTCGTCACCGGCGGCGAGATTGCTTCCACCTTTGACCACCCCGAGCTCGTCAAGCTCGGCCAGTGCGACCTCATCGAGGAGGTCATTATCGGCGAGGACACGCTCATCAAGTTCTCGGGCGTCGCGGCCGGTCAGGCATGCACGATTGTGCTACGCGGCGCCACGGAGCAGCTGCTGGACGAGGCCGAGCGGAGTCTGCACGATGCCCTGGCCGTGCTGTCGCAGACCGTCAAGGAGCCCCGCACGACGCTGGGCGGCGGCTGTGCCGAGATGCTGATGGCCAAGGCCGTCGAGAGCGCGGCCACGCGCGTCGAGGGCAAGAAGCAGATGGCTGTTGGCGCGTTTGCCATTGCGCTGCGGCAGTTGCCGACCATTCTGGCGGATAATGCCGGTCTGGACTCGGGCGACCTGGTGGCGCGGCTGCGCAAGACGATCTACGATGGCATGCTGACGTATGGCCTGGACCTGATGACACCGGGCGGCGGCCTGGCAGACATGCGCGACCTGGGCGTGATTGAGAGCTACAAGCTGAAGAAGGCTGTGGTGTCGTCGGCAAGCGAGGCGGCCGAGCTGCTGCTGCGGGTTGACGACATTATCCGGGCAGCACCACGCCGGCGCGAGCGGATGTAGGGGATAGACACTATGGGACAACAGAAACGGAAAGAAAAGAAAAGGGGCATATAGACTTGATCTGGCTGTTCTAATAAACAGTAAAGCAAATGTACGGAAGTGATGTATTGTATTAATGTTTGTTATTGTGTTAATTTTCTATTCAACGGCTACTAGCTATTTCTATGTAATGAGTTTGCCATGCTAGTAAAAGCTTCTCGCCGGGCGGCTCCCTTGTCGGTAAGCCCTCTCAGCAGCCCGCGCCGCGCCGCCTCGATGGTCCGCACTGTGCCGACGCTGACACTCATGGCCGGGTCAAACGGCTTGAGTGCCGGATCGCCGTGTGTGGCCAGGGATGCCAGGCCCAGGTACGAGTGGTAGATGTCGGGCGCGCCGCCGGGTGTTTTGGAGAAACCGCCAATAATGTGCTGTGTTTGGGAAAGCAGAAAGCGGCGGCTCGCATCCCAGTTTGCTGTCGTATCTTCACTGTAGTCTAGAGCAAGGCCGTTGCGCTGCAGGATGGCAATGCTGCCGAGCGTCCACCATGTGTAGCACGAGTCAGCGTGCTTGTTGCAGCGGCCATTGAAGCCGACGAGACAGGACGGCGTCAGACTGTCCGCCGTGGCAATGTTGCTGATGACGCTCTCCTGCCACTCGTCGTCGTCGTCACCGTCGCTTTCTTCTTCATCGCCGCCCGCCTGATAAACAAAACTCCGAGATGCCAGCCACCGCATCAAGCCAGGGAGGTCGGGTATACCGCGTGCGAGGGCCGCCGACTGGGCCGGACCGCCTTCGGCCGGCCGCTCCAGCAGCTCCATGGCCGCAATCGCACAGAACGCATAGCCGGCTGTTTGTTAGTCTGTTGTCATAGGAGATGGGAGAATTATAATATAATGCGAGCAAAAACCCACCATGGCTCTCGTGGGACGAGCTCTCAGCAAACCCGCCGTCGTATGTCTGGCCGCGCCGCATGTGTGCGATGAGCGCCCCGACATTGATGTCATCCACGAAGGCGGGGCTTTGTATTGTTTTGTCACCAGCGTCGTCGCCTCTCAGCATCCACCGAATCATGGAGGCAATATAACAGTACCGCATGTCCGATCCGCCGGCAATCACTCTCTTCTTCCCGGATGCAGATTCGGGGTCCGCCACGTCGGCTAGGAACTCCCCAAAGCTGCCGTCGGCACGCTGCAGCTGCCGCAGCCAGTTGAGCGTTGCGTTGCGGTCGACTCCGGAAAATGCGTTTTCTGCACTTTCAGTATTGTTTGCCCCTAATAGGGCCAACAGCTGTAGGGCAAAGAGAGTCGCTGCAATGTTGGCCTCGCCGCGCGCGCCGACCTCGGGTTCGCCCTCAACAAAATCGTAGCTGCTGTAGACGCTGCGTGGAAACGCATGTGTGGTGCCACCGCCGAAGCCGCCGCCCGGATGCTGGCACGCCATGACCCATTTCCTGTAGCTGCTGCGGTCAGCGTCAGTCAGCAAGGATGTGCTGCCGAGAAGATCGAGGGCGGCGACGGTGAAGCAGCCGAGGAGCATGCGGGTGCTGTCGTTGGCAGTGTACTGGTGGGGGAGGAGGGAGCGGAGACAGCGCTGCCAGTAGCGGGTGTGTCGTTGCGTGTCGAGGTCCATTGCAGAGCGAGCACGAGCGAGTAGTTGTATTTGTATTTATATCTGCGGTTTGTTGAGTTGACACTGACTGTGCTGCTTCCTACGAGCTGACGCCGGGAGCTACCGCCGCTATCGATAGCGCCGGCTTATCGTCCACTGCTCATTCCTTATCGGGCACACGTGAATGTTGGTTATTCCTTATTTTATTTTATTTTATTTTATTAGTAAATTAATTTAATCAATAAATTGTTTATATAAAGTTTATTCTGACATTTTTACCTGTCCTTTGGACTCACTTGATTCTGCAGTCAGAACCAAAGAATACAAAGTATTACACCCAGTATCCCCAGCGTGTGTTTCAGACTGCCTTCTGTCGTGTTCTCTCAGTCATCTGCCGATCTACAGGTCCCGTGCCGCACACAAGACCGTTTCAAGACCAGTCTCCTCAAAGCTTGCTTGCTACTTGCGTCGGGCGTCTTTCTGCCTTCTCAGCCTTCCAACTCAACTCCAGCCTAACACCCTGTACACCCTGTACCTTCCCCATCCGACCTGCATACGTGCCTGCCGCCAGCACACAACACGACCCTTGTTTCGAGTCAGGTGTTCTCCTTACTAATCGACTGTTTGGCCTTTGATTCCACGACTCTTCGACTTGGACCTCGACTTGGACCTCGACATACTACAACCTGCACCGAGCATCTCGCACACACTCGTTTTCGCTGTCTTGCTTTCTTGGTTCTCGGTTATATCTCTCGGCCACCCGTCGGCCACTACTCCACGTCGCGATCGACCGACCCCCTCAACCTTTAACAGGCCTCGACATCAGCTTCAGATTCGAACCCAAAACCTCCTTCACTTGATCCTCTCCGACATCGACTTCAGCCCCCTCCACCGCCACCATGGCCCTCATCTCCGCCCGCACCATCATCACCTCCCTCTCCCTCTTCCACCTCACCCTCGGCTTCTTCTTCCTCACCAGCCCCGTCTCCCTCGCCGACCAGTCCCTCGTCTACGTTGTCGGCGAGGCCATGGGCATGCCCACCACGCCCGGCTTCGACGTGCCCTCCCCCGCGCTCGCGTTCCTCGCCGCCATCCTTGCATTCATGGGTGTTACCGACATCGCCACGCTCAGCCTGCCTGAGGAGGTCGGCATGGTGCACTACTGGGGCACGCAGGCGCCGGTGCGCGTCCTCCTGAGCATGGTGTCGGTTTTCTACACGTTCTTCTTTAGCGAGTCGCGGTGGCACGGCAAGAAGCGCTCGTATTCTTTTGTCCACACGGGCGCCGGCGACTTTTTGAAGAACCGCGTCTTTTTTACGTTCATGTTCCTCGAGTTGGTGTCGTGGTTCTGGTTGTGGGTGACACTGCGCGAGGAGCATGCCGAGATCCTGCGCCGCAAGGCCCGCCGCCGGTCGCAGAGCTACTAGGATTTGATCAAGTAATATGTAGAAATGATAGATAAAAATCTCTTTGAGAATTAATACTGAGTGATATCAAGACGTGCATAACAAATAGCAAAGCAAAAGCAAACAAACATGACAAACATGACAATATGACAACATATCCTCCATACATCCTCCACACACCCCCCCGCCTTGCATTTTCTTTCAACTCGATGCTCGCATCTCGTGCATCATTACTTCTTGTCCGAAATGCTGTGGCTAAACATGGCGCTCGACAGATCCTTGATCCGGCTCGGGTCCTCCATCAGATCCCAAGCCAGCTGCTTCTTCGTCTTGTGCGTCTGCTCGCCCAGATCGCTCAACAGCGACTCGTCCGACGAACTGATAGACGAGCTCGTCGAGTTGCGGTTCAGCACCATCTCCACGCCCGGGCCCTCCTTCTTCTTCACCCGCCGCTGTGCCTCCTTCATCTCGCCCAGTGCCTCGTCTTCCCAGTGCATCGCCACCACGCCCAGCCCCGGGAAGTTGTCCTCCAGATATTTTTGCAAGACCGGCAGCAGTGTCTTGTCCGGCCGGTATGTGCCCGAGTCGTTGTCAATCACCAGCTGGTAGTACCCCGGCTGGTGCGGCGGCGCCTCGACGGGCGGGCCTCCGGGCAATTGTTGATCTGGGTGCGTGGACGTGGGCGGGGCGGGCGACGACGACGAAAGGGGCCGGCCCAGCCGGCGGATAAAGAACTCGCCGCTAAAGGCAATGTACGTGGCGACGTCCGAGTGCATTGAGTGCTTGGACAGCATGTCGATGCCAAACTCCTTGCCCGTCTCGGTGAAGCGGAACACGCCGTCGACGGAGATCATGTACGTGAAGATGCGGCCGCCCTCGTCAAAGTGCGCGAGCTTGAGGAACTGCAGCGACGCCTGCTCGGTGCACGCGGGGAACGTGCCGTACTCGGTGGTGCGGCCGTAATTGTAGACGCGGTTGTGCTGCTTGTGCAGCGCCTTGTTGAGGATGTGGCCGCGCAGGCCCTTGGCGGAGAACATGCGACCGATGATGGGGCGGAACTCGACATAGCGGTGGTACAGCTGCTCGGGCACGGGGCCATGCAGTTGGATCTCGTTAGCTTGGAAATCGTATTTTTTTGTCGTAGAGTGGGCGGAGTGGGCGGAGCGGGCGGAGCGGGCGGAGCGGGTAGAGCGGGCAGACGAGAACGATGCGCGCGGCGCATCCGAGCTTGAGCGGCCGGCTGTAGGCGGCGGTGACAGCGTGTCTTCTTTAGGCTGTTTGCCCTCTTTGCTCTCGTTTTCATTGCTGTCCCGCCGCTCGTCCTGGCTCTCGTCCTTGTTCACCAGCGTCTTGGTCAGCCGGCCGATCATGGGCGAAAAGTGCCGCACGTAGCCCGTCGGGCCAACCGTGTACACGCGACCGCCCTCTTTTGGGTCGGTCTTGCCAACAATTTCAATATTGAGCGCCAGCGTGGGCGTGATGCTGCCGCCAGTAATGGCCGACGCCGCCGCCTTGATCAGGTATGCGCGCTTGCTGCCCATGCGCTTCTTGACATCAAAGACCTGGTCGATGCCCGCCCAGTTGTCGTCCAACGCGTCCACCTCGACAGTGACGTTGCCGAGGCGGTCGTCATGGTCGGCTGAGTCTTCGTCGTAGAGGCGGCACTTGAGGCGGAAGCCGGACCGTGGCACGCCGGCGACAATCCACTCTTCGTTCCACTCGGGCTCGGTGGTCTTGTGGATGGTTCGGGTGCGGTGGACGACGAGGGGGTCTATGCCCGGGTGGCGCGTGGGCACGTCGGTGGTCAGGGTAGCATGGACAAAAGGGTCTGACGAGGCCTTGCCGACGAGGACATCAAAGTCGGCGACGGGCAGGTTGGCGGCGCGAACAAAGGTGAACTTGACGGTGTAGCCGGGGAAGCCGTCTGCGGGCTGGGGGATGGGAGTGTCATCGTAGCCGCCGGGGAATTTTTGGGATGAGGAGGAGGAGGAGATGGAGGCGTCGTCCGCCGGTGCAGGGTCTGGCATTTTTTTTGTAATTCGTTGATTTGCTGATGCTGATGCTGATTGCTGATTGCTGAAAGTCGTAAATATCTTATAACGTACTATGATCGAATCGTGGATCGCCGTGTAAGTCGGATGCAGAGCCAAGCCCAAGGGCCGTGATTGACGTTGCCAAGAGAGGGGGCACCCGCAAGATATAGGAATATTAGAGCTCGGCAGCAACAATAAAAAGGACTAGGAAGGAGCGATGCAGGTAAAATCCGAAAACGAGGTGTCAGCAGGCCGCCCGATAGGGAAAGAGAGGGTAAATTAGTGTAATGTGTAAATAGTGGTAAGATTCTTTGACGGTGTAAATAGGCCTGAGCTACATAGATACTGTAGTATGGCATTATTAGTGCCGTGTAAAAATAGGCCTGGCTGTGCCGCTACAATGACATTCTGTACATACCCATCTATGGTATTGATTTGCATTGTAATTCTAATTTTCTTTCTTCTGACTTTCATTTAACAGTGACGTGCAGAGAGGAAGCAAATGGCAAATTCCGGACAGTGACAGCTGCCTGGACCATTCTCACCTCGCTGTCGCAAAGCGCAAAGCGCAAAGCGCAAAGAGGGGTATAGTGAGAATAGACAGGCCTTAAGAGAACAAACACTTTAATTTTCAAAGAAAGCGATCAAATTACGCATTCATCCAATAGCCTGTGCATGTCATCGAGCCCGTCATCGACAATGAGTCTAATGAGTCTACTTCTACTCTAGTCTTGTTTTCCTTTTCTCCATCTACTATACTACTACTGCTACTGCTACATACCTAGGCCATGCTGTCTCGTGAAATATCTCTAGTTGTGACGTCAGAAGACAAACAAGATGAGGCAAGAATGCGACGCAGCGTTAGGGTGGAGGGGTCCCTATCTGGTTGAAAGGCTAGGTCGAATATCGAGTTAATGACCTGAAGGCTGCCTCGGGCTAGCATTGGCCGCGCAAGACTGTGGATAGAATGATGGAGGCAAATAGCAAAGCAAAAACGAAATAGCGAAATAGCGACCACCAGAGCGAGGTGTGGCTCAGCGCCAGGTAGCAGCATAAAAGTATCTTATGAGCAGTGGCTGAGCAGGTGCGCCCTTGGTATGTCTTACTTTCCTAGGTGATAAAAAGGGAGTCATTTTGAGTATAAAATATCTGGAGATTTAATATGATGAAGCTGAACTGCCGAAGCACGTATATTCGACTATATATGATTATTGCTTATCATCAGTTGGTGGAATTGAAAATGAGCGATATCAGGGGAAATCAACAGCTGGCAAATCTTTACGAGTATTTTGGCATTGTTTACATCGAATAACTATTTTGTGAGTCGGTTAATAAAAATATGATAGAATAGGAAAGCAAAAACACTCTCGTTTGATTGGGGCCACAGTCTGTCTTATCTTATCATGCGCCACCAACGCTCTGCGCGTCTCATAGTTGCCCTTCATTCTGCTACAAAGTACTATGTACCAAGCTCACCATATCTGCCTTAGCCATGCTACCCAGAGCTTGGCTTGCGGGCATTCTCACGAACCATCTAGAACATCCCGGCTGCTTATAGATGATGTATCTACATTATATTCATCCTGACCGGGTGCGGAAGAACACTAATCATAGTGGCAGCGGAAGACGGCATCCTACTTCAACTGCTCACCTCAGCCTTCAACCGTCTTCTCTCTCTTGACAGCCCCTCGTGATACACACCATCACATAACAATGGTGACTCACTACTGATCTCTTTGTAGAGAATCTCGTTTAGAGACAGTCCTACGCGGATAACCATACCTCATCGTGTTCTCGTAATCCTTCACATCCACGAACTATTCTCGTAACCCGCCAACAGACACTCCCAGGCTGATGCACTCCTCCCCACATCGTCATGCTCGACTGCGTGCTCTACTACTCTCCGTTCACTAGTCTCGGCCTCATGCTTGTGTTACCACACTTTTTCAAACTCACTAATATCCAATCAACTGGGTCGACACTCTGACCACAACCCCACCAGAGCCGTTATACTCACCACTGCAACCTCACTACGGAGTATGTACTCATTATGCCGGGGTCTGGACAGCTCCCCTAAAGATGCCTGCATGATGGATCCTTTTTTTTGTCTCTACTCTAGACATTGATTAGTTATTCTGGAACATAAATAGGGCTGTGATAGATGGTGCACACTTACCGCTGATACGAGCTCATTTGTATTTGTATTTACTTTTTATGCATTCCTGTCCTGACTTCTATTATATCAGATGCTATTTTATGCCGGCCTGGGATCAGAGCTGCCGGAAAGGATAAAAGTCATTCTTTTGCCTTTGCTGCCGTTGCTGCCTTTGCCTCATCTCACAGCATCGCCTTCGACTTCACAGCGTTCCACATACCTGTCAACTCAATATCAAATACCGAGGCGTAATCTGTTCATTGCTGCTAATCTACTGTCTGACTGGCTGCATGCACGTCAGAGTGCACAGCACCTGGTCCGCATGAATGCCAAAATGTGAATTGTCAACCAACCTAGCCTCTTTATCTATCTCGCAGATTCGAGACCGTCTCTTAAATACATCGTACCCTCGTCCGCTGTCTATCTTGGCTACCCCCCTCCCCCTGTAACGGCGACTCACGACTCTCTTTATTTCTCTTTGTTTCTTTTACTTTTCTTTAAATTCTTATTTATCATAATCCTTACGGATTCAGTCTCTTTACATTTTATGCTATGGGCTCATAAGTCTTTGCTTTTGCATGATGTCTTGATGCCTTGTTGCTTTGCAGCCTTTGCTTGCTTGCTATTCGTATCGTATTGTTGCAGAAAATCTTTTACATTATATATTACTCAATAAAATGTCAATCTATCACACCGTCGCAAAGGAACGTTACGGAATGGAAATAGTTACCGTCTACCCGGGTGCTGTCAACTTCAATTGCCACCGTCAACCAGCAGTCATATAACAATATAACACTGGCACCATTCGATCGTGGCAAGCTGCCATCTATTAGTTAAGCATCCGCTCTGGGATCTTTGTTCAACGTGTTTAAATACAAAAGTTTGTCGTTCAACTTTAGCTCGAGCCTGCCATACTTTACTATATATCATACACTATACACTATACTATACACCACACGACCATACCGCAACTATCACACAACGTCATATATCACAACACCAATCATAATGCCACAGGAGCCCTCACAGCAGCCCAGACGGCGGAGGCATCACAAACGAAGTCGGAATGGCTGCTATACGTGCAAGCAGCGGCACATACGCTGTGACGAGCAGACACCCATATGGTGAGTCTTGAGACCCTTACAATGAATATCTATATATATATACCCGAATCAGACTATGGCCCTGATTAGACTTGCGTATACGGTTCCTGCGTCTGTTTTGATTACTAACCTTCCTCAACACAGCACAAACTGCCTTGTACGAGGCGGTGCCTGTGGCTACCCAACCGGCGACTCGTCAGCCCCAGACAGCAACGGCGAAGCATCCGGCAACTCGTCCGAAACGCCGGCCGGTCCTTTGACAGATAGAGATAAAGTCGATCCGCAGACCGAGAACTGGCATGGCCTAGACTACGATTTCGACTTTGATTTTGAGGCCGACTTTGACGGCACGCCCTACCATTCCGACTTTCACGGCTACTTTGCCAGGCCCACCATTTTATCAGAGCACTGTACGTTTATAACATCATTTTTTTTTCTGAATACATACACTGACTGATAGTGACCCAATTTCAAGTACTGACGCGCTGCCTCGTGTCGAAATCGCCAGACACTAACACCCAACTCGACTGTGACCGCAGCAATCTCCTCCTCTCATCCATGCACTATGCCTGGGTCCGCGGCACCCTCGGTGATACAGAGCAGGCCTACCTCTACCACAAGGGCGAGGCCATCCGCCAGATCAATGTGTATCTGCACATGTCCGACACAGATCCAGCCGCAAGCGATGCGTGCACACACCTGATGGCCGCCCTGGCCCTCGCCGAGATGGGCATTGGCGATGCCGAGGCTGCCCATGCACACCTCAACGGGCTAGTCACGCTGATCCAGTGTTGTCAATGTCAGTTGCAAAGCCCGGACGAGTTGCAAGAGAAGCTCAACAGACTTTTTAACAACATCATTCTTGGCGTTGTTGAGTATCTCCAAACAGCGTGGTAGTAGAAAGCAGTAGTTGGTGTAGGCAATATATCTTGCTAGTATTTTGGCTACGGACCTACGTCCCGTAGCTGGGGTGTAACTTGGATATTTGTGACGGCTATACGTGAACGGGATGATTTAACGACCGAAATATGTAGTAATTAAACGAAATAAGCATATCTCTTATACTTCCTACCTCCTATAGTCCCTCGTACATCCCCTCTTATAGTCAGTCGTACAGTCCCTTCTACTCTCTTTTACAGTCTGTCGTGCAGTCAGTCGGACAGTCTTTTATTCAATCCCTTTAACAGCGTCCCGTACAGCCAAAGATGAAACGGGTCCAGCAGCCAATTAAAAAAAAAAAATCAAACAAAGCGGACCCAAAAGTGAACTGTATCTAGTCGAAAGGGGCTGAAACGACCTAAACAGACGGTAGTAAAGTGCACTGAACAATTGGATTTTTAGATTCGGGTGGAACGGTTTGTGATATAATAGTATCTTTAACCGCCAAAATATGACTTTTAAGTGGGCCTTTGTTGACGTAGCTTGATTTGATCGAAGCAAAGATTACAGCCAATCAGAGATATGCCAAGAAAAAGGTCATATTTTGGCGGTTACTTTACTACTCGTATAGTACAAATAGATAAGTGACCAGCGTGAATGATGACCAATCATACCAGACGACCCACTAATGCGGCCGCTACCGCGAAAGCATCCATCCACCTATCAACTCCACCTCAAGACGTCCTCCCTCAAACCTCTGTCAAACATCAAACATCAACGTCGCGCGCGCGTACATAAGTTCATCCACCACACCCCTTCCCACAAATATCCGACAATGATTTGATACGGGCGGTTGCAAGCCGCGTTGATATACTCGCGCGGCCTCTTTTACGGCCTCTCTGTTGCTCCTGCCTGCTGCCTGCCTGCTGCCTGCCTGCTGCCTGCTTGCCTGCCCCTCCTGTATATAAAGACACTATCAGTCACAATGTCTGGACGAAACTCAAGGTTCTACAAGTTCTCAAGAAGGAATTGTCAACTGGCCTTGTCGAGAAACCTACAGAAAACTCTCTTGAACGCCGCCTCGGGAAACACCCAGACTGAACTGAAGCGGCCGCAGAGTCCGTCTGAATTTCAGTCTGAATTCACACCACGAAAACGAGCGAGGCTCGCTCAAGACACACAGGAGACTGACCAAGTCTCTCAGCCAGACATACACCAGCCAATGCCGACCCGGACAAGTACCAACCAGGGATACGCTTCGTATCTGGAGACTCTTGCCAATCCTTCAGACGGTTGTGCTGTGCAGGGAGATTATCTGGGTACAGACCAGACAGACTTTGAGACAGACAACAGGGACTCCTCACATCTCTTCAAGGGTGTCACAACTTGGTTGGACTCGGTTGTGCCAGATTCACAGTTTATTGGCCATCGGGACCTGCACTGTCGGTCTGACAGCTATATCGACTACGGCCCCACATCTCAGTTAGCTCCCTCGGATACCTTGGTCGATCGTCCTCAGTCCGCCTCCTCGGTCGACATGGCCGACCAGAGAAACGATGATGGATTCAAAATCCCGTCGCTGCCCGCTTCGGTGACATCGTCTCGCAAGAGGAGAGTCTCTTCCGCAATGTCGGTCACCTCGGAGGCGGCCTCATCGTCGTCCCATGTGTCTTCCAAGAGCACAGTCGAGAGCTCTACCTATAGGTATACGCACCTGGGCCCAAACAATATATTTATTCGTCTGCCGCACGAGAACCTTCCGCAGGATATTTCTGATCTCGTACTGGAGATAGCAAAGCCGCGCAAGGACAGAATTGTTTTGACCCCAGACGTTGCGCTCCTATTTGCTTCTTTGGAGGCGAAAAATTCTGATGAAAGCGAGATTGAACGGCGTCTGCTGAGCACGTTCTTTATGGATCCCGGCCCGGAGAGTCCTCTTGACCGCATGGACAGACAGATCATGGGAAAACACACCGTCCCAAATGTGGCTGGAGATACAGCAGTACGAATCTCTACTCCTGTACCCGACTTGCAATATGCCTATAACCGCGTCAAGGCATTTGGCCGACTAGAACGCCAGATCAATGCACTCAGTCCTGAGCCAGGCTCCCACAAGGGCGAAATGATCTACCCATTTTTTGTGGGAGAGTTCAAAGGTACGGGTGGCAACATGTGGGTAGCCACAAACCAGTGCGCGGGAGGCTCCGTGTCATGTACCAACATGATCGAGTGCCTGAACGCGCGACTTACCGACCGTGCTGTGGGAAATGCATCCTTCAGCATTGCCATGAATGGAACAGAGGCACGGCTCCATGTTACGTGGAAGGAGGGCGCTACCTTTTACATGCAAAAGATCAGGGGCTTCCTGCTGCAAGACCCCGAGCACTTTGAGCTGCTGCATCGGTATATCGGCAACATCATGGACTGGGGGCTAGGCGTCCGTCTCCAGAGCATCCAAAGCGCCCTACAGACTCTCTAGGCGTGTCGGCTGCAGTCGCTGTATTTTATTCGCTGTATTCTTGATCTGTATCTTTCGCAAGTTCTGTTATTCTTTATATTGTTTCTTTCACAGTACTTAGTATTGTGTCTTTCATAGTTTTCTCATATCTAGCTAGATCAATCGTTCAACTGCAAGCTGTTCTGCATGCTATTTTACTAGATTTCTATCAAACACCTCATTCCAACCTTCGATATTTGCAGCAATCAAGGGTTGACACGACTTTCTGGAGCAGGCAGCAGCCAGGTTGGGTTGCTTATCTGCGTAATGTGAGATCTGACTGTGCCCAACACACATCTGCTCCTTCAAACTGGGACCTGTTTGTTGTGGTTATGCAGATGACATAGATCATATAGCAAACATGGCCGCAATACGGGCCGTGGTCGTTGCTGTTCGTGGCGTCTGACACCTATCATTGGCAACCATATGGTGGTGAGGCCAACTTCTTGTTGGCCTCAAAATGTCTATATGCAGGAAAATGCCGTAATGTTCACCTGCTGTTTTCCTGTTCGCCTCATTTTACTCTGTTACCAAATAGGAAAGAACTCGCTTGTTTTATCGGCAAGAACGACGCAACTACCTGGACAAACGGAAGGAACCCCATCGACAAACGAGGAAGGAGCGACGGTTCAACCTGAAAAAAAAAAATAGAAATTAACAGACCAACAAGATCACATATTAAGAAAATGTTTTCCTCTTCCTCTTGACTAAATAACACCACTCTACAACAACACTTATTTCAACATATTGGCATCATCTACACACCGAGAAGCCCCGTGATGACAATCATGGACTCCAAAACCATGGAGTACATGATCCATCATGTCTTTCTCCCCCCCAAACTGCCAGGAGAGGGCCATGATAGCCTCCAAAACACCAAAGACCACGCGCTCATCTCACGCGTGACCAAATCTCTTCTCGAGTTTCGAGACTGCATCGATGACAGCGAGGCTTCAGGCTTCATGCTTGTTCTCGACTCTATCAAAAACCTGGCCACCCTCATTGACCCAGAGGGACCGGCAATGGACGAAACCCTCCAGTCCCTTCTGCCAAAACTTTCCTCTGATGGTGAGTACCTCGCAAGCCCTATTAGTATACCGTTGCATGGGTGCTAACCCTACATCTACTTGTCTAGGTCAATCACTGCCTATCTACATTGCAGCCCAGAATGCTGGTATTCTAGTCCGGCACACAGGCAACAAAGTTGTATTTGAGACCATGGAGTTGGTGCCCCCAAACAGTGTCGTGATGAACACGCAAGGCCGCATCAAACGTGTGTTTCCAGGAGATGCGGCCGCAGTCGACACAATCAGTTTTGCCGATACAGATTTCATCCGTGTCATGTCCCGGACACTCAGCAAACTCAGCATTCAGAGTGTCCCCGAGATGCTCAGCAAAGCCAAGAAAGCAGGCACTGACCAAGTCGAAGAACGCGATACCACAAATCCGGCCATGGTCACCAAATTCTTGACTGGGTATCTCTGTGGTGTTGGTAGCCCGTCTACCCCACCTTGCCTCTGGAAAAACACGCGTGAGGAGGTTATGTGGTCGAACGCTCGTCTCGCCTGGCACCGGTCTCCGGTCTGGCTTCTTGCTCGGGTGGCAATGCAGACGAGCTTCGTGCGCAACGTTCGAGATACCGGGCCCACTCTCTACAAAGAGGCGATGGCATTCTTCATGGCTCAGATTCTCGAGGACGCAATCGCAATGCAAGGCCAGGTCATCGAGAGCGAGTTTATACACTGCATGATCTCCAAGATCTACAGACGCATCAAGAAGCTCGCAGATACCTACGGCCACGACCGCCTGTCATCCCGCCATTGGTATCCCACGGTAATCCAAATTCTCTCTCAGGCTGAGACTCGGCTCAAAATGCGGTGGAAGGAGGTCGAACAAGCATTTGACCAGCCCGTTACGAACACTACTCTTGCCTTGCTCAATTTCGAGCAAGATACACCGGCTATACTGACCGACCTTGACAACTACATCCACAAGATCCTGCACCCAGAGGCTGTACTCAACACAGAAAAGTTTTATCCAACACCGAGGGTAGCCATATTGCCCGGCCCGGTGTTGCCAAGCAAGGCAATCCCAGAGCCTGTGCAAGATACAATCAAGCATTACGAGATGCACTGCCTGGCAGCTATTGAGACCTGGGTGGAAGTTCATCTCAAAGACTGGCTTCATGATAATCAGCATCAAGTCACAACTTGCGAGCTTGTGTACGGTCTTCTTTGCTCCTACCATCAGCAAGCCTCTGTGCTCTATAAAATGGATCCAGAAGGCATGTCGCTCATGATTCTCACATGCCTGGAGCTCTGGGTGGCAATCGACAAGTCGGCTACTGCCATACACCCGCTACTCCTTGAGTATGGCCCGTGTGTGCAGATGGACCTATGCCAGTGTCTCTTGTTACCTCTCCAATCCCAGATGGACAGGCTTTCTGGCATTGAGTCTTATGTGATGGAGCGCACTGAGCAGTCAAGAGCTTCGTGCCCAAATGTCTTGTCTGGGTTCGGTACTTCTCGTGCCTTTGCAGTGCGGTACTTTGCATCCTCCGAAACACACCAACGGCTGATGAATAAGATCACTGCAGACGCCGCTGCTCAAAAAGCTGAGAAACTCGAAGAGTACCACGAGAAAAAGCAGGAGTACAGCTCTATCATGAAAGAGTATGAAAGCTTGAGATGCACCTATGAGACAGAGGCGACAGATGTTCCAAAGCACCACCCAAAGTGCCGCAAGTGTATCTGTAAAAACACAGCAACTTCTTTGAACATCCGTGTTTTTGAGTGGCCACTACCAGAGGATGCTCAGCAAGCACAAGCAACGGTCTTTGAGCTGGATCGACCACCAGCCTTTGGATCCTGGCGCGATGCCACAATGTACCTGCTGATGGATGTCATGAACCTACAGTACGACGAAGCCAACAAGCCACAAACGCAGTACGAGCCCAGCTCGTGCCTGCAGCAATACGAAAGAACAGCGCCCCTAAGGGTCCGTCTACTCTCCGAAAAAAAGCCTACAACAAGGACACACCGAGACAGCTATCGGGTTGACCTTGCAAGCCCTAGTACAATCTGCGTTCGGAACGGTCTCCAGTACCAGTACTTTGACCAAAATGTCGGATGCTTCGTCAAAAAGCAAGTTGACAACGGCAAGCTATCTTACATGTGTATGCACACAGTGCCAGAGACCTCCAGTGAACTTCAACAATTTCTCTGTCGCCCTCACACGCAGCCCAATGGCCCGGAACCCAACGTTGTGATTTCGGCTCAATCGTCATGCCCAACTAGCATGTCTCTCGAAGAGTTCAAGGCATTGGCTTCCATCCCGTACGGTACACGGACACAGTGGTCTAACCTCCTGGCCCAGCTGGCACTACCGTCTATTGACTTCAAGAAGGTTGAAACCTACCTCGTCATTTTGCAAACGATTCACCAGGCCGGCCCGCCATGTTCCTCTACAATGGATGTGAAGTTCGCTCGCGAAGGGCACCAAGACCTCCAAGAGCCCGACTTCAGATGCAGGCTGGCGCAGTGTCTTCAAAATGCATTAGGGCGCATCCTGGAAAGTTGGGATTCGTACCAATCTCTGGCCACTTTTGTCGCCATTTCCAATCGGCTAGAGAGCATGGTGTGTCCCCACGATGATTATCAGATCACCGAGCATTGCCGGGATATTGCCATGCGGTGGATGATGATACTCCGCGAGAAAGCTCAATCGGCAACGGATCCCAGTGTACGCACAGAGTTTCTGAGACGAGTCTTTGAGCTGGCACTTATCGGCACAGCCACATTTGACTCGGACGAGCTGCACCTTAAGAAAACTCTCGACAACCCTGATACTGCTCGAAGCTTGCTTCGCTTCTACATCAGCATCGACGACACCTTTCACGCGGCATACGATGCTAGAAATTCAGTCTTGATAATGGCTTACCGGCGCTGGACGCGGCTCGCAACTCGAGCTCTTCCAATCCTCTCAAAACTGATCGTTGACAAACACAGCACTTGTCTAAGTGATGCTGTTGGGCTCGTTTGGGCTGAGTACAAAGAGGTCAAGAGCTGGAAACGCTGTCCCTGTGCAGAGCATTGGCTCAGATCCAAGTCTCTCAAAAATGGATCATCCAGTGCATCAAGGCAGACCGTCCACTTTAACCTTCTGACGGGCGAGCTTCTCGTCGAAGGTGTACCTCTAAGCCGACTTCCATCTCATTACGAGAATCAGGGGTCATACCAGCAGCTTTTTGGCAATGCCTCCATTGAAGTCATCCCCACGCAACAGCCGGGCATGAGTTTCTCCTCGATACAAAAGTTCTTGGGGTACCAACTGTACTTTGGCACAGACACAGGCGGGGATTTGAAACTCACTTGCACCAAAAATGACAGCACTTGGGATTTGATTCCTCGTCACGTCCTGGAAGATAAAGTGCCAAGTCACTTTCTTGTCAACTTCGCACACTGGTACCACAGAAACACTGGCACAATTGAGTTTCGGTCTCTCAAGGAGCCATGGGTACTGCGGCCATCCTTGTGGACATTACACAGGCTCTTACCAAAGAGTAATGCCGCACCCCGGTGGAAGATGATGCAAGGTGAGAGCTATCTCGTCATTGATCGTACTAGCAAGACTGCTAGTGAGATGGCTCGCGTGTTTGCTTCTGTGGAAACAATATCACACTTGCATCTCACCTATGACCGCAAAATGGACGTCTTGGAGGTCAAACTCCCGAGACTTGGGATACAGTTCCATATCAGGTCTCAAACCTCCCAGCTCAACTCGCGCGAGTGTCGTGGCATGTACCTAGATACTGATACTTGCCTCGGTACGCTGATTGGTCTCACCAGCAAGCTTGTGTTGCGAAGCAGTACTGGAAAACGCACTGTCCTCATTCCCGAAGGTGATGTGGCTTGGGAAGCTGCAATGGGCCATACCACGGTCAGCACCATTTCGGGGAAATGCGACAAAATACACCTCTACACGGTAGATGATCGGTTGGGCTGTCTGATTGATAACAGTAGTGTACAGAGCAAGTTGTTCCTGTGCTACTTGCATGCGCTCACATCTTACTGTGTGCAAGATCGTCTGACCAAGATTACAGGCACCGAGCGTGCATTGGAGATTCTCGGCGAGGCCGACATTCCATCGGCAGCGCGGCTGAAGCAAGAGAATGTCAACCTGCTGCACAAAATCGCCGACCTGTCTCCGCGTCGGAGGTTTTACCCCAGGAAGATGTGCGTCATGCAGGAGGTCGAATGGGACAGGAAGCTGAGCTTCCTGTCCCAGCATGCCGAATTATACTTTCGTTCGCGAGATCTTCTCTATGATGCAGCTAGGCGAGAGTTCTTCCACCAAGGCGAAACTGCGCTTGATGGCCTTGACACACTTGCATGTGAAGACACCAACAGCTCACATCTTCTAAGGCGTGATGCTATTCGGGCGTCGACTTTCTACCGAGCTAGCTCTGGCGGCAATCATTTCACCACGCAAAAAGATTCCATCTACACGGAGAGGCCAAGTGCAAATCAACGGCTGGACGAGAGGCAAAGCGCTTCTTACTTTTCCACAGTAAGGATTGTGCGCGGATATGATACTGTCCAGTACCCTCATGACCTCAGTCTACGCGACAGCCTATTCAGCCGTCTTTCACACTATGAGATTCTCGGCCAACAACATACCCTGGCAGAACCTCTAGCATACGATGCGGACTATATAGAAGAGCCCATGGAAAAGCTGACGACTATCTGGTGGCTCCTGCATCAGCTACTTCAAGATCAAGAACCGACAAGATTTGACTTTGCCATGTTCGTTTCCACACTAGCATTCAGTGGAAATACTTGCCTTCAAGTCGTACAGGCCCTCTCGGCAATGTACACGAACCACAGCGCAAGATGTATCGTCCTACCCAAAGGGTGCAGCTTCAACTTGAAGCAAGGACACGAGGCCACACTCTTTGAAGTTAGCCGTACTGTCGGCAATCATGCAACGGCCTATGGTATGAGCTCCGAGAGCAGGATGGCTAGACTTCCCGGTGAGTCTAAAAACAAGGCTCGGATAAGAAAACAGCAACTCTTCAACTCTCGATCAAATAAAGCCCTGTCCAAATTCTCGGAGTTTGTAGCAGATCAGTGGCCATGTGAACAGCCGCAAGCGCCTATCAGCGAAGCCATCGACGAGTACTTCATTGTCGACACAGCCATGGACATCCTACGTTATCGTTTTCAGTCTTGGTGGAAAAACAGGGACTTCTTCTGGTATCTCGAGGGTCTGAGCAGGGCCATTCTGGTCATTCCTCACACAAATCTTCCGCCTCCAGTCTTCACCAGATCGATTCCCGCAGAACCAGGAGCCAGGATGCGAGCTTACATGGAAACGCATGATTTATTCATGCTACCAGCACCAAAAGCCAACTCGCCACATCAGAGTCACGGCGCAGATCCTGCAATGAAGCAAGGGGAACCAATGCAAATTGACAATCCCGCACTGCCTGGCCTAAATGCACTCTCTAGCCGGCTTGCATCCATGGCCAACCAGCCTTTCAAGGTGGCATATGTGGAAAACTTCCGCACAAGTATCGCGTGCATAGAGACACATGCTCCCAGCATGGATCATGATCAACTGAGTGCCAGAAATGAGAAAGACTGCTGCCTCAACCTGGCCGCTGCCGAGCAGCGCCTCGAAGCTTTCTACAGACAGTTACTTGATTCAACAGTTCATTCCCTACCGGCCTACCAGCGCTACAACGCCCCAAGCCCTTCGACGCTTCTTTTCATTTCACAGCTTTCACACAAGACATGGCCCCGTATCTCCTCAGATTGGCAAAAGGCTATAGTGGCTTTTGCCTGTGCTATCACTGGCGTTCAGCGAGCGTCGAGAATCTTGTCTGTATGTCACAATGAGGCAGACCTCACTCGTGAGCTCACAAATATGGGCCATGAAAACTGGAACCCTCTCGATAATCCTGAGATACTGTTGCAAGAAATCATGGGCGGTATCCTGGCGCGCAGGAACCAAATCGAGATTGCCAAAATTATGGCAAGTCCACCTGGTGCACAGAACGCGGCCATGCAGCTGAACATGGGAGAGGGAAAGTCTTCTGTGATTGTCCCTATTGTTGCAGCATCTCTGGCAAATGGCTCCTGCCTAGTGACTGTCATTGTTGGCAAGCCGCAGTCGAAGCAGATGTTGCAGATGCTAGTGAGCAAGCTTGGTGGCCTTAGCGGGCGGCGCATCTACCACTTGCCGTTCTCTAGGTCCTTGAAGCTGGACGAGGGGCACTACGAAACAATCCACAAGCTGTGCAAAGAGTGCAAAGATTCTGGTGGCATTCTGCTTGTGCAGCCGGAGCATCTGCTATCTTTCCAGCTTGCTGGACCCGAGAAAGGAGTATGCGGCAACGACATCTTGTCCTCATCGGCTTTGGAGACCCAACAGTTCTTGGACAACTACTCGCGTTTCATTGTCGACGAGAGTGACGAGAACTTCAGCGTCAAGTTTGAACTCACCTACACCATGGGAACACAGAGTAATGTCGAGCTCAGTCCAGACCGCTGGGTACTAATTCAGGCTGTTTTGGACATTGTGCGCGAAGTAGCACCACTTATTCAGCAAGAGCTGCCGCTCTCCATTGACATTGAGCAAGGCTACGCTGGGGGTTCCTTTCCTCGCGTCCGCATTCTACGGGAAGATGGCAACGACCAGCTTTGCAAGCTTGTCGCAGAAAGAGTTTGCCAAAACGGTATCCATGGACTGCCTATTGGCCGCCAGTCTCCAGCGGTCCGAGAGGCCATCAAACGATACATGACCGAGTCACGACCAAGCCCGAGTACGATCTCAACTGTTGAGACCTGTCAGTCGTTCTGGACCGAGGCTGTGAAGCCGCGACTTTATCTCCTGCGTGGTTTGCTGGGCCAAGGTGTTCTCGGGTTCGCTTTGAAAAGCAAGCGGTGGCGCGTCAACTACGGCGTCGACACAAGCCGCCAGCCACCACAACAGCTAGCCGTACCTTTCCGGGCCAAGGATAGCCCAGCACCGCAGTCCGAGTTCAGCCACTCTGATGTTGTAATCGTACTGACCTGTTTGAGCTACTACTACGGTGGCCTGTCAGACGATGAGCTCTTTTCTTCTTTCGAGCACCTGGCTCTCTCGGATCAGGCAACGGCGACATACAGTGACTGGGTACGCGGCGTGTCTCCAGATATGCCGGATGCCTTCCGCAACTTGAGCGGAGTCAACACCAAAGACCGTCATCAGTGCAAGGAGCAGGTCTTTCCATACTTGAAACGGTCCAAGGGCGCCATTGACTTCTTCCTCGCCAAAATTGTGTTTCCTCGGGCGATGAAGGAGTTTCCTCACAAGCTGTCGGCATCTGGATGGGACATTGGCAAGATCAAAGCACACCCAACGGCAGGCTTCAGCGGCACAAGTGACTCGCAGCACTTTCTACCACTGAGCGTTAAGCACCTCGATCTTCCTGACCAACGCCATACAAATGCACTTGTCCTTATGTATCTACTGCGGCCCGAGAACACCGTCGTCTACATGTCCGATGGGAATGGTGTGAATCATCAACCGACAGACACAGTTTCCTCGACAGACAGACTGCTTCGTCTAATTGTCGACGCTAAACCTTGCACCCAAGTGATTCTTGACGCCGGTGCCCAAATTCTAGAGCTGTCGAATGTTGAAATGGCCAGGCAGTGGCTTCTTCTAGACAAGAGCAACAAGGAAGCCGTTGTATACTGCGGCGACAACGACGAAGTCATGATTATCGACAAAAGCGGCCGCATTGAGATATTTCAGACTTCGCCCTTTGCAAAGCAGCTAGATCGCTGCCTTGTGTTTTTGGACGAGGCTCACACGCGCGGCATCGATCTCAAGCTGCCACAGTACTATCGTGCTGCCGTTACACTTGGAGCAAACCTAACCAAAGATCGCTTGGTGCAGGCCTGCATGCGCATGAGGCAGCTAGGCAAAGGGCAGTCCGTTACCTTTTATGTGACCAAGGAAATTCAGGACAAAATAGCCTCAGTCCATGGGTTTTCCGATCTTCACAAAAACACATGCACCGTGGCTGACATCCTGGCATGGACAATTTCTGAGACATGGGCTGACCTGAGTCGCAACATCCCATTGTGGGCAGTTCAAGGGGCCCGGTTTACCAAACAGAAACAGATTTGGGCTGAAGCACATGAAAAAGGAGCGCTGACACAGACCTGTGCAAGCAAGTTCCTCGAGAAAGAGGCCATGTCGCTGGCTGATCACTATGCTCCGCTTGAGCACACGGTGCAAGATAGCATCTCAAGGGAAACTCCAGCGGCTGAGTACCTAGGCGCTGTATTTGGTGGGAGGGGGAATGCCGTGGCCCAAAGCTGCCTACCAGAGCTTGAAAGAATCGTCGAGCGCTGCAGGCAATTCGACGCTCACCAGCATGCCGGCACTTCGGCGCTGCACGAAGAGCAGGAGCGTGAGTTGGCGCCAGAGATTGAGAATGAGAAACAGGTACAGCGGCCACCCCACCTAGAGCCCGCCGTGCATGCCATTCACCCCGACATTTTGGCGTTTGTGAGGACTGGCAGACTACGCGACGATTGGTTAGCACCATCTCAAGTCACCTCTGGTGTAAGTGCAGCTTACATCAGTGTCGTCCCTGCATTCTGGTCACTAGTCAACACCAGTGCTGCTAAACACCTCGACGTCGGCCAATTTCCGCGTCGTGGTTGCCTCTACGTTTCGGGTGATTTTGCACGTACAGTCATAATGCCCAGTGGTGGCTCTGTCAACCACGGTGACGCCTACTTGAGACCTGTGCAGTGGATTCTCACGCAGCGAAAGAACGACGCGAACGGAACTATTGAAGCGATGGTCATCATCAGTCCCTACGAGGCGCAAGTGCTGCTTCCAGAGGTCAAGAAAGCTCAATCCAGAGTGTTTTTGAGCCTCTACGCACCAAGGCCGAGCCAGGAATTTGCAGCAATCGACCATCTGCAGCTCTACACGGTGCCAAGACCAAGTCTTCAGGGGTCCGCGGTCGAGTTTGACCACGACGCAACGGGCCGCTTCTCTGTGCAACTCAACCTTTTTGCCGGCCAGCTCTACTTTGGATCCAAAGCCGAGTATAAGAGCGCGTGCAAATACCTCGGGCTCGCATCGGAGGCATCAACAGACGAGAGCACTGTTGTGGGCGCCGACGGGTTCATCATTTCGGGACGCGGCAAAAGCCATGACTTTACGAGAAGCCCGGCAGCTTTTATTGGGGTTTATCTGGCAAAAATGCGTTGGAACTGCGAGACAATCAGCATGACACACTGGGGTAAAATCCTTGGGGGACAATTTTTGGTTGGTTCTGATTTTGAATAGTTTGGCATTTGATTGTAGTTACAGTTACTGTTGCTTTTTATTTTTATATCATTTAAAAAGGGGACACATAAATTGAATTCATTTAACTGATTACAGATGGACATGAATAAGTGGAAGAAGTGACTTGGTATTCTTGATAAGAATGGGAGCACAGGCCGTGTAACTGCGAAAGCAGCAAGGCTCAAAAGAATGGAAAGAAGAAAAGGATAATATAATGGTATGTACAACAAGAAGTGAAAAAAAATCACAAGAGTCAAATGAAAGAATCGAGTCAAATGAAAAAAAGCTCGGTCTGTAAGCTACTCAGTAGGCTTTACAGCATCATCAGGCCGGCAAAGACGGCAACGACGGCAGCGACGCGCGAGACGGTTGAGGCCGAGGCACCGCTGACACTGACAGTGGAAGCAGTAGCAGCCGAGCCGCTGGAGGTGGAGCTGCCGGCAGTGGCGGTAGCAGTGCGGGTGACAACAGTGTTGCCGGCGCCAGTAGAGCCCGCAACACCGCTAGCGACAGCAGAACGCGAAGTCGTGGGGTAAGGGACCGACGACGACGCCTTGAAAGAGGCAGACGAGATGACAGTCGACTTGATGAAAGTCGAGGGAGCCGCTGAGGAAGAAGAAGAAGAAACAACAACAACAACAACGGGCACCGACGAGGAAACAACAACAGACGAGCTGGAGCTGAATGTAGAGCTGGAGCTGGAGCTCGACGAGCTAGAGCTAGTGGTCTGCGACGGGGTCAGGACGAGGATCTCGTAGACAGGAGAAGAGAAAGAAGAGGAAGAGGTCGTAACAGGCGTGGATGAAGATGAAAGAGTGGAAATCGTAACGGGCGTGGAGGTCTTGGAGAGCGTAAGGGTAATAATGGTAGACTCGGCGCAGCTCGTGGCTGACACGACAACTGGGCTGGCCTGGGCAGAAGAAGAAGTGGCAACAGGGCTCTCAGAGCTGCTGCAGGACACCGTGGTGGTGTCGGTCATGTAGACAGTCGTCGTCGACGTGTGGGACGTGGACGTGATAGTTGCTTCCGGGGAAGTGTAAACATTGGTGTCATATGCAGACTGGCTGCTTACCTGTGCGCTGCCAGACTCGCTGGTAGCGATGAAAACGGCCGGCTGAGCGGATGTGGTGGCAGCAGCAGCAGAAGAAGAAGAAGAAGAAGATGTGGTGGCAGCAGCGTAGACAGCCTGGGCGACTGAGGACGAGGTAGTCTGAGCCTCGGCGGCCGAGGTAGTAGTACCGCTAGACGAAGAGGAAGAACCGCTGCTGGAGTAGCCAGAGTTGGACCAGTCGCCGTTGCTGTCGCACGTAATGTCTGTGACAGTCTCGGCGTTGGTCGAGTCGTAGATGACACCAGTGGGGTACTCAATGTCGTAAACATTCAAGCCGGGGCTGCCAGCGGCGCCGAGACCGCTGGCGCAGGTGGCCTGGTTGGCGCCGGCGTAGGTGGGCATGGTGCAGACCTCGTTGACACCGTACTTGCACAGCGAGTCCTGGATGTTGTAGAGCACGTGGTTGTCGCCAACCCAGGTGCCCGAGGCGCAGCTGGACACAAAGTTCATGCTGTTGGTGGCCGAAAGCGGCAGCTTGTTGCCATCGGTGTGGATGAGCGAAGCGCACTCGGAGGCATCAACCCACTCGTAGTCCATGTCGACACCACCGCCGGCCTGGGGGTCAACGGTAGCAGACTCGCCGGTCTGGAGGTAGTTCCAGGCATCGTAGGAGATATCATGGGCACCCGCAGAGTGGTCAATGGCGAGCAGGTGGACGGAGCGGCTGCCGTAGGTAACCTTGACACAGATCTGGTCACAGTCAACGGTGATGGGCCAGTAGGCAACACGGTTGGTGTTGATCATGCAGCCCATGACGCCAATGGAGGACGAGAAGCTGGCATGGGGCGTAACGGAGGCGGTGCCGGAGCTGCCAGCCATGGCAGTGCGCGCAAAAGCGGCGGCCAGCGTCAGAAGAATGGTGGAAGTTGTGCCGGACATCTTGTTGTTTGGTTGGTTTGATTTCGATTTGATATAATTTGATTTCTTTAAAACAAGTCGTTCTTGTAAAAAGCAGGGTATCTTAATGCTTAATGAGTGATGTTGCTGAGCGAGTTTGAATGATTGTACCGTAACCAGAGGTGAGTTTGCTTTGAATATATGCAGAGAATGTGATATCTAGAGATATGAGGATATGAGTTTTGAAATGCAGTTGAAAATGGCACCGGATGGCCTGAGTAATGTCGTCAAGACAGTAAAAAGGAATGTATTTGATAAAACAAAAAAACAGCACTCTGGAAAGAATGGAAGGAAGGTGGTGTTGAACAATAGTTCAAAAAGGTAAAAGCACAAGAGAATGAGAGAGAGAGGTTGAGGAGAAAAGAAAGAAAGAGAAAAGAATCAAAGAAGATAACCAGTCGTCATGTGGCGGGAGGTCGTTTCTTTTAACCTTTGATGGTTGCAACGGTCTGTCTTGCCAAGGCGCGTTTCTTTTGTTTCCTCTTGTTTCCTCTTTTCCTCCCTCTTTTCCTCTTTTCCTCTTTTCCTCTTTCTACCATGCAAGACTTCTTCCACTCTGCCTCAGCTCGCGCGCCTCTGTGCGCCGCTTTGCGCCCTGGACCTGGATACTACGTCGAGGGGGCGCTTCCGGAAGAGGGAAAGAGAGACAGGGAACGGAACAGGAACATGGGTCCACCCCATGGCGTTTTTCTCCTTTGGGCTGAACGGGTCTACATACATAGTAGTACATCGTTCCGTTTAGTTTCTTTTATTTCTTTTTTGAACTTTTTATTCTTTCTCTGATCTAGATGCCCGACAAGTCCTCAAAGAGCGGTAAAAGCAGATCAATAAGAAAGAAATAAGAGTAATAAATACCATTAGGTCCTGGGCAAAAGAAAACATAACAACGGTAAGAAATAAATATGAATTCAGAGGAAACAAAAGAGATTGAGAAGAGAGAGAGAGAGAGAAACATTCAATATCTATTATCGAGAATGAGAGGAGGAGTACTCCGTAGAGATGATTACAGCAGAAACCAGAGAGGCGCAAGGAACAACACACTCTGATGGCACGTTGTCAATCCACCGGCACCTTGCAAATGCCCGCCTCGAATGTTGTATTGCCTGTTCGTTGTGCGTATTCACATTTCTTCTTTGCGAAGTTGTTAATATGGTTTAGTCAGCTTCACTAATAGCAGGTCGCTGCTTCCATCAATGCCCATCGCTCTTTCCTGGTATAAACTTAATATTGTATTTCTTGTGGCCAGTGTCGATAGCCTACGCTGTTTTCTCTACCGCTCTCTACTTGATAATGTTCTCGACCCATCCCCAAGTCACCAGCAAGGATCACAATTGTCACATTGAATCTATCTACTCCGTACGTAGATATCTATTTTTCTTCTCCAAATAGACTAAAAAGTAACTTCAAGCTTAGTCGGTTAGTGGGGCCTTGGGCAACGAGGTAACTCCCTTCCTTCCCTTCTGTCCTTCTCTTCTCTCACTGTTCCTGCATCGTTGTGTGCCTCTGACTTTTCTCCACTTACTCCTGGCGCTATCCCCGCTCACCCTGACTTTGTTGTGTCATTGGCCCGGTTCCTGGCGCTAGTGTTTCGGACGATCCATAAACGTGGACCCGCTCGAGCCCCAGGGGCTCTGAGTCTTTGAGCTTTATCGCTTTGCGCTCTTTCTCTATCAGAACTACGGACTAGTACAACGGCCTCTGCGGCCCTCGTCCGACTTTTCCTTTTGTTTCCAATACAAACTTAAAGTACTTTATTTATCTAAGCAAACTTAGTCCATCTTCCTTTGACAGTACGCGGGCAAACAGTGCTGTTTCTTTTGCATCCTATGGCTGCAGGCTCTTTGTCCATACGACCGGTGCATATACGGAGTATATATCCCAACGCAGGGTGTCTTAGTATCCTTTTCTCTATACTTTTCTTTTCTTTTGGCTGGCTGGCTCGCTGTATCTGCCTGGCGTCCCTGTACCTTGTTCCGGCTACCGGCTCCAGGGTGCCTGGCCCAGCTAGACTGATGAAAGAGCCAGCCTGGGCCTGAACTGATTGCCTGGCTGGGCTCTCAGCCCCCCCCCCCCCCCCGGTGGACCGACCTTTACTCAGTAGTGTTATGCAGGCCAAGCCTGTCTCTCTCTGTATGAGTTTTATTTCTCTCCTTTGTACCATCGAGTTCTGTTCCATTTACAATTTGCCTCACTGGCTGGCATTTCTTTGACGGGGTAATAAACCCTACACAGTTATTGTACTAAGTATATTACTTGGTAATATTTGCACATCGGAGTATGGTTCGGGGTATTTGCATTTGTCTGCATTCTTTTCGTTCTCAAGTCGTGACTCATGATGGACTCAGAAACCCCCCAAAAATATCGGACCAGAGATATTGAAAATCCTTGAAAAGTCTTCACGGCCTGCCATGCCGAGATCGTAGTATTGGGATTGAGCAGAGCACCTGCGAATAAATCCGATGATCTCATGACCACTGCCGGTCTACGGAGCATGACACGTCAGGCATACTCATTACAGGTATACCGAGACGGTGAATGGCCAGCAGACAGCAGCATTAAATTGCCTTTTACTGATAAATTTTGATAAGAGTGCTATTTAGGACGGAGTTCGAATTGCAACTGCTGGCGAACAACGACGTGGTAGGATAGGTCCAAGATCGACAGGTACAAAGGACGAGTAGGGACGTTACAAGTGTCTGCCACGGTGCCAATGTATTCTGTAGGATCACAAGTATTACTTTGGGCGCAGTCGTGCCGGCTCGCTAGTGCTCATCTTCATATTGAAACAACAAAGATTTTGAGAGTTGGCAAATTAATAAAGATCACCTTTGCGACCGAGTCAATGGCTTGTTCCATGAGCTACTTGTGGAAGCCAAGCAAATTGGTGCAGACTGGTGCAAATTGGTGCTAATTGGTGCTAGCTCTCTGTCCTTTTCAACATTATTGGCTTGCCATGTGTCTCGCGGGCCTGTAATACTCTTTAAAGTTTCTTGTCTCAATAGTGAATTAAAGCATAGAAGCATAAAAAGAAAAGGCTGAATATGACAGGGAGTAAAATTGCCGTGCATCGTTACCTTTTAATTAGGGAACGCCTCCCGAGCAGCAATTTTTTTTGCTAATTGCAGCAAAATAGTGGATATGTGTGGCTAGAGAAAAAAAGGTAAGAAAGACACACGCGAAATAAAGGTACACGGATTCTCACAACTCCTCTGCCACCAACAGCGTACTCTTTTTAACGAGGCTAGAAGAGGCGCTGAACCCGTATACATCGCCGTCGCCGTCGCCGTATAGGAGGGGGGGTGGTAGATTTATAGTCGTGATGTTTTGGTAAGAAAGAGATGAAAAGTCATGATGTCTATATAGAGGAGACGAAAGAAAGTAAACATCGGTAGAAATCACGTGTCGTAAAAATAGAGCGATAACGGAAATTTCCTCGATAAGGCCGATAATCTACCATTAAAGATAAGAATAAGCGTCTCCGAAAAATACCTACACAAGTGCATGTACCCCGTCTGTGTTATTTCCCCTTAAGCCACACATATCCACTATTTTGCTGTGCAGCACTAATTTTGCTGCTCGGGAGGCGTTCTTTAATATTTAGAGACCAGGGCTGAGTCCTTGTAAGACTATAGAGTAGACTTTGTACACCTTGTTGATAGCATGAAGGCCACAGTGAGAGGGCCGTGGCCAGTGTAAAAATACAATACGATGTACTACATAGTATATGTAGAAACAAGGGCTAAAACGAGAAAACTCCAAGAAAGCATCCATATTGAGATAGCAAATAAAACAAGTAGAAGCTACAGCTGAATATAGCAGAATGGTTTGACCAGGAGGGCTCTAAGAACGGCGGTGCCCAACGCGGTCAAGAATCAAGGTCAGAAGAGCAATAGTAAAACGAAAAGACCAAAAGGAGGCCTGGCCAGGCCGCCTTGCTTTGGCCACTGGAGCCACTATTGTGCAGTGCACATCTCTGTAAGGGAGAGCAAATATCCAAACCAAAAAAGAAAATAAAGTCAAGAGCAAGCTGATGCCAAATGTTAAGAGCCACTATTCTCTACTGTCTTTCTATGACATGTCGCCTAGTCCATTCAGCTGGCGACTTATTTCGCAGCTCGTTATTGACTACTCTGTAGAGAATGAAGTGACTGGCAAATCATAAAAACCACCAAATCAGAAGTAAAGGAGTAAATGAGAAAAGGAGCAAAGGGCGGTGGCGGCGGTTCAGCCTGTCTCAGCGAACCGCCTACTCTATGTTTTGAAGCACGGATACTGAGTAGAGTACGTGCCGCATTCCGTGAGCGTGAGAACTAGTAAGAACTGAAAGGGATGTGTCTTGATGAGGTGTGTGCCTATAGCGCAAGATATATCTAATACATGTCGTATGAAAAAATATGATCAGCTCAAAGCACGACCATTTGCCATCAACTACTCCGTAGAGACTAGAGATGATCGCTGACTGTTCTTCTTCCAACCCCTGGGATGAGCCCCTTGATTTCCGTGAACTGGCCGAGCTGGCCCCTTTCCATCCAGGGCAAGTCGCGATACTTTGGCGTATGACACAGTCTGACAACTCTTCAATGTGCACTTCTAGAGCCTGTTGTTTTGACGATCGACTAGAAATCACATTGAAATGCGGCCATAATGTGCTTGCTGTGTGCTTTGACCAGCTGGACAAGGGGGGGAGGGGGGTCGAAACCAACAGTTTGAGCAATTAGAGGGCACCTGTTTTTGTCGTCTCCCGCCACCGCGACGGCTCTATCAACATCGATATTTTGACTGTATTCCAGAGAGCTTCTTGGCATACTTTCCGAGAGCACGCTGAACTCCAGCCACGTGGTGGCTGGAGATGCCCAGACATATTGAATACAGTAATTCAATCTTGGTTCCGCAGCATTTCATTTACGCTGCCATATGACGAGACGCTGCAGGAAGACAATCTACATCGTGTTATGCCTTTCCTCGTAGCACAAGCACACTGGTCACAGGATACTCCACCTGAACACAGCATAGGATGCAAGCAAAAGGCCACTGCATTATCGCACATGGGCGAATCATCTTGTCGAAGCAGGAGCAACCGACAGCGTCGGACATCCGAACGGCGAGCATGAAGGCAGGAGAGGGGTAGCCACTGGCCACTTCCTGCCCGATGAGAGTTGATGAGAGGACAAGGAATGAATGCAAAGACACAAGGCAGGCGCGGCCTGTGATATCGAATGTTCGTTGTTATTTTGCTTCTGGCTTCTGCTTCTGACAGGCAACAGGCTTGACGGCATCCAATTAAAGGCAGCTCAGAACAGACCAGATTCAACAGGGCCAACAAGACAGCCATTACTCAATAAATGCCACCGAAGCTGTATTGATCACTGACAGCACATAAGGTCCAAGCCGCACATCTCCGGGCGCCTCGAACCGGTTGTCTCGCTCAAAAGGTCAACCCCGCACCTAGCAAGTAACAAAACAAAGCAAAGAAAAAAAAACACACACAAAAGAATGGACGAACGCCCACCTGCCGAGAGTCAGCTGGCCACCAGCCTGCCCGGCCCCATCGTCTTTGTCACCGGCCACGACGACAACGGAAAGGCCATTCTCCACTCACGCCGGCCTGTCGAGTGGATGAGCTACGACAACGCCGATATGCAAATGTCAGTCGCATGGACGACACCACAGTTCCCCGTCAAGGTCGACGGCGACCAGGACATCAAGGCGCACGATGCACTCATGGCTAAGGGCTCCATTGGGCTGGTGTCGCCCGGCGGCACCGTGCTGCGCTATGTCGATCTGTCGCCTGGCTACGAGTGCCTGATGCACCGCACGGTATCTATCGACTACGGCATCGTGCTCGAAGGCACGGTCATGAGCAAGCTCGAGGACACTGAGACGGGCCAGCGCACCGTGATGAAGCGCGGCGATGTCATGGTGCAGCGTGCAACAATGCACTCGTGGTACAACCCGAGCAAGACGGAGTGGGCTAGGCTGGTGTTTTGTCTCCAGGACTGCGAGGTGCTGCGGCTGGCGTCAGGAGAGAAGCTGCGCGAGGACTTGGGCCGCGATGTTCCGGGAATTCTGCCGTCTGGTAACGACAAGGACGACGAGGATGACGGTGAAGCTGGTGCAAGCGAGCCCATGTCCAAGGCGTCGCTCTAAAGCCGAAAAGTCCGTACTTCCGACTGACGCTGCCATGTACGCTTGTACATTCCTCTTTGCTAGGAGGCTTGTGTAGACTCGAGTAGACCTGGGCAGACTTTGGCGCCACAATGCAAGTCGATCATAATCGCTCTGGGGATATAATATACAAAGTATGAATTAGGAAAGAGAGCAGACGACATAAACTCGGGGGTGGCATCAGTGTTATCGTGGGTCTGTCTGCAGATGATGGAGAGAATGAAGTTGGTATTTTCTAAGTACGGAGTAGTTGCTTCTCATGAATAGACTATTCTGTAGTCTGTGCTTTACTATCAACAGCTTTCTTGAAATCAGTTTGACATACTATATTATTGTCGGTGTATAATTATTCTTTCCTCATCTCCGTTCTTGATTCCGCCTTCCCGCGCGGCCCTTCTTGTCTTGTGAAAGAGAAAACACGATCGTTAAACGATAACGACAAGGTTAGCTTTCACAATGATGCATAGTCGCAGGGGCCGCGTATTACGTACTGGCAACTGAACAGCGCGATCCAGGTTTCTCTAGGCTCTTGGCACTAGCCTCTTCTCGTCTGTCGAACGACGATGTGCTCTTGTTGACATCTAGAATAGTAATCTGATGACGAGATGCTGTATATGTTATCACCAGATTGACATACCTTAGTCTTGCTGGGACCCAGCCTCAAAATGCGTAGAGACGTAAATATTTCTTTATCATCTTCGACAGTTGCTCTGTTGGCTGCATCCTTTGATACGTTGCTTTGTAATTTGCTTATTTCTACATCCAGCCCAACATCTAGGGGTATTCTACTTGAAAATAGCACCCAACGGGCAAAATTACATCAACCATCCCTGGCTTATTGCACTCTGTAACTATTAAAAGTGCCCTTGTATTCTCTCCAGCTGGTTTCGTACATCGTACGGACCTACCCACCTTGCCAGCTCTCGAGCCACTGGAGCCTTGCGATCGGCCATCACGTCATTCGCCCTAATAAGGCTCGATTGCATGCTTGTACATACATAGTAGTAAATGCGCTTCTTTGCTGTTCTGTCAGCACAAGCGTTACGTACTTTTTGATTAAAGCACATGTCAAGCATTGTCCCGTCTTGGTCAACGCTTGTTCCTCGTCTCTTGTCACCATGTAATAAGCTTGTTTTTGTGATTTAGCCATCTTGTCGTCAGCAATGCAGATATATAGATATCGGCCTGTCCCTTCGTAGCATTCATGGCCGACTGTCTATATCAATTATTCTGCGATTTATCTTTTCGTCACCCTCATGCCTTGAAATGGCCCTCACGGCGGACCAGCTCCGGATCCTGCAGATTGTCGAGCGCAGCGCCTCGGCCCTCTCGACCCTCGGCATCGTGACCATCATCGTCACCTTTTTCTCGTCGCGCTACTTTCGCAACCCCATCGACCGCCTAATCCTCATCAACGCCTTTTACAATGCGTTCGACATCACGGCCACGATGATCTCGCTGAGCGGACCGCGTGCCGGTAACGGATCTGCCCTATGCCAGTTCCAGGGGTTCCTGATGCAAATGTTCCCGCTCGCCGACGTGCTCTGGACGCTCGCCATGGCCGTTGATGTCTTTTTGATCGTGTTCTACCAATACGATGCGCGATCGCTGCACCGGCTGGAGAAGAAATACATTGCCGCGATCACGGCCTTTACGTTTATACCGGCGTTTTCCTTTTTGTTTGTGCACAATGCCGAAAAGGGACACATGTACGGCAGTGTAACGCTGTGGTGTGCCATTGCGCCGGACTGGGTGCTCTTCCGCATCGTTTTCTACTACGCCCCTATCTGGTAGGCAACTTCATTCAATTTTTCTGTTGATGTTTTTAGTGTCTGATATTGTTTTCTAACATTGTGTTGTCTAACGAATAGGCTCTCAATATTCATAGTCATGATCTTGTACTCGCTTGTCGGATGGAAAATTATCAAGGGAAAGCGTGCGCTGCAGTCAGTCGAGAGCGATACCATTGCCATGGAGACGTCAACGCGGGCATCCGAGAAGGGCCTTGACTTGCAGCGTGTCGGCAGCCACGAGCTCACACAGATGGGTGCCCCCGGACCGGCCACCATTACTGTCGACACTACCACATCGGATGTCCGCCGGTCCAGCGGCGCCGAGTCGTCGCCGTCTGTCGCGCCCTTGATGCCTGACAACTATAACTACAGCCAGAGAGACCAAAGGGATCCAAGAGATCCAAGAGATCAAACCTCTACAAGCCGGGCCGACAATCATAAGTGGCGGGCCAGCCGGTCTGCCCTGTCGTTGCGTCAGTATTTGCTAATGCCTGTTATGTTCTTTGTCGTGCTGCTCACCATCTGGGTCGCACCATCGACAAACCGCGTCGCTTCCTTTGTGAGGCCCGGCTACGTATCGTTCCCGCTGTACCTTGCCGTCGGCGCGACGGGCTCTTTACGCGGCTTCTGGAACGGCGTTGTGTTTCTCGCTGTCGGTATGCGGTCAAGGCAAAGCGCCAAAAAGCTGGAGCGAGACAGGCCCAAGCGGTATTGATCAGGATCACGACTAGTTTCGGCAGCGTTTAAATTTGTCATATCCCCTTTGCAATCCAGACTTTCACTTTTAAAACTATTGATTGGTGATTCGAACCAATGATTTCCCTCTCAATATATACTATACCAAGCCTTATACCTTCACGTACGGCCATAGATACTGGAAAGCACGGGATCCCGTCCGCTCTCCCCTAGTTAAGCCAATAATCGGCGGATTAGTAGTTGGGTCGGTGACGACCAGCGAATACCCTCTGCTGTACGTTATTTTTTTAATTACTTTTGCTTTAAATTTGATTTGATTTGTGTTTTGGTTTATTTTTGCTTGTAGACTGAAATACTGGTTGTTTGCTATTTTAGTTTCTCCCGACGTCGGGCGTAATTGGCAGATGATGACAGCTTCTTCTTGATTTAGAGAGAAACGATGTAAGTTGAAGATAAAATATAAGGCGAAAAGAATATACCCGAGTTGGCCGTGATACAGATCTACGATATATGCTGATTGTGAGTGCAGTGATCTACCCGTTAGCCGTTGACTCGATCGAAGCAAACGGCATTGGTGTAACGAGTGACAGACTATATTGTATTTATGTCTGTATTTTGCCATGTTCCTGTCAAATCCGCAATCACTTATATAAGCACTGAGATACGATGACTGCAAAGATTTATTGTAATGCCGAGTCGATGATAGAGAGATGAGATATGCAATACAGATATAACAATAGAACAAGTGGAAAATATCAAACAATACAACTGACAGGACAAATAGAACAAAATATGAAGATGAGTACATGAGAATGGACTGACCACAACCAACAAACATATCGCAGTTCAACCATCAGAGCTCACCCACTAAGCCAAAGCCTCACCGGCCGAAGTGAAAACAACCTGCAGCAATCTGTGTCATTAAACACCGCCCGTAATATCGGTCGATTTCCCTCTCTGATCAAGTCAGTGCAAGAAAGTAGTTCTTCAGAAGGCCTTCTCGCAGCTGCAGCTCATGCAATGCTTTTTTGAAGGGCGTTCAGCAACAACCTCGACGTCCTCGTCAGCCTCATCCTCGGTATCGCGGAGCTTACGCTTCTTTTCGGTCATAGACTTGGGGGACAGGACCGGGGCCTCGACATGATTGTCGAAGGCAAAGTCGCCAATTTGGTCAACATCGCCAAAGTCGCCATAGAATTCTCTGTAGTCGGTGAAGGCATCGGGACCAAACTGGGCAACATGTTCATCATGGCCGCAGCAGCTGTCGCAGCCGTCACAATAACCTGTGTCGTCATGGGCGGACTTGCCATTGTTGTTACCTTCGCCAGAGACGTTGTCCACAGCCTCATTGTGAACGTAGTCGACAGGCGCAGCAGAGCTGAAACCATTATTAGGTTCCTGCAGCTCTTCAGGAACAATAATGTCGCAAACATCCGCACTAACTGCGAGATCGTACGCAATCTCCTCAAGCTCGGCCATCGTAGGTCCAGACTGGGCGTCGTCATTGCTGTCGCGACGCCGGTATTCCCGGTATGCTTGAACAAGACGGTAGAGCGACTCAATTTCATCAACTTCGTCCGTTACAAGGGACACATCGTCGTCGGCGAGGTCGGAATCAATGCCGTCGCCGCCTTCGCCACCGGATGCTACTGGAAGACCGTGCCACGACTGATCCCAGTCTTGATAAGAGTCATCGCAGGAACATAATCCAATTGGATTTTCAGGCGTGCCATCTGCGTGTTGCTGGGCCGGCTCGACAGTGGGACAATCGGCCGTGTGCTAACGACCGTGTCGCCACTGCCGAGGCGCAGCCTGCTCAAAGGGCGAAATGTTGGAAGACATATCCCCGGAGATCTAGTGGCGATGGTCGGTTTGTTATGGTGCTGATGGAAAGAACAGGCAAGCAGTTATGAAATAGTAGATTCTGTAAGATGCCGCGAGATCAAGGCCAGATGGATCTTACTGTAGGTTCAAATATAATGAATGGCACAATGCCGACAATAGGCGGAGATCGGTTTGAAGCCTAAATTTTGAAGGAGTAGAGACTAAGAGGTGCAAGGTGGGAGGATTTGGCCTCCTTATATACGTCCTCTGCGCGTCTATCAGAACCAAATCAGTAGTGAGTCACGGGTTATGAGTTGTTAACGAGGTAATGTATTGGCCGGAGGAAGGAGCGACGCGTCTCGACATCGGACGCGATACGCCTCCTTGTCTAGTGAATGCAGAGCAGTGAATCACTACTGCCTGTATGACGTACAACTCACTGGTACACGTGATAGATGGCCTCTCCCATTAATGTAAGTGAATGCATATGGACGAAGGGCAACACATGCTTAGCATAGATGCCGGTTCTGAGCGGTTGCCAGAGGATGATTGCTATATTATACTTCCCGCACTGGTGGCAGCAATTTGAAGCTATGCTCGTGGTGATGCATAGCATAATATTGTTGATCGTCACCAACCATGAACATGAACACAAAACAACAAATATAATATAAAGAACAAGTCTCTTGATTAAGACACCATTGTCAAAGCATACTACTCCGACTGCACCAGGCTCCATCCCTGCATCGTCTCTTCCCAGTCAGACACCAGACCGCCCGCCCAGTCCCCGACAGCCGATGCACCGATGGCCCCAAAGACGGCAGCCGACAATGCATCATCTCCGTTTCCGCGCACAACAGCCACCAGCTCCTTGTCGGAGAGCTTCGCCAGGCTCTCCTTAGTGCTCTTGATGTGTATCTTGATCTGTGCCAGCAATTGTGTCGACACGTTCTTGTACATGCGCGACTCGGCCATCACCTCTTTCGCCAGACCTGACTTTCCACTTCGGTCACGTGCCAGCTCGCGGTCCTGGAACACAGCCACAAACGACGATGTCTGCTTGATCGCCATGGCCGTATCCCGCAGCATGCCCAAGGAATGCAGGTTGGTGACTACTGTGACGGGCGTACCGGTAGTAAAGACGGCCGATTTCAAGATATCGACAGCAGACAAGACCGTCTTTGTCAGCAGCGCGTAGAGGGCCGGCGATGGTGATGTACCACCACCAAGGGCAAAGGACAGGTATGCTGTGAGTGATGACACGACAGTAAAATATGTCCATTCTGCAGGTGTTAGTTCACTCTGGATTTGAGCGGCGTCACGAAGCAGATTGTCAAACGAGAACTGCAGCACAGCCAGCGACTCTTGCAAAAACACACGCTCTCGCATGGCTGCTTCTGCGGGCTTGGCAGGCTTGTACTCTTTGGTAGGCTTGTAGCTGATGACGTCTAGAAGCCGCTCGGAAAGCAGGCCCAGCTGCATGCGCGCGTTGGACAGTGCCGGACCGAGCGCCAACGACTCGCCCAGCGGCGTCTGCGATGCGCTTTCTAGGTTCGGCAGCGAGCCGTAGTCGGTCACATTTACCAGTACAACATTTGTGTAGTTTTTAGCGAAGATAGAAACGTCCTGCACGTCCTCGAGCTTGCCGCCAAAGAACCGTGTTGCCCGCCGCTCCTCGACAACGGTCATGGCGCGAGTACAACTGTTCTCAAGATTCTGTTGGAACGCGGCCATGTCGAGAATGCTGCTGTAACTTCCCGACGCAAACGCATCCCATACTTTGACTGCCGACGGGTAGTACAGAATGCTGTCGTAGTACTTGCGCAGCGGTTCCATGAGAGGCTTCCTGCCGGCAAACACGCCCGGTGCGACTGTGGACAAGCGGTCGTATAGGAGCGGCCCGAGCGCATCGAGAATTGTGCGCTTGACGCCGAGAGGCTGCCACAGCTGCAATGCACGCGGAGCCGAGCCGATCACGAGCAGGACGCGAACCAGCAGCAGCCGTGTGGGAATATCGTCGGGTGTCGTGGTGTGCTGGTTGTGAAGCACAAGAACAGCTTGCAGCAGGCGGGTCTCGTCAATGCCATGCAGCCACGGCTGGCCTATGGCTGGCGAGTTAAGGCCAGAGCCGTTGCGGTGAACACCGGCGAGGCGCAAGAGACTGCTAGCTGCGACGAGCGAGAGATCGATGCGCAGATCCTTATCGACGCGTGCCGGTGGCGCCACCTCGCCAGATGAAAGCTTGCGGTGTAGGCCCAGTGTAGTAGCAGCAATAGCCTTGAGGCAGGCGGTGCAGCCATGAAGCTCAGGTGCCAGACGGGAGCAGACCTTACAGGCAATCTCAAATAGCTTCGACGGTTCGTCCTTTTCGTCAACCTCGGTAGCAGTCATACCACCAAGCAGGGCACGTGCACAGCGCGTCTCGGGGCATGTTGCCAAAAGGTAGCGGAGCTTGAGGATGAGCACCTCCCGGTGCAGGCCGTCCTTATCTTGTTCCTCTGCTTTCCCTCCTGCCTCTAATCTCCCCAACAGATCTCTGGCCTCGCCAAACGAAAGCTGCTCGACATGCTTCTTCACATCTCCAAAGACGGATGCGCGGTCGAGGTTGGCCTCGATAAAAATGACAAGCTGCTCGACGAGCATCGACCGAGGCACGAGCGATGGCGGCATACTGGCAATGGTCTGGAGAAGTGCAAGACTGATATTCTTGGCGTGAAGTGGCGGCAATGATTTTGGATTTGATTTTGAGTCTGAATCTGATTTTGATTTTGATTCTGCCGTCACAAACTTCTGAAGGAGGGCCTGCACGGCGTCAAAAGCACCTTCGCTGTCGACCTGCAGCGCCGCAGCAGCAATAAACGAGTTCCATATCCGCACATCGCAGGCCAGAGTAGACGGATCTCCATCTTGGGTAAGAAGAACGGCCTTGCAAATACCAAAGACGGCCGGCCACTGCTCTGTTGCCTCGAGCTGAGCCAGGACCTCGTAAAAGAGCTGCTTCTTGCCCGACTTGCTAAACTGTTTGGTGACGCCCGTGACGACATCGGCTACAGCACGCTGCACGTAATTCTCGGCGGTACCGTGCGTTGCCAGAACGCGGAAGTAGAAGAGAAACTCCTCCTCGTCTGCCAGCCTCTCTGTCTCGGAAGCCGCCTTCTCCAGCTGTTTTTGTGCAAGCATGCCAAAGAGTTTGCGCTTTGACTCGGCCGGGCACTGTGCCGGCGTGACCGATAGCAGATATGTGAGCAGGACGTTCCAGAAGAAGAAGCGGCGGTCGGGCTGCGCAGAATTTTCTGATTTGCCAGATTTCTCCAAAATTGCGGCGATTTGCTGCGCATTCACCAGGTCCCAATGCAGCACGCACCGCTGCAAGCATGAAAGGCCGCCCTTGGTGTTGCGCGGATTGGCCTTTGTCCAGCGTGCGCGCAGTGCTCCAATACCAGCAGGATAGTCTAAAGAAACGTCTAGTGAATCAGACATTGCCCACTCAAGCAGGTCGATACCCTCCAGATCCTTAGGGGTTGTCGTCGGGCTCTGGCGCACCCACGCGTCAATGGCCACGGCGGCGGACGCTTTCTCGGCGATGCCATCGAGCCTTGTTTCTGCGCAGACTTTGACGACTTGGTAATACGAGATTTCCGGGGTGGCACTGACACCCGGGGTATGCGCAAGCTTGACGCGCTTGTCAGCAAGACGGATGACGGCCGGCCAGTTTTGCTCCTGAAAGGCGGACTGCAGCTGGATGTCGACGCCGTTTTTGAGAACGGGGCCCTGCCGCTGGTTGTAGTAAGCCATCTCCTCTATTTCACTATCGTGCTGTTCAAGTTTAGGCTTAGTGGCCGGTGTCTTTGTATCTTTGCTGTCTTAGATGTTAGTTACACTGAGTGAAAGCTCTGAAGTTCGTGAGAATGTTGACAGAGCCCCGCCACCTAGTATACACAGTGTTATTCTTAGACACTGTATCTAATCGCACTGTAGCATACACCAAACGTCAAGCTCCTAGTTCTTGCTATTTGATATTCCATTCTTCTCCTTCGTTTTTTTCGAACGATCACTCTTGCCCGATGGAATTAATATAATTGTACACGATTAATCAGCATTTAGAGTCAGCTCGACTCCGTGTCTACCACCGTCGCCCCTCTTCCCTCTTTCGTTCCTCTGTTGTTTGCTATCCTCCATTTTTCAGGCTCAGTCGAACCAGCCTTTCTTCGCGGCCTTTCTCTTTTCTTCTTGTCTCTTGTCAAGCTATGTTGTCAGCAAGACGATTACTAAGCGCCACAGTATATCTGTCCAACTCACCCAAAGCTTTTTACAGTCGCGGTATGCTCTAGGAAGTCAGCCTCGCGTCTCATGTGTTTATCACTATGTGACTTATCACCACCTGCGCCCTCATGACTTTATGACACTCACTGGAAGTAGTCTTGGCACATGCCACGATCGCCGCCGTTGCGGTGTAGGCACCGGATGCTCTTGGCCGCAGCCTCCTGGCATGGATCTAAATACTCGCTCTTGTGTTTCCTATATGTTTAGTTTCTATTCCAATGTTTCAATCGATGAGAGTATCATTCTGATCAAAGACCAGAATGACCATTCTCATCCAATCTCTGTGACGCACGTCTCAAATTTCTCCCGGACCTTGGGTGTCCATGGAGCTTTTGTGCTATCCGCACCATCATCTGGTGAGTCTGACATAATGGCGTTCGTTCGGTTCGAGATGGAGATCGAGTGTGGTCGAGGCTGGTCAAGGCCAGGATTTGAAGTGATTGCTTTAAGACGGCCATGAACTTAATGTCGTCGTGAAGTGGGTTCACGATAAGATAAGTATTCACGTGCTTGTGATTATATAAGCATGTAAGCATGGTCGTCATTTTGACGGCGTTGATGAAAAAGAAGAGAATAATAAAACCAGTTAGAGTTAGAATAGGTAAACGGTGCATAAAATGAAATAAAAAGAATCTACATGCCTCTACCACACGACATAATGGCGATACCGTCATATGTGGCGTACATCGCCGTGCGGAACTGAAGTGTAAGACGAAGACGATCATGGTTTCCGCTGCTGTCAATACATATATAAAGCTGCCTTCTATCACGGAATTTTACCTCAATCAATATAATTATTTTGGTTGTTTAATAGTGCAATCCCAATCCCATGATGTCTGCCTTCGCCATCTATATTAACGACATCTACGCCAACATCTACTTCTATTACGGTATCGACATCTTCTTCGACGAATACATCACACAGCATCTGCAACATTGGCATTTCCCTCAATCCGATGGCTTTCTCCAACGCATCTCGGACCTCGTGCAGTCCATCTACGAAGCCATTGGCGGCATTCTCCACCTTGCCTACAGCCTCTTCCACGGCATCCTGTCATTTATTGCCGGCATCTTTGCTGCTGCGTTCTCGTTTGTGTCCGACACTGTCCACGGCCTGGTTTCTATTTATGGCGGCCTCGGAAAGTTTGTGGCAGGCAATTTCATTGTCATTGGCGTCCTTGCTGCCGCTGGCTACTTTTACATCCAGCAGCAGCAGCAGCAGCGCAAGGCGATCAAGGCCAGCAGTGCAAACAAGAAAACGATCAAGACAATATAGGTGTTTTTCACTTCTCAAGATTTCTGTGTATGGGAAAAGGGATAAATACAGCATATTTACTCAATCGAGAGCTCACTAATATCATCAAACTGAAAGTAATAGCGGTGTAGTATGAACAAGTAAATATTGTGCCTGACTTAGATAAAGCAACTATTTATTGTTTATTGTTCTATAGTAGATGAGATCACAGTAGAAGACAGCCAAGAAAAGCATTGACTTAGTTCTCGATAAACTCTATTGGGGGCCGGCTAGAAACGAAGAATATGACAAAAGAAAGACTAGAAGAGGAGGAGACGCGGAGATACACATAATATACGGAGAAGAGAACGAATGAGAAGAAGCTATAACGAATCTTTACAGATGGCAGTTGAGTCAGTTATAAGCTGTATAGTTCGACGCATGTAACTATCGCTGAAGATGTTGGTATGTACTATGCATGTAGAAGGGAAAGAAGAAGAAGAAAGAAGGAAAAAAGAAAGCTGGCAACAATGTCAGTATATTTCTTGGTCTTCATCATTGCTAGTGTCTATTGAAGGTGGGTAATTCATCTGAATGCCGTTACAACCTCTGTAGTGGCCGTTTCCTTGCTAGATTCTGCATGTCGTTCGTAGCCTTGTGACGTCTCAGCCATCTCTACAAACGCCACTACTGCATAGCTTGATTATACCCGCTGCACTTTTCATCTATGTAAAAGTGTCTTTCTTAATTAGTCCGCTGTTATTATGTAAGTCGACTCAAGTCAGCCACCCGTTGTTTCATTTCAAAGGGTCTAAGAGGACATGGTGTTTCTCGCAACTCTCGAGTTGAGTCTGTCACACATCAAAGCCAACCGAAGCCAACCAAAGATCAAAGCGAATCATTGCATCACAGACGATTTGAGTAGTCTGAAGAACCAGGGTTTAGCAAGACAGTCGACGATGCAAGCCGCTTGTTGCCTTTTAGTCTGTGTATCGCCCCCGAAACCAGGTCGGAATCATGAAAAGATGGACAAGTTGAAGAAAAAGAAGAAAAAAATTACATCCAATCATATCTCAGTAATGAACATTAATTAAGGGGCTCGCCTAGCATCACCAAGCCCGTCTCCCGCATCTTGGCCATTCGGAAGCTTAAATCTAAATACCCTAATGAAGTGGTAAATGCCATCATAATATAATATTGTTATTATTAATAATAACTAACCTCTCTATCTAATCTGCCAAGCCTACAATTGAACTTAATCTTAATCCGTCTCTACTCCGTACTATGTATGTTACCACTACTATCAATGGCATAGGCTGCACTGGTATAATCTGCACAAATGCAGGAACACTGCAATAAAGGCGACAAGCTGCGAGTGCTGTGCTCAATATTTTATCCCCTTCTTCAATCACTCGTTACTCTCTATTTCTCATGATATGCAGACTTGACCTGCCCCTGCCAACTATTCATCTATCACATTCCCCGCCGTCTTCCGGTATAGAGCAACTAATCAATTTGCTACTGTACCCATCTCTACCACCTCATCCTAGGGATCCTAGTGCTACCGTCTGTTTGAGGTTGTCCAGTCCTCTTCCGCAATGTCTTGGCTCCTTCCTTTCTCCGTTGGCTTGTGCAGATCGGGAGCAGCACACAATACGAGACCCAACCACCATTGTGAGTTGAGTATTAATTCTATTTGTTTTCTACTAGTTTTCCTAATTCCTATTTATTATGAAAGTTTTATTCCAATCGGTATGTCTTGGCTTCTACGGCATTGCATGACCCTGTTGGGCAGTTCGATTGTCTTGTTGCCTGTATCAGAGATCGCTCAGATCTACACTGCACCCTTTCGCAAGTAGAATTCTTTGCTCTGTAGAGAGAACACTTCTTACAGTGTAATTTCACGAGCAGATCAGAGATGGCATTCCATCGCCAGCCCCGCCCGCACATCGTAAATTAAATGCATAACCTGCCAGCCATTGGATTCGCGGGTTGTCACACTTCTCTGCCTCTCTGCCTCCACGCACTTAAACCCATTGCCCCCCCCCCCCCCCGGACCTCGATTCCTCAGTCCTCCTCCGTACTCCTCCGTACTATGTAGGAGTCTATACCTCTACCCTGCCATCCGATCGACAGGCCCACGCTCGCCGATCATTGAACAAGACTTACTATGTATTTGGTTTGCCATCAGACAGAAGCAGGGGGGAATTAGGGAAACATACTCCGTAGCAAACAAGATGAATAAATTAACCAATAAGCGAGAAAAGAAAAGAAAAAGAAAGAACAAGACTGCCCGAAAACGAATCAGCTCTTGTAGGAAGGCCTACATTGTGCCTGCCCTTCCAGGAAGGAGGGGACAGTCTTCCGATGGCATGTCTTGGCCGTACAGTTAGTTGCTTTCTTGTTTTTGTTCTGTGCCCTTTCTTATGTTCTTGTGCTTGTGCTTGTGTCTTCTCTCGCTGTGTGTCTGTACTCTGTACTCCGTCGCACTGGTGTACTTCCCTCGCTACCTACTCAACTTCCTATCTGGGAAGGCGTATCATATTACTCTTTTCTTATTATCATTCTATAATTATATCATTGAAGGTACACCCTACATCTCAGTCGCTCCTCCTCTTCTCGGTACGGAGCTGCCTTCTTCCTGCCTCTGCAATCTGTAATCGCAATCTGCAATATCTAGCCATTGCCTCTTTCCTCATTCTCATTCCTCATTCCTCATTCCTCATTCCTCATTTAGTTACCCGTCCGCTTCTTATATCACCATCTCCATCTCCATCTATATAATATCATCCCGCCCCCTCTCCATTCTTGTCCCTTTTTTTTTCTCCATCCTCTTCACCTCTTTTTCTTTTCTTCTTCTTCTCCACCCTGTCCTCCATCCCTATTGTCACTGGTGGGTGTCCCTCTTGACACTTGTATAATTCTTCTTCTTAATATCCTCCTTGACCGCTACCTCACTATGCTGGCCCCATTCTTGGTCATGGCCTCGGTGGCCTCGGTGACTTCGGCCAAGGTTTACAACAGCCTGCCCTCCGCCCCAGACGGCTGGTCCCTGGCCCGTTCTGCTAGCCCCTCCGATCCAATTACCTTCCGCATTGCCCTCCACCAGCGCAACACACAGGAGCTGAAGCGTGTCGTCGACGAGGTCTCTACCCCCGGTCACCCGACCTACGGCAAGCACCTGACCCGCAACCAGCTGCGTGCCTACACTGCCCCTTCGTCCGACGCTATCGACTCCGTTACTGCATGGCTTGCAGAGCACGGCATTTCCGGCGAGGCATCTGCCAAAGTCAGCAACGATTGGATCGCCGTCACCACCACAGTCAAGCAGGCCAACAAGCTGCTTGATACCCGCTTCGACTGGTACCAATACGAAGACAGCGATACCCCCGTGCTGCGCACCCTCGCCTACAGTGTCCCCGATACTCTCGTTGACCATGTCGACCTTGTCCAGCCTACGACGCGCTTCGGCCGTTTCAGCACCAAGAAATCGACCGTCTTTGACATGCAGTTTGTGCCCGACCACCATGTCGCCAATGTCGATTCTGCCGCTGCCGTGTCGTGCGACTCGCAGATCACACCCACATGTCTCAAGTCGCTCTACAACATCCAATACACCGTGCCTAAGAACGCTACCGGCAACCTCGTCGGCTTTGCTTCCTACCTTGAGGAGTACGCTCGCTACACTGACCTCAACCTGTTCACCAAGAACCAGGTTCCGGCTGCCTCGGGCCAGAGCTTTGAGGTCGTCAAGTTCAACGGCGGTCTTGACGACCAGACCTCGTCGGACGACTCGGGCGAGGCTAACCTGGATGTCCAGTACATTCTCGGTGTCAGCAACCCCATTCCCATTGTCGAGTACAGCACCGGCGGTCGGGGTCCCCTCGTCCCTACCCCCGACCAGCCTACCCAGCCTGGCAGCAACGAGCCCTACCTTGAATTCCTGACCGCCCTCAAGGACCTGCCCGATTCCCAGCTGCCCCAGACCCTGTCGACATCGTACGGCGAAGAGGAGCAGTCCGTGCCCGCCGAGTACGCCTACAAGATTTGCAACCTTTTCATGGAGCTTGGCGCCCGCGGCGTCAGCGTTCTCTTCAGCTCCGGCGATTCTGGCCCGGGTGACACCTGCGTGCGCGTCAGCGACAACAAGCCTTACTTCCAGTCCACCTTCCCGGCCGGCTGCCCCTACGTCACCGCTGTCGGCGCCACGACTAAGACCAGCCCTGAAAAGGCCGTCAGCTTCTCCTCGGGCGGCTTCAGCTACCTGCATGAGCGACCGTCGTGGCAGAACGCCACCGTCCCGGCCTACCTCAAGAGCATCGGCAGCACCTACGCTCCCTACTTCAACGCCTCTGGCCGCGGTATTCCCGATGTCGCTGCCCAGGGCCAGGCATTTGTTGTCTACGACAAGGGCCGCACCGGCCTGCTGTCTGGCACGAGTGCATCATGCCCTGTATTTGCCGGTGTCGTTGCGCTGCTCAACGCGGCGCGCCGCAGCCAGGGCGAGCCCCCTCTGGGTTTCTTGAACCCGTGGCTGTACAGCAACGCCGCTGCCCTCAACGACATTACTACGGGTTCCGGCACGGGCTGCACGAACAAGACGTACTTTAAGAGCACTGCGTCATGGAACGCCACTAAGGGCTGGGACCCCGTCACCGGTCTCGGCACGCCCAACTTCCCTGCTCTACTGGCCGCTGCGGCCCCTGGTGTGAAAAACGTGTAAACCAAAATAGGAATAAGTGCTGGAGAAGTGAAGGGAACTGTACATATCGTTAGTAAATAATAATTACTCAAAGTCTATCTACTCTACCCTGTCTGTCGCACGCACGGCCTGTAGATATAGCGATGACGTTATTGACCTCGCCGTACCTGGGGTTTTGAATTTTGTATCTTGTTTACTCGACATCGTTACCATCCTAAAAGTACCAAGACCAATGTCTCCAGTTCTCAGCTGTCGGTTCTTAGCCCACGAGTTCAGTCAGAGTCCGCTCACACTATATATACTCGGTTGAGTTTGTAACAGTCACTCTCAAGTGAGCACCGCATCAACGCGCTATGATCTGGAATTGCAAATATATTAAGACATTGAATGTGTCTACACTAATTCGTATACCGTCTGTTTAATCTCTTGTTTATGCAATTAACGCCCCAATCTATGTATACTATGTAATATTAAAGACCGAAAAAGGAATGAAAACAGAACGTAAGTACAAGATATGAAACCAGACGCCAAACAGCAAATGTGTGTATGACAAGAAAAAAGAAATAGAAGATAAAAATGCAACGTAGACTGCAAAGAAAGAGAAAAAGAAAACACGATTCTAACAGCAGAGTGTACCGTCTCGTGAAGATTAGACACGAGACGGAAGTATAAATCTCTACTCGTAGGGCTTGTGTGCTATAGTGATGAAGCGTGCTGCGAAATGTTGAATAGTGATATCATGGTATCGTTTATGTTATATTGCGTGGTGTATGCGTATTATTGTAGTTGGTATTTGTATCATGATACTTGCTGTTGTGATTTGCAATGTGTGATGCTTTGAGCCTCACTGCCGTCGCTCTCAGACATCAGACGACACCTCGTGGGCGTTGTCCGACGACTTCGCGCGCATAGAACTCGACTAGCATCGTGGCATATGCATCTAGATCCTCAATGGGGATGGCCAGCCGAAAATCGTTTAGTATCAAAAACTGCAGCTCCAGATGGTTCAGCTCGGCCAGTGGCAGACCGCCCACTTTAGCGTACCGGGCGTTCGTGTAGAATACATCCGAAAAGAACTTGCTGGCACATGTGACGCCGGCAATAACCAGGCGGTGAATATTGTAGCTATCCACCACAAAGTACGTAGCCGACAGCACGTGTGGTGATGCTGTCCGTGCATTCTGTGTTTGGGACTGAATTTGAAACTGAGACTGGGACTGAGGCTGCGAGACAGACCGAGTGGTTGCCGCACCCTGGCTCTCGGCGTCATTGGCGTCGCCGCTGCTATCACTACTGCTATCGGCAATGTTCTCGTCAGTCTCCTCAATAATGACAGCGCCGTCGCTCATAACCACATCGTCTGCCGGAGAAGGGGACGCAAGAGGCGCCGTGGGTGCTGTTGACACAGTGGCAAGGGTTTGGATATGCTTCTGCTTCATGACGAGGTCGTTGACGCGCTCGGTCATTCGGTCAAAGTAGACGAGCAGGCTCAGGAATACTTCGTACGTCGTCGGGCAGTACTTGTGGATGCGTGACAGGTAGCTGAGAATCGTGATTGCCGGCACGTTCTTACCATGGAACGCCAGTACTGATGCCGAGTGTGGGCTGTGTGGGCTGTTCAAGTTTGGGTTCGAAGAACTTGTGTCATCATGGGCCTGGGCCTGCCGCGAGTGTGTTGCGTTGCGGTGCAGCGCATCGTGCTGGTGGTCGTTGGTCGTGGTGATCTTGGTCAGCAGCGCTGCGACCATCTCAATGATGTCGCCAATGGGCATGGCACTGATGTCAAACTTGACATCCTGCAGCGGTGCATCGCCCGCTAGTATGCCGTCTCCCAGTGTATGTGAGTGGAAGTGGGAGTGCTCTGGCTGTGTCAAGGTCTGGATGTGACCAAGGTCGCGGACCATGATGGTCCTCTGCACGCGCGGCTCATCCTGTACGGGAACCGCAATTACCGGTGCAGGTGCCGCTGCTAAAGATGCACTAGGTGATATAGATGCATTGGGTGACATGACCACGCGGCTTGGCGCCGGCGCATCCCCTAGCAATGTTGTTGTGGAAGTTATTGAACTTTGATGTTGAAGTTGGCCCTGCAGATGGGGGTGAGGACTGGCAGGGGTGGAAGAGTCGGGCGGTGTGGGGATGCGCTCGGAGCCGTCAGACACGATGGACGCGGACTTATCAGCCACGGGGCGCGATGATAGATGGGATTGATGAGGTTGCTGAGAATGCGACCGCAAATGCGACTGCAGATAAGGTGGTGATGTAAAGCTGTTGGATGAGGATAAAGGTGGCGATGCGGGGTGTGAAGGAGCAGTGTTTTGAGGAATGGTGGAGTGTGATTGTGATTGCGGTTGCGATTGCGAATGTGACTGCTGATGTTGTTGATGTTGTTGATGCGTCGACGCCGCTCGGACGTGTTGGAATGGAGTAGGGTCCGCACCGTACAAGTCGCCGATCAGAGTGGCCATGATCTCATGTTGTGGCGCCGGGAAGGAGAAGGGGGTAGCAGGGACGACGGCCGACGGCGGGGGAGAGTCTATCGCGGGAAGAGGAAGGAACAGGCGGGATTCAGAGGGGAAGGCGCAATGGATGTGAGGGTAGGTGAGGTAGATATGAGGTTGTGGTAGGAGACAAATAGACAAATCAGGCAGGTGCAGAGAAAGGCGCAAGAGAGCCCCAAAGAAAGAGACAGTGACAGTGACAGACACAGACCAGACACAGACACAGGCAGACACAGGCAGAAAGTAGAGTGTACAAATAAATCAAGGGAAGGATAAGAGGGGAGACAAACGACAAATTGAAGGGCAAAAGACAAAGGAACAAAGATGGCGAGAAGAGTGACAAAGGGTGCTGAGATTAGTACTGTGTGCTTGTTCCGTGGCGGCGGTAGTAGTGAATTTAGGGAGGGGAGAAGTTGACAGGTACAAGTAATGGGGCGATAGGAAGGAACAACCAAAGACTAAATAAACTCTGTAAAGAGGGAGAGTGGAAACAGACGGAGCGAGCCAAGAGGGGCGGAAGGAGTGACCGAAAGGCAAGAGACGAGACGCTCCTAGGGACAGTCCACAGTAGAACTGATACCGCAACACGTAGATGCCGATAGTGGAATACAGACAGAGTACTGGATCTGACAGAAGGCTACAATGTGATTAGCTGGTTGGCTGGCACTGTGTTTTTGATTAGCGCGCAGGTCTAGACCTTATCGTACGCGCGATAAAGGGCCGGGTGGGTTTAGGGGATTATGGATTATGGATGATAATGGATAATGGATAATAGACTCAGACTCTAGACTCATGGGGAGACGATGAGGTAGAGAGGAAGAGAGAATGACGGAATAAGCAACAAATAACAAATAGATGGACGATGCAGTAAATAGGAGAAATTACTGTAAAAGATGGAGGTAGAGCAAGAGAAAGGAAAGAGAAAAGAAGATCTAAAGATAGCGGCAGGAGGGTGGCAGATAGCGAGCGATAAGCGTGGTATGACATAGATAAAGAGGGGATGGTTGAGGAAGGAAGGAAAATAGAAGATAGGGAAGGCGCGGGGTGGACAGCGAGGCGCGATGGATCACGTACACAGGAGCTGTCTCTTTAGTCTCCAGAAGTGCTGTACAGTTACTCTGTACTCTTGTTATAGAGTGCTGAAGAGTAAAGGCTCAGTCACACACAAAGAATTGCAGCAGCTACAGTAAACATAGAATAGGTGAGGCATGAGACAACAATGAGACAGTGAGACAATGAGAGATGAAAAAAGTTCACTTACTGCTGAAGAGTAGAGTTGCCTTTTTGTAGATTAGAAAAGTCCAGTTGACAGTATACTCCGTAGACGACGGAAATAAGGAACAAGTTGTAAGACAAGAAGGCCCAGACCGTGCTGTTTGCTGCTTGCTGTTGACCGAGCCGTGAATGTGGACACAGTGTACAACGTGAGTGGCAACTGCAGAGTACTCGTAGAATATGCGTACTGAGGGGAGTCAACGATGGGGTGGCAGAGTGGGCGAACGGGTGGATGCAGAGATGGTAATGGCAATGGTTATGGCAAATGGAAATAGATAGAAAATATAATAGAAAACATGAATAAATACGTGAAAAAATAGTGTGATGGATTTAAAAGTGGTGTAGACCAAACGACAGTAAGTGATCAGTGTTAAATCAGGCGTGCAGTTGAAAGGTAGATAGAATAGATGTAGAATACACAGAGCATGTATTAGATCGAAGAAAGCAAAGACCGGCTGTCGTCGGTTGACGTCTGCTGCCTCAATTCAGGTACCGATCTTGTGTGGTATTACTTTGCCGCTCGTCGCAGGCATTAGCGAGAAGTGTTGCCAGTTGAAATTGAAATATGGAAAAGAGATGAAAACGGCAGGCGTGGAAGAGATAATCTTATATAATGAGCGGCAGAGAAGTAGAGGAGAAGAGGTCTACAGGGTGGAGGGCAGTGTGAAGAGCGAAGCGAGTAGTTCAAGCAAACGTCTACATTGTATAAATTATCGCAGGAATGACGAAAGAGCGGTAGACGCGACGTGGCACAACGATAGGCGGTGGCCCATCGAGGTCAGTGGTGTGAATGGTTTGGCATATTAGTGGTCAACTATCGCATAAATAATTCTATTGGTAATTATATTGGGAATAAAAGATACTTATGTTGTATGATGCTTATGTCAGGAGTGTCACATGTTTGTATTGTCTTCCAAAAGGAAGGAGAAGAAGGAAAGAAGGGGCAAATATGGAAAGAAGGAAGAAGGAAGTACATACTCCGTAGTAACTCAAATACCTAACACTGCAACGTCAAGGTCTGGCAATCGAAACATCGACATCAAAATCACAAACACCGCAGAATGAAACAAGAATGATGCCGGATACATTGGCCAATCTCTGTGCGCAACGCGACCACGAGGTCCTGGCCCAATGCATGTCGCTGCAGGGGCGGCTCCACTGTCGGCGTAGGGGGCTCGTGGGGTGTGAAGTAGTGTAGATAGCAATAGTCGAAAGTGAAAATAGCAACGAGTCTGGCCGGTTCTTTTTAGATATTAAATGTTAAATAAAGGGTAACTCAGAATAGACGTGAATACATTGGCAGTGCAGCCTTCTTCAGCCTTGCCTAGTCCTCCTGCTTTCGTCTTTTGTCTTGTACCACTCTCATCCAGATCGCTTCGTCTCATCGAAACCAGACTTCAACGGTATGTCACAGTCCCATGAACACTTGCTGCACACTTCATCGTCATTGCTGATTGGTCATCATTGTATACATTTGAAGTAACTTGAAGTATTAGAGAATGGTATATCAATAATGCTGCTGCAGATTACAGACCAGCCAATTTGACAGATGTCTACCACACCTCCACTACTGCTGCCGCACGGCATAGTCCGTGTCCGGCAGGTACAGGTGCCGGTCCGCACCCTGCGCCGTCAGCACCACCATCCGGATCACACCGCCCGAGCTGCCGTCCCACTTGATCGCCTCGCGTAGCGCCCCCTTGACAAACGACACCGCATCCGCCTCATCCATACCCTCGCGCCAGTTGGCATCGCAGTAGCCGTAGATGTACGTCGAGCCCGAGCCGCCAATGGCATAGGACTGCTTGTGCAGCGAGCCGCCAAGCGGGATCGAGTAGACCTGGCCACCGTAGCGCTCGTCCCAGCCGGCAATGATGAGGCCGGCACTGAGCGAATCTTTGTTAGAGTAGCAGATCTCCTGGAAGATGGACGCGGCCGTCTGTGTTGTGGGCTTCTTCTTGTTGAGCATGCCAAAGAGGCCGAGCTGGTACTGCACAATGTCGGCGACGGCTTGGGTGTCGGCGGCAGATCCGGAGCGGCAGCACCAGATGGTATCGTGGACGCGCGTAAGCTTGTCGGTGACACGGTTGGCAATGTAGGCACCCGTTGTCGTGCGCGAGTCGGCGCCGAGGATGACACCGTCCTTGAACGTGACAGCCATGCTGTTTTGTTAGTCGCCGTTGTTGATTCTGAATTTGAGTCTGATTTGTGGCCTTACATTGATGTGCCGAGGCTGTTCGTTAGCATTCTTTTCTTCCAAATACAATAGTAATTATAATCAAAATAATCGAGACTTACTTGACCTCGCCCTTCTTTAGTCTGTCCATGTCGACATGGATGCCATCTATGTTGTCAGTTATACGGCCATGTAGATATCGATGTAAGAGACGGCCCAGGCCTGGTATCGATGCACACCTTCGCTGAGCTGGCCCGAGTTGCCGTAGTCCATTGCAAGGTGTGTTAGGTGGTTTGGTCTCTTTCGATGGGGGTATAGAGTGTAGGCTGGCTGCCACAGGGTCGTTGAGATCAACAAAGTCGAGGAGTGTGGGTGACTTGTTGGAGGTCGTGGATGTCTTTGTCTTTATGAGTCGGATATAGAGTTGGAGGTTCGTCTTTACTCGTCAAGTCGTCAGTAGTCGTCAATGTCAGTGTTCAGAGTTCAATGGATGTGGTCGTTTCGATGTGATGTCGATGTGCCCGCCATAGTCTAGGCGACAAGCTAACGAAGCACAGGCACGAAGCTCCAGGCAGCTTGCCACAACGCGTTGCAAGGTGTTCACCGCCCGGCAGAAGTCACGTGCGTTTGTGCTTGCCATTCTTTCTGATTTGCATCTTAACGCCTACTGACGTCTATTTACGTCTAATTTGCTTGCAGTCTGCAAAATTACGACAAGCACGACCGGTACGCTCTGGTGGGCATGGGCAACCTGTACCTGCTGTCGGCGCGCGAGATGCGCCGCAACCGTTCACTTATTCTTACTATTACATGCTACTCTCACAAAACTGAGCGCTGACAATTCATACCTAAAACAACCAAAAAAAAAAATGGCCTTAATAATGTACAATACAAATACACGATACACAACGTGATATATAGAACAAATGCTAAAGGGAAAACATAAAAGATGGGCAACGACACCCAGAATCATCGAAACAACAAAGCCAGCCCGTCTAGTCGCCTCTTGTCAAACTGTACTGTTAGCATATGGATCTGTAGTCGTCCAGGAGTTTTGCAAGAAAATGCAATGAACTTACCCCTCTTCCTTTTCAATCTTTAGTGTGCCCTCGGCCAGCTCGTCAAAGCTGCTCAGCAGATCGTCGTCACTGCTCGAGTCAAGGTCATCGTCTCCTTTAGAGTCTGTCTTGTGGCCTGTCTTGTGGCCCTTGCCATCCTCGTCACCACACCCACAGTCGTAGAAATCGCCAATCTTGTTGCAGTCAAACAGCTCCTTCTTCAGCCGTGTATTGACTTCGTTGTGCACAAAACAGGCCCAGCCCGCGGCAGCGTTGCGGCTTGACGTCTGTGGCGGGTACTTTTCCAACAGTGTCTGGAAGTGTGCTGCGCACTCGCCGCAGGGGTAGAGGCGAGCAAACAGTTTAATGTAAGTCTGGAGCGCGAGCGAGTCGTCGGCGGTGGGCTTTTCGGGGAAGCGGGCCATCATAGTGTGCATGAGGCGCCACGAGGCGCGGCCGAGCTCCTTTTTCAGAGTCTCGTTGCCGAGCTTCGGCGCAATAGCGCCGCCGCCCAGGACGCCCTCGGACAGGCCCAGACTGTCGATGGAGCCGCCAAAGGGCGTCGATGAAGACGAAGACGCCAAAGAGGATGAGTCGTAGGATGAAAGGGTTGGCTGGCTGCTACCAAAAGACAGGTATAGTATCGTCATAAAGGCAAACAGCCCTGAGACCAAGAGGCCGAAGCGGACGCGTCGGGTCATTGTGGTAAAGTTGTAGATAGGAGGGGGTAGAAGACGAGGGTGGTTGTGCAGAGTCGCAGAGTGTGGAGTGCCAAGTTCAGAGTTCGAGTGCGCAATTGGACAGCCGCTCGAGAGACAAATCGGTTTTGGTATGAGGGAAGGTATGCTGGTCGTTCCTTCTGTCTGTTGAGAGTCGCGGTATCGAGATGCCGAGACGTCGAGGAAGGGGCAGTCTGGTGATGTGGTGTTATAGCGTGCCACAGTAATGCCTACCAAACTTTAATTATCAGATAAGGTTAGCGTGTCCCCCTTATTCTGTCTTCTAGAACGAGTCGACAGCTACTACTTTGGGTTGCATACGACAGGCAAGACAGTCTCGCGCAGGTAAACAGCACTCGCAATCTTGCTCTTTTTTCATAGTTATAAAAATCAGAATCGCATTCAAGAAGTCTCGTTAGCTCATTACCTTTACGGTATGGACTTTGGATTTCTATTATATTGGCATGTATTGTGTGATTTGTCGTCTATAGTGGCAATTAATGTTTACAACGAATATCTACAAACAAACAGGGACTGCGAGTTGTATTTTATCAAAGGTCGGTGGTGTGATTTTGATACAACTGCAAGGGTTTTGGTTTCTTTTAAAACATTTATTGTTGAAAGTGTTTTGATTAGCATATTTCGATTATTCACGTCTACTTTATTTCCAAAATTTTATTAACAAAAAACAAACTAAAATTAACTCATCACAATTATGATTCTAGATTTACATTTACATGTTTTCGCTAGATCTTCCATACGAGTATATAATCTAATTAACGGCTTCATGAACTATAACCATTGCGTACCTACAAGCTGGTATCAGCCTCGGCATATTGCTCTAATACCCGGTCATAGACTTTACGAAACTCTACATAATATTGACTAGATTCATATCGATTCTAAACCTAGACAAGGTCCCGCCCTTCAACTTGTGCACGCTCACTCTCAAGCACCAGCGGACCGCCGCCCGGTCCGCTCGCATCCAGGCTTAGAGTCACCCGCTTCCGGTCTGCCACGACGGCCACCGTGTCGCCGAGGTTGCGGTAGTCTGTTTCGTGGTGTTGCTGTGGAAATTCGCTATCCCGCTCGGGGTTCGGTTCCTGACCCTGCTCGTGCTCGTGTGGTTGTACCTCACGAATTTCAACACTCGGAAACGGCAGCCGGCCCTCGCGCAGTGGGATGAGCATGAGTGGGATGGTGGCCTCGCTGTCCGCCATTGAGCTGAGTTCGACGGAGCCATGTCCAAACATTGGAGCGGGAATGACAAAGTGTCCTTTGCGACGACCGCCAATGAGCCAAGCATCTGTGGGCGCCGATACGTCGAATGCAAATTCGATATCACTGTACTGCTTAACTTTCTCGGCGGTGCCCTTTTTGTCCTGCTGATCATCTAGGGTATCCCAAATACGCGTCCATTTGAGGTGTAGCGTTGCCGGCAAGAGCTGGTTGACACAAAAGATAGGCACGCTGACGCTGATAGCACTGTCGTTGCCGTCGTCGTCACTCACACTCCCACTATTTTCGTCATCTTCACTTTCCACAAAAGCCTCGACGGCCACGGGCGAGGCAGACGGTTGCAGCTGAATATCCGCAGTGTGCACAATTGTAATGCTCGGGATGTCGACGGGAATAAGAATTGTGCGCATCAGAGCGGTCGCATCCTTTTCCTTAAATCCTAGACTGGGTAGCTTAATAACCGCATTTTGTGCCAGCCAAGTGTGTAGAACACCAGACAACTGCTGTGCTATACTGCTGCCCAGGCCGGGAAATTCCTTGACCCAGTCGACGTGGCCCAAGATGGGGCCCGTGGCCAGTTCGCCGAGCAGTGCCGTGCGCTCGAGCTCATAAGGCGTCAAGGCTGTGTGCACATGGCGCAGCACTGCTGCTGCTGCCACTTTTGAAAATGGTGATACATATGCATACAGCGAATCATTCGCATTCACCGCAAAGCCTGCTTCTAGAGACGATTTGATGGCTGCATTGAGCTGGTCCTGGAAGACGCTATAGTACAGTTTGATGTACATGGTCGTCTTGCGGGAATCACCGCTCTTGCTGCCAACGCGGATGACTGAGTCTGGCCGGCGGACAATTTTGTACACGAGACTGATGGGCTGTTTGGGGTAGACAAGAGGCAGTTTTTTGTCGTCGTCCTTGCCCTCGATGTATGACAATCCAGACGTAAAGTACTCTGAGTCCAACAACTCGCTCTTGTACACCTGCAGCGGACTGGCTGTCGCGGTCGACACTGTAAAGCGCGAAAAGACCGCGGCGTGCTTAAACACGTCTTGCACGTTGACACCCAGAGCAAGCGCCGTGCTGACAGTTGGCTGCTTGGCAAACATAAAAGTGCCTTTCTGCGTCGTGTACACTACCTCGATCTTGAGACAGAGCTCAAGGGCGTCTTGTTCAATGGAAAAAGGAAACGAGATTGTCACTGTCTCGCCCGCGGCAATATCATCAAAGCACACAATCCCGGCACCGACGGGCTTGGAAAACTGCCTTTCTTTTTCTACGGTGGCCAACTTTACAATCTTTGACTCAGACGTCGTCAGACGCAGACCACCTGTCGCAGCGCGGATCTTGATCTCGCAGCTTTGGATATCGTTCCAGCCGGATAGCAACGAAAGCTCCAAGAAATTGTTCTTATCCAGCTGCAAGTCGCGGCTTGTTGATAGCTGAACGTCAAGACCCTCAGTTCGTTGATACAGTACGACATGAGGATCGGCAAATATCTTGGTCTTAGGTTTGGCGTGGGAGGAGCTGAAATTGTTGGTGCTGTTCCCGGATGTCTTAATTGTCGTGAACCGTGACTGCTGTGGCTGCTGTGACTGCAATACTTCACGGTCGTGGAACAGGACAAGGTTCTTGCTCTTGATGTGCACCTGGTCAATCTCGTAGATCCCCCCCACAATCGTGTTACAGAACAACTGCGCCGAGCTCGATTTGGGACCGAGTGAAGTGGCAGCTTTTGTCTCGAGCCAGATCTCGCGTGGTGCACCGACTAGGCCATGCAGGTTTTGTACCATGCGCACACGAATCGAATCCGCCGGTATGGCGCCAGTCAGCAAACTGCAAAAGCGCACCGTGACAGAGAAACTATCCTGCCCGCCATCGTAAACAGGGGGGCCGTCGAGTGTGACTAGGCTGAAAAAGCTGGCCAGCGACACACGCATCTCTGTCGATACCTGCGTCGATGCTTCGAGTAGGGCCTCTAGGCAGCCCTTGGTCGACACGCGCTTTGCGTCCCCTTCAGCAGCAGCTACCTTTGTCAGGAACTTGAGCAGTTGCCAGGCGTATTCGCCTGTGCGTCCCAGTGCTTTGAGAGACTTTGCATACATGTGAAGCATCGATAGCTCCAGCAGGCTCCAGCTGTTGTCGCCGAAAAAGCGAGTCGCTTCGTGAAAGTACGCAGCAGCCGCTGCATGCTCTTCCAAAAAGAACTTGAGCACCGCGAGATCAGATAGGTTGGCATTGACGGCATTGGGATGTCCCGCGACGGTGAAATGACGTAGACATTTGTCTGTCAGTACCTCGTACAGGCGATAGAAACCTGTGCTTGATTCGAGCGCGGTCCGCAACAGCATGTTTTCTATGCCGGCGGTCGCAGCGACGGTAACAGTCACGGACTTGCTTTCCTTGCTCTCGTTCTTCCCGTCATCACTGTCATCAAGGCTGACATCCTCCATACCTTGATCATCACTAGGCTCATTGATCAAAGGAGCACAGGACCACCCGTCAGACCAGCCCTGAAGCTGACCGCCTTTTTGCAGTATGCTGCGCGACAGCATGTATAAATCAGCCCGGCGCGCGGCAAGGTCCTCCAGGCCTGCCTTGAGAAACTTGCTTTTTTCGACTTCGTTTACCGGGGCGCCACGAGAGCTCGGGAAGATGCCCGGGCTGAGCGGAGGTGGACCACGTGCAGCTGGCTGTCCTCCAACCCCAAGCGATGACGTACGTGCTGGGTGCATCATTGTCTTGGGCTCAGGAATAAGTGCCTTGGGCTCTGGTGCATGAGGATCGGTCACGAGTAGGGTTGATGGTGGAATCGGTAGCGCGTGCGTCGACGTCTGTGCCAGGATTTGCTGCGCGATTGAAAAGGCAAATGACGACACCATATTGTCGACAACGTGGAGGGCATTGACGTCGAGAGTTTGTGTGCCGCTGGCATCCTTATTTTTATCTTTTTCGTCTAAAGCCAGTGCAAGCAATAGGTCCTCACGCATGACTTGCGATACGGCGGGCACGAACTCGAGTGTGCGCCGACAGATTTCAGCCAATACGGACAGATTCTCGGCATCGCTGTCTGTGCTGGCAGACGTTGTTGCCGCAGACCGACAAGCGTTGGAGGACGAAGGAACAGACGACGTCTGGCCTGGCATGGCTGCGTCTTGCTGCTCTTTGAGTTTCACCAGCAGCTCCTCGCGCGACGACCAGGCATTGCCTAGGCGCAGAAGCAGTGACATCTGGCGTGCAAAAATATAGCATCGGAAATCAAAAACAGACACGTTGTTAGCGAGGATTAGGTCGCGATACGGTTTCTTGATCGAGCTGATGGGGATCTCGTCAGTGGTTGGTACCGTTGGTGCGGTTGTTGCGGTTGATTTGGTAGTTGCTTGTAGATCAACAGTATCCTCGTCATCGTCGCCATAAGAATCCGAGTTAGAAGAACTGCGCATGGCTCGGATTGCTGCCGCTTTGAGGTCTTCGGTGAAGCTTAGAAGGGTGCCGCCGTGGGTGGCTGGCGAGCTACCAGTACCTTGCTGTTCTTTGATCACAGTATCGAGACCGACACTGAGCTCGTCATATCCAACCAGCGAGTCTTCGACGAGACCGACACTCTCGAATCCGCGCGCGAGGCCTTCTTTGAGAATGAAGAATGTGCAAAAATTCCATCCCGGCAGCGACCGCTGGACATCTTTCTCGCGAATGTCCTCTTCATACTGCGACACACGCACATCGAAGCTCGCCAAGATCAGCCTTTTGAACTTGTCCATGAGGTCAAGCCAAGCGCTCTGGACCTCACGCTCCGTTTCGGCATGGCCACCGGGTGTCGCCGATGGTGCCGGTGCGACCGCACGCGGTAGCATTTCGTACGGTACGTCATCCAGGCCAATACGAATCTGGGCCACCCTGTCTATGGGAGCCTTGGCTGAGGGCGCATTGACAGCGTTTGTGGTGTTGAAGTCGGACCGAAGACGCTCAAAGATTGTCGATGAGCTTTTACCCCACCGCGACGTCGTCTTTGTGAGGTCCGGGGTAGAGCCGTCGGAGCCGGCCTTGGAGGTGCGTGGCTGAGCATAGGCGGCCGAGTTGGGCAGGACGACGTGCACAATCATCCACTCAAAAGCATCATGGTTTTCTGCGACAGCAGCCGATTTCTTGGCGCTCGTGTTCTGCTTGACCCATTCCTTGATCTCGGAACGCGTCTGGGTCTTGTAGGTGTCGTTGTCGTCGCAGCGCACGAGCAGGAGCTTGAGATACGGCGTGCGGCGTAAGCCAGGGATTTGGTGTCGGCGTGGACCTGCGACAACTGTACTTGTGCTCGTGCTCGTCGATGCGCTTGTCGGTGGTTGCTTTGCAGATGCAGCTGCGGGCGTGCCCGTATTTGTGTCCACGGAGCCTGGGCGGCCAGTGACAGTAGTCGCCTGAAAGCCATCATCGGGAGTGCTAATGGAAGGGCTTGGGGTATTATATTCACCCTGGGCCAGGGAGGAAGATGTCGTGGGATTGGAGCTGGCCGAGACGAGCTCGACATGGAGGGTTTCGATCGATCGAAGGGGGCCGGAGTGCGATTGCCAATGGAGATGGCGCAGGGGCAGCCGTGAGACGAGGCCGGGCCCTAGTAATTTGTAAAGCCCATGAGGGTCGAAGTACTCGACTAGAACGTTAGTAGAGACATCAATGTAGCAAAGGAAGGCTGCGAGACGATGCGAGCTCGCCGTGCTGTTATTCAGGGGGTGTACCTGTCACTTTGGACGTCGAGAAAGGCTGCTCCATGAGATTAGGTATGGAATGAAGCCAGTGCCGCTCCTGAGCATCCAGATTTTTTTTGGTTGCAATATTCTCCGTGGCGATCTTGGAGACGGTGGTGTCGTCGGCTTCGGCGTCGTGAGACCGTTACAGGTGGTGTGGCTATCAAGCTGTTACGGTGAGGTACGTGATTACATAATACTCTGTTTAGATCAGGAGCAGCAATCGTAATTACCGAGTAAGGAAGGAGCAACTAGTGTAGCTTAGGTGGCGCTTGTTTGGGAAGGTGCTACCTGAAACAGAAGGCGGTGAAGAGGCACGCTACGAAGCAATTGGAGTACAGCGGCGGAATGATGCTGCCTGGTGTAAGTGGTGGGGCAAATGGCAGAAAAACAATACCTTATATTTTGTGATTCCGTCATGGCCGTCGCATCATGGAGGGGTTTCTCTCGTCTCTCTCGTCTACCTCGTCTCCCTTGTCTCTGCTACTCAGCTGTTTCTTATAGACAAACTCATAGTCATCACACATTGCAAAAAATGTCTCTCGAAGCTATTCGCTACCAGCGCGGAAAGCTGGAGGTGCTGGACCAGCTTCGGCTGCCGCACGAGCACCACTACGACAAGGTGCTGACGAGCGAGGCTGCCTTTGATTGTATCCGCTCGATGCGCGTGCGTGGCGCGCCGGCCATTGCCATTGTAGCCAGTCTTGCCCTTGGTGTTGAGCTGTGGAACGCTAAGTTCTACGCCAAGGACGGCCCCGAGACCATTGCGTTCATTGACAGCCGTCTCGACTACCTCTACGAGAGCCGACCGACAGCCGTCGACCTTGCCAATGCTATCGCTATGCTCAAGGTTGCCGTGCGCGAGGTGGATGATACTGGGATGGAGGGCGCCGTGGCCCGTTCGGCTGTCATTCTCAAGTTCGTCGAGACAGCCGAAGAGATTCTGAAGCGCGACCTGCAGAACAATCTGGCTATTGGCAACTATGGTGCAGACTGGCTGCTAAAGCAGGGCAAGTCGTCCGACACTCTTTCGGTTCTGACACACTGCAACACGGGGTCTCTGGCGACATCCGGACACGGCACTGCTCTCGGCATCATCCGGTCGCTGCACGCCCGCAATGTGCTTAAGCACGCCTACTGCACAGAGACACGCCCATACAACCAGGGCAGCCGGCTGACGTCGTTTGAGCTGGTCTTTGAGAAGATTCCGGCGACGCTTGTGACCGACTCCATGGCTGCTGCGCTCTTCCACCTGAAGAAGGATGCCATGAACATTCGCGCTGTCATTGTGGGTGCCGACCGCGTTGTGCGCAATGGCGATACGGCTAACAAGATTGGCACATATCAGCTGGCTGTACTCGCACGCCACCATGGAATCAAGTTTATCGTTGCAGCACCGACTACGAGCATTGACTTGAAGACAGTGACGGGAAGTGACATCAAGATCGAGGAGCGCAAGTCCGAGGAGCTGACGCAGATCTCGGGTCCGGTTGTGAAGGCGGACGGCACCGTGGACGTGAAGCAAATTACGCGTGTCGCCACGGCGGACCAGCGCATTGACGTCTGGAACCCTGCGTTTGACGTGACGCCGTACGAGCTGATTGATGTGATTGTGACGGAGAAGGGCGCTGTGGAGAAGAACGCCGACGGCGAGTTCGATCTGACCACGGTCTAAGCTTGAGGAGGGGAGGAAGAAGATGAGTTGACGACTGCAGATAGCAAGGGCTTAAGTGGACATGACAACAGATACATATGAATGATACACGACCAATGCATTTTGCAGAGTAAATGCCTAATAGTTGTGGATGGGCCAGTACTGAAACCTGGCAACGGTGGTCTTTGACACGAGGCTGATGTTAAGACACAAGCCGAGTTGACACAGCTTCTTCTTGGTTTGGTAGAAATGGCCGGTGTGCTGTAGCGATGGGCAAAGTCGAGAGTCGAACATGCTGAGTAATCAACAAGCACCAACTTGATCGGAGGATTCAATCCGGTGACCTAGAAGGCTAGAGAATTATTTAAAATAAGAAATGGGTCTTGCCTGCAGCTTAGCATAACAGAGATTGCCATCGAAATATGCCGCTGAATATTGTCTTTAAAATTGGCTGGTAAAATCTAATCAGACAATATACAATGGACCAACAAAGTATGATGCTATGCTCAAAGCTCACCTGATCTCGATGGGGACGCCAGTTGATCAGATAATGTGAACAGATAAAATGGGCACGGGTAGACATTAAGATATACCACATAGTAGACAGGATATTGACTCAAAAATTTAGCAAGAAGAAAGAAAGAAAAAAAAAGATTAAAAAAATACGTATGCTCTTGGAACCTTTACGCGTATACATAGCTCTGATAACCCGAACCTGCTGGCATGGTATCGTACTTTAGTCATTCCTAATAACTCACGTAAGTGAACAAATTGTAGGGCACGTAATAGACAAAGTAGTCTGAGCAGCTCGAGCCGAAGGCGGAGTACCTGGTAATCTGTAGTCTTAATGGACAGACCAGTGTAGTCTGTACTATTTAGTTGTGCAATTGTTGTCGGTCGGACTCTTCGCGGATCACGCTTGATTATTTACATTTGCTTACTCTTGTCGGAACCAGTCAGACTAGCTCAGTGTGTGGCAACAGCGAGAGATTGATTACTTTGCATATCCTGCACCATCGTATTGTCATGCTGTATCTCTTGGCATTTTTGCTTTGTCTATTCGGGGCCATTTATTCGTTTCAGAGTTTTTAACGATGAGGTTGTTCGAACCACGAATTTTGCAATTGATTTTAGAAGATCAACACGTTTCTACACAACCATCAGCCGTTGTACCAGTTGTAGGGCTGTTTTCGAGGTGCCAAGGCCGCGAAGGATTTAACCACAGCGCGGGAGACGACATGTACTGATGGGGCCAGGCCATGAGCCGAGACCCCATTTAGAAAGTGATGACATTGCCTACAGTAAAACATAATAATATTACAGCTAAATTGAGCGCTGCAGACTTTTTCTTCCCCAGTGACCCACAGCCATGGAAAGCATTACTACGTAGAGAGACAACAACAGCAGCCGCTTGATTTCATACCACCCGCAGTAATGAACATACGCTTCTACTTTTTTTCTTCTTATTTTTTTCAATAGATAAGAGCCAATCTTTCACGGAGTACAAAATATATAGGGGTTGTAAGTGGCAAAGTTAGAAGTGTGTCCTGGCGAACGGCACTGATACTTCTTGTATACAAGGATCATCCAGACATTTAGAGCTGTGGACAAGCTGACCGGGAGCATGGATAATTTGTCACTGGTGATACAGTCCATGACCATTACAAGCCATCGGAAGAACACTTGCGTCTGGTTTAGTTGATTTTTAGACACGCGTCGTCCAGCATCCGAAATTCGGGGCCCCAATTCACTCATAGTTCAACACCCTCAACTTTATTGTCTCCTCATCATAATCACAAGTCTGATATCATGATATACTGTCCCATCGTATGCTATCATATTGCGAGCCTTGCCTTGCCCGTTCGCTTGCTACCCTGCATGCCATCACCCCCATGTCGCGGCAAGCCACCAAGCATCAGCACCGCGTCAATGGGTGGGTCCCCGAAGACGAAAAAGACAAACAACAGAGAAAAACGCTATGGATAGCAAAATCTAATCTTATCAGATAAGCTGATAGCATAGATGATTCCAATCAGAATGAGGCACATGCAGCTAGTGATGAGCTAGTTTAACGTTGCAACCCTAGCTCCCGGACTCTGGATCTCGTCCCAGACCCAGACATACCCTCTACCGTTGGTACCTGTACTTTGTGGGTATTGTTTTGGCGACAAATGTATCTTATCATCAGTAGTACAGTGCATAGCAGACGCCTCTCGGACGTCTACAGAGTAGAAGTAGCTCTACATCTTCTTATGGCACCCCGTTTGTTTTGTACTATGTAGGTGGCCTAGCTCGTGTATATTTTTCTTCCCTTTTTTCATCTTCCTCTTTTTTCCGCCCTCTTCTTCCAAACAATGACCGACCTCGTCGAACAAACAAGGCGTGCCACGACGGGATGCACGCTTGGCGGGTCCCAGTGGGTAGCTTGTATTAACCTCCAGGCATTTTAGCTGTCTCCGAACTTTTGGTCATTACGACTGCAATAACCACCAAAAACGTGGTATATAAGAAGGATGCTCCCAGATCGAGCCGCACAAGAAGAAAGACATCAGATACAGCAACAATCTGCAAACACAGCACCCCCCTCTTGCAATTAACCAAGTCTGCCTGAGACATTCTCACATACAATGGGCCTTCCCAAGTTCCGTTTCTCCAAGCAGCCCGTCACCCCTGCCGAGGACATGGCTGCTGCACCTGTAAACATGGCGGACGTCGGCGCCAGTGATGGTGTCGCCCCGGTCGAGAACAACGTCGATATTGAGGACCTGCACGGCAAGGACCCTGCCATCCTGCCGGCCGATGATGCACAGCGTGGTGTCCAGGACGTCGAGGGTGTCACCTTGACCTGGTCCAAGCCGTCGCTGATCGCTGTCTTCATTTTCATGTTCCTTCTGTACTTTGTCAACGCTATGCAGGCCTCGATTCTCTACAACCTCACCCCCTTCGTCACCAGCGCCTTTGAGACTCACTCGCTGCTAACTGTCATCGGCATTGTTTCCAACGCCATGACTGCCGCCGTCTACATCCCGCTCGCCAAGATGCTAGATCTGTGGGGCCGTGCCGAGGGTTTTGCGCTTATGATCTTCTTTGCGACACTGGGCCTGGTTCTCATGGCCACCTGCAACGGTCTGTACACCTACTGCGCTGCCCAGGTGTTTTACGCTATCGGATTTGGCGGCATGACCTACAGCATCGACGTCATCACGGCTGACGCATCCAGGCTCAAGAGCCGTGCCCTCGCCTATGCCTTCACGTCGTCACCTTATATTATCACCGCGTTTGCCGGCTCCAAGGTGTCGGACGACTACTACTACAACATTAGCTGGCGCTGGGGATTCGGCACCTTTGCCATCATCCTGCCCGTTGTTGCCCTACCCCTGTTCCTCATTCTCAAGGCCAACCTGCAGAAGGCTAAGAAGCAGGGCCTGCTGATCCGCGAACGCAGCGGCCGCACTCTGGCTCAGAATATCTGGCACTACCTGATCGAATTTGATCTTCTTGGAGTCTTTTTATTTGCATCGGGCTTGACTGTGTTCCTGCTGCCCTTCACTATCGCCGACACCGCCCCCAACGGCTGGTCAACGGGCTACATTATCGCCATGATTGTTGTCGGCGCGGTTGTGCTCATCCTGTTTGGCCTCCACGAGTGGCTGCTGGCCCCGATACCCTTCCTCAACATTGGGCTTCTCGTCAACCGTACCGTCGTGGGCGCGTGCCTGATTGACATGACTTACCAGATCTCTTACTACTGCTGGAACTCGTACTTTACGTCGTACCTGCAGGTCGTCAACAACCTGACTATCGCCGAGGCCGGCTACGTCAGCAGCACGTTTGATGTGCTCTCGGGTATTCTGCTGCTCGGCATAGGTTTCATTATTCGCAAGTTTGGCTATTTCAAGTACCTGCTGTACATTGCCGTGCCCCTCTATATTCTCGGCCAGGGCCTCATGATTCACTTCCGTACCCCCAATGGCTACATTGGCTATATTGTCATGTGCCAGATTTTCATCTCCTTTGGCGGTTCCATTTTTATCATGATCGAGCAGCTGGCCATTCTGGCCGTGGTTGACCACCAGCACGTCGCTGCCGTCTTGGCTCTTCTTTACGTTGTCGGCAACGTCGGTGGCGCCATCGGCAATACCATATCGGGCACGATCTGGACCAACACATTTGAGGCGGCCCTTATTCGGTACCTGCCCGAGGATTCTTTGGAGTTGATTGAGGATATCTACAATGACCTCGACACCCAGCTTAGCTACCCTGTCGGTAGTGCCACCCGCCTGGCCATCCAAGAAGCTTATGGCTACAGCCAGAAGCGCATGCTCATTGCCGGCACCGCCATTATCTCGCTGTCCCTTATCTGGATGTTCATGATCAAGAACATCAATGTTAAAAAGGTTGCCCAGGTCAAGGGTAACGTCTTTTAGAAACAAGAATCTGAGGCCAATGTTGCTGAGTTGGAAACACAGCCAATTCTACTGCCACTCGTCGACCGGAAGTAGGATTTAGTTGAATAGTCAAAATAGTCAAAATAATCACATTAATTATAATAATTATAAACTCGTGCTACGTGATATGATGTGCTGCGACTGAAATCAACAAACACTTCGACGCCAATCAAAGTAGAAACTGACTTCCGCTACTCGCTTACGGCCTGGCCCCCACTCTGCTATCTGCCACCAACCTGCCTACACCCATCCCCGCCTCTTGATATGCCTGTCTATAACCTTACTTTGTAAACGATTTGTGCTTCTCAACGGGTCCTTTGGTACTACAGTTTCGTAACACCCAGCATTACCAAGCCATAGGTATGACCATGTAATCCTATTGGATTGAGGGCCGCACAGACACTAGCTATCGCAACTGCAAAGCACACTGTTGTGCTACCGTTCATCATGCATTCTGCATCCCAACAGTGTCAGTGAAACCCCAGCCTTTAAGAAAACAGCCCGTACTTACCCCACCAGGTATTGGTGCTTGCTGGAATCTCGATCGGCTTGGTAAGATTTGGCTAATCCATATAAATGCAAAGCAGGCCCGCCGATGCAACCTGAAATATTGAAGAAAAAAATTATGAAACGCAACATAGCCATGGCAGAGCTGGACAAGATCCTAGAAAAGTACACCAACCCCCAAATGGGCATATTAAATGGAGCACCGTTTGCTGCCATTGACAAGAATGGCAACTACATCTACCGCAAGGCAGCAGGGTCAGGGAAAGCCGATGGTAGCGTATCGCACCCGCTCACACTGGACACAGTGACCTGGATTGCTAGCCAGACCAAGTTTACGACATCCGTGTCGGTGATGCAGGTTGTTGAGAAAGGCCTGGGTGGCCTGGATGACGACGTGCGCGATATTGTTCCGCTTCTACGTAACATTAAGGTCATCGCTGGTTTCGAAGATGACGACGTAGCCCCTGGTGGTGGCCATCCCATACTCGAAGTGTGCATGGTCCTATTACCCTGCGGTAGGTTGCTTCTGACTCGCAATCAATCTCTCAGATATACAGTACTAATATGTATCGCCAGCTAATGACGCACACTTCGGGATTTCGCTACGATTTGCCACCCTTTGCTGATCAAGTACTCCAAATTGGCAGGGCGCAATGAGAACATCGGGTACCATTGAAAGCGTCCTACACCCGCTCATCTACCAGCCCGGAACGTCGTGGGACTATGGTCCTGGCCTTGACTGGGCTAGCTGTGTGGTGGAGGCTTTGACAAACATGAATTTTGACGAGTACCAACAAGAGCACATCTGGAAGCCACTAGGCGCCATGAGCACGCCTTTCTCCCCTGCAAAGCGCGGCCTCGAACTAGAGGACATTCATGACTCTGCAGTGCGTGTCGACGGGAAGCTCAAGTGAGGCCAGAGTCCGTGGCTATTCGAGTGCCGCGATGCACTTGGCGGCGCCGGTTTGTTTTCAAGAGCAAACGGCGTGAAACTGCCTGGGAAACTGCTGGCGGGCGGCGGCCCTATTCTAACCTCAGACTCTGTAGAGTTGCTGTTTTCTCCCCAGGGCCTTGCACCCGAAGTCGCCTTAGCACTTCGAACATTTGTGACAGGCCACGGGCCGGAAAAGTCCAAGGCTTGGCTGTGGGACAACGCGCCAAACAACCGGAATAGGAGAGGTTACATGGAAGTCAAGTACTGCCTGTGGTCTAGTCAATACCGAGAATGTACCAGGCCGCCGCCACAAGAACACAGTCAACTGAGATGGCCTGCCAAATTTGTTGTGGTCCATCGATCGTGAGGGCGGCGTTGCAGCTACCCCTTTCACGCAAATCATGCCACCTGATGATACAAATGCGAGGAATATGTGTTAGGAGATAGACACAGCTTTGTACAAACTAGTGGGGATTGAGTAGGAAGTTGTTGACAATTCCGTTCTTCGAGCTTTCATATAACAATGTGAATGAACATAACAATTGACAGAAATCAGAGCAGTTTGGGACAAACGATGGGACTATACTAAGTGCTGTAACATCATTCATCGGCCTCGTACTGATTTATCAGACGTGCTGGAACAAGTCCTCGCAGCACGATAACACCTGCATGCACAATCCCCCAGCGTACCTTGGCTAATGTATCTGCCATCACCCACACCAGCCCATTGATTCTCCGTTGAGTGAGTGTCCTGCGGTGCCGCTGGCCCAGGCGAAGCGGTGCATCCGGGCTTGCTGTCATACCGGCAATCAAAGTCTGCATCTCCGCGCGCGAGTCCCAGACCATCTCATCGGTGTCTATCTCGCTAATGTGATGCATGTCACGATCAACAATGTCAAAATCGCCACCGTCAAAATCCGCGTCGCTTGAACCCCTCGGACCATTTAAACCGCTTTTGGGCGATGCATGGTAAAATGCCCAGCATGTCAATGTCGCCAGGTAAAGGCACCACGGAACGTGGAACAGACTTGCGATAGCATCCGAGTCGGCATCTGGAACGACGTCGCGAAGCATCCGTGCAGCATGCCATACCGCAACAATGGCATCAGAGCCGGTGTTTGTCGCATTCCTTATCGGTGTCGGAATTATAGCAGTCATGTTTGAATTGGTACTTGCATTTGTGCTCGTGGATGCATTGTTAGTGGGAGTCTGACTTCGGTTTGTCATTGACATGCCATCATTACCAGTAAAATCCAAATCCAAAGCCGATACATGTGTGCTTGCCCATGATTTGACAACCTGGGCAGAGCGCAGATAGTCGCGTTGCTGAACAGGACGTCCCAGAATACTGCGGGCACCAGCGTAGATCTGAATATCAAGAAAATCCATGCGCAAAAGACATTGTGCAGCGTGATACACTGCATTGGCAGACGAAGCAAACGCCGAGATCTCGACAGCGAGGTCTGTTTGCGGGACTGTCTGGAATTGCTGTTGCTGTTGCTGTTGATGCTGAGGTACGAGAGCTAACTGTGCTGAGCAGTAAAAGTCGAAGTCTCTCTTCCAGTGACCATAAGCCGCAGAAATCATCTGCCTCCAGTTAGAGCCATCCGGCACAGAGCTCACAGATGCACCTAGGCTGGTTTGGTCACGTCTCTGCATATCCCAAAAGATTGACATTAAGCCATGAAGTATGAGAACACGGCCATGAAAGTTCAGCTGTGATGGGGCTGGCGGTCCATTGGGTGTCAGATATGCACGCAGAATCGGCAGATAGAACGGCTGTGACTGAAAATGAGAATGAGACTGCGATCTGGAGGATCCAGTGCCTGTTTCGCCTCGACCCGGTGTCAATGACGGCGGTGTTGTTGCCCACCATGCCTTTTCCCACGAATTTGCGTCCTCCGCCTCCCAGACTCGCTGATTGCAGGGAAAATTGAGGCGCAGCTCAAAAGCCGACATGCAGAGACTTTGGCAAAACAGGACGGCATGCTGTGTGTCCCACATGAAGCAGTATAAGGCAAGCCGCTTCTTCTGTTCCGCCTCGGCCCATCTCTGCCAGGCCTGCTCGACAGCTCGCGCGTGTTGCTCAACCGTCCGGCTTCTGTTTAGGGGTGGTGGCCCTGAAGGTCTTACAGACTGGCAGTCGGACCGGCGGATTAGGTTGATCAGCAAACCATGAAAAAGATGGCTCATATCATGCTGCTTCTGGCCAGCACGCGATTTTCCAAAACACTCGACCAGAAGGATCGTCTGTAGAGTCCACAGTGCAGGCCGCGCAGAAAAGCCTTCGTGGGCAAAAACACTTGGGCGTATGACGTCGTGAATGCAAACAGCCACCTGGTGGGCATCCTTGGTTGCATATGTGGCCCCAAGGAGAATAATAGAAAGCAGTAATAGCGGCTCAGCAGTGCTGGGATCGAATCGAGCTGTGTGAACGATTGGGTAGGCGGCATTGAAACGGGTGAAAAAGTAGTCTAGATATGACTGCATAGCCGTCTGGGACAGAAGGGAGTGTTCTTTCAAAGAAGATGGAGAGCCATCTGGAAGACATGGCTTGGCATTGCCAATGACTGTCAGGAGGTGGTCGTGGGTGACACCGTCAAGAATGGGGAGGTGGGCAGTACTATCCAGGCGCGATAGTGGCCTCTCAATGTTGGTTGGAGTTGGATAAGTGGGATAATGAATGCTCGAGTCTCGTGATGATACATCACCCACGAAGTGGCCTCCAGCTGGGCCGGCGTGCATATTGTTGACACTGTTGGTGCTACTACTGTTGACACTATTCGGTGATACAGGCTGTAGTTGCTGATGCGTCGTTTGGTGGCACATGTTGATATCGGGAGACCTAAACTTGCTTTGCTGGAGGTCGTGATCGCTGTCAAACCGCCGCCCATCGTGGCTATCACAACTGCTTATAGAGCCCAAAGACTTAAGAGACTCGGGCTGTATACTTGTGCTGGTAGTTGTACTGCTTGACCGCGGTGTCATGATATTTGCAAATGACGCGGGTTCAAAGACGCTGCACTGGTCTGGCTGGCCAGAGGTGGCAGGCCGGGGTACGTTGAAAAGCCAATTGTAGTCGATAGCCGTGGTGTATGGCATGTTAAAAGAACTAGCTGTATCTGGCTGAAAGGGCTGCTCGTTCCACAACTGCCACGGATCTTCACTGGTGTAAGGGGCGGTGACGAGGGGGTTGAAGAAAATATCGATTTGGGGGTCGGAAGGTTCAGGATCTGGTTCAAGATGGTGGTGTTGTTGTTGTTGTTGTTGTTGTTGTTGTTGATGATGGTGACGATGATGGTGATGTCCTTGCCTTTGGTGTGCTGGCTGATTATCAATGAAGGAACCGGGACCTGTAGCGACACTATTGACGCGGATGCCACAATCCGTGACCTGAAAGATAGAATCGTCGGCCTCACGTTCTGATGCAGGTGACGTGGGCAGCTGTAGCGCAGCCTGCTGCGGCTTTATCTGTGACGTATGTGGCTGGGATTGAGACTGGGCCGAAACGGGATGCTGTTTTCTTCTGGCCTCCTCTGACCTGCTCGGATTTCCGGAAACCCCTCGTCGTCCCCGGGCCGGGACTCGTCCAAGGGGGTGGGGCCGGCGTTCAGCAACACTGCCGTCGGGGGCCTTCCACGCTCTTTTTCGGGTGTCAAGAACACCGTAGCCTTCTCCGCCGGCTTCAAGGTCTTTCTGTCGGTGTCGGTTCATATGCCGGTCCAACAGGTCACGGCGTTTGAAAGCCGCAGAGCAACGTGGACAAGCGTGGTCGCCGTTGGTATGATTTAGGGCGTGCCGGTGGAGATGCTCGGCGCGGGTGAATCTCTTCTCACATCCAGCATGAGAGCAAGCAAATTTCTTATCCTTGTCCTCAGCTACCACGGATGACAGTCCTGGATTTTCAGATATCGGAACAAGTCCTGAGCCTGAGCCTATACCACTCGGCCTATGCTCTGGCTTCTCCATTCTCGCAACTCTATTTCTTCGTTTTGTTTCTGCTCCTCTTTATTTCTTGTTGTTTCTCTTCATGGAGTGTTGAATAAAACAGTCGCAAATCTCTCTCCCACTCTCAGGTGTAGTAATCGTAGGTGGCGACCAAGGACTGCGAGACTGTGTGTCTCTACGGAGTAGACATGTAGTGCGAATGGGAAATGGGGTTATTTTCAATTAACAGCGACAGAGGAGTCGTCAGGCAGGTGGCGGTCCACCCCACTCTTGACATACCCACTGTATCCACTCTTGACATCTGGCGGCAACGTCCGTTATCTTTCCAGGCAAGCATTTCAACAGAAGAGGGGAGGGGGGAGTGTGGTAATAGATAGGGGCAGTCTACGTGCATTGGCAATGACGTCCCGTTCTTTGGGGCGACCGGAAGAAGGAATAAGAAGACGGCCGTGTTCGTGTGGGGCAACTCAATTATCGACCCTGAGACCACCCTCGAATATCAAGAGCTATCACGACACTATCGAACACGCATCTGAACAACAATCCGACGATTCAGCATTCACATATATAACAAAGGAAAGATTCGTTAAACCCCTCCGAACTAAATCAGCATGGGTAAGAAGGAAGTTCTTGTTTGCTACGGTGTCGATATTGATGCCGTTGCGGGTTGGCTCGGCTCGTACGGCGGCGAGGATAGCACCAGCGACATCAGCAGAGGTATTTGGGCCGGTACCGAGGGCACACGCCGCCTCCTCAAGCTCTTCGACAAGTACAACATCAAGGCATCATGGTTCATTCCTGGGCATACTCTTGAGACGTTCCCCGAGGACTGCGCCGCAGTTCGCGATGCCGGTCACGAAATTGGCCTTCACGGCTACAGCCACGAGAACCCAGCCGATATGACCCTCGAACAGCAGCGCGATGTGCTAGCCAAGACCTGGGCACTTCTGACAGACTTTTGTGGCGGAAAACCTCCGAGGGGCAGTGTTGCGCCCTGGTGGGAAACGAGTGCCGAGGGCACAGAACTGCTTCTCAGCTACGGCATCGAGTATGACCACAGTATGAGCCACTCTGACCACGAGGCCTACTGGTTGCGCACGGGCGATACGTGGACCAAGATTGATTACACGAAGAAGGCTGAAGATTGGATGAAGCCTCTAGTTCGGGGCAAAGACACGGGGCTCGTGGAGATTCCTGGCTCCTGGTATATCGACGATCTGCCGCCTATGATGTTTATCAAGAACTCGGCGAACTCCCACGGTTGGGTAAACCCGCGCGACATCGAGGACATCTGGAAGGACCACTTTGATTACTTCTATCGCGAGTATGATGAGTTTATCTTCCCCATGACCATTCACCCTGATGTATCTGGCCGGCCGCATGTCTTGTTGATGCACGAGCGCATTATCGAGCATATCAACAAACACGAGGGCGTGCGGTGGGTGACCATGGCCGAGATGGCGGACCACTTCAAGAGCAAGAACACGCCGCCAGTGGGTGCGCTGATGCCTGCCAGCAAGGAAGAGGTCATGAAGAAGTACGGCCACATGCTGGCAAAGAAGCCCGAGTAGGCTGATATGATATGTAACAGATATGTTCAAATCTTTTATAAAGAAAATCAATACCAGTTGTTTTGAATTTGATTATCACCACTATCATTATTTTTTTCATTATATGGCTTTTGTTCTTACGAGGAAGTAGTAAATTGAAATAAAACGTTTACTAAACGTTGACTACAAATCTTGTTCTCCGTTCTTTTGCAGTTTAAGAGATATAGTTTCGAACTTCTCGATGTTGCGTAGCAATTATCGATTACTAACAAAAGACGGAGATTTGATGTTCGGAAGAGACACAAGGACGTGGTATGTCAAAGTAATAAAACCCCAAGCATTGAAATTAAAAATTGTAAATTACGTCTTCAAGATACGATCAACAACTTTTCCGATACCGACTAGTTTTTCTTCCTCCAACCGCTTGCAAACCAGCTGAATGCCAACTGGGAGCTGTAGTTCGGCCATGCGTGACTGGTGCTCAACCCATAGCTTCTTGTTCGCGATATCCATTGGATGACTGGAGTCGGTTTTCTCCAGGTTCCAAGGTGTCTCCAGATCACTTGGAGACACTTTGCCGGCAGGGATAACCAGGGCCGGATAGTCGAGGACATTCCACACTTTGGTGTATCCAACCCAGGCGCACGATCCGTGTGGCACAGCAGTATGGGGCATAGGCGGTAAAAGAACCGCATCAACAGCAGTGCCTGTCTTCTGGCACAGAATCGAGTTCCACTTGTCGAGGTACGCATTCTGCAATGCAAATTTGCGCTTGTTAAGCTGCCAGTACTCGTACACTGAGATTGCCGAGCCGCGGTTGACAAGACGCTCGACATGCGGAATGAATGGCTCACCGCCCCGCGCCACATCTCGACGGATATCCTCGCCGCCATCCGCCGCGTAGTAGGCGTCCATCACGGCAACGAGATCAGCGTGAAGCGACGCGTCCCATTCTATAATATGATGTCCCGCAGACTCGAGCTTGGCGACTGTCTCTTCGAGCACTCGAGAAACAGGTGGATGAGGTTGCACGACGCCATCAAAACGCAGGACACCAAATACGAGAGGACGTGATCTCGATGTGATAGTTTTATAAATATTGTCGCGCCAGGGAATTGGCGCGCACCGGGAGTCGTACCGCCATGGCTCTGCATCGATAACGGCCTTCATAGCCACGTATACAGTGTTAAGAGACCGCCCAAGCGGCCCTACCGACGACGGAACGTGTTCTTGACCATCTGTGGAGACGGGAACACCGCGATAAGGTAATCTAGAGCTCTGGGAAGTTAGCACAAAATATATTAGAGTATTAAGCAAGATAGGAATATATGAAACATACCGTTGGCTTGAGTCCGTACAGTCCCATCATATGACATGGGATGCGGATGCTGCCACCAATATCGGTGCCCCAGCCCAGGGCGCTGCCACGCAAGAAGAGGAGAGCAGCCTCGCCACCAGTTGATCCGCCCGGTGTATACTCGGGGTCAATAGGATTGACAGTGAGTCCAAACATTGGATTATCAGTCTCGCACCACTGCCGATATAAGTATCTGCACGACTGCTTTCCACAATACAAAACAACCACAAGGCAATCAGTTCGACATACCATGATACTCTGCGGAAGATTTGTCTTTGCCAGAATGACGGCGCCTTGTGATTTTAGAATTTTGACGAGTACACTGTCCTCTTTTGCTGGTGAAAATGCCCGCCCGACATATCCAATAGTAGAATCATAGCCCGCGACATCGAACTGGTCCTTGAGAGTCGTAGGAACACCGAATAGAGGATGCGTTTCATCAATATCGGTAGAGTTATTGTCTAGCTCCCTCGCAAGGGCCAGCGCATCGCTGAACATTACCTCGGTGAGACTGTCATTGTCAACACCACGTTTCCATAGGAAGCACACATGATAAAATTTATCTGAGCTCACCAGTTCGTTGCTTCGTGTGCCGCATAGGACCTTCTTAGTTAGTTGCCACGTTCTTGCACGGGTGATGAGTAACCTTAGCTCACATCGCAATGTAGTCGGTAAGTACCGCCTCAGCACTCACGCCTCTAGATGCAATCTGCTGACGGAGGCTTTCGATATCATCTTCGTCAGTGATGATCGTCGTCACCTTTGTGCCTGCGAATTTATCAAGTGCTTCTGCCCGCTCAGCAAGCTTCCGCTCGACGATAGCCTCCCACGGTTCCTTAGTAGCCATGGTCAGATCAACACAAGAATCAATTGATGTTTCTGATGTGTTTTTAGACATAGAAACATCACAAAAAATGCTGTCATACTTTGTGTGTATTGAGTCACCCGATGCTCATACAAAATGGGTTTGGCCAGTGATAATTCTCCACAGTATCTCCGTGTACTATGTAGGAATTTCCATGCCGTAATGCATTTCACGCGGTTCGACTGGTATCGATTTGGAGCTATCAGGGAAGCTCTTATCAGCTGTCGTATCTTACACTCGTCTAAGTGGACCTGCCGATCTCCTCGGCCGTCTAGGCGGGACACTTGCGTAGTTGAGATAACTTCTGCGCGTGGAAGATAAGAATGGGGTAAACATAATAAAACAGCTTTACACGCTCACTACACCACTGCACAAGAGTGGGGGCTGTGCTGGTACCACACTGATGACCCTCGTTTCGAAGGCACCAATACGTCGAACGATACTAGGCTTAAAACAGATTAACGTTGCGCAGCAGGAGGTGGGAGGACTGTGGTTAGACATCGTGTGCCGGGTGTAAATACATAGACAGAGCAAACCGCAACAGACAAGTTGGAGTTATTGCGCGACACCAGCAGCGGCATGTTGAATATCCGGACTACTTCGAACCAATAGCAAAAAAAAAATCAGCGATGGAAGAAACAACGAATGCAGCGGACCAGGATGTGTATGACGTCTGTGTTGTCGGCGCCGGTCCCGCCGGCCTCATGCTGGGGTAAGTGTTGATACGGCTGTCAGCTTTACCAAGGAGAATTGAACAAATATTGATTACGTAGGTCATTGCTTTCCCGTTTCGGTGTGAAGACAACAGTTCTGGACGAGAGATCAGATCCCACGGCAGTCGGCCGCGCAGATGGCATCCAACCCAAGACTATCGAAACCTTTCAGATGATGGGGCTCGGCGATGACCTTCTCCGTGACGGCGTGCGTGTTTATGATATATGTATGTGGCGTGGGACAGCCGAAGACAAGCTCAAACGCATATCTCGCGAAGTCCACTACCCCGAGGAATATCTCGACGTATTGTGGCCGTTCATCCTCCTTTGCCACCAAGGTATGATTGAGGGATTACTGCTGGACGATATGCATGACAGTGGAAGCACTGTGCAGCGGTCGCACACGTTCAAGTCACTGGCGACGGCCGAAAAAAACGCGTCTTGCCTCACAGTGCAGTGTGTGGACGAGTCCCAACAGCCTGTGCTTTCAAGCTACGTTGTCGGCTGCGATGGCGCGCGCTCAAAGGTGCGCGATGCCATACCCGACACATATGCCCAGGGCACGCCGCACCGTTCTGCGTGGGGCGTCCTGGATGGCGAACTGGACACTGATTTTCCCGACATTTGGAGCAAAACAATTGTGTACTCGAAAGAGTATGGTACTGTTCTCATCATCCCACGTGAGCGCAACATGACGCGCTTTTACATTGAGTTGAAGATGGAGTCAGACGACGCAGACGCCAGTGGGCGCACGACTGCACAGACGCAGGAGCTAGTGATGGAACAGGCCAGACGTATCCTATCGCCGTACCGCCTCGGCTGGCGCTCTGTTGAGTGGTTTGGCCATTATACTGTTGCACAGAGAGTCGCCGCCAAGTTCATGAACCCCGAGCAAAACGTCTTCATCGCCGGCGACGCTAGCCACACACATTCGCCAAAGGCTGCACAAGGCATGAACACCAGTGTACACGACTCGTGGAACCTCGCCTGGAAGCTTAATCTTGCCGTACGCGGACTTGCTACACCGGCACTACTCGCAAGCTACGAAACTGAGCGCAAGAAAATCGCTCTTGATCTAATTCAATTCGACTACGAGCACGCGAACCAGATTGCCGGTGGCGACGCAGCAGCACTGACCGAAAACTTCCGCACAAACATCCAATTCATTGCCGGCGTGGGAGTCGACTACGGTCATAATTCGATAAACGAGCCTTTGCGTGAGACGTCGAAGTCGAATGCGGGTGAATGTGGTGGTGCACTACCTGGCCACACTCTGGCACCTGCTAAAGCCACGCGCTACATTGATGCAAACCCCGTGGACATCCAGATGGATATCCCGGTGCTGGGCCAGTTCCGTATTTATGTGATCGTCCCCAACATCGTGGCTGCATCGCCGTTCTTAAAGGCGTTCAGTGATGCGATCACAGCAGAGTCTTCGCTGATGTCCCGCCTATCCGTTGCGGCATCACGCTCATACGCAGATAAGCCACGGCCCTTGCGCAAGAAGGACGCCTACATCCGCCCAGAGAGATACACCGCTTTAAGCGAGCTTTTCACGTTTGGACTGGTGACTCTATCGGAAAAATCATCGTTCGAAATTTCCGAGCTGCCAGCCGTTTTTGCACGGTCGCCGTGGTCTATCTACCTTGACGATATCCCACAAATGGACACCCGTAAGAAGACATGCACTGATAAGTGGTTAGGTGGGCTGCAGGAAGGCGAAATAGCTGTGATGAATGTGCGCCCTGATGGCTACGTTGGTTCTTTGAGAAGATGGGAGGAATTGGATGAGTTGACGGGTGCTGAGGCAGCTCGCTGGCTTGAGTCCTACTATGGCGCTTTTCTTCAAGAGCCGTGAAGAAGTGAATAATTATTAGCCAATTACCTGATTTACAATTATATTAGTATAATCAAAGATATCATAGATCATGATAATTCTACCATGTTCCTGTGCCAGTTCGAATTTTGTCGATAATGAATGTGAACAATGTGAAAGGTCAAGCGAGAAGCAATCCTCCCCACTTACAACATGGGACAGAGCCGAGAGTGGGCATATATACAGAGTGTAGGGGTACGCCCCTTGTATCTGGCAAAGATCGTAACAGAGAAGCCTAATAGATCAATCACATTTTCCTTATCTGTTATCACCCCCAGTTTCATACACACCATGGACGTGTGGATATGCCCGAAAAGTGCACACCTCACGTTGTAATGAGTGTCAGTTTCTTATCCGGCTTAAATGAATGTCTAGTAACATATCTTCCTTTGTTCAGTTGCCATGTGTGATATTTATCAATACTGATAAATGTATTGCGGCAACATGGGCGCGCGGTAGTGTTGGTGCATGGACCCGCGTAGTGACTTGTTCAACCGCAGTATCTGCTCAATAGATATCAGTCCCCTTGTCCTGGTGTTGAGATAACAGCCCAGTACTCGCGTTTGAATATCGACTAATACAACTCCGTTGTTGCGAATTCTTGTGTTATAATAAGAGAGACCAAGACCGTTTCCGCCATCACCAAATCCGTTCATAATTGCATGTTGTCTCTATACTTGTCCACCAGCAAAACACAGATCAGCAAGACATCACCCAACACCACTTAAACATACACTCCTCACTATGGGCAACGAAAAGACAAATACACCGGCCCGACCGCCTTCCGAAATTCATGGCACTGCTGAGGATGTTGTCATTGCTGTTGTCCACAATGACCCGGCCGTCAGTGAATTTTACCACTCCGCCGTGAGCGACTCCTACCGCCTCAAGTCAGAGTTGGTCTCTCAACATTTGACCGATATTGGAATGGGCAAATTCCAGTGGTGCCTGTTTGTGGTCAATGGCTTCGGCTGGATGGTTGACAACTTTTGGTCTCAGGGCATCAGTGCAGCCCGTCCGGCCGTTGCTAACGAGTTCACCGACATCACACATCTCAGCTTCAGTTCAGTCGCTTACTATGTTGGCCTGATCATTGGCGCATCTTTTTGGGGGGTGTCTGCCGACCTCTTTGGCCGTCGCCCTGCTTTTAATGCTACGATTTTGATGGGCGGCATTTTTGCCTGCGCTGTCGCCGGATCCCAAAACTTCATTGCTTTCTGCTCCATCTGGGGCGTCATCGGCACAGCCGCTGGTGGAAATGTTCCCGTCGATAGCATCATATTTCTGGAGCTCGTGCCACAGACCTATCAGTGGCTGCTCGTGAGCCTGTCGGCATGGTGGAACTGTGGCCAACTGGTCGTGTCGCTGCTCGCTTGGATCTTCCTTGCTCATTTCTCTTGCAACGAGAATGCAGAAGTGTGTTCGCGTGCAGACAACATGGGTTGGCGATACCTTATGATCACACTTGGTGGTCTCGCTATTGCATTTGGTCTTATCCGTATTTTCGTTTTCAAGATACCTGAGTCGCCGCGGTACCTAATTTCCAAGGGTCGTGACGCTGAGGCGGTTGAGTCCGTGAATTACATTGCACGCTACAACGGAAAGCCTGAAACTCTCACCATTGAGATGCTACAAGCCATCGATTATCGTTGCCGTGTTAGTGCTGGTCCCGAAGAGGTGTCATTTGCCAAAGATACCGACGTTGCTGTGGCCTCAGCCCCAGTTAGTATGTCTTACTCGCAGATCGTCAAGGAGAGCTTCAAGGATTACGACTCGTCTGGCTACAAGCGCCTGTTCTCCGGTCGCAAAATGGCCCAGCACACGTCTGTGACATTCCTCTTGTGGTTGACAATCGGCATTGCATATCCGTTGTACTTTGCCTTCATCACGTCATACCTGGAGACCAAGAAGACATACAGCTACGATAGTTCTCTGAGCGGCACGTACCGAATTTACTGCATTGTGTCGGCAGTCACCATTGTGGGACCCATTGCAGCTGGATATGCCGTTGAGACACGCTTTGGACGTCGCTGGATGATGGCCGCGTCTGCTGTCCTCACTGGTGCATTCCTGTTTGCATATACCGGCGCTGCTACCGAGGCTGCTGATATTGGATTTCAGTGCGCTACGGGTATTCTAGGCAATTTTGAGTACGCTGTTATGTTTGCGTATGCACCCGAGTCGTTCCCAGGACCTGTTCGTGGCACTGGTACTGGAATGGCCGCAACTCTCCTGCGCCTGGGTGGCCTGATTGCATCTCTCATATCAACTTACGTGGGCTATTCGGTTGTGCCCATATATGCAAGTGCTGGTCTCTGGATTGGTGCTGGCCTTTTTTGTTTCTTTTTGCCATACGAGACGCATGGCCATGCTTCAATCTAGGTATTACCCAGCTTCCTCACCATCCATTAGAAGTCAGTTATGGTGTATCTGAAAGTCTGGAGTAGTGTGCATAAGCTAGATTACCGTAAATAGTGGCCTTTCATCCAACTTTTTCAAACCGTGTACTCCGTAGTAGCTTATAAATTTGGTTTTATTACAGTACATTACCGTCCACCGTACATACTCCGTATATCTGTGTGCAATGTCAGGGTTGGGAAAAATAAATAATATTAATTAATACTAATTAGTATATATTAATTATTTTTCCAACCCTAGGTCACTGTGCAGATGACAGCCCCAATTTGATGTCTTACAATCATGGCATGCCGACCGCTCCCACTCTCGATAGCAAGGCTTGTGCAGAGTATACATCCCACTCCTGCACAGGAATGGGAGCAAATCCGTGTCGTCTCCACAACCCCCATACAACTGAGTTGACAGCAGTCAAACCCTCTATCCCACACCTGGAGCTACTAGAAGCTTGCCGAGATACGTCACTAAATACACACAAATAGCCCGAGGGAAACCTATTAGAAGAGCTTCAACTTAGATACACTATATATGACAGCTGCCATTTCCGTATTTGGACTTCAGCCTAACGTTCACCCTCTGTTGCTTCATCTTCCCTGGGACTTCGCAACAAAAACTCCTTGATCTCTCTTATTATTGAGCCTACCTCATATCGTTCTTATCTCTCCCCCACACGGCAGCATATCACACTTTTCCACACCACACCACACCACACCACACCACACCATACCGCACCATACCGCACCACATTCATCATCATGCCTGTTGCTCCGTTGGCCAAGACGGCCCTCTTTACACCACTCAAGGTCGGCAGCATCGAACTTGGCCACCGCGTCGTGATGGCACCTTGTACGCGCATGCGCTGCGATGTCATTGATGGCGTCAATGTCCCTACTGAGCGTATGGCAACATATTACGGTCAACGTGCTAGCAAGGGTGGTCTGATCATTGGCGAGGCCACCGACATCTGCAAGAATGCAAGTGCTTACCCCCGTGTGCCTGGTGTCTACACATCCGCCCAGCTTGCCGGTTGGAAAAAGGTCACAGACGCCGTCCATGCCAAGGATGGAAAGATGTTTGCTCAACTCTGGTACACCGGGCGTGCTACAAGCACCAAGATGCGCGGTGGAGAGCAGTGTATTTCGTCAGGCACCTTGCCCATGAATGGTAGCTACCTCGACGGCACTGTCTGTGCTGAGGACCCGCCTCGTGCCATGACTGTTGATGAGATCAAGGCACTCACTGTCGAGTGGGCGGCAGCTAGTAAGCGGGCCGTGGAGGATGGCGGCTTTGACGGTGTTGAAATTCACGGTGCCAACGGTTACCTGCTGGAGCAGTTCCTGCACGACAACATCAACACCCGCACGGATGCTTACGGTGGCTCCATCGAGAACCGTGCCCGTTTCCTGGTCGAGGTGGTGACTGCTGTTAGTGAAGCCATCGGCGGTGACCGCGTTGGTGTACGTCTGTCTCCCTTCAACTACTTCCAAGACACCCACGACAGTGATCCCAACACTCACTGGACATACATCAGCAAGACGCTGGCGTCACTGCCTTCACCTCCCGCTTACGTTCACATGGTTGAGCCACGTTTCGACGAAGTTCTCAGCGAGGAGCAGAAGCTTGAAGCTCTTGCTAAGTACACGTCGGGCGTGGCTGGTGCCGCGACCAAGGCTAGGAACTCTTTAGCACCTTTCCGCGCCATTTTCAAAGATGCTGGTATTGCCTTTGTCACATGTGGTACTATGAGCCGTGAGACTGCCGCCGATATGGTTGAGTTTGGCAGCTCCGACCTGATTGCATTTGGCCGCCACTTTATTGCAAACCCTGGCTACGTTGACCGTTTGGAAAATGGCTGGCCTCTGAACGCATATGATCGATCCACATTCTATGGTGCCGACCCTCTGGAAAAGGGCTACACTGACTACGCCGAATACGTTGCATAGACATTTGACAGCGCTGTAGACATAGACACAATACATAAATTTTGCTACCCATTTCAGTAAATCTGTGCTCGAGATAATTGGTCCCTTTATTCATGTTTTGGATTCATAGCCTCTGTCGATCTTTATGCTACAGTAGTGGGTTACGAAAAGTGACAGTATATTCGGTATCATTTAAGCGAACGGTGTTTTTTAAGGTGTACTACAAATAAAATAAAGCTAGAAATTTATTGGATCGACTAACTAACTTGTGACACCCTCCCACGTATCTTCGACATCCTTCCACATATCATACGTAAGAAGCCATCGAGCAACTCCGTTATATCGCCAAGGAAACGGATCTTCGCCAGTCTCGTAACTCACTGGAAGTACAGGAGCTGTTCCGGCTGCTTCGGCGTCGGAGATCCATTTCTTATCGACATTCTCGTAGTGTGCCAGTTTTTTGTCGCGTTCAATCTGGTCAGGGCCGTCATGCATGTGATACATGTGCTGGTTGTAGGTGCCGCGCCGAACAACCTTCTCGGTACGGACCCGGCGACATGTTTCGTAGACCTGCAAAGCTTGTTTCTTCGACTTGATTGATTTGTCTTTGATCCGTGCCAAGCATAGACCTAGGACACCGGCATCCTCCAAGGCCATTCCAGCTCCACTAGCAAGGTATGGTAGTGTGGCATGAACAGCGTCACCCGTCAGCGTGAAGCTAGCCGAGGGATGAGTCCACGTCGGGTCAAGACCGGGCCTGATACACAGCCTCCACTTGAGCACCTCGCTGCTCGTACACAGTGACAATAACTTGTTGATTCTAGGGTCCCAGCCCTCATATAGAGCCCGCATCTCATCCGAAGTGCCGGTCCCCGTCGTGGCATGCTCCCCCGGAGGCAAATTGTCTGGAACGAGCAGCACCATGTTCAGTTGCTTACCGCCCCGTAGAATATAATTGACTGCATGTGCGTCCGGGCCGAGCCAATAGTTGACTTGAGGGTTCTCTACCATTTCTCGCAACTCAGGATCATCCATCATATCCTTTGTGTCTAGTAGCAGTCGGTAGGCAAGATCTCCAGTTGGTGTTGGTGGGTCATCGTGACCGACGAGTTCTTCTCTCATCTTGGAGTTGATGCCATCGGCGCCAATTACCAGATCTCCGGCAAATGTTCTTCCATCTGCGAGAAAGACGGTTGATGTCGAGAACCCGTCAGTTTCCTCTGTAGTTACTTTGATAGCCCGCGCGTTTGTCTCTAGTTGCGCTCCGAGCTCTGAAGCTCTGTCTAGAAGTGCACGGTGCAAATTGACACGGTGAAAATCCCAAAACACACCATTGGCTGCCGTTCCATATGCGTGGAAGTCCATCGTCGCTAGTCGGTTTCCCTTCCATCCATAGTAGTTGCACTGCTTGGGAAGTGTCGCATACTCCTCGAGTCGCTCCTTCAGACCCCATGCAAATAAAACCCGCGATGAGTTGGGTAGCACCTGGATTCCGGCACCGATCTCTCCAATCTTGGATGCGCTCTCAAGAACAGTCACACTATGTCCAGCCAGCAGAATTGCTATTGCGGCTCCCAGACCGCCAAGCCCGGCGCCGACAACGATGACCTCAAATGTTAGATAATAGTCGAACATATATAGTCGGGTAGTGGCAAATTTACCTTCAGTTTCGAAGAAGAATCCAGCTTTTGCTGTTCGATTTTGCGGTAGCTCGCCATAGTGGTTTTTGACAGTGATCAGATGAACCGAGTTCGGTTGGATGCTGGCAACGTCTCTTTCATGTAACTATTTAGATAATCGATACCGTAAGAGTCTTTGCCCTCTGCTCTACACGGCAGTTCTATTCGTCAACGTCCTGATAGAAGAAGCCATCCTCTATATTGGGTAGCGGAGCTTGTGCTCGTTACTTTCGCGTTGTGAGACCAGCATGCCGTCCATTCTCGCCATTGCCTCGCGTATCTAAAGTGGACCTCACCCACTCCTGGTTGCCGACCCCCACTGTTGTGTAAGTGGGATCGGGTTGCTGGGTGGCTACGGAGAATTGATCTTCTTTCTAGATCCCACTACTCAAAGCGAAACACCTATGAGCTTTATCTATCTCCTAGCCCTGACCGCTCGCCTCATAATGAACTCCAACAACATTTTCCACCAGCAGCATGTCCAAGGTACGTTACTGAATGTTTGGATTGGAAATATTCACATATTAACGCAACTCAGTTTTCGTTGGCAGGTCGTCTAGCAGTGGTGACCGGTGGTGCCCGTGGCTGTGGCTTAGCATTTGCTCAGGGTCTGGCCGAAGCCGGTGCTGACATTGCCGTATTTGACGTTATTGAAGCCTCTCCGGATTTTTTTGAGATCCCCAAGCTGTTCGGCGTTCAGGTCAAGTATTACAAGGTGGACGTGACTTCACACGAGTCTCTCGATGAGGGTTTCAAAAGCGTTAAGTCTGACTTTGATGGCCGTATGGACATCCTAGTTGCCTGTGCTGGCGTCAATAAGAATGTCACTTTTCTTGATACATCCAACGCAGACTTTGACCGTCTTTTGGGTGTTAACGTGAAGGGTGTGTACTTTGCCGCCCAGCACGGTGCCAAGGCCATGATCGATAGCGGCACAAAGGTCGGCAGCATTGTTCTTGTCGCTAGCATTGCATCCTGGATGGCTATCCGGTCGCAGAATTCATCCGCATACTGCGCCACAAAGGGTGCCGTCCGCGCCATGGTAGCTCCAATCGCGGCTGAGCTCAATGAGCACTGTATCCGTGTGAACTCCATCAGTCCTGGGTATGTGCGTACGGAAATGACTGCACCGTTCCCGCATCTGCTGGAGAGCTGGAAGGATGAGATAATGAACCGCCGCGTTGCCGAACCTGATGATATCAAGGGCGCATGTGTGTTTTTAGCTAGCGATGCCAGCAGGTACTGCACAGGCAGTGATATTCTCGTCGACGGTGGTGTGACTAAGTGGTAGACGGATATCTATTTCTTATTTACTAAAACAAATAAATACTACTTACCTCATCAATATATCATGTCTTAAAGGGAACCTTTGAGGTTGTTCAACTTGGAGTTTCTATTGCTTGCACGGCTGTGAAATATTTATTTCCTAAGAATATCACACTTAATAAAAGTACACACCGTGGCTGATATCTTCTGAATTTGTTGTAGCGTTTATGTTTGCCATGAAATATTCCTTAGTATGCTATAAAACTAAAGAGCAGATCACTTATTTAGACAAAAAACCGAAAACTCGCATCATTAATACCACCCGTAAGTGCCAATGTGTCAACATCCTCTGCTTTGACCTTCACTCCCTGTGCTTCATTGCGGCGACGGTTTTCGGCCCTCATCCACAGGCCAAGCCAGGCTGTAGCGGCTATGCACACCACGTTGCAGCACGCAGTCGCAACAATCGTAGGAATATATCGAGGAGCGTATTGCGTACGGAATGTTGCCGCTGACAAAATACCCGACAGATTTCCCAGACCGACAAGAATCCCAGTCGTAGATGCACGCGACGACTCGCGAAGGTTGTTGTTATTGTGCCAGCTGTGTACGAGACAGCTTGGAATGTATGCCCCTGAAGCCAGCAAAAAACATGCAAAATAAGCCACTGCATGGCTACTGTCGCTTACAGCGGCCAATATGACGAGGCCCGTCAGACTCAGGCACAGGCTGCCGACAATGTGAAATGTGCGCTCACGTTTTCGGTCCGAACTGTATGTCGTTGCCAATAAGACCAGAAACCCTACGACATTGGGTGGGACTGTGAGCAAGTTTGTCTTGATCGTGCTGTAGCCGAGGCGCTGGAGCACAATAGGTAGAAAGTTTGCGGTGGTAGCAAAAGCAACAGAGTATGTGAAGCTGATTACGCACCATAATGCGCACTTCCAACCCCATTCGCACCATGACTCAACACATGCCTTCCACTCGAGCCTCTCGCCAACCTCAGATGAACCATCGCGGAGGGTGCGATGGGTAGCCACTTCGCGCTGCTCCTGAGTTAGGAACCACGCCGTCTGTGGGCTTGCAGGAAGCCAGAAGAAAGCGATGACTCCGACAACTACAGTCATGCCACCCTCGATCAGAAACAACCACATCCAACCTGTGATATTTGGATCTTTAATTTGAAAAACTCCAAACGCAAGAACACCAGAAAAGGCACTCGCCAGTAGGGCACTTCCAAAGTATATAGCGATGCGAAAAGCAAGTTCGCCCCGGGTGTAGAAGAGTGTAAGATAAAACACCGTGCCAGCAAAAAATCCAGCTTCAAAGATGCTGAGTAGAAGACGAACAACGAGTATGCCAGCAAAAGATTTGCAAGCTGCCTGCAACAACGCCATTGCTCCCCATGATGTCATGAGAAACGGGAGCATTATTTTTCCCGAGAACCGCTTCGTCAATATATTCAAAGGGAGGTCGAAGAGGCCATTAGGAATATAAAACAGGAGCACCAGTAGGGAGTATTCCTCGCCGACAAAGCGTAGGTCTGTCGCCATACCATCCGTTTTTGCGTTCGCCAAGTTACTCTGCGTAATCAGCATGATATCGCCTCAGGTCAAGTTGTACCAATTTATCACTACCCACTCTATCAACGGAGTTGAAGAAGTACATCAGACTGAGAAACGGTAGCAACCACAAGTCCGTTTTGCGAACTACTTCTGTTAGTACCTTACGCATCAGAGAGCCATTACGCTGTCTTCATTTATTTTTGGGGAGGGGGTAGGAGTACCATATGACCGCTCCAAGGCTGGTGTCAACAAAATTTGGTTAACCTGGACAGGCGAGTCCGGTCGTGGAGGCGTGCTTTTTCCTTCAATCATATTGGCTGTTTAGTTTGATGTTGTGCAATATGTATCGCAGAAGATAGAAACTTTGGCGTGTATTTTATACACACAACCAAGTTCTCGGTTGATCCTTTCGCCAGTTGTTCCTCTCTCAATTGGTCCCCACTTCAGCTTTCATATCAAAGTATGTATCTGCAAAAGACATGTCTAATAAGCACGGAAACACGAAATGCTATCTACGGATGTATGGCCGAAGCCGTCACTGCGGCGGCCGTTGGCCGAGCACCTGATAAGTCCACCCCCACCCCAGTATGCACGGGTTGTAGCATCAGATCTTTGTGGTTGGGTGTCTACGACGCATGATCACATACAATTTGATTCAACATTTGCATTGGTAGTTTTTAACAGGTCTGAATTATGCGCGCCGCGTGTTGTTTTTGATTAGAACCAAAACAATGCCAACCACTATCTTAAAAGCTTATATTAAGCCGCCGCAACTGCCTTGAGAGTCGGCGTATCGGCTGCTTTCTCTGTGGCCTTGTTCTTGAATAGCTGTGCGCGTCCGTATGACTCGGCATAAGCAGCAGATACGGCTGCTTCCACAGTCACCGGCTCAAACTTGGCAGACTCGCCGGCGGCGAGACATGTCGGGATACAGTCCACCACATAGTCGGGGTTGCCAGACACAAAAAAAGGGATGGAGTATCGCTCAAGACCAGACTTGTTGATCACGCGATGCACGTTGCTGCGGTACCGCTCGTTGGTCCAGCGCTGCATCAGATTTCCCAGGTTGATAACGAGTGCATTGGGGGTCGGCTCCACGTCTATCCAAGTCTGGGTTGCTGAATCCAGCACCTGCAAACCGTCGACGGTGTCCTGAAGAAGCAGTGTGATTGCACCAAAGTCTGTGTGTGCTCCTATACCGCGAGAAAGCTTTTCATCGGCATCTGGCGCTTGCGACGGGTAATGAAGGTAGCGCATCGTGGCAACAGCACCTGTCATGAAATTTTCGAAGAAGTCCTCATTGAGGTCCATAGAAAGAGCCAGCGCCTTCAGGAGGGAGCGCGCCAACCCAAGAGCGGAGCTATAATAGTCCATAGATACTGCCTTGAACTCGTCGAGGTTTGGGAGCGCTTGAGGCCACTGGTTGGGGCCGCTGTTGAGACGCTTGTTGACGAAGTAGGGGTGTGTTTCTGGTATTTCATCTCCGATATAGAACCCTTCCTTCAGCTCAGGTTCTGTTCCCTCCTCAAGCATCTGGGACCGGAGCATCTCATATCCGCGGTTCCAAGTGTTGTTCATCTTAGTCACAGCATCTTTGTCTTGTTGCGGCAATGCAAAAAACTCCTTGACGGCTTTCATGACGGCTTTTTGCTTCGCCAGATCGATACCATGGCCTGTGATCTGAAAGAATCCATTGTGCAGGCAGCAGGCACGGATCTGGTCGATGACTGTTTTTTTCTTGTCCGCATCATCAGAGAAGAACCCTAGTCTGTCAGCGACAAGATCATGAAAAATACAAAGAACAAAGAGAAAATTTACGGAGTCTAGTAAGACGGGGAGCAGATAGGCTCGCTTACCGGAAAAGTCGATAAGAGGAATCTGCTTAGCCATTTTGAACTTAAAATAGAAGTGCTGAGAATCTTGCTCAGTGTTGATCTGATCAAAGTTAAAAGTCCGATGCGTGTGACGATACGTCAGTATATATGTCATATTATGAATAGGTTTCTGTTTAGTCTAATATTGAACAACTAAATCCACTCAAGTATGTATTTGGTTGTTGTGTTTCAATTTCGAACACAAGATCGGCTGAAGTCATTGTTTGCCAAATAACCAAAAGTGGGAGGATCCAGCCTTATCAAATCAATAGTGGGGGCAAAGCCCGATGGTACCCGAAACAATCGACTTCATGACAGCACTTATGACAAGGCTAATGGCCGAGATAACAATAAATGGAATGATAAGATGGAGGTAACAGCTCGGCTTGTCGGCATTCGGAGAGGTTCTATTACCACAACAGAGGTTCATAAAGTGCAAATCCATTGTATTCTCGTCATCTGGTCTATTTTCCAACAGACGTACAGGCAAGCACAACAGAACATTAGACAGTTTTGTCATTATGTTCAAATTTCTCGGTCTTTCGGGGGGTGATAGCAAGCCAAAATCGGCACCGAGCCGCGGCATTCCGGCTTCATGGTACCGCAGCCCGGCGATGTACGAGCTGGAGCGTCGTTCCGTCTTCTCTCAGCGGTGGCTATTGCTAACACACCATCTCCGGTTTCAAAAGGCTGGGGATTATCTATCATTTGAGGTCGCCGGATTCTCGTTCTTCCTCATCCAAGATCGGGACGGAAACATCAATGGGTTTCACAACTTGTGCCGCCACCGCGCTTACCCCATCGTCGACAAGAGCTGCGGCCATACGTCAATATTGAGCTGCAAGTACCACGGCTGGTCCTACTCTTATAAAGGCGGGCTAGCAAAGGCGCCCAGGTTCGATACTGTGCCCGACTTCGATAAGAGCCAGCATGGTCTGCTACCCATCAACGTCCGTATCGATGCAGCGGGTTTTATCTGGGCCAATCTAGAGGCTGGAGAGCCATCAGTGCCGTGGGAGGAAGATTTCTCTGGTATCGACAAGCGGCTACGCGACACATATGACTTTTCAGGCTACCACTTCGACCATCGGTGGGACATGGACCTCGACGCAAACTGGAAAGGCGTTATTGAGAACTATAACGAGTGCTACCACTGCCCGACATCGCACCCCCTCATCGCCGGCGTCTCCGACCTTACAAAATACACTGTCGAGCCTAAAGCTGGTGCTTTTGAGCATACGATCGTAAATAAGGAGTCCAGCGATGGCCAATTCCGTCGCTCAATCATATATCTGTACCCGCTCACATCCATCACCGTCACGTAAGTTGGGCATGTCCTATATTCTGAGTCTATGCTGGGTTTTAGTCGAAACTTTTTCTGACAAACAGCGACAATTTCTTCTATATCCAACGCATGGTTCCAACCTCTCCTACCACGTCGCGGATCGAAAATGACGTGTTCCGGCACAAAAATGCAACGGATGAAGAGTTCAAGGCTATAATCGATTTCTACCACCAGGTACTAGATGAGGATAAGGTCTTGTGCGACCGGGCACAAGCGAATATCAATACGGGCGTGTACATCAACGGCGAGTTTCACCCTCAAAAAGAAAGAGGCCCACTCTATTTTCAGGCAACTGTTCGTCGGCACGTCATGGAGCATCGAGCTCTCGAGGAAGACACTAATGATGGTCGCGAGATCTGGCCGGCGGTCCCGAAAGTGACAGGGCAAATGAAAACAGACAAACTCGAGGAGGAAGAGGAGTTTTGTGCTAGGCTAGAGGCAGACTGCCCCGCGCGGCCTGAACTGTCGTGGTAGAAATTAAGATACTGTAGTGTGTCGATTGTTTATAAGTCGATTTTTAGTAGTAGTTGAGTCGCATTTCATGGTGTAAGATTCTTTCTGGACATAATTACCACGTCTTTTAATGATCATACAATCTCGCGTGTTTTGTCTGGGCTCGAGTTGTCAATATGTTTCTTAGCTATGTATAAGAAAATAAAAGATAACGTGTATAAAATATGCAAAATTTTAAACTCAAAATTACATCAGTTAATTATATTGTTTTTAAGAAAAAAGAGAAGCAGCCCCCCCCCCCCCCTAAAAAAAGGCTCAAACTTAAATTATATTATGACACCAGATGAAGTTTACTTCATAGACGAGAGAGCGGGTTTCGTGTCGATGTTCTGACTCTGGACGCGTTGTCCTAATTATAGCATCAAACTATCAGCCCCAGTTAATGAGCTCCACATGCTATATAAATGAGGTGTGCACACTATCGATAAGCACTATCGATAAGAGCTTGCACTTTTCAAACTATTGGGACTATCTCACAGGCGCTGCTTTTTCTTCCACTTTCCTACGGGGAACTATAGTTTACCCAGCTAGCAGCTACATACCACATTGCCGACTACCGCACCTGATCCAGCCGTGTTGGCCTAATTTGAGGCCCATATGCCTGCCGTGTCGAAAACAGAAACCAAGATTTAACATCCACTACCTGTTGATTGCTACGGCCCAAGAGACACGACGTCTGACCTGACGTCCAGTCCAGAACTTTACGGCCACCAACAGTATAGACATATAGCCCGCGGCTGCCAGTAAGGATGACTTTGTTCAACTTGGTTTCATAGTGGACTTGACAGTTTTCGGCATCTGTTAGGTTGAGCTTTGTCCACGCTGGTGTGAAGGGTGGGCATAATGCCCGAGGTGTTGGCCATTATTAGGCGTTTCGATATGATTGCAAGTGATAAATACATATGAGGGACAATATGAAAAATCGAAGTAGTAGGTGTATCATGGGAAATACGTCTTTCCTACAAGGTATTTATACTAATCTTAGCCAAAGCATTTTAAGGCCCCGAAGGTAGTTTTCCGTAGATACTGACACCGTCCCACGGCAATCTTACCCGCGGAAAACTTTGCCGGTGTCAAACACAATGATTTTGGTTTCCTTGCGTTGGTCATGAAATGATGTTTTGGCTTAAATTCTATTAGTTTGACTAAAACCGGCATGGCCATGATAGCCAGATGCCCTACAAGACACACCTCTCAAATACAATTGGGTATAGTTAGGTAGTAGTTATTAACATCATTCCTAGTAACGATGTAGGCTGACATATTAGGTCTCATTACCTGAGCGTCATTGGCACTGGAGCCTATTTTTACGTTGATGATAGTCTTGCAAGTAAATTAAATGAACCGTTGTCTACATAATGAATAGTCTAGTTTGACGCATCTAGAGCTGCAGCCATGGTGTGTACACTTCCAGCCGCGCGAGGGTACGCAACCTTAGGCTTCCATAGGCCACTAAAATCTGACCCCTTCTCCTTCTCCGCCGGAAGCCCAACGCCGGAATCAGCATCTGTGTCAGTATCACCATCCACAGGCGTGCCCCAACCACCACCACCAGGCGTGTGAATGACACACCTATCGCCCGCCTTCATGCTGACCTGACCGCGAGAGCCGATGTTGACCCACCGCTCAGAGCAGTCTGGCTGTTTTTGAACCCAGTAGTTTGCACCGGACTCGCCATTGTCACCACCATCCATACCATATGGCTGATGAACACGACGCTCGGTGATAATACCGAATGTAATGGGGCGGCGACACTCGATGTCACGGATAACGCCGCATCCACCACGGAACTTGCCATTGCCACCGCTACCCTGTCGAATACCAAACGTACGAAGAACAATAGGGTAGCGCCGTTCCATAATCTCAACATCCGTGGTGCGTGTATTGGTCATGTGGATCTGCACACCTGAAGCACCGTGCCAGGTCGGACCAGCTCCCTCGCCGCCACAGATTGTCTCACCGTAGCTGAAGCCAAAACCCTTACTTTCATCCTTCTCATTTGACTCCTCAGTGATGAGGTCGGCGTCTGAATCACCAAAGAAACCGAAGCAGTTCATGCAGCCTTGTGAGCCTGAAGCGGCACGGAAAGCCTTGAGGAGAAGATCGACAAGGCGTTGCGACGTCAGTGTATTGCCACAACACACGGCTGGGCCCTCGGACGGATTCAGGAAAGTCCCTTTAGGCAAGATGACATTTGTTGGCGTGAGACAGCCCTGGTTGAGGGGGATGTCACTGCCAATGAGCAGACGCAACGTGTAAATCAACGCAGAGAATGTGATTGCAGGTGGAGCGTTCATGTTGGACAGCATCTCACAAGAAGTGCCAGTGAAGTCGAATGTGCCAAATCCTGTCTGGTCTAATGTGATGGAAACTTGCATACGAGAACCATTGTCGAGGTAATCTGTAGCTTTTAGGGGCCTCTTTCCAAACCGGTTATAGGCAGACTTGAGGTAACCACGGACGGACAGCTCAGCATTCTCCTGGATTTTCTTCATATAGAAGTGGACAACAGGCATGCTGTATTCGTCAATCAGAGCGTGAATGAGCGCGCTACCCTTGGCATTGGCAGCCACCTGAGCCTTAAGGTCAGACAAGTTCTCAGGAAGACGACGTGATCCGCTGCAGTTGGGCTGTTCACCGGGCTTCAGGAGAATGGCAACAATGCCCTCCTCGTCAAAGTGTCCGTCACGGATGAGAAAGAATGACTTGATGGCGGCACCCTCTTGCCATAGTTCTGTGGAATCAGGGGGCATAGAATTGCCACGCCAGCCACCAATGTCCAAATGGTGACCGCGGGAAGCTGTGTAAAAAGCGATCGATTTACCATTCTCCTCAAAGACGGGCGTGATAACAGTAATATCAGGAAGATGGGTACCGCCGGCCTGGGGGTGGTTAGACACGAGCACATCGCCTGGTCGGAGTTGACCCTTGTGAAGCTCATGCTGGTACTTGATGGCATAGCTCATGCTGCCAAGGTGAACTGGGACATGGGGTGCATTAGCAACGAGGTCGCCGTCGGGGCCAAAGATGGCACAGCTAAAATCAAGACGCTCCTTGATGTTGAGACTCAAGCTCGTCTTCTGCAGAGTGCGACCCATTTGCTCGGCTATGCTCATGAACCGGTGACCAAAGATACTAAGGCGAATTGGGTCTACCGTCATTGCGGCCTCATCGTCCTCGGCCTTGTTTGAGGGTAAGTTCACCAGGTCAATGACAACGTGCGAGGTAAGAATCTTTGCTATGGCACCCGGTACAACAACGATTGTCTGCGTTGCATCAATTATGATGGCCGGTCCGGAGACGACAGCACCGGGATGAAGCTGGCTAAGCTGGAAGACACGGGTGTCCAGCATGCCAGATGAGAAAAACGCTTGAGTCTGACTATATTCTGCGCCCTCAATAGCGGTGAATTTGAGACTAGCAAGGTCGCTCACCAAAAGGTCATTGTCTGTAGACGATTGTGTACCCTTTCCAACACCACGGACACGGATATCATCCACGTGGACAGTACGCGTCCGAGGGAATGTGAAGGTCAGTTCCCGCAAATGCTCACGCTCGAGGGCAGACAGCCAGTCCCCATCCTCGGGCTCCCTGATCATGAAGTGTGTGTCCGTTCCATTGTAGCGCAGATTTAAGTAAAGTTCCTGGCTGACAGAGTCCTTCTTGATTCCCTGCGCAGTCAAGCCCGACAGAGTTTTGACTTTAAGTTGATCCAGCCTCGCATTGATCGCGGGCATATTGGCCTCTGTGAGACTCAGAGAGCTAGGCTCTTGTGCTTCCTGGACAACCTCAGCTAAGGCCATACCGTAAGCTGACAAGATCGAGGAATACTTGTGGATGACAATACGACGGATACCAAGTTTGACTGCAATCTCACAGGCGTGTTGGCCACCTGCGCCACCAAAAGTGGCAAGATTGTGGAGCGACGTCTCAAAGCCACGGGCTTCTGTCAGAGCGCGGATGGGACGACTCATGGATTCGTTGGCAATGTCGACAAAGCCAAGGGCAACCTCGAGGGGTGTCATAGAGCGGCCAGTATCTTTGTTAATGATGGCAGTGAGTTCGGCAAACTTGACAGCAACAATATCGCTGTCAAGGGGAAGGTCTTCGTTGGGTCCGAAAATGGATGGGAACACTGTTGGAACCAGACGACCGAGACTAAATAGTTAGACCAGGATCGTAATATCGTGCAGGAGTGTAGATCGGAGATCTGCAACTTACAAAAGATTTGCGTCTGTGACAGTAAGTGGCCCACCCTTGCGGTATGACGCAGGGCCAGGATGAGCACCAGCCGACTCGGGCCCGACCTTAAATAAGCCATCCCGCCAGAATAGCATGCTACCGCCACCGGCTGCGACGGTGTTGATGTCTAGCTGAGGGCTCTGAATAGAGACGCCAGCAGTGGTTGACTCGAAAACATGTTCCAGGCTACCACCATACCGGCTGACGTCGGTCGAGGTGCCACCCATGTCAAATCCGACGATGGGAGAAGTACCGTCATATGACGTGCGCGCATGTCCAACAACACCACCAGCAGGGCCGCTGAGAATACCGCGGAGGCCGTTGAATGTCTTGTGGCTTACGAGGCCGCCATCGCTTTGCATAAACTCGCATGAAACACCATCGAGGTTGTTTTCCGCAAATCTCTTAGAGAAACTATCCACGTAACGCACGATTTCAGGGGTCAGGTAGGCGTCAGCAGAAGCAGAAGAGCCGCGTGAAATCATCTTGACCATTCCGGCACCGGCAGTGGTAGATGTTGAGACGTGGCTAAATCCGAGATCGCGAGCAATCTCTGCAACACGCTCCTCGTGTACGGGGTAGAGGTATGCGTGAACGAGGCAGATGGCCAGTGCATTAATGCCGCGTGCCTTGATGGCAGAAAGTTTTTCGCGCACTTCAGCCTCGTCGAGTGGGCGGATGATACGCATCATGTCGCCAGTGATGCCGCGAACCAGAACACCGGGAATTTCTTCAAGGGCAGCTTGAGTATTTTTCGAATTGTCTTCGTCAAAACCCTCCACCGTGATGCGCTCAGTCAACTCGACCACTTCATCATAAAGTAGCTGAGGTTTACGGATACCGAGTGCAAAAAGGTCAGGGCGAGACTGGTAGCCGATATCAAGCACATCCCTGAAGCCCTCTGTGACGAGGAAAGCATGGCGGGTGCCCTTTCTTTCGAGGAGTGCGTTTGTTGCGACTGTCGTGCCCATGCGGATAGATTTGATGAGGTCCTTGGGAATAAGCTCGGTCCTCGGGATGGCCTTGCCTGACACTTTCTCAAGCACTCGCCGTATGCCCTCTGCAGGAGCATCTTCGTAGTTCACGGGGTCGACAGAAAGCAGCTTGAGAACAATATCGGGTTGGCCAGGGACAGCAGCCCAGACATCAGTGAAGGTGCCGCCACGATCTGTTTCAAGTTAGTACATTGATTATACGCCTCAAAATTGTGTGATAATCATAAAGGAACCATATGCATACCGATAGCGAACTCAACGCCATGAGGTTGAACTTCGGACATTGTAAATTAAACAATACTGGAACTTGATAGACGATACTTGTTGATAGCGATATGCCTAATTCGTATATCTTGTGACCTGCGACAAATCACCTTTTATAAGTTGCGGCTGCATAAAGCAACATCGGCACTGCCAGTGTCGCTCATTCATCTTCCATTCGTCACCATCTGCACTAGTTATCCGTCGGCTGCAGAATCCAAGCCTACGTCTGTAATCGGGCGTACCGCATCACCTTATCACACATCGGCAACAAGTGCGGTTGTACAAAGCAACTCGGGCTGGTCACGCACCGTTGATCGTTTCGTTTCGACTTTCCCCAAGCCTACCCACTATCGATAACGGTCAAAGTAGTTGATGTGTGTGGAACGACCTGATTGGATCGGATAAGAACGCAGTTGGTATCCTATTTCCACCTTGCCTATCAAATGAGAGATGACACTCCTATCGGCCGTAACAGTAGGGCGGTCGATTCGAACTTCCTCCTCAACAACCAGGCACGGGGGATGTGGAGCAGTCGTCTCGGCGCTAGACAGATTTGAGCACGGACCATACTTATCCATGAAATACCCCCCCGGGCAGATATACATATTGGAGATATGAAAAACAACACCAAACAGACAGTACATAGTACTATGTAGACAGAATAGATACGTCTATCTTCTAGGATGTGGTAAGATTAAGTTAACAGCATGAGACAGATTATATTTCAAGATAAAGATCATGGATAGATAGTACCCATAATGTTCAGCATGCAAATAGACATATAAGACGTGGACTCTCAATCCACATGCCACGATCTCGTATCAACCAAGTCAAACGACAGTGCTCACATCCGACATTCAAAACAAACAACAATGTCTGACTCTGAAAAGATGGCAACGCAGACTTCGGTCACTAAGGCGGCCGATACACCGGCGACCGACTCCGGAAGCATTGTCCCCGGCACTGTTGATCCTACAGCCGGTACGGACGACAAGTTGGACGAGGCTGCGAAGTTTCTCGCCCAGGCGGCGAATGACTACCCTGCTATGACTCCAGAGATCGAGAAAACTCTTGTCAAAAAAATTGACCGCTGGATGATCCCAATTGTATGTTCAACGACACTACCCACCTAGTTTGATGTTTTCATGAACTTTGTTAATAGATAGCTCCTCTTTGTGGCCACCCTAGGCGCCGTCGATAAAGTCCAAATCGGTACTGCATCGCTCTATGGTTTTCAAACGGACACTCATATGCATGGCCAGCAGTACAGCTGGATCAGTAGCATTCTTCCTCTCGGCCAGGTCGTCGGCTACTTTACGACATCCTTCCTCATGCACTGGGTGCCTCCTGCCAACCTGCTGTGCACGGCCTCCATCATGTGGTCGTGCCTTACACTCTTCTACTCTGCCGGCAAAAACTGGTCCACCTTCATGGCACTACGTTTCATTCTAGGCTTTCTCGAGTCAGCTATTTCGCCCTCTCTGACGATGCTTGTCACGAACTTCTACAAGAAGTCGGAACAGCCGCCCCGAAACGCCATCATATTTGCGTACTTTTCGTCTGTCTTTAACGGTTTCTTTGCCTGGCTCATCGGCAATATCCCAGAAACCGCACCCCTTCACCGTTGGCAATACCTGTACCTCTTAACTGGATCCATCAACGTGTTGTACTCGATTTTCATATTCTTTGTGCTTCCCAACTCGCCAATGACAGCAAAGTTCTTGTCCAAGTCTGAGAAATACTATGCTACTCAACGTCTGGCAAGCAACCGTACTGGTATTTCCAACCGCGTCTGGCGGTGGGACCAAGCTAGAGAGGCTGTCATGGATATCAAGGTCTGGTTGATCGTCATTTTCAACATTACCATCAACATTCCTAATGGCGGTTTGAGCAGTTTCGGCTCGATTATCATCAGTAACCTAGGCTTCTCTAGTCTCAAAGCCAGTCTTTTGACTATGCCGTTTGGTATCCTAGCCACGAGCAGTGCATGGCTTTTCAGTTGGTGGGCGGCCCGATGGACTAACCGTCGTTGTATTGTGGCTGTAATTGCTCTCGTTCTGCCAATCATCGGAACTATTGTCGTCTACGCCACATCTCGCACAAACCTCGCTGCGCAGATGATTGGACTGTACTTCATGTACTTCTACTGGCGTAAGTCACGTATTGTTACACTATTTCAAGGGAATAAGGTCTTACTAACACAAACAGCGCCATATGTTGTGGGAATAAGTCTTCCACAGGCAAACACAGGTGGACAAACCAAGCGGGCTGTTACATTCAGTTTCGTTCAGATCGGCTACGCCATCGGCAATCTTATCGGTCCCCAGACATTCCGGTCTACGCAGGCTCCAAAGTATACAGGAGCTGTTATTGCAATGCTCGTCAGTTACTGTGCTTGTATTGGCCTCCTCTTGTCGTACTTCTTTTATGTCCAGTGGGAGAACAAGAAACGTGAAGAGAAATACGGCACTGCTGAAGAGGTCCGTGAGGGTACTACTGAGGGTTTCCTTGACATCACCGACAAGAATGAGAAGAACTTCCGCTACATTAGCTAGTTTTGTTTTCTTTCCTGCTGTAATTTAGCAAAATGATGAGTGGTACCTGTAACTTTTACGTCATCTCGGTCTCGTGGAGCTCTGTATAATATGCAGTCGGGGCTTATTTTATTTATATGCCAATTTACAATATTAACTACAAAGTTGTCTCGCTATTATTGAGTATCTCGTTTAATATTGGAGGTTTTATTTTTTAGTGCAGTGCCGACCTTGAGTGAAAGATGGTGTTCACGATGTCATGCGTCACAGTCCCATCTCCTAACTTGATTGAATTTACAGTGATGAGGACATTTTTCAATCAGTTATTCAGCGCCAGATGAAAACTTTATATAACGCAGGTTGTCATGAGTCTTCAATTGTTCGTTCAGGTCAAGCTAAGCTTATCGTATCCAGTTTCCCGTGAAGTATATCCCAGCCTTTGAAAGCATCTGTTAATCGCAAATCCCTTGCCTTCCATACATCTTCAATCACCCGGCGGGCTTTCCGTACATTTCCAAGCTGCCTCGTCTGTTGTAGATTAGAAAGCTTCGTTAGAACAAGGAGCCGGTCGTCTTCGCAGTCGGGCCGTACGCCGAGAGTGGCGACAATGAATAATGGCCAGAGAACAGTATTTGTCCTAGTAGATATGCCAGAAATCAGGCGTATAATTCGGTCTGTGAGCCTCATCATATGTGGCTTGTAGGGGTCACTGAGATCGATTCGGGAGTAGAGATACATCAGTGCCGCGAGTCGCTTGGCCTCGAAGATACGGCTCATTTCATCGTCACTAGTATCATTTAATAAATCCGAAGTATTACCGGCATTTCGATGGAAGCCTTCAGTAGGTTTGTTGGCAAGCTGGTGGAGTCCACGCTCAATGCTGTCACGTCTTCTTTGCAGATATACGGAACAGTCATTGCCGTCCACAGCGCGGGATGCCGACGCCAGATGAAGAGTTTCCATAGTCGTGGATGGTAAAAGCGGCATGGATATCGAGGCATTGTTTTTATTGCGAGATGTTGATTCCAGTTGATGTATCTCTGGATGCTGTGCCAGATCTGTTATCTCCGATATCAAAGTCACAAGGTTCTTAGGGCACCCAGTAAGTGTCCGAAAGAGACTATCATTTGGAAGATACTGCAGAGCCATAAAACCACTGCCGGATGTATCTGCACCCTCGATTCTGATTGGCCTCATTCTGTTCGTCATGCCATCGCACGGCAGACTGCCGGAGGCCGAGCAAGAGAGTGTATAATGCAGAGACAGGTATGCGGCAGCGAATTGGTGAGATTCAGAGACAACACCTTCCGGTTGCCGAGCAGCTTCGTGGAGGAGTAGCTTAGATGCAAACTCCGCATGGACCTTCCATGATAATGGACAGTCGAGAGATATTTCAAAGAAGCACATCATCACCGCCGACCATATCAGTTGATCTGAGGCTCTCGGGTCATCACCGCCCACGACTAGAGATGGATGTAAGACTTCAGTGCCACCATATGTGCCAATGGTTATAGGCGCGAATTCAGACACTTGTTTCCGCAATCCAGACAACGCCCGGTCTCGGCGACGAAGAGCCGACTCAGTCGATTCGCCATGTCCGATAATTTGCATTTGGTTTGCGGCGGCAGCTATGATGCAATCAACAAGGGGACCGCGCCCTCCAGTCAAAGCGAGGCGCAGGAGAATGTTCTGGTAAGGGTTGTCGACCAAAGCACATCGTGGGGTAATAAAGTTGATGAAGTATTCGAGGAGACGGGACTCTGGTCCACTAAGAGACAACGGGTTCCAGGACAGTGAAGGGGGCGGAGGAGCGAGCTGCTTCGCAAAATTTGACTTCGGAAATGAGACACCTGTGGCAGCGTATGTCACTTTGGTTGGTGGTGGTTTTGGTGTCTCTCGCACGCGATAGTGTGAACAAAAGTCATGCACTGTAAGGTTGAGAAACATACAGTCGGAGATAGCAACGTTATAAGTTGGCCAACGCACTATGGTATTTGTGGTTCCTGGTGTCGCGGATCGTGCGCGCCTCTTCTTCGTGAGAGCACTGTCCCATGACAATAGAATCCCATAACGGCAATCGAGCCCTAATCTTTGGCAGTGCTGGCATGTCGGATGCTGCTCTGGAGACTATTAGAACTTCAGTACCCTTCTTTATCTGTCGTAGTATCACATACCTGGACACTTTACGCGGCGGTCTTCAATGTTAGCAGGGGCCATGACAAGATAAATGGGTGGCTGTAAATACTTACGACGGCAGCTGCGACAACCACTACGTACTCGAAGTTCACCGCTGCGCCGGGAACGTGGTTTCAACGACATCGGGACGTCCAAAGAAAGGTCTGAGATTCAAAGTAGGAATGATCTTTCTCCGTATTCATTACTGGGCGGGTTGGGAAATGACGAAGCGCAAGTAAATGGCTTAAGACGACCTGCATGGGATTAAGATAGTGAAAATGAGAAAATGGGCAGTTCGAATCGAGTACGCACCAGTCTCAATACCCTATTGCGCAGGCTAGCTCGGAGACTTTGTTCTTATCATGGCTCGTCCAAACTGGCAGATGTGATCGGAAAGATAAGCAAATGGCAAGCTCTCCTCTTTTGTTACTTGGCTATCTGATAAGTGGCCTCTTATTAGCTATGTGCACACGAAGTGGATGTTTTTTCCATTAGCGGTGTTTCTACAGAGTACACTGTTATCGTATTGAGTGGGCGGTAACCGTCTTCCTTGGAACCTCCGGCACCGGCAAATGGACTGTAACTCGCTCGATTAGAGTTTCTGTCTTTATCACATTTATCAAATAATGGGTTATTGGTGCATTGTAGAATATCAATATTGCAAAATAGTATTTTATATATAACCACCACAACTAAACACGAATACAGGCAAAGGGTATTCGCATGAGACAAACATTCGACATCACATATCGGAGAAAACTCCAAAAAAATACTTAGAAGTCTGCCGTCATGACGGATAAGAAGATGCCGATACTGATCATCGGCGGTGGCACATTTGGACTTTCAACTGCCTACCATCTCGCCTTGGCCAAGTACGAAAATGTGACCGTACTCGAAAAAGGCACATCAATTCCAGGCCCGCAGTCCGCGGCTAACGACATCAACAAAATTGTCCGTGCTGAGTATATCGACCCTTTCTACTCCGATCTGGCGCTTGAAGCTATCGGCGACTGGTCATCGAATCCAGTCTTTCGGCCATACTACCACGAAACTGGATACTTTCTTGGCGTAACTGGCTCTGCCCCTGATCTTTCGAGATATACACTTGGTCGCCAGCTCGATAGCATCCAAGCTCACCCGGCCTGGACGGGAAAGATTTTCGCTGTGAAAACTCGCGATGATATAAAAAAAGTTGCGCCGGCGTTGGATGGCGAGATGACCGGCTGGACAGGCTACTTCAACACTTTCGCAGGATATGCGCAGGCAGCCGCTGCCATGAAATCGCTATACAAGGAGCTCCTGCGGATGGGCGTCAATATCAAGCTTGGGGCTGAAGTTGAACATCTGATATACCAAAATGGCATCTCTGGGAAGGTATGCGTAGGAGCGGCCACCAAGGACAAAACCACGTATCAGGCCAACAAGGTCATCCTCACACTTGGTGGGGCTATCGGCCAGACGCTCCCCGCCGTTGGCCGCCAAATCCTCGCCAAAGCCTGGGCTCTTGCTCATATCCAACTTACCGCTGAAGAGGCTGTTCGCTTGAAAGGTATACCGGTTACCTTTATGCGGGACCTGGGCTTCTTTTTCGAGCCTGAGCCAGGTACTGGGTTGATGAAGATCAGTGCAGAGGGTGCTGGTTATGCCAACTTTGTTGATGGTGTCTCTGTAACAGCAACTGAGAAACAGAGCAACTTCCTGCCGGCGCTTGCCGAGACCAAGATTCGCCGTCTACTTCAAGAAGCATTACCGTCACTTGCTAATAGGCCACTTATTGATGGTCACGTGTGCTGGTGTGCTGATGCCGCGGATCAAAACTATGTCATTGACAATGTGCCGGGTGTCATCGGACTGATTGTAGCCACAGGTGATTCTGGTCATGGCTTTAAAATGCTCCCGATCGCTGGCAAATGGATCAAAACGGTTCTTGAAAGAGGCAGCCAGGAGCTTCCGCGCTGGTGTTGGAAGAATCACCTCGATGCAAGCGTTGATGATATGCACAGGTCTGGGAAATTACAGAATCTTAAAGACGTAGTATAGTCTTAGATGTAATATGGAATACAAATCGAAGGGGATGTTTTACAAATTGAATAGTTTCGTATAGACTCACATTTGATGGAGCAGAACCTAAATAGAATATGAAGCTCGTATAAGTCTTGTCCTTTGTTTTCGCTATGCTATTTTAAATTACAGAATCGCATTGTTTTCATCTTTTCGTCCTGGTGCATGCTCAACGCAACAGAAGTCAACTCAAATATCGAAATAGAGATTCATTTACTAGTTATCAATAGAAAGAAAGCATGCTAAGTTCGTGAGCTGACTACTTTCCAATAAAGAATGCCATATTTCATAACACAGGGCCCACACAATGATACTAGGATTGTTTGAAATATAATACTCAATAAGATGTTATTACATCGCCTCCTCATCGCGTATGAGGTACGCCTGGCCAACACCTAGAATGCCAACCAAGGCCAAGAACCACCATCCAAGTATATTTGTGTTGTTCTTCTCACCCAGAGTGATGAACACACCCATGATGGCCGGACCCAACGCACGAGCGCCATTTGCAGTAGTTTGAGCGACGCCGTTCACAAAACCCAATGCTTCCGGCGAGGGGGCAGCTAGGTTGAGTAAGATGGCGCTATCGTTGAACGAGAACACAGAAGCCAGTGTCTTGAATCCAAATACTGCAGCAACCGAGGAAAGTTGTATCCAACCTGGTGACGTGGGAAGAAGTACCAGGTAAGGCAAAACAATATACAATACTGGGTAGATAGTAATGCTACCACGAAGGCAGGCCAAGCTACCGAAGTAGGTATCGACCCCGGGGAAAATAAATATCATCAAGGCAATAGACAAGAGACCCGCAGCGGAAATGAAACTGGCTACAGTAACGGAAGAGTATGCAAGGCCACCAGTGACATGAAAGAGGCATGAGAACACACCCGAAGCACTTTCACTAGCACCCTTCCCGCTAGGTGTAGACAGAAACACTGGTGTAATCTGGTCAAAGCAGCTAGCGTGTAGAGCCATGATGCCATAACACAGTACAATATGTAAGACGTTGTTGGTGAAAACCTTTGGGTGGCTGGGAGATCCAGCTGCAGTAATTGGTGTGGGCATAGGACCGTTGTTCGTGAGTAGTGGCGATGTTTCATCCGGCTGAAAGTTGGGCTTTGATCTCACAAGAGACTATGATGTTAGCATGTGTTCCAAGTTTTGTTCAACTTGGATAACATATTAGAGACCTACCTCTTCAAGATTGAAGTATGCCACAATCCAGCTGGTAGTGACAAGTGATGCAATGATCAAGTTAGGCAGTGCAAACGGATACGCATTGAGGAATGGAAAGCGCCCGTTCAAGCACAACGATGGCATTTGTATGCATGGCTGGACAAAATACCCGCCAATGAATGGGCCTACCACTGTTCCAATCTGGTACACAGTTTGGTTCCATGCAAACGCGCGTGATTTGTTCTCTCGTCCATGGACCATATCACCGATCATAGTTCGAGTGATGACGATATTCCCGCTCAGACAGCCGGCTGCTATTCTTGATATGAAGATTAACGGCACGGATGAGCTAAATGCAAGGAAAATTGTGCTCGCAAAAACGCCAAATAGCCCAAACAAAAGGGCAGGCCGGCGCCCTATGCCGTCACTTATTCGCCCCCATAAAATATTCGTGCTGAATTGTGCGACAGCATACGCCGAGAAGATGAGAGTCACGAGACGGGTCACCTCTCCGTCACTCACTTTTGGAGATGAGACATGCCGGACAAGCTGGAAGAGATAGGGGATAACAGAGTTGATTGCAAGAGGCTCGACAAGCCGACAGGCGACTGTAGTAGTTAGCAATAGAATAGCAAGTACTGAAACCCAAATTGCCCCTAAAAGTGAGACATACGCAGAATCTGCAGCTGGCGCCGCGGAAAGCCCCCGTCTCCTGTGGTCGCATCAGCTTGCCTCTCCATGGCGACAAAGGTTTCGAGAAATCTCGGTACTAATGGTTGTGTTCGAAAGAGATGTATCGTACAACATATACTCTGGCAACCATACGTCCGCTTTTATGCCATTTTTTTGCACGTCGTTTGAGGGACAAATTGGCCAATGAGAGGAAGAATCGAGGCGAGAAAAAAAAGGCTAAAGGCCGGATAGCGGACCGGGATTGTGGATCTACCATACAGACCGATAGACGATATTACACAGGTAGTTCTAGTCAAAATCTCTCCTGTCAGCATTACATATTCAGAGGCTCTTTTACAGACTATCATATTTCCAGAACTTGGCCAGCTATCGCTGTCATGCCTTTGGATAATGTGAATGATAGTCAATCACACAAAGTAGACATCTTCCACGCACATGTCACATCCGCAAACATCGTAACTGAAACTGCACTCAGCTTCTATGCCACCTCCGAAGTGCGGCATGGTTTTCTGAAAGGCAAGCTGCGTCTTAAACAATGAGACTTAAAAAGAAACCCAAAAATGTTTCTATAATGGTATCTAGCGCGGCCAGTTCGATGGACTAAGCTCTGACCAACCTACCATGTTCACATAGTCAAGGTACCAATGTGCGGCTTGCACAGCCTGGGATTCCACATTCCCAGTGTACTGCGGTGTAATGCCAGGCATCACTCCGTCTTGAGCCCCATTAAAGACACCTGTATGTCCTAGGTAGGCCTCAATATCAATCCCTACCAATGAGGTATCAATATGTCCACCTTGGGCATCAGATTCGAGCCACTGGTGCTGCTGACGGTGGTTGTGTTGCTGCGACGCGGTCTGATTAGACTGAAAGTATAGAACAGCCACATCACAGAGCATCTCACACAAGCGGTATAGACGGTCTATTGGCTCCGATATATCTCGAAACTGAAACAAAGATGACTTGAATCTCTGCACGCGAACAAGGTCACTTCGATCGCAGTTCTCAATCGCGTGGCAAAAGAGGACAATAAACGGGATAAACGGCGAGAACAGGATGGTCCTGAAATATAAACATGTTAGCAGTTAGTTGGGATTGGTCGTTTGCAAGCGAATAAAGATGTACCAATGCATATATGCCGGGGCAAGATGGGGATTTCTCTCCAGCGTCTCGATACACTCAAAGTGTAGTTGCATCACGTCCCTAGCGCATTCAACACATTCAGTACAAAACGTGGATGAAGTTCCAACACGGCCGTCAGAGAAGTCAGGCGGGATGGCCCTATATACCAGTGTGAGAGTAGAGCGTATAGACACCTCGTCCGCCTTAAGGAGCATAGCAGAGATGGTAAGACTGCTGCCTTTGTTGCCTGTTTCCCAGTCATCGGCAGAAGCCAGGTGCTTGCGCGATTCTGTCAAGGCGTGTAATTCACTGAGAAGTATATCTGAGCAAGTACGCGCAGACCGAACCCGCTGCTCAATCGGCTGTAGCAGTGCGGTGGGACTGTATAGTGTCTCGTACGCCCGCCCCTGGGCTTCGGCGTGACGTAGCCATCCCTGGATAGTGGCACAGTGTCCCTGGAAAGACTCATCCAGAGGGCCAATTTGACGCGGTAATGTGATATCGTAGTCTGCGAGGTTCGGTGATCTGCCAAATCGTAATGCTAGAGCTCTGTCCAAAATATAGACAAACCAAAACCGGACTGTTCGACGCCGTCGCATGATATCTGTTGTCTCTTCAAGAAGGAAATCTTTGCGGTGATAGCCCATAGCAAGAACAGCCTGGCACGCAGCGGCATTCAGCTGCCAGGCAAGCGATGGCTTCGAGATCTCGGTGGCATAGCTGGCAGCCATTATAAGCGCTTCTATAGTCTCCTGCTTTGGGGCCTGGAGCAGACTCAGATTTGATAACGCTGTCTCAAGATTGTCTCGACACGCCACACAGTGAGCGCGATACTCGAGACTTTCACGTTGGCTGCTTTGACTGCCGCCGCCTGTCTGTGTTTCCTGTACGGAAATAGCCGCCTTCTCCTGAAAAAGGTAGTACAGCCCGGTACAGACACTGATATACGTCGAGGTGCTTATCTCCTCGGTGGCGAAGTACACTCGTTTGCACATATCTGTAAAAGCATCGATACTATCGAATACGCATATAAGCGTGAATGTCAGAGTTTTACGCTCACGCAGCTCACGAAGTACTGCCACGACAGAAGCCAGTGGCGGCATCACCAAGCTGGCTAGTCCACCCACACCTAACTTCTGTACGTGCTGCAGGTGAGTCTCGCTAACAACGTTGTGTTGCCTCTGCATACATAGTAGCTGTTTTAAGGAATCCAGGGCCACGCGCATGTTCTGGCGGTCATTGTCTGCGCTTTGCGTTGTGGCGACAGTCACAGCATCCTCAAAAAACTGGCCTGCAAAAGACGCATGTGCGGCTACTGAGCTGGTACCGTGGAAGTCTGGCGCTTGTTCTTGCGCGCCCGGTCGAAAAGCTGTAGACTGCTCAACCACGATTGTGTCTGCTCTTTTGGCCGCGTGCTCGGCTAGAGCGGCAAGCCGGTCTTGGCCATGACCAGGCTCAATATTCTCGCAGTCGTCTGTTTGGTCTGTAGACACATCGATGGCGGGTCCCGGCATCTGGGGTGATGTGGACGTTGGCCGGGGTTGTGATTTGATGAGTTCTTCGAGAAGGTTTGCAACTTTGTCGATCCTGTGTTCGAGATCATCGATTTTCTTCTCACTATAGGTTATTAATAAGGGAGTCAGTGTTAGGATTTGAGATGTACGAACTATTGCGATGATATTAAGACTCGGTGTCTCTGCTCTCTGACTCTTGAGTAGTTCCCAGAGAAAGAGCAATGGTAGCTTGCCGTGGTGCAGTTAGCACACGGGCTTCGTCGGTCGCATCGCACCTACAATTTCGCATGAGTTCATTGTCTGGTTCAGAAAAGGGCTCTGTTTGATCACATTATTACTTACCTTTCTTAATCTGCATTGATCGCACTGCACGTCAGTACTCCGTTAGTGCTCGGATTATGATTGGTATTGCATAGTAAAATAAACATACTGCGCGCCCCGTGGTTCCCCCGTCTTCCACGGGCATGTTTGATACAGTTGAGCGTACTATGACTTTCAGATTGTATGTTTTGGTAATAGAGAGGAGAAAGTATTCATCTTCAAAAAACCTACCAGAATCATGTTACAGGGCATTGCTTTTCCGAGAGTAGGAGTTGCTTATCTCTATCATGTACCCTTGGTTTGTCTTATCAATCAATACGACGACCAATCAACGTGGTGTGCTATCGTTTTCCTATAGTGAAATTTATATTAAAACACACAATTAACGTATACCGAGACGGGAATAAAGTAAATTTTTTTAACGCCAATAAACGAAATCAAACACTTCCGACGAAAGAGCATAATCTGGAGGTGTCTTAAAGACACCGCAGGGGTCTAGAACGCATGTAAACTGGTCATTGCCAACGCCGGTGCCGCGGGTTCCATGGATGTTTATCTGGCCCACATGCAGATACTCCCTACTGATAAGGCCGCCGCGGACTTCGGTCCTATCTGCTGACAGCTGACAAGAGGAGATAGTGCCGTTACATGCAATAATGTTGGACTAAAGTAGTCCAGTTTTGCTATGGAGTGCTAAATATGTCGATATTTGTCATTGAAGCATTGATAGAAATACAACAAATGTCGTCATTTGCTCTTCTGACTCTGTCTGTCAGCTAATAGCATACAACACACAATACACAGCAAAATACGTCATCACCTAGCAATGGAAAACATATTGCCCATCATAGATTTTGGACCATTTTTGGATCCTAAATCAACGGCAGAAGAAAAGAAGAAAACAGCCAAAGAACTTGATAGGGCCTGTCGGGATGTTGGATTTTTTTATATCAAGAACCACGGCGTTCCGAAAGAGTTGATTGATGACATGCTTGTGGCCGCCCGCTATTTCTTTGAGAACGCAACACTGGAAGAAAAACGCCAGATTGCCATCAAGAAAACGTCAGAGGGAGGGGACAATGCAAGAGGCTGGCTGGAAGTGAAGAAAGCAGATGCGGGATCTCATGAGGTATGTCATCTTTATAATATATTGCAGCCAAACGAACATTGCTAATTAATAGGCTGTCGATTTCTACCGGCCCGTTGATTCTGTAGGACCACCGTACGTGACCGGTGAAGGGCATAACTTTTGGCCCTCCACTCCAGCCGGGTTCCAGGAGCTCGCAACTGCGTATACCGAAAAAGTGACCGATCTAGGGACATCCGTCATGAAGGCTATAGCCCTGGCCCTTGAGGTTGATGAGAATATATTCTTGTCCCGCATCGACAAAGCCTTTTGGAATCTCCGCATCCTAGGCTACGAAGGCAGGAAGTCCAAGAGCAACGCAAATGCGGGTATCGGGCAGCACACGGACTTTGGGATTCTAACATTTCTGCTGAGTGACCAGACGCCCAAGGCCCTCCAGGTCCTCAGCAAGTCTGGTGAATGGATCTGGGCAGATCCTATCGAGGGATGCTATGTCTGTAACATTGGTGACATGCTCAGCGAGTGGACTCGTAACGCATACAAGTCAACCCTTCACCGTGTGTGCCACAACTCGGACTCGTTGCGTATCTCTATCCCTCTGTTTTATGATCCGAACTGGGATGCTTTTATTTCCCCGGTCTTGCCATCAGCGAATCCAGAGGATATGGATGGAACACGAGGCATCCGTTACAAGGACAAATTCATCCGTGCCGTCGAGAAGCCACTATGGAGGGATCCCCTTACGACAGCGGATTCTGTCTGAATTGATCAGCTTTGTTTATTACTATAGCTACCTATTTGATTATTTTGAAAAACGTTTAACTGCTATACCTTTTGATCAAGTAAGTCTAAAACGTAAGAATGTCTTATAGGTATTGCGTATCCTCATCTTAGTCTAAGCCATGAAGACGCCGGCCTAAACGTCAGCAATTCTTCTTTAAATTTTTATAAGACGATTAGGTGTAATTTCATAGTTTTGTGCAAAAGTTGTCAAATATATCTTACTCGCCACTCTACTTTTTATCCTTTGTCCTTTAGTTTCCTAACGAGACTTCAAAGATCACTACTAGAACCGTTTTGAAACATACATCGCATAATTATTACATAGCCTCGGCTGGTTTGACGTAGTCGATAGAAACACAGCCCTGTTTCCATATATACATGTCGCATGTACATACAAATTTGTTCTTTCACTCTAACAGCATTATATCTATTTAAACATTTATTGCAAGGGCTCTTATAGATGATTATTAAAAGGACAATTTACCCAGTCACCCACGATTTTTTTCTGAGCCACCTCTTGCCCTAGACTTCCTATACAGCCAAGGTATAAACACTATCAAAGCTGCTTACCTACAAATAAAACTAGAGCTATACTAATACAAACGGTGCCTGATCTAAAACGTTCTTAAGATGAGTCCTATTGAGTTGAATTTGCTATCGAGAGAAGCCATCCAAGCCTTAATAAAATGTCTATGTACACGGGGTGTATCAGTCTATCTAGCTAGATCCTCGGTATGGCCAGGAGGTAGAAGCCGACTGAAAGACGAAAGAAGGTCACTTTTTGGCTTATATGGGTACAACTCGTCAATGGTAGAGCGACAGGTAGCCCATAAGGAAATCGTGGGTGGACTGGTACATCGTACTTTATTAATTAATAGCTAGTATACTTTTGAATATACTTGGATGATTTTGATACTACTTTGGTACAATATGAAAGGAGCGAGAGTAATTCAATACAACAGTCCATCATATGTGACGTATTATTCACTTTCACATAAATGGCTTGAAAATAACAAAAAGTAAAATAAATTAGACAGACAACTGTAGTAATATTCGTAGCCGCGTATAGCAAGGTACATCACGCCATTCAATCAATTACTTCAATAGCAACCTGTTCTATGTTCCTGACTAAATGTGAACTTGAAATCAGAAAAAACCACTCAGTGATTCGACTTAGTATGATGATATGAGCAACGGGATAGTACAAAAAGTCGCAGCATGATCTTGAACGTAAAACTGTGAGCAAGCGCATCCCAATCAACACCTTCCATCTCTACTATCAGTCGATGCGTTCCACTGGGCCAGTGTACCACTTCTTAGCACGTATAAAATACCAAGGGAGAATAAGGCTCAAAAGTCCAAGATAGAAAGCAACAGACCAGTCGAATGTATTCTTATTGATGTGTGGCGATGACGGGAACGAGAACAGGGGGAGAGTGAGTACTATTTGTGTATTAGTGGTCGTATCATGAACAAGGGCGAGTGGTTTGAACTTACATCCCCAAGCAACTGCTATCCATCTGACTGGCTTCGACCACCGACCAAGACTAAAAGGGCCTGGCACATAGGCCGGATTGTCCTCGTAGACACAGCGCATGAGAATCGGTGAAAGATACGCGGTGGCACCTGCTAGCGAAGACCCCGAGAAGAATGCGTTGAGCGCGTTGGTTGACCCCAGTGATATGAGACCCACAAGAGCGAAGACGACAGACAGGGCCAGTGTCGCATTCATGGGCGTGTTTGTTGTCTTGTTCACCGTGCTAAGCCACTTCGAGAACGGTAGAGCGCCATCCCGTGCATATGCAAAGTAAACACGTGTGCCTGCCGTATTGTTGACGAAAACAACGCCAAAATTAGACATAACAGTGCAAATCCAGAGGAACTTCGTGAAGACACCATTGCCCATGGAAAGTTCCAGAATGGCAGCTAAAGGCTGACCGAGAGGTGAGTCCAGAATAGCCTCCATGTCCGATGCTGCATAAGCGAGGACGGCGTTGAAAACGTAGCCCAAGACCGCAACAGATGCACACGAAATTACCATTGCGCGGGGAACAACCGTAGATGCGTTGTGAGTTTCCTCAGCAAGGTGAGCTGACAAGTTAGTGTTGAATATACTCTACTCCAGGTCATGTAGAATTGACATACCGGTCGAATCATAACCACTGATACACCAACAAGGGGTTAAAAACGTGAGAAGGAACACAAGTCCTACGTTTGACCAGGCGGTTTGGTTAACTTTGGAGGTAAACATGTCTTTCGCAGAGTTGTAGTTGCCGCTGGACTTTGCGAAGATTGGAAGGGCAATGATCATCACGAAAAACACGGCCGTACTCAACCAAGCGAAGACTGTGCTGATACGACCAAGAATCTTGCTGGGTAAGACCATGATGATAGCGCAACTTTGGCTGGTCAGTTTTGCGTCTCTTATTGAGGCGAGGTTCACTTACACTATGATGCAAGACAAGTAGATGAGGTATGTCTGCCAAACAGATGGATCAAAGTCAGGATGGAACATGACGACAAGGGCCTCGATCATGTCCGCCTGTGTCATAAAAAACGAGGCACCTCCAAGGGAGGCAGACATAACCTGGCACCAAGCCTTGTGTTCTGTTAGAATGGCTGTGATATTCCTTACTTTAAACGGCAACATGGCGACTCACTGTAATCCAGCTAACAACCCGTTTCGCCTTTGGGGGTGCACAGTTGAACGACCAGTAGTATCTTATGTATTGTCAGTAAATATGCATCCCTTGGCCAAAATCAACACCGTGCATGGAGACTCACAAACCACCAGCTGTGGGCATGGCTGAGCTCAGTTCTGCAAGCGAGAGGACTTGGAACATGATGAAGAAAGAGGCGGCCAACCATCCCCATGTCATCGGCATCAGCCCCAGGTAGCCATAGCTGAACCACAGCGTTCCACCGAGACTTGGTAGAAGTCCCAGGCCGGTCAAACAGAATGCAGTCATCGACCAAAAGTTGAACCCTCTCTTCATGTGCTGTTCATAGCCCATATGGTAGAGCTTTTCGTTCTCAGGATCGGTAGAGCAGACCACTTTCCCCTCTGTTGTTGATGGGGCCACAGAGGCGGCCTTTTCGAGTTTCTCTTTCGACATTCTTACTCTCGCGCTATACGTAGCAGGCTGAAATTGTGTCTATTCGTTGTCTTGATTCCACGTATAAACAGAAATCAGCTCACTCTCATGTCAGTACAAAGAGAGAAGGTTGCGACGGCATTCCGTGTTCATATAGCGATATTAACGCGAGGGCTACGGCAGTTTATGTCGAACCAGCCATCGTTATCCTAATAGATATAGCTATTCATCTTGATAACAAGTCAATACGCATTGCCCATTAGATTGTATCTAGACCAACAATATTACGACTGCTTGGATATAGAAGAGCGGGTAAGCTTCCTAATTTGTGCTCTTATCACTTCGATGTTATCACTTTCTGGTTGAGGTTAGTGGGCTCCTTAGCAAGTCCCGCGGGTTTCGGATACCAATGTATCATACGATGTAACTTCTAAGTAGTCCACAGAGGAGCTTGATCTAACTAGCTTCACTCACATGAATATCAATACTTTTCATTTTCATCACCCTAGACAGTCCTCTGCCAGGGAACATCTGTGTCATCGAAGCTCTGAGACCAAAATACTACACCAACATGACCGTCATCGTTGCATCCCAAACGACAATGCTAGATGTAGGACATGCACTTTCAAACACTGATGATCCGTCCTGGAAAAAGGAGCTCTTGAAGCGGCCGCTTGTCGAGGTTCGACGCGGCTTCTCAGTCGGTTACGATGCGCCCTCTGAGGATTCCTCGACAATTGTCTTGACAGCTCCGTCTGGAAAATTCGTGGACATTCGCTTCTCAACTCTGCCAGAAAAAGGACGCGATGCTCAAGTTAAGCAGCAAGTTGGCAAAATACACGGCTACGCCACGGCCGGCATGTCGACAGTATCCTTTCCTTCAAATCAGGTCTCGAAGTGTCCCCCATACGACTGCCACATGCACATGCAATGGGAGCATGCCATCGACTCGAGCAACGACTTTGGAACTGACGGTGCGGATATGATTCTATTAGCAGACGGTGCTCGCATGGAGGTCGGCTTCATGGATATTCGTGGCGAGGTCAAATACTTCAAGGAATACTGGATTGTACCTCCTGGACGGGCAACGGAGGCTCCCTGTGTTGTGGCTGAGCTCCACACAAGCATGACATCAGATTATGTTGGACCTACCCGCACTCTGGGGATGGCTATGCGTATCGGTGATTTTTGCCAGGCTATTTTACAAAGAGCAGATGAGTTCTGGTATGAACGTTGGGAGTATGGACAGAAAAAGGGATGGCAGAAAGACACAAGGAGCAACACACCGCAGAGCACATCTACAAACTTGGAAGTTTTGCCGTGCATGTGGCTGGTCGGCAAGGCATTGCAAGAGGGAGAGACAAATAGGCTTGCCAGTGGTGTATGGAGGGTCACAGAGTCAGTATTCTAGAGTTTCTATACGCTTTTAACAACATACCAGTGTGGTTATTATGAATTATAAGACACGAAACAGACAGCTGAAAAATACTAGAATGCAGACAGGATGTCGGCAGTAGATGCTACAGCACCAAAAATTCCGCCCTCCTCGCAAACACTCGCAAGAGATGCTTCATGCAGATCTATGCGGCCAGCTGCTGTTGCATCTGAGACAATAAGACAGTCCATTCCCATGTCATCTATGGTATATATTAGTTGCGAATACAGACTGTGGTTACTAAACAACCAACATCAACTTACTAGCATCTCTCATGGTGGTCGATACGCATACGTCTGTGGTCACACCGCAAATGATGAGGTTCTTGATGCCTTTATTATCCAGAAGAAGCTTGAAGTCAGTGTTGGCAAAGGCACCCCGACCGGGCTTATCGATGACAGGCTCGGAATCCAAAGGTGCGAGTTCGGGGATTATTTCATGGCCCTTTTCGCCTCTGACAAGAAGGCGGCCATTAGGGCCAGCGTCACCGATACCCAGGCCGGAGGGGTTGTTGCGACTGCGAAGAAGCTCACGTCCCGATAGAGTTGACAGGTCCGGTCGGTGACCCTCACGGGTGTGGTACACGGCAAACCCAGCAGCACGGAAGTGGGCCAGCAGTGACTGAATCTGTGGTATTATATCCCGTGCTGGTTGAATCGAGTATCCTTGGTGTTCCATATACCCGCCTGGAGCACAGAAGTCCACCTGCATGTCGATGACAACAAGTGCGGTCGTGAACTTGTAAAACGAGGCATCGTGAGGCCAGTTGTACGGCTTAGCCGGTATCGAGCTTATGTTTTTCATTGTAAGAGACAAGGAAAGACCTTTTTTTCTTTATTGTTGCATGTAGATGTGCCGATCCAGTTGGAAAAGGCAAACGCGATGTCAAACGGGACTCCCCGTTCAACAGGCTTCGTGGCTTATCATAACGAAATACCAGGCCGATAAGCTGTCACGTACCCTATTGGATGTCAAATATTATGGTGGGGATTTGCTTATACCCTGCCCGAGCGCCGCGGGGTGGCCAGCGGACATATTTACTGGTGATAATGCGGGAAGGAGTAGATAAACAAATCAACGCGGGCACTACAAGAAGCCCGTGTGGCTTGTGATTGATTACATTGAGATACTAGAGAAAACAATGTGTAAACCCGTAAAATGATATTGGCGCAGATTAGCAGCGCAGCATACTGGATCTGAACTCAGTACAAACATGTCACTCTAGTATTTCTGCGTAATATTTCATCCTCGAGCTACTAAAGACAACGCAAATCGTGTTCTTTTTTTCGACCCAGGTCGAGCCCAGTTGCCCAGACCATAACAACCTACCGGATTATTAATTATGACAACAAAAGAACGCCACTCAACCAGAAGCGATAAGCCAGACGAATTACTGGCAGTCGGCACACATGCCACAGATCTGGACCATGACACTTATCCCGATGGAGGCACCCAGGCCTGGCTATGTGTGCTCGGTGGCTGGTGTGCTATGTTTGCAGTGTACGGTCTTACCAACTGCCTGGGACTGTTTCTCGCCTATTACGTTCAAGGACCACTCAATGCTTATGACAAAAGTACCGTGAGCTGGATTATCACGGTTCAACTTTACCTACAGTCAGCGAGTGCCATCTTCTGGGGCAGGCTATACGATGTCAATGGTCCACAATGGATACTATACGGCGGAAGCATATGCTACATTTTTGGCTTGATGATGACATCACTCTCTACAGAGTACTATCAGCTATTTTTGGCGCAATCTATTTTGGTGTCTGTCAGCTCTGGTGCCGTGTTTAATGTGTCTCTCACATGTGCTACTACATGGTTCAAAAGGAGACGCGCTGCTGCCCTGGGTATTCTCGTTTCGGGGTCGTCAGTTGGCGGTGTTATACTTCCAGTTGTGTTCAACAAGCTCCGACCGCACCTAGGATTTCCTTGGACTTTGCGTATCATTGCATTCATCCTGCTGGCTATGTGTTGCATATCTTGTCTTACAATCAAGTCGAGACTGCCGCCTAAGCCACGACAATTGGCGTTCAATGATTACATCCGGCCAATGTCTGAGCCTGCTTTTCTTTGCGCGGTATTGTCTGGTTTTTTTTTTCTTTTGGGGATGTTTATTCCTTTTAACTACATTGTTTTGCAGGCTGAGGCGGCAGGCATGTCACCCAGTATAATTGCATATCTCCTGTCTATAATCAATGCGTCGAGGTACGTCTGATTAGTCCCCATGGGACTGAACATGATGACTAACTAACAATTGCAGTGCATTTGGCCGTATTATACCAGGCTTTGCTGCGGACCGTTTTGGGCCTTTCAACGCCATGATTATTGTCACCAGCCTTTGTGCTATGTTTACGTTGGCTTTGTGGATGCCTAGCAACACCGAAGCCTCAATCGTCGCGTATGGAGTTGTGTTTGGCTTTACTTCTGGGGGGTATGTCTCGATTGGGGCCCCATGCATTGCCCAAATATCCGACATCCGCGAGATTGGAACACGCACAGGCACAGCCTACCTTTTGCAGGCATTGGGCGGGCTCATTGGCTCACCAATTGCCGGTGCTCTTATCACTGCTATGAACGGTAGCTACACCGGATTGAAAATCTTCTGCGGTGTCAGTATGTGTGTAAGTGTGTTTTTCACATTACTAGCACGGTTTGCGCAAGTTGGCCATAGCTTAAGTAAGGTGTAGTTATCCTGTAGGTTCTTTTATTTTGTGCCGTGGTTTAGACTTTTATTTTTATTTTTATTTCATGTTTGTGGTGTGAAAAGATAAGAGTACCATTTACGAAGTAAGTTTTTTATTTTGTGAGATTATGCAAGTTCCTACTGTCATTAGAAAGTGACGTAATGGAGGGGTAGCTGCACAGCCGTCGGACATCCCGACAATCTTTGCAGCATAAAGGCTTTTTGCTTTCTTTCAATCCTCATATATCGAATCAACTTTCAACTAAAAGCAATCAGTCGGCGAAACAAGTCCAGGAAACTATGGCCGATATCAAGGATTACCGAATCAGGAACTTTACCTTTCAGAATGGCACAACACTGCCCTACGTGTCTTTGGCCTACCGCGACATCAATCCCAGCGCCAAAAAAACAGCGCTAGTTGTCACATGTTTTCGCGGCCGTCTTCAGAATACCTGCGATTTCGTATTTGGTGCGCTCAGAGACTATCGTGTCATAGTGGTGGCCCTATTTGGAAATGGAGAGTCATCCAGTCCTTCTAATTGCCCTGGATTCCCGGCTGCAATTGATTACCCCGACTGTGTGCGGGCACAAAGACAGCTACTTGTTGAGGGACTTCAGGTCAATGTCCTCGACGCAGTAGTAGGGTTCTCCATGGGTGGACAGACAACCTATCACTGGGCTATGATGTACCCAGAGATGGTCAAGAAGGCTATCATTATTTGCTCGTCTGCAAAGACCAGCGGCCATAACCGCCAGTTTCTTGAGGGTCCTAAGGCGGCCCTGGAAAGTTCTTCAGACTATGTACACGTCGCATCGCGAACCCCACAAACACCACCTTGCGTCTGCGGAATCCGGGCATTTGGCAAAGCATATTCAGCATGGCTCACCAGCGCTGACTGGTTCGACCAGCGAATGTACAAAAGTCTCGGTTATGAAACCCAAGACGCATGGGATATTGTCGCCACGGGCTCTAACTATAATGGCTGGGATGCAGACGACCTGTTGGCGATGCTAGGTATGTGGCAGCGCGGAGATGTGACTGCCTTGGGAAATACATCGCTGGAGGAGGCACTGGCGGCTGTTCAAATGCCTGTCTTGTTGATGCCGTCTATGAGTGATCAGTATTTTCGGTGGGAGGCATCCGAGAGGGAGTCTCGGTTGGTTCCCAATGCTATTTTCAAGCCCATTCCAACTGTATGGGGACATCTCGCAGGTGCTGGCGCGTGCAAGGAAGACACGAAGTGGATGGATACAGAGATTTTGGCCTTTCTAAGAAAATAGCGTTTGGACGGTTTTTGTTAAGTACCGTTCACAAAGTAAATATTGTACATGTTGTCTAAGGCTTCAGTCTTTTATTTATGTAGTATCGGTATTTATTCGGTATCGAAGTTTACGATGGCCCCCAACTAGGTTGATAGTGCCCGCCCAATCTCAAACAAAGCCGCAGCCATTAACACTTTCTCATCTTCGAACCTCTTCCCGATAATCTGCATCCCTACAGGTAGGGGGACATCAGGCCTATCCTGGTGCGTCGAAAACCCGCATGGAACACTCAAGGATGGATGGCCGGTGACATTGAAGGGAGCGGTATTGTTAGTGGTGCCAACGGGATAACTGATACGCTCCATCACAGAAGCATTCTCTGACTGCGACGGAAGCGGCTTCGCTACATCCGGTGCACAGGGTGCAATGAGGACGTCAACTTCCTGCAGAGCTGTATCGTAGGCTGCGCGTAATGCAAACACAAGTCGATGTGCTTTTGCCTCGAGACTGGCATCTAGGACACGGTCAGTGGCACAACCACTGAATAAAACATTAACTGCCGCCGGATTATTTCTATTTAGAATTTCATAAATCTCCTGTGAAGGCGGCCGCGGGTGGATGTGCGGAGGTTGAAATGTCAGGTGTCCAGAGCACCGGCCTTTCAGAAGATATGTACTCATGGCGGGGCGTGTCGCAGCATTCCAAATGACCGCTCCATCCACATGCATGGGAACAGACACGTCTATCACGGTTGCGCCAGAAAGTGTGAAGAAGGACGTAGCTGCATCTAGAACTGTAGTGCGCACCGCATCAGTGAGGCCAGCAACTTGAAATGACTCCTTGAGGATGCCCACTTTCCACTTCTTAGCCGAAGACGCCTGCCCTGGACCAGTCATCTTTTTACGGAAAGACGCCAAAAGTCGACTGTATGGCTTGACGTTCCCACGCAAAGGTGATTCGGGTGTCATGCGCGGATCGAGGTCGTCGTATCCAGCCATTATCTCCAACAAAACAGCAATATCATCGAGCTTTGCTGCCATGGCGCCCAAGTGGTCGATCATTGGTGACATTGAAACCGCCCCTGTGTAGGGAATCAATCCAAATGTAGGCTTGAGTCCGTATATTCCATTATATGACGATGGAATACGCACAGATCCGGCCTGGTCGCTGCCAATTGCGAGCTCGGCTGTGGTTCCCCAGTTCTTGTTCAACATGGGGCTGTCGGCAGATGACTTGAGACTGTTTGCTGCGACCAAAGCAGCTGAACCACTGCTACTACCACCAGCAGTGTGTCCCTTGAGATGAGGATTGTGAACGTGGCCACTGAATGACGTGTATGATAGCGGTGATGCACAGAATGCCTCACACGTAGACGTTCCCATAATGACACCGCCAGCGTCAAGTATCCGCGAAACTGCTGTAGAATCCACAGAGGATAACTCCCATGTTCCGTCTTTGCTGAAGACATATGGTGACGTACCAACCGTCGTGGGTAGACCGGCCACCGCGATATTGTCTTTGATAGCACATGTGCGCCCGTTTAAGCGATTCGATGTCGGTGCGCTTGCTGCTATTCTGCATCGAAAGCTCCAGGCATTGAATGGATTATCTTCTTCTGCTGGGGTGAAGAATGCGCGACTATCGGCAGGCTGTGGAAGCAGCGACAACGGGATGAAATCAGGGGTCGAGTCAATTTTATTGAGCACAGATTCGTAGGACCTGAGAACCTCCAGATAGTCGCTCTTGTCGCTGGGCGATACTTGGCCAATGTTGAGGGAAACCAGCAAGTCATCGAAATCCTCAGGTGTGATCTTGGTCCTAGTTCATATGACTGTAAGCATAAGATCAGGCTTCGGGGGATTGAATACACTTACTCAGGACCCCCTGGTATTACCACAATAGACATGTTGGCAGGTGTCAAATCAAACGATGGTGATGCACAACACCCTAAAAGTGATGGTTGAGGGGAAAGCAGGCCTTTTATGGTAGTGTAAGAAGCTCAGCGGGTGCGGGTAGGCCGATACCTTTGTATTAGGCCCCCTCTTTGTCTGAACATTACCCACATCTTAATTACTTTATCAGAAAATCAATGCATTTATCACAGCAGCCTCCGTATCATGTGAACACGTTTTATCATCGTATATTTTGCTCTTTTTCGCTCCAGTTTGATCTACTCTTGCCCATTTGCGAGGAGAATGCGGCCACCATCGATGCAAAGCGAAACTCCATGAACGTAGGACTGATTATGTTAGTCATCACACGATCAATCAACCAGAGAAGCAACTCGGCAACATTCAAAGAACTCACCCCGGCTCTGCTTGTAAGATATAAGATCGCACCAGCGATATCCTCCTCGTTCCCAGCCCTCTTTGCGGGCACTTTATCGAACAAATTGCTGAAGATGTTGCCTTCTGCACCAACTGGATTCATGTTGCTCGGAACAACTATCCGGTTATTATAAGGATTGCATAGGCACAGAAGCAGTTACTGTACTTACATCCTGGATTGATGCCACAGACACGAACGTAGAACTTGCTGTATTTGGCTGCAAGCAAGCGGACAAGGTGGTCTGTGGCGGCCTTGCTTGCGGCGTAACTTGTCAGATCAACATTTGTTACATTATGCATGCTCGCACATGAGCTTGTTAGAACCACAACTCCACGTCCATCGCTCCGCCCTGTGCGACCGCCACCAAGGTCCATAGAAGATGCCGCCGCCAACAGTGGAAGAAACGCCACTGACATAAAGTAGTGTGCCGTAGTATTGACGGCAAAGGTGTCAGTCCAGTCCATATGGCGAGATGACCACATTGAAGCATGAAGCTCTTCTAGAGACGCGTTGAGAACATCACACGGGACTGGGGGATCACGGCGGATACCGGCGTTCGAGATCAGCATGTCTAGATGTTTTTCTGTCTTCGCGACATGTGCTGCAAGCTCGGCGATTTGCTCCTTGTTCGACACATCGCAGGCATAACCGTTCGCTGAACCGCCATTTTTAGTCGAGGCGGCAATTCCGTTGAGCTCTGCAACCTTTTCCTCGATAGGCTCATGAGGAAGTGCAACTAGATATACTTTGGCACCATTTGCAACGAGGCCCTGCAATGCAATGCGATTTATGAGGTAAGTATCAGAATTCTCTGGGGTTTAACGACCGCGTTGAACAAACACACCTTGCAGATCATCAACCCGAGGCCACTGCTGCCTCCCGTGACGACAGCGACGTACCCCTTGACGCCAAATAGGCTCGTTGGTGAGAAAGCAGAGTCCATTTCCTAGCAATAAAACTCTATCTGAATGGGTTGACGATCGGGTAATGTTTTGCTTCCAGACTTACGTATCCATCTTCCATATGTAAGGCGCCACCAACCAAGGGCAGCCGGCTTGGAAGCTTTTTGGGCTGCTGCGGATACATTGTCGGAAAGCCCGACAGTCCCACCTAATCGGCAAGCCGCGTAAGGGTGTTGATAAGCCGATCGTGCTCCATAGTCAGGAATAGATACCTCGACGATTTGAGTTAAACAGGTGGAACATCCCCCAACTACAGTCACATCTTAATAGTAAATTACTTTCTAAAATTTAAAAAAATTGACTGCTTTCACTTCCAATGATCAAAACCACATTCAGAAAAACCATATGACCTTCGCCGTGATAGTGCGACTCCTTAATCCCAATGCAAAAAAATCCTTCACGGACTTATTAATTACAAAAGAGAGATATACATAAACAGATCTACTCCTTGTAGTGCTCGCGAGTACGCTCCTCAGCCGCAAACATGCACTCCTCCATGACTTCAGCGTCACGAGGTATAAGCTTAACCTTGAAGAAACGAGGAATAGCCACAAGCGCGGTTTTAAACTCGTTGTAATCAACGTAGTCTGTGTTTGGGGGTGCATCATCGCTGGCAACAATCTTGTACGACGAAAGAAGTCGAACCATTGCGCAGTATAGCAGACGACTAGCGATGTACTGCCCAGAGCATGCACGAGAACCTGTGCCAAAAGAAAGATGACCCAACCCGTTCACGTCAGCCTCTTTGGGTGGGTTCAAGCTAGAAAGCCAGCGCTCAGGGTCAAACTTCGAAGCGTCAGGGCCATAGTGATCAACATCGTGGTTGCCAGCTTGGGCGTTAATGAGAATCATTGTCTCGGGGGGGATGACAGCACCGTTCCAGTGAACCTCCGTGACAGTCTTACGCGGCAGACTCATTGCACTGACGGTGTAAAAGCGTCCTGCTTCCTTGATAATGGCATTGATGTAGGGAATCTTTTCTTCCACGTAGCAGTGAGACCAAGCATCTTGCATGTTAGGGTAGTGGCGCTTAATATCCTCGTAGGCACGATCCTGCCAGATCTGACCCTCAGGTGTGCAGAGAGATCCAATGCAAGAAGTCAGGGTACCTGGGATGGTTTCAAAACCACCGGACACGAGAGAAAGACATATGGAGGAAACCTCAACACCAGTGAGCTTGGTCTCTTGGTCCTTGAGAATGGCAGCCGAAATGCAAGGCTTATCGGTACCCTCGGCGATCATTGCGCGAACCTTGTTCAAAAGAAGATCAAGGTATGCATCACGCCGGTCACGAAGATCTTTCGAGCGGGTATTCTTTTCGTTGTTGGGAAAGTAGCGGAGCAACGGAACATAGTCTTGATAGTTTTCAGACGCACTGCGAAGAAGAGAAATAGCAGAGCCGACAGTGAGAATTTCGCGCAATAGCTCATCATAGACAGCATCCATGCGAATTCCATAACAAAGTGTCAGGGTCGTGTTGAGAGCGTAGCGCTGAATGTATGGACGAATATCAAGTTCGATATCGCCATTCTGGCTGTCGCGCCGGATGTCGCGAAGGATACAGAAGCTCTCCAGATCGAACATGGGGTAGTAGTTGCGCAGAGCGGGGCGACCAAGCGCGGTCCCTGCGGCTTTGCGCTTCTTCTTGCACGAGTCGTCCCACGGCGACGAACCAATAGTGAAACCCTGCGTGCTGCTGATCACTCCATGGAAAGTGTAAAGCTTTGGCCGATCAATAACGGCGTTCTGGTTCCCAAGAAGCATCTTCTTACAATCGTCAAATGAATTAACAACGACGGCGCGGGTGTTTCCGAGCTTGATTTGGAAAACCGAGTGGCCATACTGCCGCCACCACTTCTCACAAGTCGTCGCATGGTCCTCGCCCAGCTTGAGAAGGTGCCCAAAAACAGGAACTGCGCCGGGGATCTCGGGCATGCCCTTGATGTGCGGAATATCGGTGACGTAAAGCGCCTATTGCTATCAGCATGTTGCCAGGGAAAACCAAACACAAAAACAAACAAAAATTCGTCGAAGTTTTATTACATACATTGTAGAGGACGTACGTGAGCACAACCACGACTGCAGCCGTGACAAATGCACCAGCTTGTTCGTGGCTCTGCATCTGAGTCCAATAGTTGCGTAGAAGACTGACGTCTATGATATCGAGCTTGGCGTCCATTTTGGTAATGCAGTTGTGTTTGAGCTGCGATAAATGATTGTGTTGTGTATGTCCTACGGCAAGAAACGTACCAATCCAGTGGAATAGTCGTTGCTTTCATATTTGGTCTAACATTCACAATCTCAAGCCAAGCACGGCGCGGCCAGTAATGTCACCAAATGCGTAAGTGGCGAGAGGATATCGGTTCTTCCGATCACTGATAGTTTATGCTCTTGTTTTGGTCCGACAAGACGGTTCTGTGATGCCCCACACAACCAGCAGCATACGTCGGATTGGCCGACAAAATCACTAGAAAGCGTTACTTATGATTTACACATCACCTTCGGACTTATCAGCGGGCAGATAAGAGATGACGTGAAAACACTGTCGTAATTAAAAAATAATGGAACATAAAAAAATAAACAATTTGCGTGAGATGGATTGATTCTAGGATGTTCAACGAGATATACACCATGGACGACGATTCGAGGCCGGTTGCTCTTATCACGGCTGGCTCTGCCGGGCTGGGCGCTGCAGCTTCAAGACTATTCGCCAAAAGGGGCTACATTGTTATTGTCAACTACAGCTCCAATCATGAACGGGCGGCGAGTTTGCTCACAGAAATCAGCAAGGAAGGAGGGCCTGTGCACAAACTAATCAAGGCTGACCTCGCTTCCCGCAATGAAGTTGAAAGACTGGTTGCTGAGGCTGTTGTCGTGAACGGAAGGCTCGATGTAGTCTTTTCCAACTGCGGATGGACAGCATTTCGCGACACTACACGACTCAGCGACAATGTTTTTGACGAGGATTGGGACCGCGCTTTCGTAATGAATGTGAAGTCCCATCTGTGGCTTCTTCATGCAGCCGAAGCATACCTTGCGAAGCAAGATGGAGCATTTGTGACAACAGCATCACTCGCGGGCGTAAATGGGATGGGAAGCTCGCTGGTAAGACATATTTCGAGTTAGAGAAAAACGCTATAAACAACATTGAAGTGTTTATTAACATTATTTCAGGCCTACTCTGCAGCGAAAGCTGCGCAGATACATATGGTTCGTGGCCTCGCTTCCATGGTGGGACCTAACATCAGAGTTAACTCGGTGTCCCCAGGTCTTTTAGAGACCGAGTGGGCGGAACGGTTTACCAAGCAGCAGAAGCAAGCAACATTGGAGAAGACGAAACTAAAGCGATTTGCAACAGTCGAGGATGTTGCAGAACAAGTCTTTGGTCTGGCAAATAGCAAAAGTATCACGGGTGTGAATATTATTATTGATGCGGGTGTTAATGTGTAGATATTAAATAGACAAGGAATAGATAGGAGAAATGAGTTTTTAAATAATACTGTACTTCGCACGTGCATAAGTCTAACACGAAATCTAGATACATTATTTATACCGAGATCCCCATGGCCCGGAGACCCTCATTGCCATTGAGAATTATCTCCCTGGAACCAGGGTAGCCCTTGAAGTTCCGCTCCACAGAACCGCCAGGAAAATCTGCAGGGGGTTCTCCATTCAGGAATGCCTTCAGCTGATTCTGCACATACACTAGGTTGTCAGGAGTAGTAGGCGTTGCAGCGACATAGATCACAGATGAAATGCCATCACCTTCATGGTCCAACTCGACAGCGTGGCACATCTATGTAATGGTTAGTAAGTAAAGTCTGGGGTGAGAATCTGATTCCTATTTGTAAGAACTTACGTCACAATGCCACCAGATAGTGTCACCTGGGTACATGGTCGGAATATTAACCAAACCGTTATGCATCTGAAGGTGAGGGAAGGCATCAGGACGAAGTTCTTGAGACTTCTCACGCCAAACGCCAGGGAACCAAGCATCCTCAACATCAAATGTCCACTTTTCGGCGTCCATGATATGGGACTTGTCCGAAGGTGGCTGGAAGAATGGCCGTAGCAGCACGTATGCAATAGCCGTTCGAATATCAGGGTACAGCATCAAACTTCCCTCACGAGCGCCAGCTTTAGTCAATGCTGTCCAGCCCTGCCACAAGCGAAGAACGGAAGAGTGGGCACTCCCGGGGAAAAGAGACGTGTTCGCCTTCTTCCGTACCGTGAGATCAAGCGGATCGTACTTCTCAGGATTTCCGGACCAGATAGCATCATACACTTTGCGGTAAGTTGGATCAGCCCAGCGGCACAGGCTTCCGGCATCAATATGAGGGCCGAGGCTGGTGAATGGCTTTCCGGGAGGCCGGATGCGTGCGGCGTCTGCATACGACAGTGGGGCGGCAAATTTCTTTTCTTCGTCGTCGTCGTCGTGCCACAGCTTGTTTAGAGATTCATGGAGTGCCAGCGCCCGTGGGTGGGTGCGTGACTCGATCTGGGCCCGTGACCAGTATAGACGAAGAATACAAGGGGACTCCACAGGCCATCCTAGGCGGTCAGAAAATCCCGAATTCTAGACAGTATGGGCGAGATGTGAACATACCGTTGATCTGCTCTTTGTTTTCCTTGACGTAGTTATCGAGGTCGCTGAACCAGCCCTCGGCAGTCTCCTTTGGAATGGTTCCCCGTACAACGAAACAGCCAACCCTGCGAATCCGTTCCTTTAGCTCATCACTGGGGTTGATGCCCTCCTCATAAGTGAGTTCCGGGATCGCAGAGGTTTGTTTCTCGGCCATCTCTGCCGACAAAGTTTCGAGTTGCTTGCATACGGCCAGCCAGCTTTTACGCAAAGCTGTCTCGCCGTACTCTGCAGCAATTTCTTTCTTGTACTGAATATTATCAGGTTTTAATTCCGCCGTATCCAGAGTGAACTCGGCCCATTTTGGCCATGGCTGAGTAGGCTTCATCTTCTCCTTTGTTTTGCGGGGAAAATATGATTTGAGATTATGAAGAAAGTGTGTGAGGATAAGATGTCGCTGTTGATCGAGTTTACTGTACAATGTAGCGTTGGACCAGACAAGACAGTTATCTCTATGGATTTATAACATAACAGAAGATAACATTGTGTCCGGTGCCGGTGCGTACTCGCTGACGCGCCCAATACTGGGCGGGAGTAGACCGACACATTGATAATGCAACGATAACCACCCCGTCGGTACGTCCGCAAAGTGTAAAATCCCACGAAAACAGACGCTAGATCAATCAAGCTTCCTTATCAGACTCTGGAGCAAACAATGGAATGATTAATGCTCCGGGTGGGTTCTCCACACCCAGTTTCGCTAATGTACTACGTATTCATTGTGATTGTGCGCCTCGGTATTTATCATATCTTTCGGGTGCGTGTTGCATTACACGGAAGGTGCGTGGCAGAGATATGGATGATTGATTTTGGTCAGATTGCTTTAACTATTAAGATACCCGAAATAGGAATGTTATCGAAGCAGGGATATTGGGTCTGATATGGCCGTTATGTATCGATTCAGGAGAATGAAGACCTCAAGGCATCTGTATTTTCTCCTATATATTGTGGTAGCCCCTTTGTCCTTTCTTGTACCGTGCATAATCCGTCTCAGGAGAACGCTGTTGTCTCTATTCGATCACACATATTGTTTTTATCATCAGACCAAAGGCCTACGCCAACCCGACGCAATTATGGCTTTCGGCAAAACACTTATGACGAGCAACTCCACGTATAACGTGTGGCTCATGCTGTGGTGCTCCGGTATTCTTTCTACTGTACGTTATTACACCCGCGTCTTGGCGAACTAATATTCAAAGCATACTAACATTAACAGTCTCTTGGCTATGACTCGTCCATGATGTTTGTACACCACTTATGGATATCAGAATGTTACACATCGGCTAACAAACCAGGGCGAGCTTGAACATCCTGCCTTCATACACTGATTACTTCAGTCTCACAACCATTACCTTGGCACTGCAGTCTGCCGTCTCTTGGGCTGGAAGTACTGTTGCGGGATTATTCTATGGACAGCTCACTGATATTGTCGGCCGGAAGAATGCCCTTTGGATCAGTGCTGCAATCACTATGGCCGGTGCTATTCTGCAGTCATGTTCCCAGAACATTGCCATGTTTGTCATTGCCCGTTTTATCGTTGGAATTGGCAACGGCGCCACTTTTGCGTGTGGTCCAACTTACCTGGTGGAAATGTTCCCCGTAAAGTGGCGCGGTCTCGGCCTTGGTATCTTTATGGACTTCTACTACGTCGGCGGCCTGCTGTCTGCTGGCATCACCTATGGTACTGCCAAGATCGAGTCCACTTGGGCTTGGCGTATACCGTCTATCTTGCAGATCCTATTCATGATCCTTGGTGTACTTGTCCTTCCATTCCTTCCCGAATCCCCGCGCTGGCTCGTATACCGCGATCGTCATGAGGAGGCTCTCGACTCTATTGCAGTAATGCAGTCCAACGGAGATCGCGACGACCCCGTTGTCATTCTCACTTACCAGGAAATTGTCGAGACGCTGAAGGCAGAGGCTGCCGCAAACCAAAAGCTGAGTGTTACACAGCTTGTGAAGACCAAGGAGAGTCAGCATCGCCTTATGTTGGTAGCTGCTGTGGCTATCATCTCCATGGCTTCTGGTAACAACATCATTACGTTTTACCTCGGAGATATGCTTACAAACGCTGGTATCACAGACTCTACCACGCAGCTTGAGATTGTAAGTTTCAAATTTTAAAGTCCTATAAAATTAGAACGACCCATCACTAACATACTAGAATATTATTCTTAACGCATGGTGTTTGGTTGTCGCTGTCGGCGGTACGCTGATGCTCGACCGCCTCGGCCGTCGTCCGTTGGCTCTTTACTCCTCTATTGCCTTGACCGTCTTCCTTTTTATGGTTGGCGCTTTAACGAAGGCGTATGGTGACTCCGAGAACAAATCTGGAATCTATGCCACAGTCGCCTGCATTTTCCTTTTCCAGGGTGCATACAGTTTTGGATGGACTCCGCTGGCCATGCTCTACCCCCCCGAGGTTCTCAACTACTCCATCCGCTCTGTAGGCATGGGTATGTATACCTTCCTGAGTAACGGTGTTGGACTAATGATTGCTATGTCTTTCCCCATCGCCCTTGATAAGATTGGCTGGAAGACGTACATGATCAATGGTGTATGGGATGTTCTCCAGGTTGCATTTGTGTATGCTTACTGGATTGAAACCAGCGGCAAGACACTCGAGGAGATCGATACACTGTTCGACCCCTCTGCTGTGACTGCCGACATGGTCAAAATTCAGGATGTCATTGAAGGTCACGAAGTTGGTGACGCCATCGATACAGCAAGAGAAGTAGTCGACAAGAAGCTGGGTGTCTCTGCCTAGGCTGTTGTTAATCATATGCATGTTTCTGAGGAAGTCTATGAAGCTAGAGTACCACATCAAGTGTTCCACTGACTTCCGCTAGTACTTGGTTGAGATAGTTGACTTGTTATTCATGTACACATATTATACGCTCCTGCATAAACTTATTAAGTCAATGAAGTAATCGCTATTTTTCCATGGTTCGAGGCCCAATATACGGCTAATGTCGCAACATGGTAGAATCAAGGAAGTTATTCACACAAGTGATAGGAATCCTAAACGGGTTTCCCCTGTGACTCGCGAATAGTGAACTACTATATGTTGCTATACATGTAGTACTGATGTCTTGTTATTCATTATATATATGTTCAGTTGTAGAAGTACTATCCTCTTATGCATCTAGCGAGGTACATCTAATCCCAACGAATTAAAATCTCTTCTCCAACCACGCGCGAGTTAAACCACTCAAGAATCGTGATACGGTCTTGCAGAGGTTTGGCACCGTGCAGAACATCACTCTGCACCATCCGTGCAGTTGCCATGTGCAGCTCAGCCATACCCAGATTCTGGCCTATGCACGCGCGTCCACCTTTTCCAAATGCAAAGAAACTTGTCAGCATCTGCTCTGTAGGTTGCAGCCAGCGATCGGGAAGGAATTCGACAGCTCTAGGAAAGACTTCCTCATCTTGGTGTAACTCGAATGATGCAACACCGACCGCTGTCCCGGCCGGGAAAAAATGACCTTTGAAAGACCATCCCTTCTCTGGAACACTGCGAGGAAGACGGATGGGATTGGCCCAGGACAGGCGGAGGCTCTCACGAACAACGGCACGTAGATACGGATTCGTAGTAACGTCGGCACCAGGTTGCATAGAGACCATATCACGCAACTCTTTGCGAAGTCGAAAATAGACTTCTGGGTGGCTGGCAAGTTGCCACAACAACATTGCCAAGTTCATACCGCTCGAGTCCGTTCCAGCAAAGCAGACATCCTTGCATTCTGCCTCCACCTGCTTGCGCCAAAGGGACTCTGAAGTGATGTCAGATTTACTCTTCTGTGGGACAGCAAGAAGTCGACTCATGTAGCTTCCACTACCGGGTACAGCTGTTTCCACAAGACGTGCCGTGTAATCGTCAATTTTCTTCATGGAGTCATCTGTGGCGTCCGTAGTCATGGTACAGGTGAAGCGATCGATCCATTGCATCACCTTCATATCCCAGCCTGGAATCCACAAATGGATGTTAAAAAACGCACCGACACCAACAAAGGCGTCCACAAATGGTGATGCAGACATGACACTATTCTGCTCGTTCCTCGTGCCAGTGTCCAAATGGCTGTCGTCCGGCACATTGTCATCTGACTCCATTAAGGCGCCATATGGTAGTTGAAACAGATATGTACTGACAGCATCCAGGGCCATGGACCGAGCTAGATTCAGTACATTGACAGGGCGGCCGGATGTTCGACTGCGGTCAGCCTCACGCTTGAGGCAAGCAGCAAATCTATCGACAACGCTACCGAGCCCTTTGTCGTCAGCTTCGTGTTCATGGCTAGCTTTGCGTATGGAGGTTGTTGCGAATAGTGGAGCTACTGCCTTAACACGGGGCAATCTCTCCTCTCGTGTGTGAGAAGAGAATAAAGTCGCATGACCGTCGACATTAAACATGCTGTAGTTTGCAGTCTTCTGGAAACCGCCACGCTCAACGTATATGGGGCCGATTGCTTCAAGATCGCTGATGTCAACATCGTTGGGGCCAACACGCAGTATGGGGCCGTAAATCTGATGCAGTTTGCGAATAGCAGTGCACTCGTCTCCCAAGAATGTGTGCCAGGCCAGCCAAAGCGTCGAACATCCTGCCAACCACGGACCCGGGACACTACTCAAAGGGTGTAACATCAGCCTGTACAGACAGACAGCAAGGACCACGGAGAAAGACGCCACTGTGGCTATGATGGCCGTATTAATTATAGCAGTCCATGGATCTCGCGTCGATGACTCATGTAGCGTGTGCAGTAAAGAAGACGCCATATCTGCGATGGCCAACCAAGGTGCGTTTTGGTCGTGACTGGGAGAGACAAAGATGTACAGTAGCCGGGCTTGGTGAGTCGATAGCAATATGGTATTAACGCATCAAAGTATACACTGGATGCGTTTATTTTCTATTTCAGTTTCCGGACTCTGTGCGGAAAGATGACATGATTGCTGTATAACACGAAACATACATCCATCGATAGCAGTCGCGATACCTAGTGAACTAGATGACATCCATTAGCTATAGTGGCGTGTGGGTGATAAGGTCAGATACCAGACATGTATTCCATTTGTAATCTTCAGGTATCGAAACCAAATAATGGCTTCTAGTTTATTGAATGGCTGGTCGGAATATCCGACGACCAAGCTGGCGAAACGTCACCCGCTGCTTATCAGCACACATTATCGGCTAGTCATAGGCCAGAGTGCTGTACTTAGTCCAGTCGTATTATCGGTTCTACCGACAACGCTAAAAGACAAGTCAGTTCTGTGCTATCACCTCCCATACCAAATTCCCTGATATGTGAAGTTTGATGATCAGAAACGCTTATCAGCCGTGGAAATATAATATTCGTCGCGCGTGCCGATAGTGGCCACCCGTGAGTACCGTATTAAGGTTAACATGTTCGGACTTGGATGACGAAACAATGTGACTTGTCTGTGTTTCCTTCTGCCCAGATTATTCGCATTTACCATTTGGCCCAATCAAAACCAATACCCAAACAGCCACAATTATGTCTCCCAACGGCGAAGCTTACCTTTCCAACCCGGATGCCCCCGAAAGTGCAAGCCGCTTTGCACAGGCTCGACTAGCACCGGCCGGCCCTCACCGAACTATTTACATTGCTGGCACTGCCTGCGTTCGCAGTGATGGCACATGGCCTGGCGTGACTGAAAACGATGATGGCACCCGCACACTAGACGTGCGCAAGCAGACCGCCGCTGTTCTGGAGAACATCGATGCCATCATCAATGGTGCCACTGCTGGCAAGGGTGGCGTTGCCAATATCATCGACGCTGTTGTGTACATTCTGGACATGGATTCGCAATACGCTGGCATGAATGAAGAGTGGAACAGGGTGTTTACATCGCGTGCAGTGGCTCCGGCGCGTGCTACCATCGGCGTTAAGGAGCTTCCAGACCCGCGTATGGTTGTCGAGGTCAAGGCTACGGCTGTTGTTGAAATGTAGCCCATATAATTTAGCCTAAAATATAATTTATTAAATCAATATATCGTAGATTTCTGGATGTTGAAAATCGGGTATGTACTAAATGATAAGAAATTGTTATCGTTACGCGTGAGCAAATCTAAGTGACCCATTTCCACTAGAATTTTTTGAAGGGTCTTTTCTAAAAGTACAGAGTGTGCGAGATTGTCCAGGCTCGGACGGCCCAGAACGGCTACACTAGCATGATAGGAAAACTACTATACCAAACACTTTGTGTACGGTGTAAAAAGAGGGGGCTATGAGGCGATATCCTTATCTCCAGAAAATTGCCCGTGCAAACGTATCCCGATCAATACCAGCATCCATTAAAACCCCGACCGAGCAGATCTTCTGCATTGCAGAAGCAATATTGTCTACCATTTCATGAAAATGGTCACTCCGGAAGCCCGCCTCTCATGCGCTCGATGCCATAAACGCAAGAAGCGCTGTGACAAAGGCCTTCCCGCCTGCAAAAACTGCCAGAATGCTCGCGTGCGTTGCAGTTTTCTCGAGAGCGAGAACCATACGACTGCGTCATACCCGGTGAAGTACGAGGCATGCCCCCATTCACACTGCCGTGTAAACTTATATGTCGATTTCTAACAACCCCAGCTACGTCAAGAACCTGGAGTCACGGGTACAGGCACTCGAGATGCAGCTTGTCGCTCTACAATGCCAACCTGCGCAATTTGACGAGTTGCATGCCCAGGTACCACCAGCTGATCCTACATCCAACACATTAATTGATCCGCCTTTGTCTCAGACCTTGCAGAGTGCAGCGACTTCGGCAAACGATTCTTCCTCGGCGGCAATCCAACAGCCAGCAGCGTCGCCTTGGCCTACCCCAGCCCCCGTCTCTCCGTCCACTACCCGTGCGCAACCCCTCCAGCATGCTCAAGCACATTCCATTCCACCAACACATGCGACATCTCCATCACAATCACACTCCCATTCATCACCGCATCTTCCATATCCAAAAACTGGTGATTCTCCGGACGGCACCCAACCCCTTCACCGGCCATCGTCGACTGATGCCGGGTCACAGCCACGACGTCCTGTTGTGGCTGTACCATCTCCATCTTTTGCACAGGAGCTCAAAGCACTGTCGTTGGAGGCAACGGCAGAGAGACACCTCGGATCCTCCTCCGGTGTCTCGTTTGCCAAACTCACACAGATGATACTACGTCGGCTCACTCCCGACAAGGCCGACTTTGTTTTCCCTGAGTCTGGCAACGGCACTGGCGACGCTGATCACGGCCAAAGCGAGAACACAAATAACGTCAATCAAATTAACATCGGCCACAGTGAGGCTGATGGTAGCGCTAGCAACAACAATAATATCGACGCGCAAGGTCTCATCACCCTCGTGAATGACCCCGACCCACAGCTAATCAATTTTGACTCCCCGTCGGATTTGTTTAACTCATCCGTGTTCCACAGTCTTGGCCAGAGTATCTCTGTCCACCCTTTACTTTTCGGGGACGTTTTCTTGGCCGACATCATCGAGCCAGACACGGCCCTTGTTAGTTTAAACTGGCCATCGAACACCGATGAAACGCACGTGAATATGCTCATCGAGTTTTACTTTGCCCACTCAAATACCCTTTACCCCATCATCATCCGGCAAGAGTTGCTAGAGACCATGCGCATTATGCGTGAAGATCCGCATGGCTGCACAAATGTTCTCTCGCCGCTGTCCCTTTTCCGAGCCTGGATGGTCCTTGCTATTGGAGCTACAGCCTTCTCGTCTGTATCACTAACTGAAGAGTCGGAGCCGATGCTCTACTACAACAAAGCACTGCAGTACGCGGAGCCAGCACTCGCTCTTGACGAGGTGGCCGCGCTTGAGGTACTTACACTTCAGGTGTCGTACTCGTTTTTCAATCAGCTGGGTCCAAATACGTGGTTTTTGGTTGGTATATCTGCCCGGCTTGCACTAGGCCTTGGACTACACACGGTAACCACGTACAAGAGCATGCCCTGTGATGCAGTGGAGCGTCGGAAGCGCATCTTCTTCTCTATCTACATGATGGACCGCGTTGTGTCTATTGCTCTTGGTCGGCCCTTTGCCATACATGATGACGACATTGATGTCACAGTAGGTTCACCTCGCGAAACTGATTTTCATTAGTAAGTACTAACTATCCAGCCATTTGAAGCTATCGATGACGAATGCATCACGCCGGAATGCATACTGCCCCAGAGCAGCCTCCAGCCCTCTATCATGTCTGTTCCGCTTCATATTCTATCCCTTCGTCGTATTGCGAGCAACATAACTCGTCAAGTCTACACAAATCGGCAAACAGAAAGCCTCTCCGTGCAGCAACGGGAGGACATTCTTATCGGACTGCATAAAGAGTTGATCGAGTGGCGGCGTAATATGCCCTTCCCTCTAATTGATGTCGACAGCCGCGTGCCACATCTCTGCGGAACTTGGTACGATTTTAACTACTATACTCATCTGGCCTCCATCTACCGTCCGTCGCCGTTGTTTCCTATAATGGATCAGAAAAGGGTAAAAATATTGGAAAATGCCGCAGCCATGTCTGTGCGCCAGGCGTATAATTTGCATCAGCAGCGCCGATTCGCATATAACTGGCTAAACTTCCTTGCATTGTTCACATCGACACTTTCATTGATATACGCCACAACAGCCCAGCCAGAAAATTTGGCATCTATACTCAATGAGACCCGGGCTATCGAGGACCTAGAGCTGGCTATAGAGCTGTTTAACACCCTCAGTGTCAAGTTTTCCGCGGCACGGAAGATTGGTGGCATGATTGCCGAAATCAGCAAACGCTACAAGGATGTTAAACGATTTACTTGACTTTTCAGCTTGAATAGAAGCATCTTGATGACTAGAGTATAGAATCAACTTTTTGGTCTACAGATCACCGTTGTAAGTTCGTTTCGTGATTGGCACGGCATGTGAATGGCCTAGAGTGCAGAGTATTTTATTCGTCTAAATGCAAGTCAAGCTAAACAGGATAATGTTGGTGGCTTTATTGATGATTTTGCCTCATGTCATCCAGTTTTAAAAGAACTTCGTGATACCTTCCACATAACTGGTATGTCATTATGTTAGCTTAAGCCACATTGACTGTGAAAATCCACGTACTTTCAGTTCATAGTTTATATTGTCTTTTAAGCGACGTCGACAATACCGATTCTCTGATCCTTTATTTTCGTATATACGCAAGTCGTCTATCCATCTACCGCGTGTCTCGGACCGTTGACCTAGCCGAAAAGCCCGATGTCTGCGGTACTGTGTTCATACAATTTTACTTTTTTGAGTTTTAGGGCTATGTTATTATTTCTTATCACAAAACTTCATATATTAAATTTTGGGACAGGTTTCTTCCGAGATGGCATGTCTTTTAGGGAATGGGCTGGGTTTCTACATAGGAGTAATATCGTGCATCCTCTGTTGCGTCTCTAGATGCTATTCTACTATAGTAGGGAAGTACTGACGTGCATTCTCAACGTCTGAGTCAGACTTTTAATACTACGGGTGACGGAGGATTATTGACCGCCTATGCCACATTTAATCTGGGCATCCTAGGTTCTTTTAGTTGAATCAAACTTTCCGGACACCACGTAGACAAGAATAACAAAATCTAGAGTTTGGACTACGACGGCCTATCTCCAAAGCATGTAATAGCTAAGACAGAATATACCACCTGAGTGCCTACAATTTCTGGGGTAGTATTCTATTTGGTATTATTTATCAGTCGATGTTGTCAGTTTAGGAGGTGGAGTCAGCCAATATTCGTATGACTAATAGGGTCTCCTACACATCACGATAGATAGACTCTTCTCGTTACGCATTATTATTTAACAGGGTTGGGAAAATAATTAATTGATACTAATTAGTATACTAATGATAATTAATGCCAAGAAATAAATAATTTCATTTGTCGGTTGCAACGCTTCTGAATGTGTTGAATTTGCTTGACAGACCGTAGACACTAGACAAACCGTACGTCGTCGTTTCGTGCCGATATAATTAATTTTTTTCCTAACCTTAATTATTAATAAGACGGTCGACGCCTTGGGATAAGCGTTGATGGTAGCCCCGTGCTATGAAGTAGGACTGGCTCTACGGTGCGTGTGAAAGGAGAAGATGTAGGAAAAGAGCGCGCCATCTGCATTTAGGTAGAAATACTTGCTATCGTATCAAATCGAAAAGCTTGGGTCTCTGAGCGCGACTTGTATTGGGGGAAAAGAAAACTGATTGTATAATTTGTATTGGACTAAGTTAAAGACACTACATAGTAGAGGGGTTTGGAGTAAAACACCTAGTAGGGGAAGACCCACTACGACAACTTGTTGCAACAGTATAGTATGTAACGAATCAGTTGCTGGGTTGTGTCCTGAGACAAAAACACCTTGAAAGGACTCCATCTACCTTTAATTATATAAAAGGGGTTTGAGTATAGATCATTAGTCTAGTCGACTATCGGAATATACATCGTTTTCAATTGCATGCGAAGTTTTCTTCCATTGTATTTTTTTTTTTTTCAAAAAAAAATATTGTCGTAAATTATCGATTCGCTAAAAACGAAAACGAAAAAAAATGTCGTAAACCACTCACTATAATGCAATAAAGTTAAGCAAAATAAAATAACGATTTATTAAGAAGATGACTACTAGTGAATACTACATAGTACATAAGCTTATTTTCAATATAGTTTTAAATCAGTGGAATACATCACTGTCTATTAAACGTAACATGCGGTCAAATCGAAGAATTTGTATCCCGTCTAACGAACCTGCCACGTGCTATGCTGTAATCTGCAGAAAAGCAATCGTTATAAATGTACAAAGTTTTCCCTGGATAGCGGGTCTCTCGAGCCCAGTAAACGCGATAGGTGATGGCGTCATCAGTGAGGCATATTTTACCCCGGAAGTTTACTACCACACACAAGTCCATTTGAGGGCTGCTAATTGTTGTTTACAGTTACAATTCCAACAGTCTAAAAACATGATCTCCAAATCGGACAAATATTAGCACACGTAGACTGGATGAAACCAATTATTCAATAGCCCAATACCAAGAGTGAGGGACTATGCGCTCGGATGTTCAGCAGACCCACTGCTGCCAGGAATTGGACCAAAGTGGCTTCTAGATAAATATTAGAATCTTGGCCAGGTGGCCAACCCATGGCTACAAAATCCATGCGTTGTGTGTTTCAGACTATGAACGATTGCGACATGGACGAGAAAAAAAAAACATAGTAGGAAGACATAAATAAAGTCTCGCATCGTAAAATATTCATGACCAACCAGGCCTTGTAATTAAGAGCTTATCCTAAGCGAGACTTGAAAAATAAAAAAGGTAGTTCTTCCACAACAGAGGATTTCTGTTTCCAGCCAGGAATGGCTATGATCTAAACTAATAAGGGCAGGACCGAGGTGGATGGGCCCGGGTATTAGGATTACGGAGTAGATCGGGTGTGATGTTTCAGTCACATATATAAAGCATCTGTGCAGTTCACAGCACGACGGCTTGGGCTCTGCTAACAACGGCGACAGGATGCTGCATCTGTGCCATAGATATTACGGGTAGGGAGTTGAACTAGCGCATCAGTTTTATCTTATGGGAAAAAATAACCTGGACACGAACGATCATGAAACAAACATGTGAAGCGAGATGAAGTACGTCAATCAAAGGCAACTATAAGGATATAACGGAGCATACAGGGAATAGATGTGACAACGAATCGGCGAGACAACCAAAATGGTACATAGGCGTGAACGATGAAGGGGAGTTCTAAGGAGGTCTGGAGCAGGACCACCGGGCCATCGTAGTACCGATATAAACTGGAATAGAAAGCGAACAATTTTACAAAATTGATGACTGGAGGAATTTTATCGTAATTCTCCGACTCTATAGTATCGGCGCATACACCAGAACAAGAATTGTTCAACTTCATAAGACTTTTCATATTTCGTTTAACTTTCAGTCGCTCCATAGCCTGACAGACCCATGGCTTCCATCAACTAATATAATGCTGCAGACATAGTTGTGCCATAGCGGAAGAAATGTGCCTGCCAGGGAAAAGGGGGCTCCTAGAGGCACACGATAGAGATAGAGTAATCATCACAGGCGCGTGTTGCAACGAAGAATGCCTTCAAATTTTGGTTTAAATAGGGGCGCATATCCCTTTATTATTTGACTTCGAACAATGTCCACGTCTTGTTAAAAAAACTCCCACCCACTCTCGTTAAATTATCAACTATTGTTTGACGCTCGACGCATATTTACAAACCGACTTTCCAGTGAGTGAATATTAGACCACATCTCTTGCCATATTGTTTTGTCTTTTCCCCATCCGGTTTCTAACGATTCGAAGAACATCTCCAATCATGAGAACAGCGTTTGCCGTGTTCACCCTTCTCCGGGCTGTGGCCGCTGTTACAGGTGCTGCTGAAGGTTTTGCTAAAGGCGTTACCGGTGGTGGATCTGCCGCTGCTGTCTACCCGACCACAACAGCCGAGCTTGTCAGCTATTTGGGTGACTCTTCTGCCCGCAACATCATCCTCACGAAGACATTTGATTTCACTACATCTGAGGGAACCACCTCCTCTACTGGCTGCGCCCCTTGGGGTACTGCTTCTGCTTGCCAGTTAGCCATCAACAAAGATAACTGGTGCACAAACTACGAGCCCAGTGCCCCAAAAGTATCTGTCTCGTACAACAATGCCGCCGTACTTGGTATCACTGTTGGATCCAATAAGTCTCTCATCGGACAGGGATCTGCTGGGATAATCAAGGGCAAGGGGCTTCGAATCGTGGGCTCCAGCAATATCATCATCCAAAACGTGCACATAACTGGCCTCAACCCACAGTACGTATGGGGCGGTGATGCCATCACTCTCAATGGCGCGGATATGGTGTGGGTTGATCACGTCAAAACATCACTTATTGGTCGCCAGCATTATGTCTTTGGCAACTCAGCATCTAACCGGGTGACCGTGTCAAACTGCGAAATTGATGGACAAACCAGCTGGTCTGCAACCTGTGATGGCCACCATTACTGGGGAATGTACTTCACTGGCTCCAACGACATGATCACTTTCAAGAACAACTATGTACACCACACATCTGGCCGGTCGCCCAAGGTCTCTGGCAACACTCTGCTTCACTTCGTCAACAACTACATGTACGCAAACTCGGGCCATGCGTTTGAGAGCGAGACTGGCGCCAAGATCCTGGCTGAGGGTAACATTTTCGACAATGTTGTTGCTGCCATCGACACTGCAACTGGTCAAATGTTTTCTGCCCCGTCCATTTCGGCCAACGCTGTCTGTAGCTCTGCTCTTGGTAGAGTGTGCCAGATCAACCGATACACTTCGTCTGGGACTCTGACTGGCACTGATTCCGGCTTTTTGAGCTACTTTGGTGGAAAGAATGTGGCTACTGCTGCAACTGCTGCAAGCATCACTTCTATCAAGACTAGTGCTGGTTTTGGGAAAATCTAGGTTTGTTTACCTGTGGTTCACTTTTATTCCTGTATATATTTACTTCCTGCATGTACTGCTGCTGTCCTTAGGATGTCTCCACTGACTAGACAAATTGATTAATCTACTGGTCTTCGAAAGAAATCTTTATGGGATGAAGAATACACCTACCTATTTTTTTAGCATATACCGCAGTCTTGGTGGTAGTTTTGAGTAGCAATCTTAGAGTAATAACGGCCCGTTATTTAAATTATAACTTTTATAGAGTTCAATGCCCCAGACAAAAACTAGGTTAGGAATTTAGACACACGGGCGTCTAAAACACGTAACAGCACTAAAGCAACTGGCTATTCACTGTGTTACTTTATTTGGGTGGTACTGTATTCTACGAAATATTTTCAGTAACTTACGAGGTAGTATTTCTGTCGGCCTAACCTTCGTAAGCGGGGAACGCGGGGAACGCGGGGAACGCAGTAAGTAGCTGGAGGTATCACAAGACACCGGCACTGTACTACGTAACAAAATGACTATTGAGATACGAGGAAGAATATTATGCCGTCTAATAATATAACGGGGGAGTGGATTGACGGTCGTAGAACAGGCAAGAAATCAATACGTATCGGTAGTAGCAGCGATGTAAATTTAAGTCAAAGATGAAGTGAATTGACTGTACTAGTCGTGAAGAGATAAGATGCCGAGGTACAACGAAAACCCGCCTATCTTTACAATATGAGAGGTGTCATATTAAAATTCGACCAAGATACATTATTAAAAGACTGAATTGACGCTAAATACTAATAATTTATATATCTCGCGACTCTAAAGAGAGAGTGCATTCAGAGTGACAGATGCTTGAAGGTCACGGCTGCTGAAACCGACAGACAAGGTGAAGTCTCCCTGGGGAATGCGCCACTGCTGGGACACTACATCCCAGTAGCTGATGTCACGCCTCTGTAGCGCGAAGGATACATCGCGGTTTTGTCCAGGGGCCACGGAGAACTTTTCAAAGCCGCGGAGCTGCTGCGGAGGAGTGCCAGACGGCGTGCTGTCGGGGAAGCTGACGTACAATTGGGGCACGGTCTCGCCAGCAATAGTGCCATTGTTTAACACTGTAGCAGTGACCTCAAAGAGAGTCTCCCAGAGAGCTGGGTTACCACCAGGTACAATAGGAATGTCGGCAGGCAAGGCGGTCACTGTGTCGCTGGCGTTGGTAGCTTTCACAGTGACATTACCGGCGATGGCAAAGGTGGTGTACGAAAGACCGTAGCCAAACTCATATCTCACAGAAATATTGTTGGCATCAAAGTAGCGGTAGTCGATCTCGAGCTTTTCATCAAACCACGACTGCCAGTCTTCGATACCGGTGGTGTTAATGGCTGTGGTAGGAGGTGCATTGTAATCGCTGCTGTCAAGAGCGATAGTGTAGGGAAGCTTGCCCGACGGGTTGACATCTCCGTACAAGACATCGACGATAGAGTTACCGGCTTCCTGGCCAGTGTAGTGCGCTGCCAGAATAGCAGTAACGTTGGCGTTGTCCGCAAAGGGCATAACGTTGATGCCCGAGGACTGGGTAACGACGATGGTGTTATTACAGAACCCAGTGACAGACTCCACGACGTCATTTCCATCCCAGTCGACGTCCAGAGATGCGCGATCAGCTCCCTCCTCAGCCCAAGTCTTGAGGAAAACAATACAGACATCAGGAATGGTTGGAACGGACAGTGTCGATACATCGGTAGTCGAAATGAGTGTGTTATTGAGCCATTGCTGAACAAGAGCATTGTCCTTTGCGGCCCGTTTCTTGATGGCCTCCAGTGGTGAAACCATGTAGGTGAGGCGGCCAGTACCAGATCCTCCACCCACAGACAACGAACCATACTCGAAGTTGACCTGATTGTAGAATCCTTCAGTATCATCACCGGCTGAGTTGCCAAAAATAGCGATGGACTTTGGGGCCTTTAGTGGCAGTGCGTTGCCTTCGTTCTTGAGTAAAATCATCGAGGAAGCTGCCTGCTTCCGGATGAGAGTGGCATGATTGGCTCTGACATCACGGCTTCTCTCACCGGTAAGGTTCCACTCACGCAGCCACGTGGACCGCGGGGAAAATGTGTTGAGGTCTGCGGTAGATGGATCAACGGAGGGGAAGTCTTCATCTTGGCCGAGGAAGAAGTAAGGAGTCAGGATACGAAGAACCATGTCGTCAAGGCGAGAGACATTGAGTGTACCGTTGTTAACAGCAATTGAGAGGTTGCCAGCAAAGTATGAATGTCCGTCGTTGATCAAGCCGTAGTTTCCGAGACCGCCTGGCATATCCATATCCAGGCCACTCTCGACGGAGGCAATGCCGGAGTGAGTTCCGCCCCAGTCAGACTGGATGTAGCCCTGGAATCCAAGCTCTCCTTTGAGAAGACCGTTCTGGGTCTTAGAGTTCTGGCAGGCCTGTGAGCCATTGATGCGGTTGTAGGAGCACATGACTGATGAAACACCGGCACGGACCGCATTGGCAAATGGCCACAAGTACAGCTCGTGTATAGTGCGGTCATCGATGTTTGCGGAAACGGCCTCAAAGGTAATAACACCGTCTTCGTTGTAGGTTGGGTTGCGCTGAGTTTCCTGCTCGTTGCCAATAAAATGTTTTGCAGTTGCCTGAACACCGGCATCTTGAATTCCGAGAATGCTCTCCTCCATGGCAACACCCGTCAGGTACGGGTCTGCAGCGAATCCTTCCCAGTTACGGCCGGCATAGCCAGACCGACCCAGAGGTCCAGATACAGGACTATATCAACAATTAATTAGAAACCAAATTTGTTACCTGGCAGAGTCAGTAGTCTGCAACTTACCCGAGAAGAACCTGTGCACCCTTCGCACGGAACTCTTGACCCATAGCAAAACCTCTATCGTAAATCAAGCTGCGGTCCCATGAAGAGGCGATCGTGACACCGGCTGGAAAAACACTGGCATAATCTGCCACACGAATTGATAGTGGGCCATCCTGTAGACAAAGACCAGGAAACCTGAGCCTCTCAATGGGGAGGGTATTGCCGACACAAGGGCCAGGTTGGCCAGTTGTGAAGTTGGCCTTCTCGTCAAGGGTCATTTGTGTCAGAAATGCATTGGCTTTGGCTAGCGCCTCCTCCCAGCCTCCCTTCCCGCAAGTAGGAGCTGCGGTGGCGTCAGCACATTAACGTGAAAGTTTAATTGTTTGCAATTTGCAAATATGGCAACTTACGGGCTGGGTAGACAGCCGGGGAATGGCCATACTGTCCAAGGATGGTTGTGTTCAGGGGTTGCACCCAGCTAAAGGCATTGCTGGCTGTTCCAGATCCATCAAAGTTTTGTCCAGATACCCAAGGCACCTGGGCAAGGATTGAAAGAGTGAGTCCCAGAAGTGGAGAAGGCATTGCTGCAGGTTTGGATGTGATTAAGGGCTTTCTTCTTATTGCGGTAACTCTCTAGAAACCGAGGGGGTGATGCATATTATATAATAAAGGGTTTCAGGTGATAAGACGCATCAGGAGGAAACGATAACGGCTTTTCGTCATAGTCCGAGTGCCCAGGCTGCTTTGTGGAAAACTTCAATCGCAACTCCGATGATGGAGAAGACAAGGTCAAACTCCACAGACCCGCCTTCTCCAACATCGTCACCCGGGGTCCCCATGACTATGACTATCACCATAGCATTCAAATTTATAATGGATCCGTCATCAAACTAAGTATGTATTACATATTCCAAGAGTGCGCAAGAAAGCAAAACTGGTACTGCATGGGCACCATAAAAGGGCCGGATGTCGAAGCACACGAAAAGGCATGCATCCGGCTCATCGACTCTAAATACGAACACATATTTGATTTCTTCGCATTTCATCGTCGATAATCTCTTTATACTATTAGTGTATCTAAAAAAAAAAAAAAAAAAAAAAAAAAAAAAAAAAAAAAAGGAAAAAAAAAAAAAAAAGAAAGGTAAATAAAAAAAAAAAAAAAAAAAAAAAAAAAAAAAAAAATAAAAAAAAACAAAAAAAAAAAAAAAAAAAAAAAAAAAAAAAAAAAAAAAAAAAAAAAAAAAAAAAAAAAAAAAAAAAA